>JAOTQP010000001.1:75154621-75191445 GCA_026413545.1 Cichladusa arquata
TAAAGAATTGTTATTCCTAATTCCCCTATCTTTGCCTGAGAGCCCCTTAATTTCAAAATTATAATAATAATTTGGAGGAAGGGGGTTTACATTTTGTATTTCAAAGAGAAACTTCTGCCTTTATTGGCAGACACCTGTCCTTCAAACCAGTACAAATGGCTACAAGATTCTACTTTCCAGAACATGTTCTCTTCTGCCAAACCCCAGATAACTGCCACTCCTACTCAGTGAATTTAATTTTTACTTAATTTTTAGCAAAAAGGAATTTCAAAGGGAGTTCTGTACTTACTGTGTTTAGAACAATGAAAGATGGCATCCTTCTAACCCCAGGGCAAAAAAGTAATGGAAATAAAAAGGAAACGGATTTATACAACCAAAATTCAAACAGTAAACAACTAAAAGCACTTCCTTGGTCCCCATCACATTCTCTGTCTTATGCCTGCTGTTCATTTAAAGAAATGAATGAAGTTACAAAATTTCTTATGGATATTTTTAAAACGGAAATTTTTAGGTACATAAATCACTGTCAGACCTCTTTACATTATAGTAATACAAAATATTTAGATTACTCACAATTTATGTATATATTTTACCCAAAATAGTCATTCCTAATGATTATGTGAATTTCAGACTATTTTCCCTAGTATGATAATTTCCCACAAGTTACTAATTTGCTATTTCCTTTTCTGTTGGTTCTTTCTCTGTTTTCATTTAAGTTTTAAAAGCTATGCAGTCCATCAGCTTCTGGCTGTTCACATCAGCAAAAACCTTTGTTCATTTTCTACAGTTACAGCCAAGGTAACTGGTTTTTTCTGTGCTTTTAGATCATATTTTCATATTAGCGATGTTAATATTTGCTCTAACTGTGTTCTCCCTTCACGGATATGAAATGAATGCTCAGAACTTCCTATTGTGCTGCAGGTCTGAGGAATCCATTAATCCCACTTAAAAGCCATGTTACAAAGAGGATGCACAGAGCAAACTGTGGAGAAAGGGACTTTAGGCTCTGACAGCAATACTCTGTTAGGTACCTTCCCTAAGCAGGTACAGTATGAGTTCCCTTACCCAAATTCCAGTGGCTGCATCAGTGTGCAAGGCAATGCCCTGTATTGTTTAAGCACTGAGAAATTTGCATTTTTTATGCTTTTAAGTGGTGAAAAGTTAGAAAAAAAAAATTGAGCAGGCCTTGCTTGACAGTCTTGAACCTGCTCACTTTGAAGCACACAGTGTGGTTGTTTGCCCTGGCCAGGAGCTCTCCTTCAATGCTCAGCATATTCTCTCCATCTCAAGCATCTGTTCCTTCAGGCACAGCCCATTCTGGACTACCATGGAGCCACCCTGTCGAGAGCATGAAAACCATTTGCAGGACTCCTTTTCTTCTATCTTGATGTATTTCTCTCATCTCAATGTATTTCTCCCATGTGAAGAAACTTCAAACTGAAGACAATTGTGTTACACGTTTTAAATCCTTCCTTACTTCATGCAGATGGATTAAGAAAAAAGTATCCCACTAGGTGAAAAATTGTCCCAGAGTGAAACTCTGGCAACCAAGCAAAGCCAATGGCAAAATCTTATCAAATTCAATCTGACACATGGTTCTATTCTTGACTTTATATACATGATAAATTAAAATTTAATTATACCTCTTTATATTGCTTCAATCCACTATTTATCTCCTCTGAACTATTGACCTTCTTCTGTCTTGTCTCAAGCATCAAGGTGCTGTTTGTTTGATTTAATTGCCTACAGGCAAGTAAGTCCAATGTGTTCTTCTTCGTCTTGATGATGCGAGTGCTGTTAATTGGGAGTGATTACAGCACAAGCCAAAGTCAGGCCAATATGTGCAGTTCTGGGGAATGATGAGATTCTTTAAGCTTTTAAGGAATCAATGCAAGTTGAAAAATCAAAAGGTGTGTGTCCAGGAATTGAGCATAGAGTGATCACACCCCTGGAGGGAGGCAGGGAGATGCCCTTCATGTCCAGCTAGATATGTCCTTCATGCACTTCCCTAAAGACATGCTTTTTCTTCATAATACCCTTATTAAGGAGTGGCAAGGTAGTGTTGTTTTTCACAGATGAATGTTTGCATTCAGAAGCATGATCCTGGATTTCTCCATTTTATCAGGTTGCAAGTAATTACCATGCATCACATCACCCGCAGTGCCATTATGCAAATTTGCATATGGCTTGAATACGCTGCTTGGATAAATATTTATCATCCTTTAAAGCTTCTCTTGGAGAAGAATGTCATACCTTCTGTTCTCTCTTATCACTTCACATGTACCTCTATTCAAAAAGAATTTACAGTTGAAGAGAAGGTCTGTGGAGGAAAGGTTTGGTACCTGCAGAGAAATTTCTTTCAGAATTCTGGAAGAATAGGACAAAGGGAAAAATTGTAAGTAACTAGCATATAAAAAAGAAACATATATCCTGATGGCCCACCTTGTGCAAAAGTAATTTTATTCTCTTCTCCCAGGTTCTATTCTGTACACTCCTGAGCCTGAACCCCAAAGGGTTCAGTAATCATTGCAGGAATGTTATTATAGAGAAAGGCTTTCTCTCATCAAGGTTGCTGGAATGTTTGCTACCATCCCTCATTTGCTCTCTCATTGAATGTTCATAGAATGAAATATAAAATAAAAAGTCTATAAGAATAATGAGCAAGAAAAATATGCTCTTCATCAGGTTTCCTTAGGAAGTATTAAGGATTATCTGCCTAAGAAGTTAATGAGGACTAGAAATGACCCTTTTGCCCATAAACTAAGATGGTGCACTATTGCGTCATTTAAATTTCTTGAGGACACCTCTAATTTAGAGATCCAAGCAAGGCACACTGACAAGTGCAAATATGCACTTGGTTTTGATGGAAAGAAAAGGAGGAAGGTGAGAGACGTCCTCTTTGATAGAACTTTGGGTTTAGGAAAGTGTCAAACCTCACTTGAGATTCAGGCATGGCTTGAAAGTGCAGGCATTTATAAACTCCCAGTATTGACTTTTTCAGAACGGACAGGCTGAGGAGGGGGCTACTCAGGAAGACAGAGCACACAGTAGACCCTGATAAGGCCTGTTTGCTGTTCCCTCTCCATGGATGGTGTTTGTGGGGTCTGGGAAGGGTCAGAAAAGCTCTCCATACCACAGGGATGAGCTGCTACATCTGGAACTGGTGTCTTTTGAATGTTTCTGTTGATTGGGCAGAGAAAGACCAGATGTTGTTGCGGTGAATGTTTGTAGCATTCACCACTAATTCATCCAGCTGGATGTGGTTTCACCCATCCAGAATAAACAAATTACTGCAGGCCTTGTCTACTGCTCTTCTTGTGGGTGTTGGTGCTTCTCAGGTCTCAGAAGGTAGCAGCACAGCACCATTGCATCAGTTTAGCACCCTAAATCCCCTCGTCACTGGAGGACTCCACTCACATATTGGAGCTGAAATACCTGCTCTGGTTACCTGCATGAGCTGAGTAATGCCAGGCATTTTTCCCCCCAGTCCTAGCTTGCTCTTTCTTAGAGAGCATTACAAAAAGATACATGGTGCCTTCCCAAAGACACAGGGTAATTGCTTCTGATTAATGAAGGACCAGCAATCAAGAAGCAGAGGGAGAAAATTGAGCTTTTTATTCTAAATTGTAACAGGAAACTAGCTTTATTTTATGTAAGTCAGGCTGATCTGGTACAAAAATAGGTAGATAGACCAGGAAAAGGTATTTTTAAGGAAACTTAAAATCCCTTGAGTGCCTAGCAGTCCTGATTCTATCAGCTGAAGAAAGAGATACATAGATGAACACACTCAGGTAACACTTTGAGATGCCTTGAAAGAAAAGGTGGTGGTGGTAAAATCTTTGCTAAGTAGAAATTAGTAAAATAACGATTTGTTCATTTTCTTACCTGTTTTTTCCTTAATTGTCTTCTTTGTCATGTGAAATTTACAACCCAAGTTCAACAAGAACATAGCAGTACGTTGTTAATGGCTCACATAAATCAGGTAAATTAGCTATTTTTACCATTTTTCTTCCTGAAAGCTTTAAGACCAATTTGTGTTGCCTGCCCTGTTGAAAGAAAAATACCTGTGCCTTTGTGTGTTGATAATGTGGGAGCTGCAGGAACTGTTGTATTAAACCAGCTGGTTCTTAACATATGTCACTAACTAAACAAAAACTAAAATTACATTTTAGTTTTCCTAAAACTGTCATGTTCAACTGCTTTAGAACTACTCCATCCTGCCTCTTCTTGGTGCTGGGATATGTTCAGAGCTATACCCTCAGTATAAAAGAACTTTAAAATGGTATAATTTTAATAAGTCTCTAACTCCAATCTCTAGGGAAAATGCTACAAGAAACTCTCCAAGCATGGCCAAGTATTATTATTTCCTTCATTTTGGAGGTGCCTAGTTTCAGAAGCCTTAAAAGGACCCTGGTTTTCAGAGAAATGTTGACCCTGATACCACACAGGACACTGTCTTCCTTTGGTTTTAGTTCCTGAGTGATTTTGACCATGATCCTACAAAATAAATTATCTTTCAGTCTACTAAATGTTCATGATCAAACCAGAAACTGAATCCTGACTAGAGAGTGACAAGTAACTATTTTAATCACTGAGCAGCCTTTCATTTTGCACTGAAATTAAACCACTCCATCTTTGTTAAATCCAATCCTGCTTTGCATTTTGTACTCCATGCCCTTCACATGCTTCAGCCAGCTTGAAAGTCGAGTTGGTAAACCCTGCTCTGAGGAACAGAAGTCACTTTGTCCAGCCCAGAAATAACTACCAAATGTAGTATGGATCATCAGGGCATTGAATTTTCAGGGACAGCTGAGTATTCCTGCATCCAGCAAACCCCACCATGTAGATACTCCCACTTACTGCTTCAAAGCAGGTAACATGTTTCTTCACTAAACAATTCTGATGTTATCCCAATAACAATGAAAATACTTGAGCAGCAAGGAGGAAATTTTAACGTCATAAATACAGCCAGCAGAATCTTGCATTTCCCCAGTAAAGATAACAGGGGGGTTTTGTGATACAGCTGAAGAGCAAATGCTGTCCATAGGGTTGGTATCCACTGTGAGAGCCAGCTCAATAGCATTCCCTGCTGCCAAAGACAAAGGACTCATGCTTTGGAGTTCCCTCCCAGCTTGCTGATCCTTTGGCAGACTCTCCCCACTACAAACTGCATGAATCACAGATGAACAGCAAGGATGGATTGCTAGGATGATAACCTATGAACTACTGCAGGAGGTTTAAATACATCCTATGTAGAAAAAAAGACCTAGCCTCTGCAGGCCACCAAGGCTGATATTCCTATGGCATTCTTTCTTTAGGAACATGACAGCAAGCTTCCCCTATTCTTTTGTTCTTCGTGAAAATCTGGATTTTCATTTCCAAATTAACAGAATAAAGACAATAATCAGTTTCACAGTATAAATCTTAATTGCTAATGTGTTGCACTTTTACATTTTGCAGCATGCCAGTGATCATTTCTGTTGGAGACTGGATTACATAGCATATACTTAATAACTAAATTCCATTAATCTAAATTCCTGGTTTCATTCTACCTTCTACCTAATTTGTCTGAATAAATTATTTCACTCAAGAAAAGGTGGTTGTAAAATCCATAGCATGTTTATGAGACCATATTGAACATTATCTTTCCTCCCCTCAACACACGTCGCAAGCAAAGAAAACAATGTTCCACCACAGAAGCTGTTGAAAGGACATAAACTTTAAAGGGAAAGTGGGTATGGGCATGCAGTTTTGGGATATAATATTTCAGATTCACCATAAAGTTGCAGTCTAGGACTATCCAACTTTTTACCAGATAAACCATAATTTTCAACCACTCCTCTCTGTACTCTGGAAAACACTTAATCTTCAAGCTCTCCCTAATATTCAGTGAAGAGGAATCATCTAAACATTGAAGACTGACATCTGTGTTTGCTTCCATGCACTGACTGTCAGTGACTCTCAGCCTAAGCATCTGCTAGGCCTTGATCTGATGAGCTATCAGAACAAGGCAACTTCCTTAGCAATGAAGACTGGCCATTTCTCAACAATGAACAATATTAAATCAACAATATTAAATATAAATACATGTAAAAATAATACAATTTCTGTTTTCAGAAGATTCCTGTCAATCTCTGATTACCGAAATGTTCTCCAGCCTTACCCTCGGGCAAAGAAATTGAGTAGGACAGTGCTGCCAACATCTGCATTTTATCTCTGTTTGAGCCCTGTAAGAAAGTCAAGTTTCTGTTATCTTCAGTAGGGCAACAGAAATTTCCACAGAAGAGCAGTAGTAACAGGTTCTGGGAGAGTCTTCTTAGTAAGGGCACTTAAGCCTTGAACCAGACAAGGCATCTCTAGTGTGCTACTACAACAAAATATTTCTCATCCTACAGAAGCCAGGAAGAATATTTAGTGCTGAGGTAGCTCAGAAAAATATGATTTTCATTGTATGAGAAATGGCAGCATTTTGAAATTAATTTCTGCACTGAATAAGATTGTTCATGAATGCTAAAATCTATGAAAAGAAGAATGCCTCTGCTGAAAATGGGAAATGCCAACTAAAACTGTTGGCATTTTCAATACAAATGAAAGTATTCCATTTGCTGAAAGAAAATCAATTTTAACCTGACAAATGGATGCTGTGTTCTTGTGACTTACTCACTTATGAAATGTAGACTCCAATTTTCACCTTTTTTTTTATCATCAGATTTGTTAGCTAAATAATAAAAAGTAAGATTTGATCCAAAAGTTATTTACCTGTGTTAAAAGAAAATCATATTTTCTGAAGGGAATTGGCCTGCATCAGTAGCTTTAAGAAGCATTGACTACAGTGTGTGGCATGTGTGGTGTGTACTTGCACAGCTCCATGCATGTGCACCCTATTTTTTTTTTCTGGAGATCCAAGTAAAAATCCCCCATTCTTAGAAAAAAAGGCTTTAGCTTCTGTTGTGTCAGGCTCCCAGCAGGGTTTCTCCACCTCACTGTAGCAGATTTACTGCTTGTGTTAAGCTTTGCTGCTCTGCAGTATGTATGCACCTGCAAAGTTAATTCTGACTACTGGAGGCTCAATTTAAGCATGGGAAATATAGCTGGAATTGGAAATGCTTCTGAAAGCACAGTGAACTCCTGAAGTGTGCCTACTGTTTCTGTAAATTACATCTGCCTGGGAGATGCAACGCTATATGCTTTGGGATTTGTTTTGTTTGGCTTCTGGTTTGTGCAAGGCTAAGAGCATAAGCAAAATCAAATCTAAGTAACTGAAAAGTTCAACTGTGAAATAATAAGCAAAGGAGAAACATTTCTTTCTCTTTGTCTCCCAGTGGAGGCTTATTGCAATCAAGATAACAATTCTCCTAGTTTTTTCACTGTTCTTTGCACAAAGCTAGGCAGCACAGCCTCTGCAAGATACAGTCTCTCTCCTGCTCTCGAACAACAACAAAAAAAAAAGCAAAAGAGAAAGAACCCCTCTTTCCTCTACACCCAAAAGCTACAGGAAACATTTTGCATTCAGATTTGCCCTTGGCTTTTTCAAATAAGATTTTGTCTATTTAAATTCCTTTCATGCCCCTCCATAGTTAACTTTCTCCTGTTTGCTCAAGCTCACCATTAGAATGATGTGAATATTTTTCAAATGTCAACCTTTACCCTGAGTCACCACGCTGCTAAAGCATCTTGACTGTGGTGCTGGATGCAGAACACAGAGTGCTTTGATTGGGTTCCATTTTCAAAATCTGATGTGGGCAACAGTTTTTTACACGATCTCATAATGCAAAAACAAAATGAAAGACTGGAATTAATAGGCTATGGAGAATTGCATCAGCTGCATGAGAGATGGACTGGCACTGCAGAGGGTTATATTTAACCCTCAGGCTCTGGAAGCGTGAGAGCACGCTGACCACAGACATCAGGGCTAATGGTTATTTTCAGGCTGGTGTTTATCATCACTGCTCACAGTGTTTAGGTACAACAGTTTATAATACATCAAAGGCTTAAACTGAGTGAATGGATTAGCGAATTAGGAAGCAGGTGACAATAGCCTGGAGTTCTACAGCAAAACAGTAAAAATGTTTAGTGCGTACCTGCCTCCCTCCTTCAGCCTGACCAGCTGTGGTCTCAGGTTGTGACAGCTCCAAGATAGAGCTTGTTTCAAATACACATCCCAGGGTGACACAGGAACACACTGCTTTTTAAAATTGTGGCACTTGAGCAGAAGGTGATAGAGATTTGTCAGAGTCATGAGAAGGCAGAACACTGTAGAGGAGATCATATGGATTATTGTCAATACTGTCGCAAGCACATAACATGCTGCTTCCCACTGAACAGGCACCATTTTGTCAGGCTGGAAGAAAGAGAAAAATAACAGCAACATCCCAGACCCACAGTCTGAAGAAAAAAAAAAATTAAAAAAGGTATTAACAGAACAAAATTAACATAAGCTGTACTAAAAAAGTGATTTCTTAGGTCACATCAGCAGGACAGAACATGCCAAAGGTTGCAGACGAGGCCTATCTCCCTATTCAAGACAACTGCAGTAAATACACATCTGGAAGGAAAGTCTCTGAATGAAATAGGTTACATCCAAAAATTACCCCAGGTGCATGATACTTCAAATCTGACACCATCACCTGAAGATCTCTGAAGACCTTCCATTGCTACCACTAGTAATTAGTGGGAATATATGCTGAAACAGCACTAAAGTGCTGAGCATTGGCTTTGCCTGTGTCGTTCCCTGGTCTCCTGAGACTCAGTTCAGCTGGGACAGGGAGCAGCCTGCACTTCTGTGAGGGCCCTGTGTCCTCACCTTGCTGCCTGGTGGTGTTTCTCAGTAGGTCTGTGCCAGGATCCCATTGCAGACTGCAATGTGAGGGAGCTACAGAGCACTGTTTCTATACACCCAGGAGATCTGTGCTCTGTGAGTACTAATTTACCTCTTGCAGTCCTTTCTTTTCCTAAGGTATAAATGATCAAATTCACTTTCCTGACAAATTGCTATCAGCCACTCAGCATTAAAAGTGGTAGCTCTTAGGTGACAATCAGTATATTTTTTCAAATGAATTGAACAATCGTGACAATAGAAAAAGAAAGTAATTTTTACTAACAGCACATTTGCAGACAAAATGGGGGTAACCATTAGAAAACCAGAAGAGCATGAAGGTCAAAAATACCTGATTTTGCACTGGCAGAATATGTGCACAAAGGGGAAAAAAATGAAAATTTTTCAGCATAACCATATTGCAATTGTGTTTTAATGAAACCAGGAAAGCCATGAAACAGGGAGACAATGCCAGTTTAATCTATGACTATCAAAGACTGATTTCCATTGAGAGTAAATGCAGGGAAAAATGCTAATGTAATTACTTTCCTTTGGAAAAATGCAGTCAAAGTGAAATAGCATATCTTTATTTTCCACGGGTTTTTTATGTACAACAGTTAATAATATTGGAAAGGGAAATACTTGGATGATAGGAATATGCAGAATTTATGATACAGAAGAAACCCTGCATAACATAGAGACCTGGTTTCTACTTACTGCACTTCTGAAGGTAAGGTCTGACTGCCTGCAAGACAAGATTTGCTTGTGTCTTGCAATTTAAACATGACCTTTGTAAGGTCTGTTGTAATTCTGAAGCTCCTTGTGGGTGCCCATTTCCTACAGAAGACATAGATTTATGGAAGAACAAATATTGTAAGAATCAACAGCCTTAAATCCATTATTTTAATGAACTATAAATGAATTGTCATCACTTCTACACAGTTTAGAGGTCAGAAGAGAGACCTGATGAGTTAGTAGGATTTGCTGCATAGCACAGGAAACATTGAAACCATCAGGCCCATTTCAAACCTCCAGATATGTAGAAAATTCAAGCTCCTGTGCAGCCTCCATGTGAACCAGGGATCCTAGTCATGGTTTCAGTGAAAACTGAATAAGGGCAACAAAGTGAAATCAATTGGATTTTGAAGTCTGTAATTTCCTATGTTTATGGTTTTGAGTGAAAAAGATGAAGGCACATGGGAATGTGAACAGGCTAATACAAATCATTTACATTGAAAACACTTTTTCAGCAGAAAAATTTCAAAGCACAGGTATTTTATCCTGGCAAGATCTACATGAAAACAAATAACATAAGTCACCTGTAAGAGTGCTGGGCTTGCAAGAAAATATTCACTGAGTTTTCCACCAGTTCATGCAATCTGTTGTCATAGAAGGATGCTTCACTTTAAAAACTTAAGCATCTGCAGTCACATGCTTTAAGACACAGAGAGAACAGTGCCACAGTGCACATCAAAGGCTCATTTCCATGCGGTACCTCATTATTTTACATCTGCTGAGTCCTCCAAAGTTTTGCTTACTGTATGCAAGAAAGATCCAGTCCTTGGAAATTTTTTTACTAGGTCTATGAAAAGGCATATTCTCAGGTACACACCCTTTGGAAATAAATGGAGAAGTGTACCACATGATCAGCCTTGAAAGACAGGCGAAGATCTTAGTCAAATTTTCTAAGGGTTAATAGCAAGGAATTTTTAAGAATAAAACATTTTATTTAAAGTATTACATGACAGATTAAATGATGAAATACATGTTCTGTCTTCGTCATTAGTAAGTGATTCTAAATCACAAGATTTTGGTTGGAAAAAAAAATGTTGATATAAAATTTCACTGGCAATTAACCTTCAATTGATCTATCTGTGTCAGTCAATCTTGTAAGACAAGGTGAATCAGAGAAGGTAAAACATTTTTCTGTAACAGATTGCCACTTTATTATTTCCTCCCAAATCATACAGTGTAATTGGTTCAGTCTGCTGCAGTCTCCTTCTGGGTGAACACTCACAGCTAAACAATGCAGCTCACTGGTTTAGCTGTGGTCACTGCACGGGCCCAGACAGTGATAAAGCTGATGCTTTGAAGGCTGGGCAAGGAGAAGACTGCACCTGACAATGTGGGAAGCACCCCACCAAATAAAATTTGAGACCCAACAAGGGATGCCTGACTTTGACTTGGGAGTGTGCGAACTTTGGCTTGGGACAGCGTAGGACAATCAGCACAAAGATGGACTATTTCCCAAAAATGGGGGTGGGGGGACCAAGGGCTGGATGTGGCAAATTCACAAGACAAGCCTGTGGCTCATAGAAGTCAGCAGCTGGGCCAGAGACAGAGCTACCAGATTTTCCAGGGAGGAAAAGGCAGTGAAGAAAGGGGCAGAGAGGTACCTGCCCTAGGAAACACTCACATAGCAGATATCCTCACTTGGACAATACCATATTTCTAGGAACAATATCCTTAGGAATGTGACCCTTGGAGAAAAGTAACTGAGCTCTGTTCCCTATACATTTCCTTCAATTTTAACATGTATTCTATGAATTCCCTTGGACTTGTCTCTTCCCTGAAGAAAAAGCTCACTTTCCTCACAAAGGCTTTTAAAAACACAAATGCTGCCTTTATACAAAATAGAGGCTACAGATATGACTCTCCAAGGTTTTTTAAATGCTTGGTACAACAGAGAGCTTTGACATATTTTTTTAACATGGTGTAATTCCTTCACTTTCCTATTTTTTTTCCAAAATATAGACCAATTCTAAAAAAACAATGTCAACATCAATCTTGAATTCTGGTCACCTCTAAGATAATTAAGCATTTGAATACAACATAAGCATTTTAAGAAAAAACAAACAAAAACCCAAAACAAAACAACAAAAAAGCACAAAATCAAAAAATCCCCCAAATCCCAACAGATATACTCCAAATGCAGCAGAAACAAAATTAGAAAAGATCATCCATGGATTCTCAGTTTAACAGCAAGCAGGAAGTAGGACTACAAGTTGCCTACTTACTTTTCAAACTGTGATTCTATAATTACAGGGAGGAAAAAAAAAAAGACAGGAATTAAATATTGTCATAGAGTAATCTACAGACTAAGATGATGGATGCGTTTGCCAAGATGCCCTAAGTGGTGGTCCATGGAGGGTATGACCTTTCCACACATGCAGGGAAGGTCTGGGAGCTCATCATTGACACATCTTATTGCTCCACTGCTTTTCTTAGGAACTCATTTTGGTTTAGCAGCATTCTGAAATGTCTCTGCTACATCTGATGACCAAAAGCCTGAGCTGAGTGACCACTGGGAGCACAGGCCAGCTATGAAATGCATATTCATACCAGCATCTCTCTCTCAGACACTGCATGTATGCTTGGCTAATCTACAAGCACACAAAACAAACCCAGCCACTAATCACTATTTGTGATTGTGCAAAATGAGTCCTTGCCCTGATAGCTCCTGTGCAGCCTCTTTTTCCCATGCCATGGCAAACTTCACTCGATAATACTTGGGCTGGATAGTGACTTTACACCTGCTGGGTCCATACATGCACTGTACATTTGCTCAGTTTTGGATTCTGCAGGTTAGGTTTTGAGCTCATCCACCTGGGGGTTACAAGATCACAGAATCATAAAACATGCTGAGTTGGAAGGGACCATGAGGATCATCATTTAGAAAAAGCCAAGGAAGGCTTCACTGTGGCTTGACTGGTGCAGATGTGATGCCCTTATGCACTGGGCTGTGTTAAGGCTTGAGCTCTTCCAGGCAAAAGCCATGGAGCTCTCCTAATCCTGCTCTGGGGCACAAGAAAGCAGTGCAGGTAGTGAAGACGTTCACAGCCACATTTAAATGTTGTCCTGCATGCCTGTGACACTGTGAAAAGCATGTTGACACCTGTTTTACGTGGTCAGGGTGGTTTTCCTCATGGCAAAGCTTGGGACTATGCCTGAATCTCCCAGAATGAGGCCACCTGCCCACGTGCTGAGGGGCCCAGAGACTCCCAGTCACCACAAGCCCCTATCCAGCAACAGCTAAGGGCGTGTTTCATCCCTTTTGAGGCCCTTTTAGTCACAGACAGTTTATCATTTAAAATGTTTTGGAGTTCATATTGAATTGTGAAGCAATGAGAGGACTGACTCTGTGTGAACCTGTTTCCCCTACAGTGTAACGTGGGTGAAACAAGAGGCATGAAGGTATGTGGGAAGCAGAGGCTTTTAGGAAGAGTCTTCAAACACCACTGTGGGCCAAGGTATCAGGACATCATGCAGTCCCATCCATACTGCCAGGGGGAACAATCTCTGGACCAACTACCAAATCACCCACAGGTTTTACATACCTATTTTTAATATTCTTAATTTTTTTTTTTTTTTTTTTTTTTTTTTTTGCTAATTCAGCAGACCATGGGCAATCAGGAGAAAAGGATCCTGGAGGGAAACAAGAAGCAGTCCAAACCAGCAGCATAAAATGAAACAATGGTTGCAACACAAATTTTGCCTTGAATGGAATAATTCACTTTCAAATTTTGGAATAACTTTCTGAATATGAAAGGTGACAGGATTGCTGATGACCCATATATAAGTGCTTCAAGCATGGGCTGAAGACTTTCTGGTTTCTGTCTTGCAACTCAGATCAGTTCTTACATGAAATATTCTGACTCAAGCCCCTGCTCATGGCTAACTAGACATACATCTTCTATTATGAAACAGTAATTCCACTAGAATCCTAGTAGAGCACAGACAGTAATAGATCTTCTTCTCCTCCCTTTTCCTCAAATGAAGTTTTAACTTTAGGCTAAAAAAATTTACAAAATTACTTCTGGAGGAATTTAATTTCCCTGTTCACTAGTTTTACTTGTATTAATTAAAAGAAAATTCTCAGTCGTATCTTATTTGACTGGGAGAAAATATTTTACTATCAAACCTTTCTGAATAAAATAACATTTCTGCTTTGAATAAGTTCCTTCTTCAAAATATCCAGGTAAATTATCTAGCTATGCACATTTAATGAGTCCATCTCATTAGTATGTAGGTATCAGTCAGAAACCTAAAATCCATAATAAATTCAGTTTATTTCATCTCATCCTGAGTTTAGCAATATTCATGTATGTTCCAAGGGCATATGGGAATGTTGGAGTTTTTAAGTGTATACTTTGTTCCTTGCCTTATAAAGACACCTTTACACTACCTTTGATTTCCAATTGTAGAGCATAACAGCCATGTCATTGAACACCTTGGATCTTCCTCACGGTCACTCTCAGGAGTCCTAACAAGGGCAGAGAGTGTCTTATAGGAAATTCAAACCTAGATTTATCATTGGGAAAAATCCCAGTTTTACATGTTTGTTCCTGGCTGTCCTTTGAGTGGGACATTCAGTTTCATGGGAAATAACTGGCCATTTTAACATGGTCTTCTTCTTCTCTAATATTCCAGAGAGGGCCAGTTGGACAGTTCTTTTGTACTAATAAATAGTTTTTACTAAAATCAGCAGATGGAGAGTACATTTGTGTAATCACAATCTGCATCTCCCCTTCTCAAACAGAACACAGTACCACAGTAGAAAAAAGCAAAAAGATCTGAACAGTTCGTTCCAATTTTGCTAAATGACTGCTCAATTTGCAGGTGTTACAGAAGAATGTAGTATTAGCCACTGAACTTATTTTCCACTGCAGCACTTGCTCTAAAAATCATAAGCACAGGAAACCTTTCAGAGGAGACTGGTTGCCTATCCAAAGGTTAGAGAGTCTCCCCAGAGAGGTGGATTGAGTTTCTTGTCAGCAGTAAGGTCAAAGTGATCACTGGTTTTTTAGCTCATCTTTCTACCATAACACTACATTTTCACACAACTGGGCATAAAAAAATTCACAGCCTTGGTTAGCTCCCTAGTGACACCTCTCTCCCAAGCTGGCAAAACTCAGCATGTTTCATAATCTGTGTTCTTGCATGAATGTGGTGCTAATAACACCAAGGTCATGGGTTTGACTCCCACCCATATGGGCCATTCACTTAAGAGTTGGACTTAATGATCCTTGTGAGTCTCTTCCAACTCAGAACTCTGTGATTCTGTGATTCTGTATTTGTCTCTTGCTGTAATAGTTGAGTTTCTACAATTGGTAACATCTTAATTACACCCATTGGAAACTGGCCATGTAACCTCTGGTGGGAAGTATCATGGTTTTATCCCTCTTTGCTCCCTGCAGAGGTACCACTTGGGCATTCAGGGGTATTATAAATTCAGTCCTCAGTTCTGAGTTTGAGATGTCAGTGCCCTGGGCAGAAGGGATGCCATCCCACATCATGTGATTGTGGCTGCTGTCAGATTCTGCAGATTTACATATCCTGACAAACAGCTATTCCCATAAACATACCACGGACGGTGAACTTTTGTTAAGGCAACATGATCAACTTGCAGAAAGGCTGCCTGTCTAGTTAAATGGCTGGTGTGCTTATTAGAGTCATCTCTCTTACTGTGAATGCCTTTCTTCCCTCCAGGACATCACTGACAGAGAATTTGAACATTTAATAAGTGAGTTATTATCATAAAATATCATGAGAAATATTGATTGAAGAAAACGAAATCTTTCTTAACATATAATCAGGAGTTCAGGACAGCAAAAATAATTCAATAACTATGAACTTACATAAGAAATAATGTACATTATATCAGTTCTCCAGTAGATACTGATCACAAAGGTTATCTGATTGAGATTCTCTGGTGTGTATAACACAGCAGGACTGTAATGGTCTTTGAGACAAGTACAGCTGAATAATTCAAGTTGACATCTGTCTGGGTGCACTATCATAACTTGTTTCTTAAATTCCTAGATGCTGGTCTAAGATGTTTGCTCACATCCATGAGCAGTGAATGAACAATTCCCTCCCAAGACAGGTGTCCATTAGCAAAATGGCATGCCTCATTTGGCCTTAAGCATGGGTGACAGCCAATAAAAGCATATGAACATGTGTTATGTGTATATATGCCATAAAACATAATCCTCTTTGCTCTGTGCAGAAGTATTTCCTATTGCCCTGATTATTGTGAGTGCTGGGAAGTATTTCAGCATGGAAAATTATATCCTTAACATCTGTGTTCAAGCTGGAAACATGCAAATATTGTAGAGTGCCTTTCACAGGCATCCATTTAGGGGTTATTCCACCCCTGCTGTCTATCAGCAATAGGATCCATACAAAACACTTCACTGACACATGCTCCCTTCCTGCCAGCTGTCATAGTGGCTGCTGCTGGGCTCTGGCACTGAGTTAGGGCTGACAAGTGGCACACACAAAGGCTGATGCCCCTTCCTGGTGCAAAGCTGTAGTCCAGGAAGGGCAAATTGTTACTCTGGGCTACTTTCAGAAGCAAATCGTGAATTGAGCATCTATCCTATAAACCACCAGGTAGATTTCAGCATTTGTGTCCAACTTCTTCGCAATGCCTTAAAAAAAGAGGTGAAAATACCTTCTAATATGCTCACTGATAGGAAAGATACATTTCATTTTAAATCTTTTATGCGACAGTATGTTTCACCAAGTAGATCATAAAAATTTAAATTACTGAAGAGGGGAAGAGGAGACATGCAAACTCTTCAAAGCTTACTGAGAGCTATTACAAATCTGACTGTGCATCAGACTTTTCACTTAGGCCAGTGCCTTCCATCTCCCAAAGAAGAGTTATTCTGATTAAGGAAGGCTTCAGCAGTGGACATTGATTTCAATTGCATTTCTGCAATACAGCTAACTGCAAGGAACCTGTCAAAGCTGATATCGCCAGTGTATTTGAGAGAAAGCTCTCTCAAAGCAGCAACTGAGAGCTCCTACTAGATGAGTTTTCCAGAACAAGGCAAGGAACTTTTGATTGTCTAAAACAATACAGTGTTTTCTTCCGAGCTTGCCAGAAGAACAAGCCTATGGGAGTGTCTGTCTTAGATACTTTGACAGCAAAGAATTACTATTACTGCAGAACACCAGCTCAGAAAGAAAAGAAAAACATAAGAAAACGTCCTTCATATAATGAAGTTAGTTTCTGCGTCTGAAAGCCCCAGGTAACACTCTCTGTCTCTCAACTTTTAGATCTTCTAACAATCATTTTCAAGCATTCTCCAAATACGTCCTCAAAATAACAAAAAAGTCCCTTAAACCAACATCAAACACTCACAGCATTAACTCCCCCAAAGCTCCCCAGAGCTGAATGACTACAGAAAACAAAGCTAATGGACATGCTTATGCAGTGTTCATTACAGCCAATATTCTTTCACAACTTCATTATCCTCCTTGTGTGTGTGCAACACTATCCCACCTTACACTTTGGTTGTACACACAGATCCCCATCACCTTCTGGGCTTGTGCACAGCACTAAACAAAGTGGTAAATTCACTTACAAAGTCTGGCCAGAGGAGGATTCAGCAGCAACTTGTGTGGCTATTGGAGCACCGAGGCAGCTGATGACCAGCTCCTCCAGCACTGCTGGACTGACATATGAAGGTCAGTGTCTCATGACAAAGTGCTCTCGAGCATACTGTGGACCCTCTACCTTGTGCTTAGCATCTTGGTGTGCTTCTTTTTCCTCTCATTTTTCATTGCCCTTTTGGTTTCCTGATCCTTGGTTTAGCTTCCAGACATCTTTCCACACTGATGGGCAGATCACTGATTATCTTGATGTCCAGCTGACAGACTTGGATAATACAGGAAAAGGGGGAACTGAGAAATTATTTGCATTCACTCAGCAGGGAGTGGTAGAAGAAGAAGTGAGAGAAGACACTCAAGTGAGTATTCACAGACCAGCATTAGCCATTAAGTTGGGAGCAGAAGCCACTCTGGGCATGATTACAACAGGGAGGTCACTGAAGAAGAGGAAACACCGAGATCTCAGGAAGATCTCCTGTCTTGCAGCCAAAGCAAGCACAGGAGGATGAGTGTGGTGCTTGGAGCAGACCATGTGTGACATAAGGAGTCATGGCTCTGGTCTCCAGCTCCTTACCCATGTGGAGGGCAGAGCCAAGGAGAGTCTAGTGCATAAAAACTACAGAGCAGACTCCCTCTTTCCAAGACATCACCCAGATATATGGATGTATTTTCCTGAAACTGAGCACCAACCAGGCCTGAAGTGTGTTTGGAGCACAGAAAATATTACTACTGGTTTTGTGATTTGGAAAGTTTCCAAAACAGCTCTCCTAGCTGGAGGCAGATGCTGCAGGCCACAGAGTTTAATAAAACAGTCCCAACCAAAGGTTTACAGCACTAAACTGCACACTTGAGGCCAGATTAGCAATAACAGATGGGCAAAATATAAAACTGCACAGGCTAATTGGGTACCCTGTTAGTGGACACTTTCCATAACCCAGGGGATTTTTGAATGACATATGTTTATCTTCCCCCCCTTCTTTGGATACTCTTTCATTATACACAGTAATGAGACACCTGGCTTGGTGATTACTGGGCTGAAAATCCTTATGAGGATGTTCACCTGCTGTGTGCCAGTTTTTTCATTGGTAAAACATAGATGCTTTACCCTGACTGCTTCTCTGGGCTCAACATGAGACTGGCTGTCTGAAAATCATTGTGATTGGAGCTATCAGCATTTGGCAGGCACCTCGGCCTTGGCTAAGGAAGTCACCTGAAGGTCACTTTTTAGTCACAGAGGAAAGGTAGAGTGGCAAAAGGGTGAAAAGAAATGGAAATTACTTCAGACATGTCACAGACAGTCTGGATATGGCACAGCAGCAGGGAGTGAGTCCACAAGACCTCAGTTACCACCCTTGTTTGGAGGTGAGAAGCCAGCCTGGTGTCCTGCAGCCACTTGAGTGGCCACCTCTGCTTGGGGCAGCAACTGCACTGGAGCCGCATTCCCTGAAATCCATATGCAAACAGCAGAATTGCTCCTCCAAGAAGGCTGGGGTCACTGAAACATTGTGGTGGAGGTTTTTTATTTCTTAGTGATGCCCAGATCTTTGTGTTCACAGCCCCTGCTCAAGCAAGAGACCTCATGATGGACCTTTGCAAAGGTGACTGGCATTTCCAACACCTTAAAGGGAATTTCTTGCTCTCTGTGGCACAACCACCAACCCACCAAATACCTAATGATTTTTTATTGTTGTAAGTACAAGAAAAATCCATTTGTGTTCCTGTCCCTTTCCTTCTACCTTCACATATATGTTCACTACCCCTGGCAATGAACATGTATGTGGACATAAGATCCTGCCACCTGTCCTGAGATGTATGTCAAAGCTGGAGCAGGGCAGGTCTGTACCAGTCCTGAACACCTGTGGAATTGCTGGTATGGAGCTCTGGAGAAGAGCTGGCTCTGGCCACAAAGACTAAACAAAGCTCAACTCTAGCTGAGTTATTGGAGACAGACACTGAGTAATCGTGTTCCTACCTGTATAAACTGGAATCAAAAGTGAGTTATTCAGTCAGTGGAAATAAATGGATTTTTCCAGCTGGTGTGGCTGACGTGTACTGTGTATATCACATTTATATATCTTCCTTCCACCAACCAGCTCCCTTTTCAATAATCAAGCTCTATAGCTATAACAATTCTACTGACTGGAAAGAAATGTGTGTTCACAACATGCACCAAGAGATAAATCTTGTTACAGCGCCAGCAACACATTCCATGCATTACATGTGCCAAAGGAGTAGGATTTATTCAGGTCATTTATGCTCCACTGGAGTGGAAAAAGGGAAAAAAAATAGGCTTTGCTATAATGAATTGGACTCTTTGAGTCCTGCAAAGAATAATGCCCATGCATGGTCTGACAGGGATTGTCATCCATCAAGGCAGCAAGGGGTGGCCTTGCAGGACATGTCTGTCCTGGGCTCACAGCTCTGTGTGCACCCTTCCTTCCTCAGCTGTTTGTGCTGAGAGCCCTGCTCCGTGTGCTGCCCTGCAGCAGCCCCTCACACCACCAGCACCATCTCCCCACACTTCCCCTCCTGCTGCCCAGCACACCCTGTGCCATGTCAAAACCCTTCCTGCAGCCCCCTGCTCCTTTTGGACAGCCCACTCTGAGGGAGCTCCATTTTGCACAAGTTACTGTTCATCCTGCAAAAATGCTCAGGGGAAAGTGACCAGTGTCCTACTTGGCTGTGTGGCTGCAGAACCACAGATTCCTGAGATCTAAACAGGGCAATGAGGAGAAAAAAGGGCAGAGGAAGGGGAGCACAGCAGGCCAGAGCTATGGCTGAGAACAGAGCTGGCTTCAAAGCCATTCACAATTCCCTCAGATAAAGGAGGAGAAATTAACTTATAAACTTCTGGGAGTTTCTGCCTCCTCCTTCTCCTCCTTTTTCTGTCCCTAGAGCTGTGAGCTCTCAAAGCAGAAAATACCCCTTTCCCAGGATTAAGAAAACAACTAGCACATTGTAGCTAGTGCTACAGCTACAGGGTAACCCAATGTATATCTGCAGGCACCTGGTTGGTATCTCACAGGTACTGCAGGTAAACAGCCTATCTATCTATCATCTATCTATCATCTATCTATCTATCTATCTATCTATCTATCTATCTATCTATCTATCTATCTATCATCTATCTATCTATCCCTTTATGCACCAGCATGTTTCCTTTCTTCATCACGTTTAAAATTCATTGGCACAGAGGATGGGAAGTTCAAGGAAAAGAAGAGAGCAGGGAGAAAAGGGCCAAAGTTCTTTATTTTTGAGTTTCAGCATCAAACAGAATAAACCCATCTGGATGTCACAGGCCACCTGTCCCTACACAGGGAGAAGGGGCAACAAGTTCGCCTTTATTCTAATGGAAATAACATCAATGGTGCTTTTAACCCTTACTAGCTCACACTTTACCCAGAAGACACTGTGTGAAGTCAAAGCAGCCAAAAAGTATCTTGGACTGTAGAAATGCAGATAGGGAATTCTGTTCACAAAGAATTCAAATGGCTCTGTACTTTTTGAAATGAAAATTAAATTTATTTTTCTGAATTAATATCAGTGCAATAATACACGTGGATCTGAAAGGACATGATCTTTAGTCTTTCACTGTGAATGTATTTTTGATAATGTAGATATTTCCAGCTTTTGAGTAAAAACCAGCAGACTACCAGGATCATGTGTTTCAAAAAACTTCAAGCTGCACAGGAAGCCATCAATTTGTCATGTATTTGCCATTCAGTCTATTGATTTTACATCTGCATTGTCACCAGGAGGAATAAACAAGAATTATTATACTGTGATTAGGATCAGAAGGGATTTAGAAGGGAGAGTGCCTTTGAAAAAGTGAAGGAAATGTTTGCACTGCTCCTGAGTGTCTGGTAACACTAGGCTTCCTGGTCTTCTAGTTTGAGGCAGGTTTCCCATATTGTCATAATACAAGATGTCCTGGGGAAGATGGTTGAGTACACCATGTTCCACTAGGCCCAGAGAATTTTTAAATTCATCAGCTGATGAACCAGACCAGATCTTGACTGACTTGTTTTCCCATCATCCCATCACTCCTGACTGGTCTGGCCAGGAGAAATGAACAGGACATACATGGTGTGCAGGAGGGAATGGGAGGGATGACTGTGGAAAATTTCCTTTTCTCTGTCATTCTCTCGGAATAAGACACATATGGAAGAATGACATACTTTGAGATGACATAGGACAATATCTGAGCAACAGGATGCAGAAGGAGAGTAGGTGTCAGAGGATCAGCAAAGGAAGGGTGAAGGATATGGTAGCACAGGACTTGGAGTGGGCTGTGGGGTCACTGGCTCCAGCTGACAACAGTCTTTGCAGGCTACCTAATATAAACTCAATCCTTACACAAGCAGAATCTAATATAAACTCAATCCTTTCACAAGCAGAATCTATCATGAAATTCTGAAGGATGTTCCTGTGGGAAAGAAAATATATCCTAGTGTTCTTTTGCTCTTGCAGTCAGAAACACACCCATTATTCTGTCTGATCTTACTCACAGCCGTTTGTTCATACAAATCTTCTCTGCTCTTGTTTATCCTTCCCTACTACTGTTTCTAAGAAACATCAGTCCTAAAGTTGTTTTGTGGAAAAAAATCTACTGTGATATCATCTGTTACTGCGAGTTTCATTTTATGCTGTCTCATCCCTACCTCCATGTGTTCCATCTTTTTCTCATTCAGAACAGGATTTTTTTATATATTTTATGTGCTATTCATGTGTAATTGATGGGGAGTATGTATGCTTAGGCTATGCTTTCCCTTTTTCTTAAATGGAGATGCAGTAGGGTTTTATTTTTAGGGAAGATTTTTGAAAACAAAATAGTTTAAGAGGAAGAGGGATTAACACAATGGGATACACAGTTTCAGGGTGGGAAATGCAGTTGTGTATTGCATATGGAGGCATACATTGAACTGCAGTTAGGTTCAAATATTAATAAAATATATAAATACTTACATATATATGCGCTTCACGATCAACAGTTTTAGGGAGACAATTAGGTAAACTGTTTAGAAACACAGGAGATTCAAAATGCTGTCATTTCTTTCTAAAGAGAATTGGAATTCAGCCTCAACGTGGAATCTGCAAAAACCACACAAAAGGCAAAGTGATTCACATTTTTTGGTTGTATGTTTATCCCGAAAATAGTAAATAATACCCAAAACAATAAATGATAAAAACAGTTTGAGCAGATATTATGCATATTTTTGTATGTGCTGATATTTCTGCCTTGTTAAAATCAACAGGAAAGGCAGAGCATGAGCCTGAAACCAGAGTACATCAGTGGCTCCAGTATAGTTGGCAGAATCCAGATGCACTGCTGGAGCAGATGGCCCAATATAAACAAAAATAGTTGCAAGTGTCTTCAGATAGACAGATCTGACTAAGTAGTCATTGATGTTTGGTCTTTTTCACAACCTCCCTCCAAACCACGTTAAAATTATAAATATGCCACTGGTGAACTGCTCTGTTCTCTACTCAGTCCCAGGCATAATGGCTTTTATAGCAATCCAGATCTCTTTCCCATAGCATCCTGGTGAATACAAAGAGCCAGGAACATGCACAGGGTGGGAGATACCTGAAGTTTTCCACAGATAACTTGTGTCCAGACCTATATCCCACCTAGCAGTTCAAGGTCCACTCTTAGCATGGGTGTCTCCACAGGCTGGGGCAACTAAGAAACATCAGTGCCACTAAGCAAAGCCCTAAAAGGAGTGATATTCATGGTCTGAAATCCCCCCTATGGAAAAGTAGGTCTTCTTCAGGCAAATCTGATAACAGGATCAATAGTGAAACACCACAGTCTCTCCTCTTCTAGCCATATTCTCTGTGCATACATTACCTAGACAAATCATCCCAGAAACAGGAGATTAACACTGTTAATCAGTGTAGCATATTAAATATTCTTGATGCTTCAGGGGGAGTGGGGGAAGTCAAATGTAATTGTCCTGAGCAGAATATATTTCCATAACAATGAAATCTCAAAATCAGTCCCCTGTTCATTTTAGCAAAGGAAAATTAGCATACCCCCAGATATTTTGGGTCAGTGGGGATACCATTACAACCTTCTGAATCTGTGAGAGCCATTTTGAGCTGTATTGTTTTATGATGACTCTGTCACTGCAATGTGACAAAATGGCACAGGTTTTAGCTCAGACCAGTAGATGGGGATTAATCAAGCTGTTATTCTTGCTGTTGTATACCACCAGTGGAGGCTTTTAACTAACCGGCTGAGAGACTTATGAGTGTGGAAATTGGTTTTTTGCATATTCATTAAGAAGGAGAATTGTTCTCCCTTAGCAGAGCAATCTGTATGAGAGCAGAGGACCAAAACTTCCAGCAGAGTCAGGCGAACTGCCTGGTTACAGCTGAGCCACATCTCTGGCAGTGGGAATGAGAATTTGAATGCCCTGGGAATCTGGACTAGTCTGTAAATAAGAGGGGATTTTCCCTGCAGACAAAATCCCTGCAGAGTTTAAAGGGACAGCAGGAAGCTCTACATTTTCTCCTGAAGCCATATAAAAATTAGGTAAAAATAGAAAAATCTGCTGTGTGCTCCCCTCACTGCATCATAAGACTGCTACCTCTGCATCTGGAGAGAACAGATTTGGAAGAGGTACAAAACCTCCTATTGTCTTTATCAATCTCCAGGTGAAAACACTGACTTTCAGGGAAGAAACTTTGAGCTGCTGCTGCTGGGGGTTTGTCATTGGTTTGAGGGGTAGAAGAAGCAGCACCTGGATCTCTAAATGAGAGATCCTGGTAGACACAAAGTCTGGATATCTGAAACAATCACCTCACAGCTACCCTCATAATTGGCCAAGGAACAGTCATCATCAAAGCACAGGTCAAACTACCATGAAGTACATCTGACAGGTCAGGCTGATACTGGGAGCTGTGCCCCAAATCGGTTTGTGTCACTTCACTGCCCACAGATCCCAAACACTGCCTCCTAGCACTGGCATGGTGACCTGTTTTGTAGGTATAAAATTGAGTGGGAAAATTGCCACTTTATCCTTAAATCCAAAAATGACCCTTGAGATCCTCAGACAAGTGGACTTTTTGTGGTGTTTCTGCAGCCTCCTCTGATGCACTGCAATGCCCTGGTGCCTATAAGACACTGTGGTCCTGAGTGAGGTGTGCATAGACACAGATAGCCAGACCAAACTCTGCATGCTCTGTAGAAAAGTGCTGAACTCAGAGCTAACTGATGATGAAGACAAGTTTAGTGCATTTGCTAGGTTTATATTTTTCTAAGTCATGGCTCAGACTGGGCCTTGACAGTCTATTCTTCAATGTCATATCCCTCAGGAGTATTGTTTCCAGGAATGCTTAATGACTATTTAATAACAGCTGCATAAAATATCTCTAATCATATTTTAATATTCCCAATGACAGAATTTTTCAGTGATGAAGTATTTTATGATTATTTTAAAAAATCACTCATTTTTCATAGAGCTGCCCTTAAAGCAAACTTTGGCCATGCAGCATGACCCTCTCATCCCAGCTGAGAGGGCAGTCCAGGTATGAACTACACAAATCAGAGGGAGAAAAGGAGTGAGGGAAATGCTTTGCCTTAGGAACTCACAGTGGCTAAACTGTGACTGGCTTTTTAGAAAGGCTGAAAAATCTTATCACTTCAGCATTTGCAAGTGGGCAGGTAAAGACAAGATACAAGTAATGAAATTCCTTGCTTGAAGGCGCCAGCTGGTCACCAAGGGGGATGCAAGGCGAGAATTTATCTCCCGATGGCTGCCTGAAGAACCCAGAGCAGATGCTAACATGTTACTGGAGTGCTTGGTCCTCCCTGAGACAAGAGCTGCTTCCCAGAGGTTGGATTCAGCTGTGCAGGGGGTTTTCACACCCCAGCTGCATCCAGCCTCTGCCTCGTGAGTAGCCAAGGCAAAGCAGGCACTGCAGGTGCTACCAGAACCTTCCTTAGCTTGCCAAAGGCACTTGGGGCTCCCCTTTGTGTCTGCAGTGTTGCTGCTGCCCTCAGCTCAGTCTGGCTGCCTTTCCCTTTGGTTTTGGAACCAAATCACATTAGCATCTTGTGGCAGTGTCCTCCCCCAACACTGGGGTTAAGCCACAACCCTCAGTAAGGGCTGTGAGGGCTGCATCCAGCTCACTGGGGAACCTGGGGAACAGATGTCAACAGGGTAGCTGAGGGTGGTCTGCAATGGTGACCCTAACATCTGACTGGAATCCAACTGTAAGTCATCTTTCTCCATAGTAGTGGGCAGATCAGGGGCCACTGAGCAATCCTACATGGCAGAGGGCTGCATGCCAGCATCTCCCCTTGAGTAGGAGAGTTGAGTAGGGGAGTTAATAATCAGGGTTATTACTTGTGTTTAGAGAGCTCTTATAGCATCAGATACTAAACTTTGAAATCTTTAGCAATTTTAGCATGTTAAACTTTTAAATCTTAGCTGAGTGATACAAAAGATAGTGCATATATAATCCTTCAGACAAAGCTGTTGACCAAGCTAGGATCGAAGCTAGGTTTCTCTCTGAAAAGGAGATTGGAATAGTTTAGTTAGGTAGGGGGGTCTTTTCTGAGCCCCACAATTCAACAGGAGGGTCTTCCTGATAGTTCTGACCCTCCATTCAGTTAATAACCAAGTTTTTCATGCCATCAAGTCTTGTTAAACCACTGTTGCATTTTCCATTGAGCATTTTTAACTCCCTAGTTTAGATCAATAAAGAATATCGTGGCTTCCCTCTTACAAGTGAGGTGCTTGACTCCATCTGTGACACAGCTACACCCAGCAGTTAACTTGCCTTGGGAGAGATGGGCACTCAGACCTCATGAACTTTTTAATATGCCTGTGATGCTAGTCAGGAACTTCCTGTTGTAGAAGGTCTTGATTTCTTTACCCACATATCATCTAGAGCCACCTGGTGACACCTCCCTTCTCCTGATCTCAGGCCTGGGTATCACT
This sequence comes from Cichladusa arquata, assembly GCA_026413545.1. Taxonomy (NCBI): domain Eukaryota; kingdom Metazoa; phylum Chordata; class Aves; order Passeriformes; family Muscicapidae; genus Cichladusa; species Cichladusa arquata. The sequence continues at coordinate 75,180,788 of JAOTQP010000001.1, forward strand.
GGCAGCCATATAGCCCATTTTTATAGTGAATTTTGGGGTTTACACTACTCACAGGGACACCTGCAATAACCTTCAATAGTCTCTGGTCCCAAACACGACTTCAGGTCAAGCACACTAAGAGGTTTACAGCCTTCAGGTAGACAAAAGAAACACTTAAAAACAAGTGAAACATGTGTGTTTATATGTGCATGAAATAAAATATGAAGAGAAAATTTACATGAGTTCACAGTGTTTACGTGTTTATTGCGTGACCATTAAATGCTACTCTCTGGTAAATGGGTTATTGTCCCAGTTGACTCAAATTCTTGACTTCCATAATTTATTGCTAGCTCAAACAGTTGGTGCTCTTCTTAAGATGAGATGGCTGTCAGCTGGGGAAGCAAAATGTGTTCTTAAAGTACTTCAGATTCCTAAAGGGGATTGAAATAATCCTAGACCCTGTTGTATTTCCATTTTTAACTGAATTAATGACCCTGTTAAAATGTGCAGCAATTAGACTTTTCTTTGCAAATAGACATGGTTCCAGAAGGAATCTTTTTTTAATGTCTATCCTCATCACTATCTGAAAACAATTTTCTCTACGTTACTTATACGTGCATTTAAATTCCATTTTGAATGGGCTTCACCAGTCTGAGACCTTTGAAGTGCAGCTACCTCTGAGGGAAAACACCTTTAAAATCTATTGTCTGTTGTGGAGTATCAATATTGAAGAAAATTCTGCTGAGTGTCTTGCAGATTTATGCCTGTTCTTTCAAGAATTTTTACTCTTTATAATTCCAGCATTTACAGTAAATTTAAGCTTATGTACAAAAGCATTGCTAAATTCATTGTTTATGTAGTGATGATTTTGTTTTTACCAAAGGAAAGTGGAGAACTCCCTGTAACTATAATATTCCTTTGAGTGGTGTGACTTTAGTACAAGTTGTATATCAGTTCCAGAGAATTTACTTTCTGTTGAGCGAGTGAGTGACATGACTGATGAAGCCCATGTAATTCAGACTTCTTGGTGTGTTGGAGGAAGTAACAGGGCATAGAATTCTCTCCCTTTCTGTATGTGGAGATGCTTGGTCAGTCATCTGCACAGGAAAGTTATCGTTCTATAGATTCTTGTATTACCTTGGTCTATCATCCTTTTCTAATACCTGACAGCTTGCACTTAAGGAGCCTTACAAGGCAATACTGAAACGAGTCTGGCTGCTGCCTCATCCTCCAAACAGCACCACACCACCATGAACCAGTGTGCTTCAACCTCATCAGGCAGCTGAGCCCCAAGCAGACACTTTCTCAGCCTTTACCTGTGGGATGCAGGAGATAACTGGAAGGCTAAAAGGGAGTGTGCTGGTTTGGGCTGGGGTAGAGGTTATTTTATTTTTAGTAGCTGATATTGGGTTTTATTTTGGATTTGTGCTGGAAACAGTATTGATAACCAAGGGATGTTTTCATAATGGCCAAACAGGGCTTACACAGAGCCAAGGCCTTCTCTGCACGTGAGGAGGCTGGGAGATTGGATTTGGGAGGGGACAGAGCTGGGACAGCTGACCCAAGGGACATTCCAGACCATATGGCATGATGCTCAGCATAGAAAGCTGGGGGGAGGAGAACCAGAGGTAGGCACATCTAGATTGATGGAGTTTGTCTTCCCAAGTCACTGTCATGAAGTCACTTCCCAAGTCATGTGTAATGGATCCCTGCTTTCCTAGGGATGGCTGAGCACATGCCTGCCATGGGAAGTGGGAACTAATTCCTTGTTTTGCATTGCTTGTGTGCATGGCTTTTGCTTTAGCTATTAACTTGTCATTACCACGACCTATGAGGTTTTTTAGTAAATTTACAGTCTTGGACCCATTTGCAAATTCTCAGTGGAATGATCATAAAATCATAAAATGGTTTGGAGCAGAAAGGACCACTCACCTAATCCAATCCTCCGGCATGAACAGGAACATTTTCCACTAGATTAGGTTGCTCTGTGCCCCATTCAATCTGGCCTTTGGCAATTTCAGTGATGTTGCACCTTCTCTGGACAACCTGTTCCAGTGCTTCACCACCCTCATCACAAAAGTTTTCTTATTTCCAATCTAAATCTACCTTCTTTTAGGTAGCTGTTGCTCCTTGTCCTGTTAGGCCCTGGTAGAAGATCTCCTTCCATCCTTCTTATAAGCCCCCTTTATATATTGAAAGGCCACAATAAGGCATATCCAGAGCCTTCCCTTCTCCAGGCTGAGCAACCCCAGAGGTGGTGGCTTTGCACCCATGCCACAGAACAATAGGGTATGACGGTGTCTTTGCAGACAGAGACATCACAGTCTCTCACAGAGAAGCAAAATGAATGGGCTGGGGGTTTTCTCTTCCAGAGGAACACAGACACAGTCGCTCCTGCCCAGAACCTAGTCCTGAGATTCCCAGGTAGGGATGGTCTTTTCTTCTACCTCAGCACTACTCCTATGCTAGAAAAGACTGCCTGACCTCCTGTGTAGGCACACCATGGGATTTTTCCAGGCAGCATGCCCCTTAATGCCTGGCTTCAAACCCAGGTCAAAACATCTGCATCCAGCCAGTACATGCCCAGCATCAGCTGCATGAGGCACACAAACACATGGGGAGATAATTGCTCTACTGCTGCTTCCTTGAGACACTGAGAAGTACATCGTGATCTCCTTTGGGATAGCTTGTGAGGACAGAAAGAGCATTTTTGAGCAGTCATTTGTGATCGAGCCCCTCCTTTGGTCTGTTTTCATGGGAGACACATGGCTGTTTTGAAAGGAGTTTGAATGGGATTTATTTATTCATGTGGTCTCTGAAAAGTTGTTGCCTTCATCGAGCTGCTGAGGACTTGTCCTGTCATGTTGTGAATAAAAACACAGCTCCTAAACCTGCACAACTTCAGTAACCTTAGTGAAACCTTGTTGGCTTTGATGGAACAAGTGGACGTGACATCAGATGCTGAGGATTTGCCTGTCATCGCCATCGTAGCTCCACTTTGGGATGCTTGCTGGGCTACAGAAATCTGTCACACACTAATCTGCTTGGGATGTCAAGGAAGCCAGAGCTGAAGCCTTGATGTATGAATCTTCTGTGCTGATAACTCTCTGCTGAGCTTTGATGAATTCATAAAGAGTTGGCAGATGAGTGGGGTTTTTGATTAACTGTGCTAGTCTATGCACACTCAAGCTTCAGTGAGATTGTATATTGTCAGTCTGCTCTCTCCTGTGTGCTGAATTCTCATTTAATCTTTTGTATTTAACTGAAAATTTTGATTTCTCTTTCACTATGGAGTTTAAAATGAAGTTCAAATCAGACATAATTTAGAGCATCGTAAAGACTGGGTAATAATTTCTGTGTCTGTAAGTAGCTTTGAGATGGAATTACCTTTCATGTTTATAACTTCTTGTATTCACATTTGCATTAATGCCTTTTCCTTAACAGGATAAAAAAAATTTCTCCACCAAGCACATCCATCTCTAATGGCGCTCATGATTTTTTTTTTCCCCAGGTATCAAATTCCTCAATTTCTGCAAAAAATAGAAGTTAACTTACACTTTTTAAAGGGCAATTTAGATCTAACTGAATCATTCAGACGCAGATGAAACCTTAAAAAATTACTAGGAAAAATCCAAGTTTATATTGCAACAAGAGTCCTGAGCAAGGAAAACAAATATACAGAAAAGTATGTATTTCAAACCTGTAGGAGAAGAGAAATAGTGCATCCTGCTTTTCTTGTAAAAATGTTGTTTCCTAAAGCAGTGCCTAGATAGCCCCCAAGATGAGGAACCTCTATTGTCATCATGGACAAACATCACAGGTAATGCAATTTCCAACCTGTTTTGCTTGTGGGCTAAAAGCAAAGTGAGGCTGTAGGGATGAGAACAGACACACAATGTAAGAAGGATAGAAAGCTATTAGAAAACATCCAAAGAAAGGCTATGAAGATGGCAAAGGGTCTGGAGGGGAAGCCATACGAGAAGCAGCTGAGGTCACTTGGTCTGCTCAGCTGGAGAAGAGGACTAATTGAGGAGAGACCCCACTGCAGTCTCCAGCTTCCTTGAGAGGGGAAGAGGAGGGGCAGGCACTGATCTCTGCTCTGTGGTGACTGAGGGAATGGCCTGAAGCTGTGTCAGGGAGGTTTAGGTTGGGTATTAGCAAAAGGTTTTTCACCCAGAGGGTGTTTGGGCAGAGGAACAGGCTCCCCAGGGAAGCAGTCACTGCACCAAGCCTGCCTGAGGTAAGGAAGCATTGGGTCAATGTTCTCAGGCACGTGGTGTGGCTCTTTTGGTCATCTTGAGCAGGGCCAGGAGTTGGACTTTGATAACCCTGGTGAGTCCTTTCCAACTCAGGGTATTCTGAGACTCCATGATGCTATGATAACACAAAGAGAGTCAACATTGCAAGGTGCGAATGTGGCCCCAGGGTGCCTTGGTGTGTTTTCTGTTTTCATTTTTTTGGTTAGTCTTTTTCTTATCCTAAATATTGAACATGTTCTTATAGCCCTTGCTTTTAACCAAGTTTCCATTCTGCCAGTATGTCAGACTGTCTGGTGCAAGTCATCCTGGCCTAACTGCTTTCCTGCTTCAGCTGGAGTGCATCTCAACGCATTGGGATGAAACTTCTCATAGCCAACACCAGACCTCATTTTTGCAGCACATCTGTGTTGACTACAGGAGTTAATCCAGTTTTCAACATTGCAGGTGAGACCATGCCCTGTCTCTGACCCATGAGCTTCTTCCTCATCACACTGGATCTCACCTTGTCACTACAATGGCAGGAAAGCATTTGCCTGATGAAGAATTATATGGCTTCATCTGTTGTTTTCTTCTGTACTGTCCCTTGCTACTATCCATTTTTTCCAAAGAAATCACTATGGAGAATTAACTCAGAGCACACATTATTTAATAATTATTGTATATTACAATTATTCACTGATTTTAATATATTGCCTCACTGCTCTATCTTGAAACCTTTCTGCCAGTGTCAGCTATATTTTAGGAAGACATCTCTTTTAATTATCCTCTAATTTATTACTTCAGGTCTGTTAAACAGAATACAAAATCTAATTCAATGCAACATAAAAGTTCACAATAGAGCAATTTATTGAGGTAAGTCATCTGCATTGTATGAAACTCCTGAAAAGGAAGAGACAAGGGAGGAATAGCAGGCACTGGGTTTTCCTGCCATGTTTTGCATTCCTCAGTGTACAAGTTTCAGAGAAGCCTCTCAGCCTCTTTTAACTCATTTTCATTATGATGGGCAATGGTAGTCCTTAATACCTCCACCCTTTCCTGTGCCCTTGATTGTTTCTAAGCTGTGCAGGACTCCAGTCAAAATTCACAGTCTGGATGTGCTACCAGGGCTTTGCAGCTTGCATGGCTCTGTAGCCTCATGCATTGACAATGTTTAAATGTTTTCATTGCCTCTGTATATCCTGTCAGCTGCTCTTCCTGCAGAAAAGCCCAAGAGACCTGTAGGAAGAATTGGTCACAACTGGCGGGTTTTGAAAACACAATTTTCACTGTCCTTTATAGGAATGGTGCCACTTACAGCTATTTCTGGCAGAATGCCCCTCTGTGCCCAACAGAACCAGAAGAAACCAATGAAATGTGCGGCTGAAGTGTTTCTTTTATTGCTTTGGGGACCTTTGCAGGTTTTGAGTTAGACATGAGGAATTAAAGGAAAAGAATTCCAAAGCCAGTTCATTTCATCTTTGTTTGGATGACATTAAAAGGTCTGTCTCCTACTACCAAAGCTCCATATGCATGACTTGTTTGCTCTTAATAAGTCATCCCATCTCTGCTGAAAGGTGTGTGAACCATGGAAGAGTACAGAAAAGCCAGTGAAAAAAAGGAAAAGGAGGAAAAATCCCACATACTTTGAGTTACAAAAGCTCTACTTGTTCTCTTCTTTTGAACACAATACAACATTAACATACAGCAGTATTCAGTGACTTTTAAGCTGTCTTTCAAAGTGACTGGGTACACTTCAGAGCACAGCCTCGTTTTTCACCCCATGAGCAGCCAGCTTCTCCAGGAGAATGCTGTGGGCAGTGGTGCCAAAGGCTTCACTGACATCCAGTAGATGAAATCCACAGCCTTTCTGTCATCCACTGAGAGGGTCACCTGGTCACACAAAGAGATCAGGTTGGTCAAGCAGGACCAGCCTTTCACAAACCTGTGCTGGCTGGGCCTGATCCCCAGGTTGTCCTGCACGTGCTGAGTGTCGGCACTCAGGGTGACTTGTTCCATGACCTTGCCAGCCCTGAGGTTAGGCTGACAGGAGTTCTAGTTCCCTGGGTCATCTGATGGTACAGCCCACCTGCCTTCAGATGGTTCCTTCCACCTATTTTACAAACTAATTTCAGCATATAATGAAAGGACTGCTACACTTTCACTTAAAAAAACCCCAAAACTTGGGCTGCAAAATAATGGTGAGTGAAGCCCAGTGTTCCAGGACAGCTGGTGCCAGAGCCAGCTGCCCTGCCACCCCTCCCAGGTGGTGTGGGGAACTGGGACAAGGCTCTCAGGACCTACAGCTACACCAGGATTTTAGGTCACATCTTGACAGATGAAGATGACTTGCCAGACCACATGAAAAACATACCTGCTCTCAGTTTGGACCAGAACACTTGGCTGGGAAACACTCAAATGCCAATGAGAGTAATTTTGTGAAGAGAAAGATACCTTGGTATTATTCCCAAGTAGAAAGGCCTGTGTCAACACTTCAGCAAAAACCTGAGAGACCTGAGGTTTGCTGACTACCAAACCCTCATGAAATCCTTAAAAGGACAATACAGGATTTTTCATAAGGTTCATAACTCCAGAGGATTAATGAGCCTGAAGCTCTTCCAAAGTCCTGTTCATAATTATCAAAGTATCACATCCCGTATCCTGAATTCTGAAGGCAAATATTGGTGTCTGTGGTTTCAGATTGTTTTCTGTAGTTCATACTGTGGGCAATAGATATTTTACCTTAATTAGAAATTTTTGGTAGTCTTCCTGCTTGTCTGACAATACATGTTTTTTATACTTCTGTATCCAGAACAAACCCCAAATATTGCAGCAATCTGTAGGAACCAAACAGCAGGAAAATCCAGGGCACATGCTCTAAGTGAGTGACTGCAACTTCTCTGCTATCATAGATCTGAACTGCTCATGCTGTTATAGTCTGGGAGAAGAATTTCCAGTGCCACGGGTTTTGGAGTCATAAACTGGCAGACAATTTATCCAGAAGGAATCTAAGATTGTAATCCCATTTGTTGGAGCAAAGGCTACAGTATGTACATTGAACGAGGCCAGACTCTGAAAACTAAATTTTACCATGGCACGAATAAGACTCTGTAGTTGACAAAAAATGCACCCATGTGTCTTGGATTAAATCAAATCATCATTAACAAAGCAAATTAATTGTCTTGACATATAATTTTAGTGTTAACTGTTTGAAGACATTTTATTTTGTGGTTGGATAATTTTTTAGAGAAACTGATTTTGATTAATCTCTGATGTATCATTTAATTTAGTTTGGTATCCTTTGGTAGTTTTGGTATTTCATTTATACTGGTATTCTTTTAGATATGGAGGAATATATTCAGATTCCAAAACAGAAAATTCCTATTAATTGAGGGATAAAAACTTCTGTATTGCAGCAATCCTAGAGGGGCGGTCTAAAGTGTTAAAACCTCATATTTAATCTCTTATTTAGGACTGGTTTCTACATACTTTCCTTCTCAGAAGTCATGTTCTAATGAATCATAATTTTCCAAAGGAAAAAGAAATCAGCATAAATTTCTTAACAGGCCCACAAAAAAACCCCTAACCAATAAGTTCTGCTATTCACCACAGTCACGGCCCCCACTGCACAGAATTGTTTATGGTCAAATTAACTCAGTGAGACATTTCCTCATTTGATGTGAACCAGCACAACTTTCCTGAAGAAAACAGAGATGTGTTGACTTACAGCTGCTCAGAGCGTCCATGTAAATTTTCCAAGTTTTCCACAGCATTTTTCCTTTTGATGATTTACATTAATGACACTGCCCCAGACATGTCTTCAAGGTGGTCATGATGGAACACAATCAACAAATAACTTCTGTCATATCACACACTAGTCTGAGTCTGAGTTGGAGGGGACCCTCAAAGGACCCTCATGTCCAACTCTGACTGAATCCAGGGGTCAAATTCACAATTTTGGCATTATTAGCACCATGCTCCAACCAACTGAGCTGATCATATGAGCTCTATGTAAAATCTCACTCAGATTAAACAACCCACTCAATGCATCCAATGCCTCATAGTCCCCTGTCTCCAGCAACATTCAGTAGCAGATGCTTTGAGCTGAGTGCAAAGATAGTCCTTCAGCAGATGTGTCACTTCCTTCTTGGCTTTCCAAGAAAATCACGAGGAGGCTCTTCCTATACTTTCCAAATGTCCTCCATAATGTTAAAAACAGTTCATAATAGGCTAAGATAAAAGTGGTTTTGCAATATGGAAAGAAAATGTAGTTACTGCCTGTTCTTATTGTCTGTTAATCCATTTCTGTTCTGTTAAATTTTGGAGCCTGGCAGCAGTGGGAAGGGGTGTGTGCCTGCCCTGGGCAGCTGAAACCTCTGGGAACAGAGGGGATCTTCCACCTGGGAAACAGGACCTTTGCAGTTCAAATGACTTCTGGAGAATGGGACAGAGGTAAAAAAAACAAAAATCCAGAGCTCAGGGACTGTGCTACACCAGACACCAGTTGCAAAATAATTAAGAATTAATACTTCTTTTCTCTTGAGTACTTTTTCAGAAAAAAAATTCTCTGCAAAACACCTACCTCTGAAGTAGTTCCAACTGTAGGTGGGAAAGAAATGTGATATATTTATAAGTAACTTTAAAATTAAAAGATAAATTCAAATTTGTAAATATTTATTTAAATTTACTATTCCTTTAAATTAAAATGGCAAGAATAAGTAAATATTTACTTAATGGATCTTGGCTCAGCTCCCATCTTTTAATGAAAGGAGATGGGCAGCCCTTCACATTATATTTGTCTTGTTCATGAAGCAGCACTGGGTGAGTGCTGTTCAGCAGGATATGAATCCTGTGGGAAGCAATTTATTATAGTATATGGATATCAAATAAAATAAAAAAATTTACATGGTGTTACCTGAAACTTAGTGACCACCTGATCATTAAAAAAGAAGGGAAAAGATAGTTCAGAATTCAGAAAAACTTAACAAAATCAGTTGAAGATGGCTTGATGGAAAATAACTTTTTTTTCCTATCAGCAGACTCTGAAAGACTGTGATTGTTTTGTTCAGAGGAAATTATTAAGAGGGGTTATCATAAACATGTATAAAGTAAAGAAATTCAAAAGAAAAATCCAGTTTTCAAAAGTATATCTTGGGTTCAAAATTTCAGCCAGCTTGAAGAAGGTTTATACACACACATATGTACACAACACAGGAATATTCAGGGATAGACTGGGTAACACATGTTTTCTTGGAAAGGGAATGAAATCTGCCCTTTGGAAAAATGAAGAAAACCTTTAGTTTGTAGGATATACACAGCTTTACCTTACTGCTTTTGGCTACTGTTGGGTGCATTGCCTTCTTTTTCTTTTTCCCCAACCATTTGTAGTGGCAGCATACTGGATCAATTGCCATGTAGTCCTGATCTAAACCAGCAATTGTCACCTTCCATTCATGATGGCAGCACCCAGCTGGATGCTAAATTTGACTTATCTTTGCATTATTCCCCTGCACAAGTATTTTCTGGATTCCAAGGCATACAATTCTTCATCAAGTTGATAGATTTTCAGTGTGGATGACTCTTCAGGGCAGCTGGTATGATGCCAGTGGGTGTCTGTCTCTTCAGACTGCAGTTGCTTCACATTCCAGTAGTGAAGCATTCCACAATTCCTCAACAACCATGGCAAATCCATTATTTGGGATATTTCAATAATTTTTAGGTTCTTTACCCCTTTGCTTTATTTAATTTTGTTCTGTTCAACTTTCCATAGCTTAGGAAATTGCAATGTTTCACTTGCTTTTTTGAAATCTGCGTCCGTTTTTTACTACCTCAGTTTAGGCAGGTTTCCAGTTTCACCAGTCTGGACCTTTTCATTTCCATCCAGTGAAAGACAATTAACTCAATAATAGTAGAATAAAACATATTTCAAACATCTAGCTTAAGATGTTTAAAAATGAGATTTACAGGGATTAGTTACATTGGCGTCACAGATACAGGACAGGGTAATTTTGACTTGGTTGTGGCAACACAAATTTCACAACTCATCAGCTCACTCCTACAAGCAACTTTGGGCTAGGAAGTGATCAGCTAGAAACCTTCAGGTCTGTTTCTTATTACTTCAGGAGTTGACCATGATGTGCAGTCAGGATACTTTCATTTGTATTAATTCCTGTGATTCTGCTGTTCCTGCTCCAGGCAATCCCTAGAAGCAGGTGTGATACAGTCTATTCTTTGATATGAACTGGATCATAACTCCCAAGATGTGATCAAAACTCTTCATTCTCTCCTAACCTATTTCAATGAAGTTTTTCCTCATTTTATCTACCTTAATGGCCAATCACATATCAGGTGAGTTAGAGGGAGGGAGGGAAGAGAGGAAGAGAGGAAGAGAGGAAGAGAGGAAGAGAGGAAGAGAGGAAGAGAGGAAGAGAGGAAGAGAGGAAG
>JAOTQP010000001.1:75195472-75206818 GCA_026413545.1 Cichladusa arquata
AAGTTAGGTAGTTAGGAAGTTAGGAAGTAAGTAAGGAAGGAAGGAAGGAAGGAAGGAAGGAAGGAAGGAAGGAAGGAAGGAAGGAAGGAAGGAAGGTCAATCATACAGCATCTAAGAGAGAGGCATAAAGGTTGCACAGGTTAAGAGATAACCTACCCTTGGGCACAGCATGTCTGTAAAAGCAGTAAAATTAATGCAGACTTCTCCTTAAAGAAGTAAGCCATTGTACTGAAGAGCCACAGCAAATATTCTGGCCTGAGATTCCTGCCTTGATAAAGATCAAGTAGGAAATTGAGATTCTCAGCTGTTGTAAAATGGCACAACACTACTCACTTTCTTTCTCCATTTCTCTCTCTTTCATTTTTTCTTGTTGTACAGCTTAGTTCCTTTCCCCCAACTTTTCCACACTGTGAAAATCCCTATATACTGTATCAAATTATTTCTTCTGACTCCATCAATAAATTCAAGCCTTGTTAAAGGCTAAAAAATCATTTCTTTAAAACATGACTTACAAAAAGTCCATACTGACTTTCCTTGTTTTTAAGATAGTTGAGTATCACATTTTTTGGTTTACAATTCCAGTAGGCTTTACATAGAAGAAAGCCTTTATGGAAGACTGTTTAAAAAAGGAGAACTTTTCCTTCCCCCAGAACCACAGCCCACATAAGTGATAGGTTAGACACCTATATTGACCAGTGAAGCAACATTGTGCTGGAGTTCCTTGAGTTTCTTAAGGACTCTAGGATGAGGACCCAATAACTCATTTCTTAAAACAATTTTCTAGTTTCTTCTAAAACTTTTTATTTTGACAGGTCAGTTTAAGATGGTCCCTAAGGCTTGTCCCTTTTTTTAAAAAACACAGACTGAGATGCCAGTATGGGAACCACACTCAGGTTTTCTGAAATTAATTCTGAGGCATAGAATTTATATTTCTGTTGTGGTCTTACCTTCCCTGAGTACTGTTTTTGCACTTCATCTAATAACCCAATACTCCCCTGGCAGGCATCTTGCTTCTGAAGTGTTCAGAACATTTATTTTTGGTTTTATGCCTTAAGTGAGGTTTCTCTAAATTGTTTTTGGCTTGCTCTATTATGGTTTAACATTTCATTCATCCATTTATTCTGTGAACTGCTTCATTTTCCATTGACTAACCCCTGAACTTGCTGATAGCTTATGAGGCAGCAGTAAAACTGAAGGACTTGCAGGTCATTTCTGTATGGAGCAGAAAGTAGAAAGAGCAGAATGACATTATTTTCTTACTGTAATTTATACACTGTGCTTGAAATTATGGACATGTAACTAATCCACCACACAGAGGTATAGTATATTTCAGGTTGGAGGGGATGCCAGAAGGTCCCCAACAGCAGGGGCAGCTCTGAGGTCAGAATGGATTGCTCAGGGTCTTATCCAGCCCAATTTTCAATACTTCCAAGCATGATGACTGGACAACCTCTCTGGGAAACCTGTGCCTGACTGTCCTCAGGGGAAGAATATTTTTCCCTGTATGCAGTTAAAACATCTTGTCCCCTGTCCTCCTGCCATGAAATTTGATAACCTCCATGTAGGCAACGGCGAGCTGCCAATAAATCCTTCCCCATAAAAGTTGTCTCTTATCCAGGCTGGAGAAGGCCAGTTCCTTAAGCCTTTTCCAATAAGTCACGTGCTCCAGCCCCTTGGGGATCTTGGTGAAGTATCTCAAGTTTTCGTTTGGACTCACTCCAGTATGTCTGTGTCTCCACTGGGGAGCCCAGCACGGGGCTCAGAATGCCAGATGGGTGCAGGGAAGGATCACCTTGCTCAGCCTGCTGGCCACACTCCGCTGGTGCAGAGCAGGAGGCTGGTGGCCTTCCATGCTGCAGGGGCACCCTTCTCCTCGCTGCTCCTTCTTCCTATGCAGACACTGAAGATGTACAGAAATAGCTGCAAGTGGGCCAGAGCGGTCAGTCAGAGCCTTTTCCACTTGCACAAGGCAGGCCTCTTGGAGGAAGGAGAAATTCACTTGCTGAATCACTTATTTCTAAAAAGAACTACATCACAACTAACTAGAGGCATTTTTTTTTTAAGATATAGCTGCTTATTCAGCACTGCTGTAAGAAACTTCCTTTGGAACGGACTGTGGATGCAATGTTGTATAGACTATAAATTGTCTTTACCTTCCAAACCCACCTCAGTCCCCTGTGCCAGGCTCTCACCAGGGTCTAGCCCACAGTACCACCTAGTGGGAAATGCTGATATGACCGTGCCCATCCCAAAAGCACTCTGAAGACATCGTAATTTCTTCCCCATCTCAGTAGGTAAAGTGTTAGAAAATCCTCTTAGGCATAGCAGTAGTGGGATTGCATGAGGAGAACTCACCTTGCCAGGGGCTGAGACGAGTCAGACAGCTCTGACAATGAAATTGCCTCTCTGAAACATTTCATAAGCATGATTACTAATTATGTTTTCCAAGGCTGATCTGTTAATAAGAATCCATACTTGCTGCTCTGAAAAATTAAGTTGATCTAACACTGGGAGAAAATGATGAAGAATCTAAGACTTCTAAAGGGAGCTGGGGCAGCTTGCTGTCTCCTGAGATGCAAAGGCAGTAGCAATTCTGACACTTCTGTAGAAACTGCTCCCAGTTGGTGTACACAAATCTGACATCCACCTAGGGCATCTGCTTACTGCAGTTCAGGCAATTCCTTACAGGATCACCCAGCAGGAATGAACACCAGACAGGGAATTTACACTGTGCTCAGATGACATGTACTCTCCGTTAATTTATGTGTTGGACAAGACACTGCAATGCAGATGGCTTTCAGGAGGAAAAAGCAGAATTGTGGCATATTCTCACACAGGGTGAATACTCAAATTCTTGCATTGACTAGCCTGTCATACCTACACACCCATTCTAGAAGTAGCCTGTGCAAAGATCTCTGGATATTCTGTCGTGATTATTTATGTGCTATTATTAAGCCCAAATAATTTAACTTCAAAATAAAAGGTAATAACTACCCAAACTTCCACAAAGATCATATCCTAAGAACTACTCCTGAGGCACATTGTAGCTCATATTAACAGTAATTATTGTGAATGTGCTCAAAGAAGTGACACCAAATTTGCTTCTTGGTTTTCTGTAACAGGCCAGTGAAAAGTCTCTTTGTTTGCACCAAAAGTGTACATAAAGTGAAAATACCTTCTTCAGTTGCTTTCTAGGTATCTTACATGAAGGTCGAGAGAACTAGAAGTAAGAAATCTAGATCTTAAAGACTGGCAGTTAAAACACATTCACTTGGTGAGCTCTGCTGTGAGGAGCCTCAGTATCTGAAATGAAAAGCAGATGCAGGAGATGGGGCTGAGTTGCACAGCCTCACTGACTGGAGGCATGAGCTGAGGTGGAGGAGGATGGCCTCTCAGGCAGATGGGCTCTCAGGGAAGCTTCTGATCTGGGAGAAACTCCAGTGCACTGATGAAGCTACACACCTTCAGAGGAGAACACAGCATGAGAACCCACAGAGGCTGAGATTGTTTTCTCAAGCGTGACACACTCTTTATTGGTCTCCACACTCTCCCACATCTAGTTTTTTATCCACACCTTTCATTTTCAAAGGATTAAAAATTTTAAAATTAAACAGAATTAGAGACATCTATGTAAAACTTCATATGGAAATTTCTAGTCCTGGTAAAGGCTCCACATTTTTATTATGGTAACCAACATTAAGTATAATTTATGCAAACCCATTTTTGTCATTGAAAGACAGTCTATCAGTTTAAGAACTCGTATAATTCATATTGATAATTTTGAGCATGGAGTTCAGGTTATTCCCCCTTCAACTGTAACAATGATATAGCTGTTTGGGGAGAAATTACTGCTGTTCTGGGTATTGGTCTCTGAAAGCTGAAATAAAGAAACAGAGAGGAAAGACAATTTGCATCACCCGTTCTATTTATACTCAGCATAACTTGCATAACTTGCTTTCCACTGCAGCATTTGGATGTTAGTGAAATTCTAAAGATTTTCTGGGAAAAAAATCCCAAGTCAACTTGACCTAGCACTAAAACATGAGGTATTCTATCAATATCATAGGTCTTGTTTCTGAAAGGCTGTTTATCCCAAATAGCAAAAAGTGAGTCTGACTCTTCAACATGTATTCATCTGTTTGGGCACACAGCACACTCTGTGTCAGCAGACTTGCAGTGAATTTGCTAAATGCACCAAACAGCATGTCTTCCAATGGGTGACAGCACCAGTATCTCACAGAAACCTGATTGCTAAAAGGTTAAAAGGAAGAAACTGTTCCTTTTCAAATTCAACATAAATGCATTTGTAAAAAATTACTTGTGTTTTAGACATTTAGTTATTGCTGCATAATCTTCATTATTTTCAAAGGTTCTGATATTCTTTTAAGGTTTTTCCACTTTGCATTTTGTCACTTTGATTTCTTTTGATAAAATTTGAACTTACTGAAGATTTGCCTTTCTCAAGTCTTCAAAAGACAGTGTTTACAGAGCAGCAATATGTGCTTTCTAAGATCTCTTTATATATCTCTTTTTAGTCATACATGTTCCTATACCCTTGAAACTGAATAGCAGAACTAACTCTTTCAAACCCTAGTCAGACCATTAAGGTATTTCTGATGTTTTTATTTCTTATGTTTCCTGATTCATACTTCTCAATGGCCTTTGCATGTGATACAAAGCTGCACTTTGGTGGTAATAAAAACTCTACAGTTCTGTTTTTACTGCCAAAAATATAATTCCTATGGTCTAGAGTAGCAGTTACCTATAGTATCTTTCATTTAGATTACAACATTGGGTAGAAAGAAAGCACATTATACAATGCAAACAGACAATATGTATCAAGGAACACATGATAAGTAATTTTTTTTCCTCTTTAGATCATCTGGGAGCCATCTAAAACATGGTTATAACCATATATAAAGGGTTATAACTCCAGCTATGAGAAGGAAAGATTAGTGAATCACTTAAACAAAATAAGTATCAAACATACTGCTTAATACACTGTGAGTGTAATACACAGCTCCTAAAGTTTGGGGTTCTTTTTGTGATGAAATATTACATAATTAAAAATCTACTAGATTTCAAGCTGAAAAATTAGCTTGACATTTAAATCCGTTTTTTGTCCTGTGCTGAAAAAAATAGACATCAAAGACCACAGAAGAGAGAGCCTTTCACACCTGCAACAAAGATCAGCCTCAATGGGCTCCCACAAGACCTCTGTCCAAATAAAAATGTAACTCAGTGCTCCAGTTATAGCTAAACATTAAGAAGACTGGGTTTTTTTCATATCATTCAGAGAAGTTTTGGAAAGAGCACAAGCAAATAGACGGTTCTAGCAATGTGAAGGGGCTCTAAACTGAGAGGACAACCAAACAAAATGAGATTTAATCAAGCTGGCTAAGAGAGGGCTCTGACAGAACTGCATAAATGCATGTCTGGGAACAAAACTGATGCTGTGAGCTGAGAAATATTTCACAGTCCTAAATCCATGGCAGTAGTGGACGACAGAAGAGGTTACAAACCTCCAGAGATAGGCCAGTTCTGAGGGGTTAGGATACACACAGGTCATCAGTAAGAAACTGAATCCGTTTCTGACCCTGAAATAGAAATATGGTTTGGTAGGTCTGGAGGAGTCTCTTTTACATCTGTTCTTTGTGATAGGATCAATATCTGTGTGTTAGTAGGATCAGTAAGACTAAATATATAGCAGGAGGAGACTTGAAAGGAGAGACTTTAAATAATATTTCTCTTGGCAATATGGAAGGCATTTTGAAACTTACACTGAGGAGAGAAAAAAAAATAAAAAACAAAATATGGAAATTCCCCAGAATATTCTACTCATGACTCCTATCACTCACTACAGTAAACTTTTATTTTCATTACAAGCAAGATGGGTCATCAAAGACACCTACTATGTCTCTGGTCATTACTTTCTGTGCAAGGCAGATTAAAAGAAGATGCATCATTTTCCAGACATCTTGGTCCTAACAGGGAGTTACCAGAACAGCTGAGTATCTGTATTTCTCTACCTGCCCACAAAAGAGAAGCTGGAATTCATAAGAGCCAGTATACTGATGCCTCAGTTTGAGATATATGACAGCTGAAATTCAGTCCAGGTTATGACAATGTTGGACCCAAAAGGGAAAGCTGCAGCATGTTCTCAACATGTGCCTAGGGGAATTAAAAGTATGCCCTCTGCAAAACTTTTCACCTCCAAGAAAGTCTAGTATGGCAGAATATTTTCTCTGGACAAGTCACTCTCTAAATCCTCACAGTTCTTGTACATAGATTTATACAAGTGCTTTTGTTCTGATGGAGACTTTGTCATTTCTTCCCAAAATTTTCCTTAGTGACAATTTTTTTCCCAAATTTACTACCAAATTTTTACTCTTCAGTGAATCTGAGTGAAATATATAAAGATGAGGCAATTATCTGAAAAGTATTATTCTGCTTTTAGACAGGATTCAGTTTTAAAAACGTACATTGAATTGTATCAAATTATTTTAGGACAGCTTTTAATTAGAAGAACAACTAAAATGGAAAACTTTCAAAATAGAGACAAAAGACCAAGTTTAGGGCATGAACAATAGAAAAGAAGATAGAAAAATACTTTCTTCAGGAAGTTGACCTGGAGATGGGGCCAATCTTTTCTCTGCTTTCCTTCTCTCTCCCTCAAACCATCAATGAATAATTTCAGGAAAGTGAAATATTGTCTTAATTCAAATACTATTTCAAAATGAATATAAAATTTATCAGATATATCAGAGGCAAAGCATCTATTTTGTTTTCCAAACAAACAGAAAGTGCTTTGCCTTTGGCTTTTAAAAATAGCTTCATGAGGTGTGTCATTCCAGCTAAAAATTAGACAGTTTCAATTACTATGTTGAGACATCAGTAATGCTGCTTCCTGCTGGATTTTAGGATTCTGTCTAATTGCACTCCAGTGCTATGACAGCATCCCAAGACATCATGAAGCAGTGAAATTAAACTTGGATATCCTGCACTAAGAACAAGATTCCAGGCATTTCTCAGGTTACAGACCAAAAGCACTATTATATCCCTCTGTTTTTCATTTAACAACTGGATGGAAATCTTTTTCTCTTTTTTTTTTTTTTTTTTTGTCTGAGGAATTGTTTGGCTATTGCAGGCCTTTATGTGCATGTTTTTACTGGAACTTAGTACAGTTTCATAATTTTTTTTTCAATTACTTCTGGATAATACCCATGATAGTAATCTAACTTTGTAACTCCACGTGAATTTGTAACTTCCTATGAAGTTCATCAAAGTCATATTATTTACTACCTATACAAAGAAATTTAATTATAAGTAGAACATCATTAAAAGAGACTGAAACATTTATTCTGATTCTTATCTTCAAGTAAAACATTAAATTTCAGTTACAAAAGGTAAGTTTTTAAATTTTATTTTATTAAATAACAGAGGCATATGAATAACAGTTCCAAAAGGATAATGAAGAAAAGATCAAAAGAAAAAATGCTGACTTTGAATATTTATTCAATATTTCTGAGCAAATCAGAAGAAATTTCAACAACTTCAAGAAAGAAATACAGCACATTAAAATCTAGAGAAACAATCCAAATTAGCAGTTTGCTGAATAGTACCATGTTAATTTTTACAATATCCCACAAAGATACACTAAAGTTCTATCAAGTAGAATTATTTGAATACATCTTAAAAAAATAAACAGGAATTAATAAACCATTGCTTTAAAAATACAAAAGCAACAAATCTAAAGTTCTCTTTTAGTAAGTAAGAAATTAGATATTTAAATATCTCTTAACTTCACAAGTTAATGAAGTTTCAGATTACTGATTTTTTAAAAATAAAGCAGCACCACATTGAATCCACTGGTCTTGGTTTCCTCCACAAGGTACATCAATATTTGTCACCACACGGCCTCTCTCCACACTAGTGTAGACTGGTAAAGAAATGCATTCCTCTGGAGAATATGGCCCATATGCATCCTGTCAACAAACAGGCACTCAGTTATCATGTAAAAGGACAACAAAACATGAGAAAGCAAAAATCCCCACTGGTGTGGTATCTAAAGTTAAGATACAGTTTGGACACTGCAGCCTTGGCCAAGAAAGTCTTCACTCAGGATGTTAAGGAGAAGGATTACCAATGAAGCAGAGACTGCAGAAAAACTGCTCGCTCCATAACTCAACCACCAGGAACTACATAACAGGGGTGGTCCTATGAACTACAATAAAAATCTTCTCTCAGCAAAAACCCTCCCAAAAATTGCACATCCAAAGTGTGTGCCTGGCAGGCTGGAGAGTGCTGTGTAAACTTTCTACAGCACTTAATTTCAACCTATGATGTATTTAGTTACTACAAATAGTTCAGGGCTTGATTTAACTGGTATATATTAAGCATGTTTTTCATCACACTCAAAATGTCCCTTCCTGTCAACAGGAAAATGTCAGATTTTTAAGAACCAAATAACAAAGCAGTACACTTGTCAGAAAAGAATTTAAAATAAAAATGAGTGTCATTTTAACTCAAATCACAGCAAATATGAGTTAGTGATGCTCCTATATTAGAAAATAACTAAAAACAGGAAAAAGGAAACATGCAAACAGTAACTCTTTCAAGCACTTTGCCTTGCATGTGAAGTGTAAAGACATAAATGAAGAATTTTGTTGTTCATTTTGAAAATCAAGTTCCCCTGTCTTCTGGGCAACAGTGTTTCTATCCTTGCAGAAGATCTACCTGTGGTGATACTTCCATGGAGTAACATAATAATCAGGAACTCAGCTGTTCTCAGAAGGATTGTACTTACTCCA
This sequence comes from Cichladusa arquata, assembly GCA_026413545.1. Lineage (NCBI taxonomy): Eukaryota > Metazoa > Chordata > Aves > Passeriformes > Muscicapidae > Cichladusa > Cichladusa arquata. The sequence continues at coordinate 75,204,283 of JAOTQP010000001.1, forward strand.
CTTATCCTTTGGTTAACTCTACTGAAGAAGATAAAATGCTGGCCAGACACAGTAAAATGTTCACCAGAGAATTTCAGTTTTGCCAAAGTTGGGAGCCAGAAGCTGGCCAGTTTGCCTTCAAAGATCTGGTTTTCACACATTTTAGGGACAAAATATCTGTTCTAGTGCCTTTCTCAATCCAACTGATGTTTAAAGGAATGACATTATTGGAGGGTTAAAACCATTCTGTGGAATCTTTTTGAGTCACAAATCCTTATGTCCTTGGCTTAAGTACAATCCAAAAGTTCTCTTTGTGAGACTGCCTCATACACAGTTCCATCCCCTTTAGTGACACCCTTCACAGCATGGGATCTATCAGTCAATTAAAACTGCAAAGGACCTTCACAGTTTAATGAGAATAAGCATAATGTCAGCAGCTCAAAATATTCTGTTTAGAGCACTGCAGGATTTTCAGGGGGCTCTCTCAGAGAAATCTTGTAGGCTGCTTTAAGTCTGGCTGCAAATTACTTCAAAGCATTACATTATCCATATACTTTTGCTCACTAGATTTCAAAAGACACATTTGGGGAGAAAAGAAAACAAATTCAAAACCTAAGAATTCTAAGACAATATGTTCAATTTTATGCACTCTTCTCCTAAGGAGAGGTAATGAAATTAAGGGAAATGCATGATATCCTATTCTGCTTTGGTTTCTGAGCACAGTATTTGATTATAGTCAATTTTTACAGTGATTGTAAAACAACTCAAGGGTAGACCAATTAAGAAAAACTATCCTTAGAGACACTATGTATTTAAAATCTGGGCAGTTGACAAGTTATGGCCTATATTTTATAAGAATTATATTTTTTTCCAACACAAAGATGTCAGTTGCTAATCATTTCAAATATAAATGCATTTTTAAAAGTTTAATTCATTGCTTATTGAAGTATCTTATTTTTTAATTTTATAGATAAAGCTCTCTGCTGATTTCACATATAACTTTTGAATCTTAGCTTAGGGGTTTAAAATATAGTCTTTTTCAGAAAAATACTAAAAAAATCTTTTTTATTTCAAACAGAAGATGGATGTCTTTCAGAACAAGTAGGAGGACTACTTAGAATTCTCATTTAAAATGTCTTTCCATTTGATGTTACCACAGAAAACCACACGTATTACCATCCTCCACCATCCACCACTGAGCCAATATATTAGAATGTCTGGCAATTGTGTACTTATCCGATGCACCACCTCTCAAGTAAATTAGAAATCTGTTTATTTATCTGAAAAAATTAAACCCTGCAAATACTGAGAAACTGAAAAGTCTTCCACTGGTCAACTTTGTAAGAGGTTTTGTGATGTTTTCATTTTTTGCCCTTTAAAAAAAAAAAACTCAGTATTTTCTTTCCTAATGAAGCTGGGAGCAATGGTGCAGATGGTGGCTAACATTTACTTCTGTGCTCAAGGTCTAAGTCTGTCAACCTTTATACTTCTAATGCTGTACTACAATGCTGCCAAGAGATAAAAACTGGCAGTTTTTGATATCAGAGATTGCTTTTTTAGCATCCCTCTCCATCCCAGAGATGTCCCAAGATTTGCATTTTCTGTCCCATTAATCAATAAACAAGCTCCTCTATAAGGGTATCAATGGCAAGTTCTTCCCCAGAGGATGGAAAATTCTCCATCTATCTGCCAAATATTTGTTGCCCACATTCTCTCGCCCATCCAAGAAAAACACCCTGATAGGCTCAAAGGCCTCCACATAATATAATGCTTTATTTCCCCTGCAGGAAATAACAATGAGATTAAAAAAAAAGGTTGGGATACAGGAGTGTGTTAGCAATGGAGCTCCTTGCACACTGCCTAGGTCATCATAGTGGTCTAGGCTGTCTCTAGAGTCACACCTGGACACAGTTATCCCAGCTATCTTCTGATGAGATGAGCTTCCTAAATGTAGGTGGAATTAATTCTATAATAAGCAGTTTTTTAGTTAAAAGACACATCCTTGAATACATTCTACGTGACTTTTTGTGTTATTTATCAGTAATTACTATGACAACTGGAGGGCAGAACAGTAACAGTTTTTACTGTTTGGATTACTTTGCTTTCATCTTAAAATCTGCAAGCACTGGCATTTTTTAAATTAGTTTAAGTAGGAGAAAGGCTTTCTTTGCTTACAGCTCACATCATATTCTCTATCTTTTTTCGCCACTGCATTTTACTTTAATATTTAAAATGCAAAGAAAATATATTCTAGGAAAGAACTCCCAAATGCATGTATAGATTTACTAAATATAAGTTTGAAAATATGCTAATGTTTTTGAAAGACAAAGAAAAAAAAAGGTATGACTGAAATAAAGCCCTTACCTTCATCTAAGCAATATAAGCTAAAGAATTTTAACAAAATTACAGTAAGTTTCTGTTTTAAATAAAGTAAGTAAACTGCTTTTCCTAGCAATGACTGGGGTTTTTATTTTGAGACGAAAGGAAAACAGGTCAGCAACATCATACTGAAAAGCTACTACACAGAAAAAATCAAATTATGGGTCTTGAAAGTTTA
>JAOTQP010000001.1:75225889-75283855 GCA_026413545.1 Cichladusa arquata
GCTCCATTGGCATGATAATGGGAAAAATTCTTCAAATTGACACAGTAACAGAAAAAACACTCAACCCCCAACACCTATTTACATCAGGTCTGTCACCATAACATAGTACACAGCAATTCATGCCTCTACTGCATTTTGCATATACACATTTCTTCACACTTTCAATAGGCAGTTTTCTTTTTTTTTAATTTTGCTTTTTACTGAGTGAATTCAGACCTAAAAAATGCAACACCTGTTGTTTTTCTGCCTGTTGTTGTGTAATGCTCTCAGAACATCTTTACACTTCTATAAATTCTGCTATAAATATTTTACCATCTGGCCTATATTTTTTATTCCTCCCCATCCCTATTAAATGCTTGTTGCAGTTGCTTACATTGTCTTCTGCACTGGCAGCAAACCTCTTGACAAGGCAGCCTTTAACTAATAACCTAGGTAGAGACTTACTCCATCCTTAGCAAATATAATCCTTCAGTACAACTTTGATCTTTCAATATCTCCTATTTTGTCTTAAAAATGCCTAAATCAAACCTGTCTCAAACAGCAAAGTATAAGTCAATATCTTACAGTCAATAAAACAGAGGGACATAAGAGTAATTATTTTGAAAAAAGCTTATAAAGTTGGTCATATAAAACTAAACTAATCCAAAATATGGCATTTATTGAAATACAAATCAGAGGATAATTTTCAGAGTTATGAGATATCTTTATTGAAACTTTTATTGAATTTCTGAACAATAAACCTAGAATTAACTACTGATTAATTACATTTATAAAATTAATAATGAAAGGTCACAAAAAAGAACGTCTAATTAAAAAATGATCAAGACTAATCAGGAAGGTGTAATGGGCACAATCATGATTTGGAATCACATTTAACGAAAAAAGGTGATTCAGCTGAAATGCATAATTAGAAATAATCAACATTTTTCTCGTAGTATATAGTATAGAAATACAGAAATTGTATTTCAGATGTGATTTGACTAGAAGCTTGAGATGCAAAACAAACTGATGCTGTATTAGTAAGAATTTCTCCAAACACAACTATATTACATATTTGACATTAAAGAAATAGAATGAGACAACCAGCAGCTGTTATCACTAATAAAAATTTAACATAATTTACTGCTTATGGACATAGCCAAATATCTACTGTAAAGCTATGCCTTAATAATCTTTCCCTCTCTTACAATAGATAACTGTTAAAAACTGTAAATGATTCCTTCACAATAACTTTCATGAAAATGACTAAAATGACTAATCCAGATGTCCCATTTTTTCACTAGTTTGAGCAATGGGAAAGGAAGATTACTATCATGGTAATGCAGCAAATATAATGCAGCACATTAGTCAACAGCTGACTGGAGTAATATATGGAAATAAAAACCTTTGGGATTTGTGTGGTTGAAAATCATCTATTACTATTAACACTAATTTCATCCTGTTATTTCATCCTGTTATTTCATCCTGTTCATACCTCTGCATTATGACTTTGTATGGGAGGTGAACTCCACACAAAAGCTCAAACTCTATCTCAGACTTCCATTAAAATAAATCATATAAGTAAGGAAAATTGCGTGCAGTTTGGTCACAAATGAAAGTAGAAGTTGCAAACAGTAATGTACTCTTGAAGTTTACAAACAAGCTGACTCACCACAAATGATACTTTTTAATACTAAAGGCTATAATAGTCAGCAAAATGGCATATGGGACTAGGTTCAATTCCAGTCATATGACCAAATAACATTTGAACATGCATTATCACTTCTTGCTATACATATTTATATTTTTTCTGCTTTGTACTTTAAACTTTTTTTGAAGGAAAAGATAAAGAAAAAATAAATATTAGCCAAAAGAAATTGTTTGCATAACAAGAATCTTATTAATACTTATTGGATGGTTTCTTTAGAAAAAGTAATGCCTAGAAGGCACATGGTCCTCAAATCTTTCTTCTGAATCTGACAATCAGCATTAATGTTGACAAAAATCTTGGTATCCCATTGGACAAGATGTGTTAATCAAAATCAAAACCAACAGCTTTCTATTTATTGCCTGGAGGTAACAAAGACGTATTAATTCTAAAGTAGTCTTCCTTTCTTGCAGGTTCTCAGAGTTTTCTATCTATCTATCCAACATAAATAAGGAATATATTTCCTTAAATACTAATTAATTTAGATAAATTACTTTTATTTGTCTGTGTATTATCTTAAATGCATCACTTCTGTCAAAGTATATACATATATATTTACCTTAACTAAAAATTAACCTCTTTACTGTCAGACTGTGGATAGACAGAGCTGTTATCAGGCTTTGCACCTTCTCTTATGGCCCTTGTAAACCTGGAGAATGCAGATCTTTTCACTACTTTCTTTCATTACTAGTCATCTATGAATTTCTACATTACCCTTATTAAAAATGCTTCACTTATATCTTGATAGGCATCTCTCTACCAGATTAAAGACTGTGTCTTGACTTAAATGTAAAATTTCATCTAGATAAAAAAAGTCTTTTCCCCCCAATAAAGACTAATGACTAAGATGTAAACCTACTGTGAAGTAACTAACAATATTGCACATTATTCCTTGATATCACATTCCATATATCACATTATTCCTTGATCTTCAGATTTTTATATACCTTTTCACACACCTAAAACTCTTTGAGACCTATGATTGTAAAGGTAGTGGAATTTACATAGTATACTGTGTCACTGAATACCAGCACACTGAGGTAAAGGACTCTTTAAAATTACCTGTATAGCCAGTGCTCGGGCTACAAGACTTCTAAGATATTGCAAAGGATCTTCTGGACCTTCCCATTTGCTTTGCCATGTGACAGGACACTGAAATAAAAACATATTTACTGAAAGTATCTATTTTATATCCATCATCATTACATTTTAAGTTGGCAATTTGAATGAAAACAAATAATCTGGAGATCAAATACATCAACCAAAAAAAAAAAAAAAAAAGGCAACACCAGTAGTATAATGATCAAGAACATACAACTGCAAACAGAAAAGTTTTGTAAAAAAAGGTATCTTTCAAAGTAAGTACTCTAATGTTTACCTTTTATAGATAAAAACCAGGACATAAATAGATTCAAGGATACTAATTAAAAATTATTTCAATAAACAAAATATATAGAGAAGACAATTAATAAAGCACAGTTAGCTGCATGGGGTTTTTTCCTAATTAAGATTTTTTGAAACTTATTTTTTATTTGAAACATTGCATTTTTGCAGCCTCTTCTACTAGATAAGCATCTATAGGCAGCTCATCAATCTATCACTTACAAGGCATTAGCCTAATGTTGCTAATATATCACTCTAAATTACTTTCAAGAAATAGCTTAGCTAATTGTTATTATGTAAGTGCATCTCAGATATGCTTATGCTCGTTTTTGCTTGGGTGGAGTTAATTTTCTTCACAGTGGCTAGTATGGGGCTAACATACCAATTTTACATTTTACAAATACAGCACATTGCTGAAACCCTTGTAAGTCATACATTTATTGACTTTTACATTTCCATTAGTAGTCCAGTGCTTTCTTCAGGTTTTACAATCTTAAAAGATTGTAACAATCTTAGTGGGTTTAAAATATAGCTTTTGAAAAATAATCCTTTGCTACGCAGCACATGAAAACACTAAACAAGAAGAGTGTATAGACAACACATCACTTTAGAAGAAAATCACTTTAGGGTGATAAATACATTGAGGTTTAGCTGCCATGCCAAGAACGTGGCATGCAGCCTTCTCTGGAAGGCTGCTGAAAAAATTGCTACATGGTCACAATCCAGTGAAGTAAAGGGGGTAAGTAAGCAGATGAAATGACAGAAGCACTGGTCAATACACCAGGAAGCACTGAACTGATGCTTGTGAGAGGTTAAAATGCACAGAATTTTAAAGAAACTTTTTACAGTAGTGGTCAGCTTCACAGCTCCTGCCAGTTCCAAAAGAAGTATGCAGCTTAAGCACACAGGCAAGCCATGCTCTCTTGCTCAATAACAAGAAATTTAACTGTAAGAACTAAAGAATGGCCATTACATGTATCATTTCCATTCACTATGACTTGGACTTAGTGACAGTTTCTAACACATTGTCAAAACATGATTTAAACAGCAATGATATTGCTAAAGAGAAAACGTAATTTATTCTAACTGTACAGAAATTTTGCTAAAAAATGCTGTCTTGAATCTAAAAAGACAACAAATTTAATTATTGTTTTGACTGGGATTTGATAGATCAATACATGCATAACAATCTTTTCAACAATACTTGTTCTTCAGATGAAGATAAACAGGATGTTAATAGGAATTATTGTTCATTGCAGAAGCAATCTCAGTATCTATGCATTAGCATCGACAGAATTTATCAGTTGCTGGAGGTGAAACAAAACCAGAGTTTCAAGTCACATCAATGTTTGACTATCTTCTAACTCAATTACTTGGATATTAATGATAGAGGATGTAGATCTGCTGTCTAGTTGTACTAGTTTATAAACATGCCCAATTTGATGCCAAAAAACATGGAGCAAGCACATATACAAATTTTAACTTTTCTTGTATATCAAGAATATAGGGTGAGATGATAGGTTGATATGATAGGCACAGCTTGTCTGATGAGGTAGGGCAATAATCCATATCGAATAAATGCAAAGGGAACTGTTATTACAACCTAAATTTTAAGAAAATGTAAAAACGAAGTAAAGGGACAGATTTACATATTCTACTGGCTAATACATTTGACTTATCTAGCATGACTTAGTATTTGAAATTGAAATAGTATTCCACAATTTCTAACCTTATTGGATTTGTCTTTAAGAGAGAGCTTGATAAGACAGCAATACATTCAGAAGATTCTGCAAATACTTCTGAAAATTCTTCCACAGAAAAATTGGGGGTTTTTTTAGAGTTTCTATCCTTAAAAGAACTCCATTTTAGAGTCTTTATCAATAAAAAAATTTACAACATGAAAATGCTTATTAGTTCAGTTTCTCTTGGTTTTTCCAATGCTTATTATAATGTATATTCATTACAAAATTCCTTACCTTCTGGTTTAACAGAGCACTTGCTAGTCTTTGTACTTCAGAGCTCAGTAGGGAGGTACCTCTGATGACTTTACTTAAAGAAGCAAGTGACTGATGGACACTCTGCACAAGGCGAATGGCATTGAATTGCTCCAGAGTAATGAATGCTAAGATTGGAGATCCTTGCTGTTCTGCAGGAGGAGACACCTTCTGATGGATCAGGTTAGAATTCTAAGACAGAACATGTGATATCCAGTTAATAAACTCAGGGAAACTATGATGTTGCACAACATATTATTTGTTTAATCCATAATACTTCACATGACCTTGTTAGCTTTGAAGTGGTAGCAATATCACCCCTTTTCTGAACCTGGATTAAAAGTATAGTGATACTTTCAGTACTGTCTGTGACATGTTCAATAAAGGCACTACTCTTCTGAGACATGTCTGCCTGCCCATTTACTTCAAAACTATTCAATTGCTGAAAAGTCTTCACTTAGATGAATCACCACTTTTAGTATTTGTGTTAATGTGTTAATATAAAAAGCAGTGGTGAAACCAGCACAACTGGATTTTACTGGGTACTGTAAACTACGCTGCCAGTTCTTGCTTCATGAGACTAGTTCAACATGTAATTGAATTAAATACAATAAATACAAAATAAGTATTATTTTATGCATGAATCTTGAGTAACTCAGACTCTGAGAGGTACAGCTGCTCTCACATTGCCATTTTTACTAGCTACTTCCCTTACATTAAAACCACTGAAAATCCAAATTTATTCAATAATTTCAAGAGATGGTGCAATTTGAAAATCTTAATTCATATGCAACTTATTACATTAATATATTTTTGCATGTATTCAGAAGCTGCCAACGTGTAACGGGGGCAAGATGCTGCAATGAATTCCAGTTATAGAATTAAAAACTTTTTGGAAAATTCTATAAGGCACAAATGCAAAAAGTAAACCCTGGCATTTGGGAAAAAATGTTTTGCTATTTCAATATCTAGTAATTTAGTAAAGATAAAATCAGATTTTACTTTCTCTGAAATATGTCATCTTAAAATAACAGGTTTTGATTACGTTTTAGGTTAAATAAATTTCTGAATTGTCACATGGCATCTTGCTTGCCAGAACACACAGGATATTTACCTCTATAACCTTTCCCAGGCACCATGCACATATCAGAACTTTTACATTTTTAATTTCAAGCTCATACTGCACGCAGCTACCAAGCTAAAATATGAGAGAAGCTAAAAGAATGAGCAATACTTTGGCTTATGACTGACCAACAGAAAAAGAAGGATAAAGTGTTCCAACATCGTTAAAAAGGTACACAACAAAGTTACTGATCAAAGTGCCAAAGCATACAGTGTTTACCATTGTTATGCACTGCACTTTTTTCTTTGCATGAATTCAAAAATCACAGTACCAGTTTCACATCAGTTTTTCTGAGACCATAATTTGCTGAGTATATGTAAATTGTAATGCAAAACTAGCATAAACTAACTGATAATTTGTTACTGAGGTGTTTAATTTCACAAAATAAAGAAAAACCCAAGACATTGCACCTTGGAAGCTTTGCTCAATCTTTGACACTCTCTTGATTCACAAAAACTTATTGAAAGAGAAGTCTTCTAAGTTCCTCAATATCATCCTTTACATAAGTCTCCTATAAATTTCAGATTCATTTCATCACTCTTTCTAATGCTTTGCCCTGAGAATTTGTTAAAATAACCCATCAGTCATTTCCATAGGAAAATTAAACATGAACACCAACATCAGCTTATACATTTAATGTTCTATTACATTCTCCTAAAATCCATTATGTATGTAACTCCCATCAGCTTTTAAAATATGTGTATGCTCATGACCTGCTTGGGAATTAAGATGAAGAACTGCTGAAGTGCTTTTTCTAATCATAAGAAACTGACGGTAGAGTCTAATCTTTAATATTAAATACTGTATTTGGTAACAATATTTTCAGGCCTATTTTGAGACTTTGATCATTTTCCCTCTTTCAGTTCTGTATGTGTTGCTACCTTAGTATAATGTAAGACTTCATAAAGTCTCACCTAAACTGTTCCAGAGCTTTACTTTGTTACCTTCTTAAACTCGAGCTTTCGCAAACTTTTTTCAGTATGTTCTGAAAACTGCCTCCTCAGAAATGTAACAAATATAATGAAAATAAACTCATATACTTTTACTAGTTCTGTATTTGATTCAAAATGCAATTTTGGTGGTGGTGGTGGTGGTGATGGGTTTTAGAAATCTCCATTGCCCTTTTGATTTTGCCTCCTCCTTCAAGTCTCTCTGCCTATTTTTTTTAGATATTAGCCTCTCACTGGTTTTCACATGCTTTTCATTGTTGAAAACAAAAAAAGAATGACACTATATTTCTGTTTCATTTCAATTCAGGATATTCTGTGATTCTATGATTTTATGATAGTTTAGATAAAAGAGCAACAATTCATGAATTTTCAAAAGTACTTCTACAATATTCTTACAACATTATGCAACTTTATGAAAATAGTTACAATTTACAAACATAAAAGATACAGAACACACAATTTATCATCATACATTCAGTTAACAATTTTGAAGAAGTTGCTGCTAAAATTTTTATAGGTGGTTGTTCTAACTTTCATAGAGCTCACACAGTGTTTTTCTGAAACAAAGCAGAAAATGCAGCCACCTTACAACAAAAATATAGCACTGATTCCTCTCTCTTCTCTCTCCTCATGAGAGAGAGCCATTTGGACATGATGAAGCACTTATGCATTCCCCCCCTGTTCTCATACTTTTGTGCATCTCTAAGATAGTTTTACAACTGTTACATGATGGGTGATTCCCGAGTTCCACAGGACAGTGACTTCCAGCTGACCCAGTGATGTGACAATGAGTGTTATACCACAGTCCTAAGCCACAGCCTGTCAGGGCTGTGTGGGAAGAGAACAGACACCAGGACAGAGACTGGTTCCATTAACTCTGATTAACTCAAGGACCCAGCCCTTGCCAACAATCTTGCACATTAAGGAAGGGTTTTTAAAATTTGTGTAATATTTGACAACTTACTCAGTGAACACTTTATAGATCAACAAGTCTTTCATCCAAGCCAATACTGAGCATCTGAGTATATGGTTTTTTCTAACTAAATGGAAGGTTCATCAGAGTTTAATTAATTTGAAAAGTATCAAGCTGTTATTAAATCATGTTGCGAAACACTGTAAAAGCAGTTTTAGGACGAGGATGTTTTCAATGACAAGAATTGACATGTATGTTTTCAAATGAGGCTAATATAAGTGAAAATGTCAAGACATTCTGTATTAGTTCAGAATGCTCATTTTATTAGGCTCAATTAAAAGAGAAGTTCGCTTGTGTAATTTCAACACAGATGCACGCTGATTTTGAAGCACATTTTAAGTATTTGTTTCATTTAAAGTAAAATTCAATTAAAATTTTCTGGCTAGACTAATAATCAGAGTACAAAGGAGAGGTAACTGTCATGATTCTATTCTTACAGGTATATAAAGAATAATAAACTTCCCATTCAACAATTTCAGGATATCTGAATAATTGCTAGCAACATTTAACAGGGTTTCACATCATGTGTGGTCTGAGAGAAAAAATGAAACCCTGCAAATTACCAGAAATATTTCTGAAAAAGTAACATGTAAGTCCTCGCTACCATATTAATGTATAAGAATTATTTCCCATTTTGAAATGTCTAAATGAAAAAAGATAAAATTTCCAAGGCCATTTTTGCTGTTTGGGCACAAATAGTGTAATAGGCTCTGAAAACTGCACAAAAATTACTTCTCTTCAGAGAACCATAAAACAACCAAGTTTAGAAGGAAACTCTGGAGATTGTCATGTGCTCAGAGCTACAGCAGGTTGCCCAGACCTCTATCCAGTCTCCACCCAAGGATATGACCCCTTGGAGCCTCATATGCTGGCAGTCGATTGGAGCCTACACAGAAAAGCTCCAAGGGGTCACAGCCTGAGGGCCAGACAAGCCCTAGCACTCTTTCCACAATGTCCCACAGCTGAGCCCCTGGAAGGCAGCAAAACTCCCCAAACAACAGATGAGGTCAGAAAATGGGAACATCCTTCTCCCAGCTGCAGGGAATTGCTCACTATTTTTCCTTACCACTTCCTCCTGGTGCTTCTCTGTGGCTCAGGTTTAGCTGGCTTTGGAGTTACATTAAGAGTGCAGAGACAAAAATATGTCCACACTAAGAGATTATGATCAATCATTGAGATGCAAATTCTACAGGACATACCTATGTCAAGGGATAAATTTTGCTGAATTTCAGAATTGTCAGTACATAGATGTACTACAACTGTTTTCAAGGTATTTTTAAGATAATCCTTTTATAATTAATCCTTGACTTACATACTCAACATGGGAATAAAAATGTTTAAAACAACTTAATATTTGTCTACATTTAACAAACTTCTGAGTGTCTTTTTGCCTCCAGAATAATTTTTTTACCGACTTCAGGAATACTTGTTCAAAATTTTACTTCTTCATATCTGGGAAACTGTTTTAGTTTCATATTCTCTGCCCATTCATGCATAAATAAAATAATTTATGATTGTTAACTTAAGCAGCAATTCAACTATCTTCTTCATTCCAATTTCCAGGTCTTTAAATATTCTGGGAACAAAGATGATGCCTTCATTGAGCTATCAATCTAGAATGAGAATGTAGAACTGTATGCAATGTCTGTGAAATATTAAAGATGCCTAGGCCTTTTCAAAGCTTGAAGCAATTAACAGTTGAACAGACCATGAAAACTAATTTTGATAAAGAATATTATTATTTAAATTTTTTGAAACATTCAAGAAAATGTTCCCCACACAAACAAAAACCCCTATAAAACGTCAGAAGCCATCCTATTCTAAAGGACATATTCAAAAGATTAATTTCATTATCTGCTAATAGTATAAAGAAATTTCAAGATAATACAGAATCTTTGAATGGTTTGGGTTGAAAAGGACCTTAAAGATAATCTAGTTCCAACCCTCCTGGACAGGCAGGGATGCCTTCCATAGACCAGGCTGCTCAAAGCCCCATTTAACCTGGTTTTGAATATTTCAGGGATGGAGTATCCACTAGTTCTCTGGGAAGCCTGTGCCAAAGTCTCACCACCCTCTCAGGAAATAATTTCCTAATATCTAACCTAGACCTACCCTCTTTCAGTTTGAGGTCATTCCCCTTTGCCCTGTCCCTATACACCCTTGTAAAACATCCCTCTCCAGCTCTCTTACTGGAAGGCCACAGTAAGGTCTCCCTCTCTGCTTGTGCTCTTAGGCAAGAGGCAATCATGCAGCAAAGAAAAACAGCCAAGTGACACAATAAAGGTACCTTCTACAGCCCGAAAAATAACCTCACCTAAGTGTCACCCAGCCTGTAGGTCAGGAATTGAGGTAAAGGGCTAAAAATTCATATGAAAGGAGATCTCAGTTTTGAGGGCAATGGTAGGTCTGAAAGAAGAGGCCTTCAAAAGGTCCAGCTCTCCTTGTCAAAGAGTTCTCAGAGTCTTGATTACCTCCATGTAGGTGACTATCAAGAACCTCAGCCACCAGTACCAGAGATGTGTCTTCAGCTTCATGGTACTGCATACTCACAGCTAATTTGTGAGCAAGTTTTAAAGAGTATGTACTTTGAATTTGCAGTGCTAATGAGAAACAATTATAAAGAAGTAGACATTAGTGACGTGTGTTCTTAATGAGTATTAATGTAGTGCAGATTCAACTGTTTAAAACTGGCCTTATTTACCCATTTTTCAAACATTACAATCAAAATCTCTATTTTTGTTATTGTTTACATGTATGTATATGAAACAGTTTCATGTGAGCTTTTTCAAAGAAAAATTACAGTGTCCCACTGAAATATACTTTTTCCTACAGGATCACAGACTTGGTTAATAGAAAGTCTGTTTTCAGAGGCCACAGATTTCACACATGAAATTATTTAGTACCAGAAGACTGTTTTGACACACAAACATGATGTATCATACACTTAGCATAGATTAGACAAGAATTTCATGAGATATTTCAAAATGTAATGGTAAATTCTAATGTGTATCTCATACCACTTCTTTGTATGTGGTTATCTGAGTAAAGGAAAAGTTTTTCCCATTACAGTGTTGCTGTGTAAAAGACATAGTTTTAGGACACAGCATCTCTGATCTATTACTTGATCACTGAGGAGACAAAATAATGGCCAAATGTCCAAGTGGGCAGCTAGCATGAGGTGGGAGAGATCCTTCCAAGTGTGCACAGTGTCTGCATTCACACACATCACATCTAAATGCAGGCCTGGAATAAGAATTCAATTATTGGAACCTAAGCTTTACAACTTCAGTTAAAAAACACCACGAAACTGAACCAAGTTAGATCAACAAAGGAGCATAAAGGGAGTGACACTGGATGCTGCAGAAGGGATTTTCATGAACCTCAGTTAAAAGCTAATACCATATTTCAACACTATAAAGGAAAAACTTCATTGTATTTGAAATCATTAAACATTGTGAATATTAGATAAATGAAGAGACTAAATAAAAATATAAAGTACCTTAGCATTTTTCTTGGAAACACATAAAGGATGTTTTGAGTGTGGTCTTACCTCCATATGGAGAAAAAAGGTGATAGCCTGTTATATCACATACAGACTTATAGCAAATTATGCACCTAACATTGTACTTTACACTTCAAATGCCTTTATTTTAGTTTTTCTCTTATGTTTCAATACTTGAGATAATTCCTTAGACTATATTTTTCATGTATTTACCAGAAATAAAAGTTGTCTTTTCAAATTAGATACATTCCTACCTGATTAAGTTTCTTCCATAAGTTAAGAACGGGAGAAAGTTCTGCAGACCATATTTCTCTGTCAAATTTGCAGCCAGCAGTTACTGACCTACTCAGGATCCGAAGCTGTGAAATGACCTGAGTGATGAGAATACAAATGCACTCTTGAAGAAGGATAAACAAATTTATTTTAGTACGAAAATGCCATACACTAGCAAATACTCTTCAATTTATCTACGAACTATGCTTTCCTGCACACTTAATTACTGACCGTGATCTGATCAAAACACAAACAATATCCATAGTCAAGTCAAAACATACTTGAACTTCATTCATATTAAACCACAAAAAAACCTACATATTTTCTTATTACAGTAATTGTCTTTGTTCAATTATAATTTAAAAACTAATGAGGTGCATAATTAAGTAAAAAGCCTCTTTTCCACATAATTTAGAGACAAAACTCGAGCTCTGCCTTTAACTTGGCTCCATCTGTAATTAAAAGTTTAAAGGAAACAAACTCCCAAAATATGTTACTAAATATATACAATAACTATCAGGGACCAAAACTCAAGGCAATTATAGGAAATTCAATCAGATCTGACCAGGATCTCCCATTTACATATTCAGGCTACCTCAACCTATTTGAATGCATACCTATTAAAAAAAGAAAGCATGAAATTAATAAAATAACTGTAAACCTTCCAGAAAGAAGGGGAGCTTCTACTTTATTAGGTCCAACTGCCTTTTTTTGTCAGCAACTTTAATAAGTTCACAAATCAACTGGTAAAATACGTATATACATTTGGAACAAAGGCCACTGAAATTAAAATTCCTCAGTGATATTGCAGTCTGTCCCTTAAACTGTATATAAACCCCCTGGTATTTTTGAGGCATTTTCGTTACATTTTAGTTATTTTTCACAGTATATTTTTTGCAAGGCATTTTAGAGAACAACTTAATAATTCTCACCTCTTATGCTTGACAATAAAGAATTAAGCTTCATAGTAAAAACGTATTAATCATTCAGAAGGTCTGGACTATTTAATTATAATACAGACTGAGGAAGAAAGTCAAGCTGTTTCTGCTGGGATTTGACTTATTTTCTAGTCTTGAAAGATGTGCGATGATGAAGTGCTTTCTTTTGTTTTTCATTTTCTTTCACTGAAGCAAACCTCTCCTCCTTATTTATCAGCCTTTATAGGCCCTATGACTGCAAGATGATAGTACACCCAACCATCACTTTAACTTCTATAACAAGCACTGACCATGAGAATGTGGTTTAAAATACTGAGAGATTATAAAAGACCAGTAGTAGAATCACAATGTCAGAACACAGGAGAGCAGATTTCAGCTTAGTCAGGGATCATTTCAGCAGGAAGAAGTTGGCAAATGTTTTGGAGGGCAAAGAGGGGCCAAGAAAGCTGGTCAATCCCCAAGACAAAAAATTCTCAAAGCTCAAAATTAGTTCTTTTTGATGCAAAGGAAACAAACATGACAAGCAAGTGAAAGAACAATCATGACAGAAGATCATCATGGACGTAAAGGAAGCTAGTGACCTCAAATCCTAGAATATGCTAGTTGGAAGGGATCCACAGGGATCACTGAAGTCCAGGACATCCCCAAGAGTCACAACATGTGCCTGAGAGCATTGTCCAAATGTTTTTTGAACTCTGCCAGGCTGGTGCTGTGACCACTGCCCTGAGGAGCCTGTTCCAGTGATCAGCTACCTTCTGGATGAAGAACCTTTCCCCAATATCCAACCTAAACCTCCCCTGACACAACTTCAGGCCATTCCCTCAAGTCCTGTCACTGGTCTGGAGAGTGAAGAGATCAGTGCCTGTCCCTCTGCTCCCCCCCATAAGAAAGTTGCAGACTGCTATGAGGTCTCCCACAGAAGATGGGCACAAGGATGGACTATCCAGTAGGGGTAGAAAGACATCGCTCAGTTGTGTCAAGGTCAAATAAGGAAAGCCAAATCTCATCTGGGTTTAAAAACAGCAGTGTATGCAAAGGCCTAAAAGGGCTTCTGGCAGTATTCTGGTAGCTAAAATGAAAAGAAAATATGAGCTACTGCTCTTTATAGCTTCTGCTATATAAAATAACATTTCACTCTCTCATTCTCATAACTTCATTTTAAACTTTCATAATCTTTTTTGTGCCCCAGCTATTGTGTATATCAAAAAAGATTCTTGTTTAATTCAGCGAAAAATTAATTTCTCTGATGAATGTTTTGATCATAGAGTCTTTATAATTCCTGCTATTCTTCCTCATTTTCACTCTGCACATATGCAAATGTTCTGACAAGCAATACAGATAATAAACACACATTTGTGCCTTCCAGATACCATTCTTTTAGCCATAGTTTTGTATCTTTTAATTTGTTTTTGGTAGTTGCCTGCCATCATTTGCTAAGCAATAAAACATTTATAACAAATACACTTTAACTGGTAATTCAGTATGAAGTACTTCATATAAACTTGCATATAGTGCATACTATAAAGCTGAAAAATGTTTATATGATTGCTTTGTGAATATGGGGGATTGAAAACATTAACTCTGGTATTCATTTTCAAAGCGCCTTTAGAGGTATAAACATGTATCTCCATACAGCTGAAATGATTCTGAGAAGTAGTGACTGCAAGATCAAGTGATTAAAGTATTTTTCGAACTGTACTGTATGGGGTTAGCTGTCTTTTTCTTATCATCTAATTATAAAATTTGTCAATGTAATTTAAATAGGAAATGCAGTATCTATCCTTTATTTTTTTTTCCTTCAGCGTGCCTATATGTGTTTCTGCTTTGTGCATGTGATCAAACTAGTTTAAAAATAATTGGTTATCATTATCAAAAGTCAAACACTTAAATTAAAAGTACAGAATCAAAAAAATCAGGTTTTAACTCTCCGCGTCTTAGAGTACTGTAACATACAATGATCTTCATCAAATGCTCATGGAAAATCTTTAACTCTTTACAGTTCATCTCATTTCTCTTCTCAGGTAAACACATATGATGGTAGCATGATTAACTTCTAAAGTTTCCATGACAGCACAATTTTCAATTCACTGTAATTTTTTTTTTTTTTTTTTTGTTAATTAATGGTTGGGCTGAAACTTTCTGTACTTTCAGCCTGAATATTTTTTCAAAATTTTTACCTGGAATAGTCATTCACTTTCAAGACACAGATGAAAATACATTTGATTCATGTCAAAATACTCAGGTTAACCTCACCTTTGAACTGCTTCAGAACCCCAAACTTTTGCTAATGGACTGCAAATTTGATGGCACAACATCTGTCTGAATTTAGGAAAGAACTGCAGACTGTAAAATACTAACACGTATTACTATTTAAGTATGATTACAAGTTTGATATTTGAAGTTGAACAGTGCAAGTATTTTATTTGCACAAATCCCAGTGAAGTTCCTTACAGTGTTGACCAGTCTATGCTACTTTGAATCAGTGTACTTGAGAAAATGTTTACTTAGTACTCTCAAATCAGTCTCTTTCTGGATGTTATGAAAAGGGAAATTTATTTTTTAAAATAGGAACACAGAAAATCAATGCTAGAAAGAAACTAAGAAGGTTTCTAGTCTAATCTCCTGTTGGAAGCATGATGAGCTTTAAAATCAGACCAGGTTGCTCAGGGTTTTATCTGGTTTTGAAAAATCTCAAGTACAGAGACTGAACAACCTCTCTGGATGACCTCTTCCACTGCTTTACTGCCCTAACAATTAAAAGGTTTCCTGTAATATCAGATCTGGACCCTTCTTGTTTCAGTTTATGTCCTGTAAAAATAAGAGTCAAACGCACAGACTGCGACAAAGAATGTGTTAAGGTTGGGAAGGACCTGAATAAAACCACGAGTGGGATATATCACCCTATTAGAATTCTCAGGTGTATCACACAAGTGTCCAAGGAATTGTGGTATGTTTGCAGTTGCTCCATGTAAGTGTTTTCATCTCCAGGCAAGAGAAGTAAGTTTTGAGTTGCAAGTGAAACTGGATTTAAAAGAAAAAGGATTATCAGGAATACATTTCTGGGGGTCACATGAAAACCAAAGCAACAGGACAGAAATGAACACACAGACTGGAAAAGCACCTAGAAGGAAGGAGACCTTGGTTCAGATGACAAAAGGAATATGATTAGGAATCCGTATTTAAGAAGATAACTCTTGGGTTGAAAGAGAGCACTGTACACAGTCACATTAGGCAAACTCAAATTCACTCTTACCAATCCTTAGGCACTTACTTAAAGCTTGCTTAAAACTTACTCAAAAATTTTATCAACTTAGCCTCCCTAAATAACCAATAGACAGAGCTTAAGTGGAATAACTTGCATTTGAAAGGTTCTCTTATTGAGTGCACAGGAAAACTAAGTTCCTTACATAGGTACCTCAGATAGATAGGTCCATGCAGTGGAAATTAGAATGAGGATTTTAATTTAGTTTTCTGGAAATCTAGCTACAAAGCTTGAGAAGTATTCAGTTCCTCTCAATGTACTATATATACAATACCATCAGGCCAACCTACAATCAACTTCAAAACTTACTCTATATTAAGCTTGCCTTAAACATAATGTTTCCATGAACACCCAGCGAGATCAGAAGTGACCAGCACAGATGCACACATCCAGATCTGTGGAATCATATCCTTTGCACTCTAACCCAGTACTAAGGAAACTGAAAATTTAATCATAGATGTATAATACAGGGCACTCAGAGTAAGAGTACTTTTACAACACCTAACCTTTGAATGTTCTCCTTTGTTATTGCAATGCATTTTTTTCATATATGATACACTAAAAGCTCTTATATATTGTGCTAGTTCACACCAAATGCAAATCTAAATATTCTGAATGAATAGAAGAGTGAAAGAGAGAAAGTGAAATAGAGAAGAGTGAAAAACTCTACCATTAAGCAGAAAAACAGTACCTTCATTAAAAATAAGAGAGAGATAGAAAAAGAGGTAAAAAAATATAAAACAATCACCAATAATGGTCTGTTTAAAGAGGAGCAAGAAGATTATTCAGAATCACCATTCCTTGTAGAATGTCTGTTTTAAGTAAGGTTAACTAATCATAACAGCATTGATACAAAAAATTCAATGGAGCAATTTATTTCTGAATAATTCATCTAATACTGATGAACAGCCTACAGAAACTCCTACCAAGTATTTTCTCTGTTCTTAGTGGAAAATTCATGCACTGCATGCTTTTTTCTGAGTTATCAGCAGAGATAAACACAAATTGCATACATTAAGAAAGGTGGGGTGGTCAAACTAAGAATGTCAATATTTATTTACCTAGTTATTAAATTACTTGTGCGTCTTGGCTCTTCAATCTATTGCATATTTTTGGGTGCATCTACAGACATATGCTGCTATGATATTGACCAGCATATTAGAGTAGAAAACATGTGCATCTAGAGAAATTGTAAGAGATAATGAACAAAATGGAAAGCTATAAATAAAATGAATGTTCCCATGTGACTTCTTATGGAACTACTACAAAGTCATGTTTTACCTGAAAATTAAAATCAATGGAAAAAATAAAAATTAGGAAATGTCAAGATTTTAACTTTTCCTTCTCTGAAACTTACACAAGACAGATTTCTAGGAACACAAAATCTATTTCTGTTCTTTATTCATGCGTAAGATAAAGTCTTGCTTTCAGTTATTCACAACTACTGCAAAAAATGCTACTTCACAAATACAATATATAATAAACACAGACTTACATCTAAGTCTTGTAATCATTTCAGAATCAAATCATATTTTATACACAGTATTAAGACTGGAAAAAGAGCAAACCAATACAGTCAAAAATATCTTGTGAAACTCTGTCAGTGAATTTAAAAAAAAAATCTCAGATCAATAATTGCTGAGCTCAATATGATACTGTTCTAAAAATGCAAAGCTGGAAAGATTTGCTAGTCAGATAACTGGTATTCTTTTCAATATTATGGAACATATAAAGAAGAATTTTTATTTTTTACAAAAATCTAGCAAAGTCCTCTCAGTAAATCTACAGATGTCAAAGTAGATACTCTACTGCCATCTACCAGTTTTAAAAGGATGTAGTAGTCTTAGCACAGAAACCACTTCTATGTTCCCTTTCTCTGAATGAAACAATATATTCCTTTACACAGCAGTTCAGGGAGATATTTCTGGTTTTATAAGACATTACAGCTCAAACTAAAATATGAAGCTATAGCTTAATTACTTTGGTAAATATTGTGAAAGTAGTAACCCAGTGCAATGCAGCTGTGTCTTTCCTGTGTCACAAGAGGGAGCAGGTTTCTGTGTGACATCCCTTCTACCAGAACTACGTGCTTCCATGGTGTTTCTCACAGCCTGGCTGCTGTGCCCTCATTGCTGAGAAAGTAAGTAGCCTAAGACTGAGCTGGCATTGAAACATCTCTGATTTTCAGTCCCTGACTGTGGCACTTACCCTCCCTGCAAGAGAAGGATCCATGGATGCTGTCAAGATGAAGGTATTTTAATGGCACTTGTGAGCAAACCATTCCTACTGTATGTGGATCAGTAACAGACAGTGTAGGTCTGTGCTTGCTCCTTCCTTGTTCCATCAAGGGCACCTCAAAGCTGCACTTTCACTCATGAAGGATCTGAAGTAGGGCTGCACTCCATACAGAAATACAAGCCTCCAATCAGATACAGGCTCAGTGTGGCAAAGACATTGACCACACCTGTATCCTCCTTTATACAGAAGCGGACCATGTATCATACACTTTGACAACAGGAGAACCTTCTGTAGAGCAGGGGTTCAGGGCAGGAAAGAAAGCAGCATGCTGTACATGGACAGCACAAGCCCTGCTTGAACTTACTCCTATAACTAAGAGTTTTACTTCATAGAGCTCCACAGGATACACATTGCATTGAGACCATGAAGCTAAAAGGGATGCCAGAAGAGGTGGTTGACTGCAACTAATTACACACTGACAAAATTTAAGGAGACTGGAAAATGGCAGCCTGTTTTTAGAAGAGAAGCAACTTCTCTTTTGCAGAGCACCACCAATGTATTTTCATATACACAGCACCAGTCCTATGAGAATTAATAGGGTCATTTGAAGCATTACATTGATTCACTAAATTGATAAAGGAGATGTTTTCTAGCTTTTTTTGTTAGAGCACAGTACTGCAGCTTCCACTCCATTAATGGCACAGCACACTTCTTTCATGCATCACCACAGGTGTATTCAAAATACTCCCCATATTTCAAAAAATTCCTTTTAAGTACTCACATCTCTCAGTCATAGGGTAATAAATATAGGTTGACATTACTCATCAATTTCTACTAGAGACTGTTAGTCATGTATTTGTGATGTGGGATGTAGCAAATGTCAGCAATTAAACGCTCTGAATAATTGAAAGGTTATATAATTGCTAAATTATTTTAGGAAAATAAACTTATGTCCATCTGGAATCTATATAATAACATAAGAATTTCAAAAATAATACAAATTGCTTTTTAGTAATTAAAATAATTTTCAATAATTATACACATATTACTCTATGTGACATAATTAGAATTATGGAGGAACAGTAAATATAATGTTCATGCTCTAAGTCCTGCTAAGCTGGATGGTGAAAGAGAAAATTGCATCTGTTGACAAACACTCAAGAAGCTACAGCTGTTATTACAGTTGCACCTTGAAAAACAACCACACACCACAGCCCACCTATTCTATATACAGTAGAAATACTGCAGTCAGACGTGTGACTGCAATATTGGGTGGACATACCCTAACTTTTCTTCATCTGATTTGGGTAATAACAACTATGGAGATTTGGTGTACAGACTCAGACATGATCCAGCAATTTAAGAGTTGCCAGTGTCCTCATACACCCTTCCCTACACCTTCTGTTTCTGTTGCTCTCAGAAACAAGCCAAAAAGCAGCACAGGAACCATATATCTGATCACAGTTTTAATAAGACAGAGAGAAGTTTTAATCTAAGTAAAACGATATGCAAGGAATAGTAGGAAGTGGTACAGAATCAGCCAGTGACTTAATGAAAATAAGAGCACAACAGAAACTAAGTAAAATAAAGAAGAACCCAATGATAAAATGCTGCTTTAGAGAAGTCAGTGAGATCATTGCAATTACATTTAATGAGGCAAAAATTGTTTCACGTTTCCTGACCCTGGTTTGTACCTTGTCTGCTTTACTAGATTGCTCTACACTTCTTCCTTGTTCTTCCCTGTTAGTTTAATATGAATTTTAAGTTCAGAAATATCCATCATAATAAAAATAGTTATAAAAAGGTAACTTTTTTCCTACAAAATTTCTCATTTTTAAGTACAGACAGAAGAGCAAGAGTATTTATTTTATTTAAATACTGTATTTAGTAGCTACACTGAGGTCCAATTAGCTATTCATTTTGATTTCTGATGGATTTCATTAAAGAAATTGTTGTTTCTCTTTAAGCAATCCCATCTATAAAAAGAATGATCCCATTTGAGGTTTCTGTGCTAGTATTAACTCCTGTGGAGTATCCAATTTGGCAGCATGCTTTTTGCCAGATTTTGTAAACTTGACATTGTTTAGACACCCTCATTTTCTTAAGTCATGCTGATGTAACACGTGAATATTAATTCTCTATATCGAGTTTCTGCTAGAACAATCTCTCAAGTTTTCAAATGATTCAGCTGCCATTCATGATGAGTATAAAATGTCATGGTATGAATCACAGAATGACAGAATGGTTGGGGTTGGAAGGGACCTCTAGAGATCACCTAATCCAACCCCTCGCCAAAGCAGGTTCACCCAGAGCAGGCCACAGAGCATCACCTCCAGACAAGTGCCCAATATCTCCAGAAGAGGAGATATTCAACCATATCCTCTCTGGCAGTCTGTTCCAGTTTTCTGTCACCCTCATATGTAGGAAGTTTTCCTCAGACAGAACATCCTGTGATTCAGGTTGTGGCCACTGACCCCTGTTCTGTCACTGGGTACCACTAAAGAGAGTCTGGCCCCATCTTCTTGATATCCACCCTTAAGACATCTGTAAACATTGATAAAGTCCCTCAGTAGTCCCCTTTCCAGCTGAAACAGACCTAACTCTCCCAGCCTTTCTTTGTAAGACACATGCCCCAGACCCCCAGTCATCATAGTCCTCCCTGGACCCCCTCCAGTAGCTCCTCATCTCTCTTGTCCTGAGGAGCCCAGACCTGGACACAGCGCTCCAGATGTGCCTCACCAGGGCTGGGCAGAGGGGCAGGATCACCTCCCCTGACCTGCAAGCACTGCTCTTCCCAGTGCACCCCAGGATCCCTCTGGCCTTCTTGGCCACCAGGGCACACTGCTGGCTCAGGGACAGCTTGCTGTCCACCAGGACCCCCAGGTCCTTCTCTGCAGAGCTGCTTTCCAGCAGGTCAGCCCCAGCCTGTGCTGGTTCCTGGGGTTATTCTTCTCCAGGTTCAAGACGCTGCATTTGCCTTTGCTGAACTGCATTAGCTTTCCCTCTGCCCAGCTTCCCAGCCTGTCCAGGTCTCAGAATGTCAGCACAGCCCGCTGGGGTATCAGTCACTCCTCCTACATGAAAATAAATATGAACACAGGCACAGGCAATTTCTAGGCATTTTTAAATACTCTCTATAGCACTGTGCACTGGAGTTCTGTATAAAAACAAATTTATACTTATAGCAGTGATCTGCAAAATGAGACTTTTACTGAGAATAAGAAAAAAAACATACAAGCATTATACTGTGTCAAAGAACTGAATCAAAATGGGAATTAGAGCTTACAAAACCTTCAATTAAGAGTTACCTTTCAGTCACAGAAGCCCTCTAACTACCACTATTTGCAACTCTGCATCTTTGTATTTCAAAAGATATGTGAAAAAGCTGCATTATTAATGATGACTTCACTGAAGGAAATTTCTGAAGTGCTGGTTAACAACCCACATTGCAAATGCAGGCAGAAATTATTATTTATATTTATATATATGTTGAGGATAGCCATTAAGTAAACTGCAGAATTAAGATTTTGGACTTAAGGAAATAAGACACTAGTTTAATGGCCTTAAGGGAGAGGGAAAATATGATACAGTATAGTAAGAAGAGGGAAAATTTGAGGCAGCAGAGTTGACAGCACATTAATTTCAGTTAATTATAAAGGGGAATAAAAGACTATTTTTGAATGAGCTTCAGAACAAGTCCCCTTATTGTGCAGAGAGGCCAAGATTTTTAGCAAAATGACTGACTAAGCATCTCTGTGGATTAAAAGGCAAAAAAAAAGAAAAATCAAGGACAGTGAAAGAACTGCTTGCACAATTCAAGATGAAATTAGAAAAGCCAAAGCCCAGCTGGAGATAAGACCAGCAGGAAACAATTAGTGGTGAAATGGGTTTCAACACATGAAAAAGTGTGAAGAAAAACATGGGGCATTGGCTGAATGTAAGAGAACATAAGTGAGGCATGGTATATAAAAGCTGAAGTATTCTAAGGAATCTGTGCATGGTGTAGGAAGCAAAGGAGCAGGTAATATTGGGAAATAAACAGCCCATGCAAAGAACATGAACACACTCATCCACTAACAGGGTCTTCAACCCAGCTGTTGGCCAGTCACCAGTGGTGTGGCCAATTCTCTTTCGTATTTTATCCATGATCTCCACCAGAAGACTGAGTGGACTCTCAGCATGCTGGCAGACAGGGGGCAAGTCTCACAAGGTCAGTCTCACAAGCACACTTCCACTCATGGGAATGATAGCCTTGCCTGAGGATGCATAATGAACCATTCACTTGCTTTAGCAGTTGAATAAAATAACACTCGTAATAAACAAATAAAATTTGAAATGTGTTGGTCTTTCACTGCCCTGGAAAATAAAACAAGCAAAAAAAATGTTTACTAATAAATAAAATCCCTTTTTTGTCTTTGAGACAAGCACTGTAACTTGCATACTTTAGGATGCTTGAAATTTCACTTCCTCCTCCTGGACTTTTCAATTTGAAATTGAATACTTAGATATGATATGCAAGCGTGACAACTATATTTGCATTGTTACAATACTCAGTACAGAAATGACAAAACCAACTATTTTCAAAATCCTGTTCTAATAAAAATCTAATTTTTCAAACCGTCCAGTTTTCAGAAGAATAGAAACCCTCCTGTATTCTGAGTAAGCAACAACCACATAGTTATGGCTATTTTCTCTAATCTCTTATATGCTCATTAAAATGTTCATTATAAGAGTTTTAGAAATGCTGTTGACATTATTACAAAGCTTGATTAAAGTTCAATGGAAAGAAATAAGTAATTCCAAAAGGTGATTCACTCCTTTATTTTAGATGCCTATCTAAGACTGGCACAAATTATTCCCTGTAGCTGCTTGTCTTTCCATAGTAACAAAACATAAAATGGATGACTAGATAAAAAGAGGTGGATAATATTAATATGATTGAAGCTAGTTGAGAGGTATTACACTGGGGTTTCTTTGTTTTAATTTTAATTTGCTTTGAATTTGTCTTATCATATTCTATCAGAGCACCTAAACATTTAAAAGAAAAACAAACTAATAAGAAATTATTCCAATATCAGTCAGGGGAATTTGAAGTGGCTTGAATCAATAAATATAACACAAGTCTTTTCTAGCAAGATTTAAACAAAATATTCTCTAAGAGCCGAACTAAAAATCTGACAGAACCCCTCTGTGCATTTCAAAGACAAACTCTAATTCCACTATATCCGTTTTTAAAATACCATTGACTTGTGGGAAATGGTAGAATAACATCTAAATAAAATACTTGGTGTTAACACAGGAGTTATTTTAAGAAATACTAAAACACTAACTGAAGATAGTATCAGTGAAGGAAACAGGATTTCACACATCTAGGTAATTCACTCCATGGCAGGTATGAATATGGTATCTTGGAGCTAGACTGCAATACACAGGGAATCTAGATAACCATTAGATTAGGCATCTAGCTCTCAGAAAAATAAAGCTTTGTTAGATGACTATCACCCTTAGAAAATATTTTTTCTACTATATTAGTTTCGCTGCCAATGTGTAGTGACTATCCCAAAAAATATACCTGTTCTGGTAAATAAAAGGGGAAGTTTGTGATTTCCAGCAAGAAGGAAAATTTAAAAAATTAAATTGGAGAAAAATAAATATATGATATTATATCCCTGTCCTGTTGCAGAAAATGATACACAGATTTGGATTAAATTTGGGACTATAAAATTAGTATCAAAAAGATTCTTAAAGCAAGTAATTTTGTTGGAAAATCTGAACACCATCTAAACTGCAGAGTATCACTGGCCTGGTTGAAAAGCAAATAAAATTCCAAAGGACAAAATACAGGAGGAGAAACACTTCCAGGAAGTTCGGTTGAAGTGAACTGAAACCCAGTCAATATTTAGGTTATGAGTACTCAGAGCTCGGATTATTTACTTCACATATAAAATCTACAAATAAATAATTTTTATAGTATTTCTTTGAAAATTTGGTGAGAAGCCACCATCTGTGGACTCTTCAGCAACGAATCCCAAAGGATTCTTTTACACCTCTGATGTCCTTGAGCATTTGAAGGTGTATTGGGTTGACCTTGGCTGGCTACCAGGTGCCCATCAAAGCTGTTCTATCACTCCCCTTCCCAGCTGGACAGGGAAATGAAAATGTAAGGAAAGGTTCATGGGTCGAGCTAAGGACAGGGAGAGATCACTCACCAGTTGTCCAGAGGAGGCAACAAGGCTGGTGAGGGGCTTGGAACACATGCCCTGTGAGGAATGACTGAGGGAGCTGGGGGTGTTCAGCCTGGAGAAAAGGAGACTCAGGGGTGACCTTATCACTCTCTACAACTCCCTGAAAGGTGTTTGTAGCCAGGTGGGGTTGGTCTCTTTCTCCAGGCAGCAACTGGCAGAACAAGAGGACAGTGTTCATCTGTTCCAAGGGAAATATAGGTTGGATGTTAGGAAAATGTTTTTTACAGAAAAAGTAATAAAGTACTGGAATTGTCTGCCCCAGGGAGGTAGTGGAGTCACCAAATCTGGATGTGTTTAAAAAAAGACTGGATGTGGCACTTGGTGCAATGATTTAGTTGAGGTGTTAGGGCATGGGTTGGACTTGAAGATCTTAGAGGTCTCTTCCAGCTGTGAGATTCTGTGTGATTCTGTGTGATTCTGTGTGATTCTGTGTATGGAGGTGTTTAAGGCTTGTTTTAGGGCTTGATTTGCCTCCATTGGCACACCAGTGCTGGAAGCTCTCTGATGTTGTGGTTGGACAGCATTCTCAAGGGCATTAGGTAATCAAGTCTGCACTAATGATGTCATTTGGTTAAATATCTTTCATCACCACTGGTGACAGCAGTAGACCTCTGATGTCGAAACTTTGTTGAAAGATGTTAATTAATGCTGTCAGCAGGACTGTTCCCCAGACAGCTCTGGAATGAGGAGCAGTGAGCAGGGCCCCTTTCACTCATGGTGTGAACTCCATCAAGTCCCTCAGCATAACAAAGACCGTGAATTGGAGGGATGCCTGCAGCAGGATAGCAGGATGGAGCTGGTGGGTTCATTACTTTCCCAGCATGGGGTTAGACTGAGGGCTATGGTCCTGCAAGCCTCAGGCAAAAATTTGGGAGCAATCCAGTGGAAACCACTCTGAACCTGACTTCAAGAATACACAGTCAGGAGCAAGGCAAGGAGCTCACTGAAGAAATTCTGGTAGCTGAGTCTGCTACTTGCCAGCTTTGTCTTTGGAGCCTGCAGGACTAAGTGTATGTTTTTCAGAGTAAGCAAAGAAGGCTCTAGATTTTTAAATAGCTCTTCAACTTGCAGCAGGTTTGGTGACTTCTCAGGCAACCCCATTTTATCTTTGTGATCTCTGAGTTTACATATATTGGTTTTAAGCTCAGCAGTTTAAACTTAAGCTGCCTGAAATGGTATGGGCATGTGTGGCTCTTTAACTGATATGAATTTTTAAAGTGTTTTACTATTACTATTATTATTATTATTATTAGTAGTAGTAGTATTAATATTCTACATTTCACCTAAAATTTTGTACAAAGAGATCTCTGAATAGCAAACACTCCTCTGCTTTTGTCTCTCACCACAGTAGCTGTTGAGAGAACTGTGGTTTGCTCATTAAAATGTAAGTGATAGCATCAGTAATGGCTATTCAAGATATTCAGTAATTCCAAGCACAAGAAAAAATATAATAAAAAGACTGATCTTGGTTTCTTTCCCTCTTTCTTTATTAGGATTCATGATTTTAAGTGTTTCATCACAGTAGTGTTCTTAAATACAGTGTACATTAAATGCTTATATAATCACAGGACTCCCAAAGTTGGATTTCCAAGAAACACCCTCCCCATCAAATATAATGAGACTTAAGATAAAATAATGAGGCTCAACGTCAGCACAACTTAATAGGCAAATAGATACATTGGAAATTGGCCAGGCAGTGCAGGAGATGACACTTCATCTTTTGCAAATAAGCACAGTGTAGATTTTAACAATCCACTAAAATGATCCATTTGATCAAGAACATGGCATACTGAACAGTGTCCCAAACACCCAGAAAATTTTTACTCTCTACTAATTAGGTTTTTATAAATCTCCCAGCCATATTGTCCAGGTAGAGGCTTGCCTTAGGGTAGAGGCACTTGGCATTCCAAATAATTTTCTGCAGCCTTTTCCAAGAAAACTGCAGGAGTCATGTTTTCCTTCCAAACAGAAGGAAGAATATTTAAATAATCAGTCAGTTCTTTCCAAAATATTTTGAGTTTCATACTATTTTTTCCACTGCCCCAGAGGTGCCCTGATAGTGACAGGACCAGCCTCAAGTCCCAGGGCAAACACCTTTTCTTCAACAAGAAGTTTATTTGTTGTCAGCAGTGAGTCTCCTTCTCCTTGGCACATGGTTTGGGACACATTTCAGCCATTACATCTCAACTGGTTGCACTATTTCTTTGGTTCATTTTAGTAATAAATATTAGAGCTCATATTTTTCATAGAAAATAGCTTAAAATAGCTTTTTTTTTCTCCTGCTTGGCTACTGCTGATATTTTTCTCAGCTTCCATCTGAGCCTGCGAGATAAGAAATGGTGTCTGTTGGTCTGTCCATCCTCCTCCTTTCACTGATTGACAGGACTTTGCTGCCCTCACTGCAGAATTTGCCTTACTGCTCTGGTGATAAGCACAGTGAGAAGCAGATTAGCTCAGCAACGTTATCAGATCATGGCTGCTTCCTTTCCACAGAGGGATAGAAACATCCTCTCTCTAAGAAATCCTTCTCCTTTTTCTCTTCCACTGCCTCCAGCATACTTTTAGGATAAACCTGGAAGCATATAGCAAGCCTGTGTGTCAGATTTAACAAGAAGGGAGATGGAGAGGGACTGTAGTACATTAATACATGTCTTTCTGACATGGCCTGATTTCATTCAAATTATCCTTTCCTTTACTGCTGTCATTTGGGACACTTATTTTTTATGCTTCAGATTTTTTTTTTTAACACTTACTTTGAGCAATTTTTTTTACTTGTGTTCATTGCCTTATTTTATTATTCAGAATGCACACACAATCTCATGAAAAACCCCTGAACAAACAAAAAAACCCCGTAGACCCACCCAACAAACAAGCTGCACCTACTTAAAAATTAGGAAATGCAAAAAATCTTATATCTTAGTGATGATGCCAGTTAAATGTGGCCATGTTCTAGACTGGGTTTCAGCCTGTGCAGAGAAGTTTACTAGCAGAACAGGTTTGCCTTCTGAGGAGCAAAGAGCCTGAGATGATGACAGGTGAATCTGTAGTAGGTCTGCCCAAGGTTTCCCTCCCTGTGCAGCTCCAGTGCAACCTCACCAGCACAGCCAGCAGCCTCAGAGAGCTGCAGCACTTGCTGTAAAAATGTGTGGATTTTATTTGAAATGGGAGAAAATGTGTGCAATTTCATGGGGAAGGAAAAGGGGAACATCCCAGAGAGCTGCTGCCACCCTTGGCTCAGTTTGAAGCCCTCGTTTCAAAGGTGAGGAGCTGGAACATTGCCTGGAGTGTGCCAGGCATTTTCAGCATAAACAAAACAAGCTGCTTTCCCCTGGCTGCCTTCTCAGGCAGGTAGGAATCACATGGGCTGCAGTTTTCAGCAGCACTGCCAGCCTGCCCGAGGCAGGCCCACGGGATGCAAAACGTCTGCCCAAACATCCGAAATACAAAATACAGCAGAGTCACCCGCAGCACAGGGCAGGTGACTGCTCCTCCTCGGGTCAAAGCGAGCTTTGGGAGCCTGATTCTCAGGTTATTAGAGCAGAAACCTCACTTGTCTTCCTGACTTTATCACATGTGACCTTACACCTCTCTTGATCTGCTCTGTGGCCGCTCTTGCTGGCTCTTCTCTATATCTGTGCTTCCCAGTTTCACCAATGCCCTGCCTGTGAACAAGCCTATGCTCCTGCTCATCTGATGTTGGATTACCTCTCTGATTTACAGCTCAGTTTGTTTCCAGGAGAGTGCACTCTCTGTGCTCTGTGCTGCTGCTGAGTAAGAGATCATGACATCTTTAATCTTCCCTGCGAAGCCCCACTGCACCCAGCTGTCCCTGGATGCCAGCGACTTCAAAGGGCGGCTGGCTACGGGCGGTGGAAATTTGAGGGGAGGGGTTTTCCCTGCTGTCATCATTTAGGCACCCACCCTGCAAGTATTCATGCACACATGCATTTTTCATCACAAGTGTCCTGTGGAATCCCATTTATCTCAGAAAGATTAAATCCCACTCTATGGCTGGATGTCCCAAAACAGAGTTATACAGAAATGTGGCTCCGCTGCAAAGGTGGACATATCATCCCCAGCTCTTTGCTCTCCTGGGCCTCTGTTTGGTGAGAGACAGAAAGGAAGGCTGCTGGTCTCTGATCCTGAGTAACAGCATGGATATAACCATGCTGAATAACCCAGCTCACATTAGCTCTCCCTGTGCTAGCAGGACTGCACAACTCCTGAACCCATGCTGACTCTCCATCACCCAAGCAGAAGAACCTGCCTGCACTTGTCAATGTAGACAGGGCTCCAGAGTCCCTGCTTGCTCCTCGAGGCATTGACATAATTGCTCTTTTGCCCTGGAACTCCTGCCACAGAGGATGGCTCAGAGGAGATAAGATGCTGCCATCTACCTCCAGCATGTTGTTCCACTTCCATCAAAAATGTCCTGGTAGGCAAGACAGCCACTGTTTGGGTCAGGCCACTCAGTTTCTGGGCCAGACCAGATATCAACTTTAATCTGAAAGTTAATCAGCTTCAAAGAGATGAATTTTGAGGATGTAATTCTTCAAGTTGGAATGAGCAATTCAATCACTTACTTTTACCAAAACCAACACAAAATTCTTTTGCCTCTTCCTCTCTCAAGACCTGCCATTAGAAATCTTTGCGTCTGACTCCTTTTTTATTTTAAAGAGGACCACAGTGATTTTTGCTTTAAAGAACGTTGTCCTGGTTTAAGATATTTTCACATCCTTCATGGCAGATCTGAAGTACTGTTCCTGAGTGAAGGTCAGTGACTGCCTTTTTATTAGGTAATGTTACCACTTAATGCTTTCACCTGGTAATTATTTGATAGAATGTATAGTACACATTATTTGCTAGAATGTGAAGTGTAGTACATATTCCTGAATTATATTTGGAATTGGGGAGGACCTGAGCTGGGTAATGCCCTCATGCCCTGATGACACCAAGCTCTTTCTCTCATGTGTGAGTCCAGGTTGGGGTTTAGCCATACAGCAGTGAGTAAACACACAGACAAACCTTTGAGGATTTGTTTTACCTTACAGAAATGGCACAGGCATGGTAATGACTCTATGATAGATTGGGAGAGGCCACACAGTGGTATTCGATCATTTATTTTTACTCAAGTTATAACTGGAATAGAAACATCTTCATAAAGACGTCGCTTAAACTTTTAATTTCTGTGTTGATTAATGTAGATACAGGGACAACAATATAACTTTAATGCTGGTAAATCACACAGAATCACTTAGATTGGAAAAGACATCCAAGATCAGCAAGTCCAATGGACCAATCACCACCTGGTCAACTAAACCATGGCATGCAGTGCCACGTCCAATTGTTTCTTGAACCCTCCCAGGGATGGTGACCCCACCATCTCCATAGGGAGTCCATTCCAACGTTGTTATCCTTTCTGTGGAGAAGTTCTTTGCGAATTTCAGTTGTTGATAATCACTCATTAACCAGAAATGGTAATGACAGAAACACTTAGCAGGGAAAGACCTTTAAGACCATGGAGTCCAACAACAAACCTTCACTGTCGAGTCCACCACTACACCATGCCTCTAAGTGCCAAATCCATGCATCCTTTAAAAACTTCCAGGGATGGTGACTCTAACGCTTCCCTGGACAGCAGGGAGGAGACTGGAGCAGATAGGAAACTTTCTGCTGTTCAGTCTTTTTCAAATAAGAGAAAATGACAGATCAGTCATACTTTGAAGTACCCATCACAGAAGCACATTTTTCAGAGACTTGTTGGCTGCTGTGCAAAGTTTTGGCACCTGGATAAGAAAAGTCCTGGTTCTGCTAATTTAAATACAATAGTTGTGTTTGGGTTTAGTAAAGCCAACCCTTTATCCTTGATAATTTCATATGAAAAGTTTTGTCATGGTGTTTGAGTTGGCCATGTCATGAGAAATAATTTTACACTTAAAAAAACCAAACACCAAATGCAAGCAAATCACTGCATTATTACAAAGCCACTAAATGTGTCCATGGAAAAGCTTTTCCATAAGCCTAATCTTACATTATTTACTAATCTTATTTTTTACTTAAAACAATCCATACTGAGATGTTTGAAGAGGAAGGAGAGAAATACACAAAAGAGATGAAAAATACACAGCAGAAAGAAGAGAGAAACACGCAGTGGGGAGAGGACTTTTTATCTGATAAGAAAGAACATATGTTGTAAGGTATGTATTTTAGAAAAGAAGCCAAAGCCCTCAAATCTCCCCTGCTGTCACCATTCCTATAGAATTCCCATCAAACCTACAGTCTCAATATATGAAACAATCAATCAGACTCCCTAGCCATGGAGTGATCCCACTGCCCAAGGCGTAGATTGATTTCCCTGTGAGTGCACTGGCAGCTCCAGGCAAGGCTAAAAAAAGAAACAGATTAAAACAAAGGCTGACAGAATACCTTCATTTTGGTTCCATTATGAACAAATTCCAACTCTTATTATTTCATCCAAGCTGTCTCTCTCCTGTTCATCTCCAGTCTCCAACTAAACATCATATATTTTCATTTAAAAATAAGCTCTCATTACAGAGGACTAAACTTTTATATGTAAATAAACAATACAAACTAGGAATATTAATCAAAGATCTAAGCACATTTTCTGCATAGCAAATATGTTGGAAAAAGTATCTTCCTATTCCTTTCCCCAACTATATGGGCAGCTTCAGGAACAAATTATCCCAAATAATCTGAGGCTGAGTTTATTGACTTGTGAAACGTATGTATTTTGCTTATTGATATCTGAATTCTGTGCAAGGAGAATGCATGTGTAAGTAGTGGAGCACTTTTAACAGAATTGGGTGTATAATGGGCTCAGAGTCTAGCTTCTAAGGGGAAACATCAGATGGAGTTAACAATACTGGCACAACTTCTAAAGAGTTGTCTTGGACTATGGGGATCTTTCTTAATCAAGGAGAGGTTTTTTTCTCCTTGTAACAAGACGGTCTCTGTCACAGGTACTCTTCTTGATCCTGAAACATGACTTTATACAGGGATGTCAGAGGACCTGAATTATGCATGTGGTCAGCCCAGAGTGATGTCAGCTAGCCTTAAAATCAATGCATCTCTCTTGGATGTGAAAGGAAGGAGAAGACAGGTGGTAGTGTAGAGTTACTACATTTACAAGTCATCTAAAAAATGGATTTCTCCAAATTTGTACAAAAATGCCAGCTGAAGCCAAATTTCCTCCAACCTAACCAATATTGTTTTCCCATCAATTGTTCAGCAGTGGCTTCAGGCAATACCAGAAAAAGGTTGGTGTCTGATGACAGCACTTCAAGGAACAGAGAGGCTGCGAGTAAGAGGCAGAGGAGGCAAAGGGCAGTGCTGTAACATTAGAAAGACCAACAGGCAAGAGTGATTTTATAAGGCCTTGACAAATCCCATTTACTCCCCAAAGTTAAAGACTTGTGCCTGTGCCTCCTGCCAAGAATGAAAACTCATTCTCCTGCTGAGGATGAAATCTGTGTGGTGAGTGCTAAGAATATTCTCTGCAAGCACAGCCTTCACAAAGCAAAGGAGCACAGATGTACATTTTCCCATAGCTGCACTGAGACCCAGCCATCAGAGTTGGGGAGGACTGACACAAGGGCTTATCCTTCGTATAACTGAAAATCCAGGTTTGATGTGTGCTCTGTTAACTGGTCCATTCTGAAAGTTTCAGCATCTTTTCTCAGTACCCACACTTGGCAATCAGTATTTTCAGACGCCGCAGCCTCAAAGGCCTCCCACCTGTCTGTCATCAGAAAGCTTCTCATCTCTGTATATCCACATTAGTATTCACAGGGAATGAAGTCATATTAAAAAAATAATTGAGAGTATGAGGCCTTTAAAAAATGCTGTGGTGGATTTATTAGAGAGTGTCAGTATGTTGTAACACCCAAATGAACATTCACGTGAGAAGCCCCAGAAAA
Organism: Cichladusa arquata; assembly: GCA_026413545.1. Lineage (NCBI taxonomy): Eukaryota > Metazoa > Chordata > Aves > Passeriformes > Muscicapidae > Cichladusa > Cichladusa arquata. The sequence continues at coordinate 75,258,395 of JAOTQP010000001.1, forward strand.
CAGCAGACCCCACACAGTTTCTTACAGACAACCCCTCTGTACATCATTAAATCTTCCCTATAGTAAATCAAGCCAAACACAGCATGCAAACATTTCTATATTTCAGTCTGTGCTAAATAAATGCCTTTTCCTATTGTTTTTTAATGACAGATGTTTCCCTTTGAATTTTCATGCACTAGCACAGATCATTCTACAGTCACCTTAAAACTCTATATGAATGTATGTGAATAAACTGCCATGGTAAAATATGTAGAACCTCTGCATGTCAATTTTTTTTTAAACATTATCTGTCCATCACTGTTCTCTGCACTAGTTAAGGGATGGTGTTCTTCCACCTTACCAAAATTTCCCTAAACAAGACAAATTCTTAAAAAAATTCCAAAGTAAGACTTACTCATGAGAACTGTTGTTTTTATTAGGTACTTGTTTGAGGCCAAGAATATAGCTTGGCTGAAACCAAGATCTTAGGAGGTCTTAGCAGAAGTTCAGTTCAAAGAGTTTAGGAGCAGCCCATGCCTGATTTAACCACATGCCTCCAAAGAGCACACACAGATCAGGCTGCCTTGCACAGGTCCCCTTGCCCAGCCTGCAGCACAGCATTTTCCTGCAGAATGTGGTGAGCTGGCACTTCAGGCCATTTTAATCAGTCCAGCTGTAGGGATGCTGTGGCTGGGTTGGGACGCATGTGCCCTTGGAGCATTGTGGCTACAACTGCATCACTGAGTTTTTAATGTCTTCTGCAAACCTGGCTCAAGTCTTTGGGCTATCTGACTATGAGCTGGTAAAATCCAGCTTGAGGAGGTGGGGACACTGAGCCTTTACAAACATACTAACTGATGATCAGATTTGAAGATTAAAAGTACACTGTGGCTGCTGCCTTCAGCTTGCTTTTAAAAAATCACACTGAAGCGGAGCCACTTGATTGTCAAGCTTCCTTTTGTTACAAATACTCTCCCTTTATTCCCCAAACATGGCATTCCTAATTGTACCTGTAAATTACTTCTTCAGTCCTCTTGTGTAGCAGCATGAAAAGCAAGTTTTAACATGGAATGTGACAAATCTACAGAAGTACACAAACCATAAGACATCCGTGTTACAAACTGCACATTTCAAAGAAGTGATTTTTTAAGTTGTTTTCTCATTGGTCAGCTGCAACAAAGAAAGTAATGACAAACAAACAATAGATTTTCCAGAGACTCTGCTAGTATCCCCTCTATGTTCACTCACTTCTAATACTTTCAGTCATTTCCTCCACTGCAGAGCGTGCATTCACACACCAGTGTGTACACACACAGGGGTGCACAGACAGACAAAGAGCATCCTTCCAGCAAGGAAAATGCCCTGCATGAGGCTACAGATCACTGAAGCCTAAAACATTTCTTTATGACACCCCACAGTTGTTGTCAGGGAAGGAGTAAGACAGCACAATAATTTTTTCTAAAGAACACTGACACATTTTTGACATTCCTCCCCTTCCTCCAGCAGACAAATATTTTATCGGTTTACCTTTAGTGTAATACGCTTCCTGTCTCCTTCCCAGGATGGGAATGCCTGGCCAGAAGAAATGACCTTTCCTGCCACAGAACAAGTTTCTCTTTATTTCAGCATGCCTTGCCTCCTGCAGCAGGGCAAGCAGCGGCCAAGGCTGCGAGCGCGGAGCTGGGGCTGGTGGGGATGCCGGGCGTGAAAGGCGCGCTTATTCTGCCTCTCCCAGATCCCAGCCCCTTGGCTGCAGGCGCCTACCCAGCACTCCTTGGACCAGTTCTGGAGAATCACATTTCTCCCGGATCCGGCTGGCTGCCTGCAGGAAGATGATTGCAAGCAGATGTACCCATGTGCTCATGTGAAAGGAATTTCAGCTTTTGTGTCGGCCGTACTGTACGATGAGCGCCCAGCTCCAGGGAGTGTTTCAGTGCTCTTTAATTCCTTGCAGGTGCTGGGAATCAGAATGTGCTGGTACAGCAGAGCTGACACGCAGGAGGGACAGCACACCTGGGGTTAGCAGGAGGGCCAGAGGCCAAAGACGTGACCAGCAGGCTCCCCTTACTGCAGGGAACAAGGCTGGATTCATAAAGACCCATTTTCCTGGTAAATACCCATTACGCTCAAAACTTCACAGTAAAAACTGTGTTTTACCACAAGTGCAGTAGTTTCAACCTCCTGTTGCAGATGATCCAGGAGGAATAAACAAGATGGACATCAATAATATAAAATTGATTTATCTGAATATATATTTAATGAGGAATAGAAAATGAGTGTGGCATCTGTATATTAAAAGCTCTTTTTTCCAGTGGGATATCCCAGTAATATTGCAAATGGCCTAAGGACATTGCAATCGACTTAAAGAAACATTTTATGCAGTTACAGCTGTGTTTTGGAGGCACATTATGTATGTTTAGTGTCAGAATGCCTAACATACCTATCCAGACATTCAGTGGAAAGGGATGTACCCTTTGGATCATACTTCAGGATATCTGGCCACATCAGGGTGAATATTCCTGCTCATGGGGCATAGCTGGACACACAGTGGCAAAGCAGCTGCAAGCAGTCCATAAGGGCCCAGACACTGCACATGGGGCTCACCTCCAGGCAGCCAGCCACATGCTCACCTTCATGTAGGAATACTGGGAAGAGAGGCTTTGCTTACTGCCCCCATTTGGAAATAATATGATGATGCAGACCTCAAAAGTACCACCACAGTGGCTTGCTATTTACTCAGCAAAACCCAGTCCACCTGGCACCTGGTTCCTTAAACCTAAAGGAACAGCAGCTGGAAGCCACCAAAAGCCTTTTCTTTTCTTTGCTGACTCCACAGAAAACATCAGTGCTTACTCGAGGAGATGTCTTCTTAGAAAAATAAAACTTAGCTTCTGTGAAGCTCCAACGGAGTGAATGCTTTTTTAACAGCAAAAGTGGGTTAAGCAAACTGTGCCCTGCTTTTCCCCACATTGCTGTGTCTGCCTACACAGCCCTTCATGCAGTGGTCCAGATCAGGGAACCAGCTTTGGCAGCAAATACGCCAAGGGAAAATAGAGAAACAGCCTTCCCATCATTTTGCTTGATCTCCTGATTCACCCTCTCACTGACTGAATGAGACACAGCACAGGGGATGGGGAGACACCATGCAATGTTGAGAGTCAGGTCAGATGAGACTGAGACACACTGTGACGTCTCAGCACCAAGAAAAGCCTCTCTTCTCCCTTCATCCCTTCCAGGAGCAACTCTCACCACCTGTACCACTATGACTTCAACATTATGTCCTCACATGCACAGTTTAACTCACTAAATCACCAGAAGAATAATCTGGCAGAAGAATAACCCAGCAGTAATGGAGGATTCACCCTTGCTTTAGCTGCACAGTGACAGCAGAAAGATGCTTTGTGATAAGGGCTGTACCAACACACAGGGAGGCTTGTTTGCTACAGGCATTCCTTAGCAAGCTCTCATAATATTTCAGCCTGTTTTCCTGGAGAATGAAGAAGTCTCTGCAGAGATACCTGCTGAAAAGCCACCCAGATGACAATCCCCTCCAGTATTTTGTCCTGCAAGGGCTTTAAAATCTCTGTCCCTCCATCTGGCCCAAAGGTCTTGTCTTTTGTAGGTCATTTCCCTGAAGTAGGTGAAGGGCTGCAACCAGAGTAATCTGGGAGAGAAATCCAGCCCCTGGGACAATTTTGGGCTGGGAGGTGGAGAGACAAATCTGCCACTAGCATTATTTTTACAGCAACAGGAGCAAAAAGGGACTCCAGTGGCTTGATTGCTTTTTATCACCCTGCTGACTCCAGCTTCTGCAGCAAGAGGAGAGTGCATGTCCTTGCTTGTCCCCAGGCACTCATCTTCATGCAGGTTTCTGTCTGCACACAACTTGCTGGCTATTTAGAGACTGAAGCATGTGCAAAGGAGTCGCCTTCATGGATGTTTTGCCCCATTGCACACACACAGCTCATTGCACCCTGACCCTCACTGTCCATGTGCCACAGAGCAGGGGGTGCTGAGGGCACCCAGCCCTTTGCCACAGGCCCTCATGGAGGTGTAGCTGATGTGACAATGTCCTGGTTTGAAGGACAGTTGTCTGCCAATAAATGCAGAAGCTTCTCTTTGAAATGGGAATGTAAACCCCCTCCCTCCAAATTATTATAATTTTGAAATTAAGGAGCTCTCAGGCAAAGATATGGGAATTAAGAATAACAGTTCTTTACTAGGAAAATTAAAATAGAAATGCAGTGTTACAAAGAAAAATCCCCAAAATACCGACAGAGTCAGAATACAACCTGACACACTGTCAGTCAGGGTGTTGGTAGCAGTCCCATTAAATGGTGGCTGCAGTCCTCCTGCAGTGGCAGATGCGGCTCAGTTGAAGCAATGGTTTTGTAGAAGGGTGCAGTTTTCCTCTGAAGGTCCAGGGATGATGTGGAAAGGTCCAGTTTTCCTCTGGAATCCAGTGGAAAGAAGGTTTCCTTGGTGTTTAAAAACTCAGTTTTTATCTAGGTAGGAAAGGCTTGGCTACTTCCCCTGGCTGGAGCATTTTTTAATGGGGTGATGTAATTTTATCAGTCATACAGAGGGACTTAATGGCCCATTAGCAGATGATATCTTCCTGGAGGGAGGATGGATTGTGGAAAAGATAAAGACGATTGCCCCACCTGGTTTTAAAGATGGCCCATTAGCAGATCATATGTGCCACGGAGATAAGGAATCACTACCCCACCCGGCTTCAGCAGATGGTGATAGAATACACATTTCTCACCACATCAACCCAACACAAGAAGGAAAAAAAAAGATAAATGAACCAGGTGACTCTCACTACCTTGACTTAGGACTCTTAAAATGTATAGATTTTACAGCTAAATTAAGAAAATACTCCAGTCTAAATCTATTCTATGTTGAAACAGTAACCTAGTCTGGATTGCTGTGCTGTGAATGAATCACTTCAAAACGACAACTTAGCATAAAAAAGAAATTTTAAAAGAAAGAAACAGTTGGTTTCTTTACCTCTTCAGGGATATTGTTGAATATATTATTCTCCTTCTCTGTCTCAGATGGTTAGGTTGTCATTGACAGGGATCAAACATACCGTATACAAAAGGAGGAGAGATCAGTGAGGTATTTAGCCTAGAAAACTCCATTTGTCATAATTCTCAGGCTATTTTTTTGATCAAAAAAAGTTACAGAAATCAATCTGCTATGACCCTTATAGGGTCTTAAAATAATGTTTTTTAAATCCTCTGTGGTTTGTAACAAAACAGTAGTACAACAATAGTGTCCCTTGTTAACAAAGTCCTCCGAACATTGGACAGCCATCCAGCAGTGCATACTGATTTATGTCTGTAGTAATGATTCTACTAACCACATAATACTGTTATTAGTAAGCAAAAACCACTCATTTTTTCCTTTTTCCACTGAACGGGTTACAATGACCCACAAGTCTTCCTAATGCCAGGCCATATTTTCACTACTTTTATTCAGCATGTATACGAGGTGTCTGTTGAATATTAAGGGACTTTTTAGATTGCAGTCCTGTTAGATATTTTATATCTCCACTCTCTGGACTAAATCTTTCTTTGAAATAACCTGCTTGCAATGTGGACAGGACAGAACTACAAACACAAACACAGAAAGTGTAATGAGAAATATTTTGAGGAGTAACTGTAATAATTTTTATTTTCCTAAATCAAACACATTAACTAATTAATACATTGTCCAGAAAATTTTCAGTCATGTTCTTTTAACCTGCTTCTGAGATCTCTGAAGGTAGTAATTTGATGTATGTTTCCCATTTGAATCAGATTAAAAGGCAACCTGTGGTTTGTCTGCCTCTTAAGGTGGAAACTTTAATATATCTGCTGGGAATACTGAAATATAAGATTGACTCTTTTTGATGGACATTAATGCTGTAAACAATAAAGAACAAATAACATTGTTGCTTCTCTTGTGTCACTTCTAATTTTGGGAGCAATTGAAAGTAAATACTTAAAATTCAGAAAAAGATCTATTAATTTATTTTTCATGTTTATAAGTACTAGCTACACAGCTAGAGTTACATTGTCTAAGGAGAGGGTCAGAGGATGTCTAGATCAGCAGGTAGGGCACAGTGGTGCTGCATCATAAAATTGTTATTGGCTGAGAACCTGATATTCACACAGAATCAGTTTCAGTCTTTTGCCTCAGGCTAGCTTTAATCTAAACCCGTGGCCTGAGTGTCCATCAGCAGTCCAAGCATATTTCAAGTGCCATGGAAGAGTGTCTTTCTGGCTTTGTTTTGGTCAAAAGTGGTTCTTCTGCATGCTCTGCACTTGTCCATGATGTGAGCCCAATGGTGAGATGCTGTCCTGGCTGATCCAGTAAGCAGTCGTGCACCGAAAAAAAATGACCCTAAGCAGGAGTATAGCTTCATGATATGTTTCCAGTTCCTCCAGAGTTTATGTTAAAATTGATTTGGGTTAAAAATCTGTTCATTTGCACTGCCTGGTAAATGGGTTTCAAATTGTATGCACGTTTCATGTTCCTTTCAGATGTTTACTCTTTAGAGAAAATGTTTTGTTCTTATTGCCATGGTTTTGTTTGGGATTTTTGTTGTTATTGTTATTTTGTGGTTTTGTATAAAATGTAGCATCAGCATAAAATGCACTGTTTTTTTCTCAGAGAAATTCCCCCAATTTTCATGTCCTAAGCTTAATATCTCAGAGCGCCTTAGCCAGGAAATGAAACTGAAAAAGGATTAGAAAAGATTATTCAGATGTATATACCGAACTGGTATCAATACTGAGCTTTTCTTTTTGTTGTGTGCCATGACTCAGTGATGAAATTCACAACTTTTTTGTACTGTTTTCTCTGCATGCTGAAGAAAACTGCAATCAATATTTTCCTATATGTCATTTTCAGGAGACAAGTCATATAAAGAATGCAATTAGCCTGTAATTATCAGGTGATAATGAATACCACATTCAATATCTTGCCGCCTTTGAAAGTTACAGTTACGCTGTGAAAGAAAATGAGACAAGAAACAGCGTTTAGTGCCGTGCTGTCAAAATGGGTGACTAAGATTCTAAATACTTTATGAAGTAGTTGTTGACAGCTAAAAATAATTGACAAGCATTGCATTATCAATTAATTGAAAGGTCTTCTAAGCAGATGAATGAACACTATTAGCGATTACTTAATTACAAATCCAAAAAGCAGATGAGATGAAGGGATCAGTTAGTTAGGGGGATTAATAAGGAATGAAAATACAGATTTAGGTGATGAGAGAATACTGGATCTTGGAAATGAGAAAATTCAAGGAAGGCTCTGTCCTTTTGAAATCAGGCAGTCTTTTGCATATAAAGCATGTATTCATACAGTGCAAATTATGGCCAGAGGAGGTAACTGAGGCCAGGAATTAATAGGATTTGAATGCAGTTTGACAGGTCTGTTGATATGAAGAATATCCCATTATCCTTGTTAATGCTAATTAAATTATGCGGAAGTGTTATTAAACCTCACGCTTGAAGCCCACCTTTAATTATTTTTGATCAGGAGGAGACTTGTGCAGCAGCAAATTAACCTTAAATTGGCTTACTTAGAGGTCTTTGAACTCTTCTTTGCAATGTCTTCTTGCAGTGCCCTTTCACAGTGAAATTTGAATTCCGAGCCAAAGGGTGGTTCTGGTGATTTTTGTTCTTTCTACTGGTTCTTCTCCATAGGTTTTGGATGAAAAACCATGTGTGCTAGGATGGATTTTTAAGACCAGCATTAGGTAAAATATGCCCTGGTGCTCTCACAGAGATGGAGCTTGTTAATTACCTGCTACATGAATGGAGTGCTTCACATTTTAACAGGTGTTGCCTCAGGTCTAAGCTATTCATTAAAGCACCTAATAAGGAGATAGAAAGTGCTGTGATCTTATTACACCAGGTACTATGAGCATTAGAATTAATGTCATTAAAGATATTATTAGTATTGCTACACAGCAGCCAATACAAACTGAAACTAAAGTTGTTTTACAACCTGGGGAAGGGCCTTCCTCCTCCTCCACAGGGTCTTCCTGTGTTCCTTTGTTCTAAAAAACCACCAGTCTCTGTTTACCTAGCTGGCACATTTAGGCAAAGACTATTAAGTTGTCTAGGAAGAAAACAAATGTTTGTGTTTGGTAAAACACAATAAAAGTTCACTGTTAAATGGCTATTCCTTACAATCTGTAGTTTTTCAAGCTCTCTGTGGAGAGGATAGAAACTCTGATTTTAATTTTGACATCAAATTCTTATGCAATCATTTTTTCTTACTGAATTTTAAATGAAATCTTCTGATTAGTATCATTTATTAACTTGTTTGAAAACAAGATGATAAAATGCACACATTAGCATAATTTAAAATATAATTTCTCTATGCACATGGCATCTCTTCCTGATATTTTGGCTATATGTCACAATGCTGGTGATGTCAGTATTTAAACCACAATGTGGAATATGTTTGAGTAGGGATGACTTTGACAGAGGCAGAAATGACAGAAGCACTTTCCTTTTTGCTGTACTGTATCTTCCACTCTATCCTGTATCATGAAATAGAATCATAGGATAGTTTAGGTCAGAAAAGACCTTTAAGGTAATCAAGTCCAACTGTTAACATGACACTGTCATGTTCACTGCTGAACTATGTCCCTAGTGCCACATTTTGATGTTTTTTAAACATTTCCAGGGATGGTAACTTGAACAATTTCCTGGACAGCCTGTTCAGATGCTTGACAACTTTTCATGAAGAAATTTTTCCTAATATTTGGTCTAAACCTCCTCTGGCCTGATGCCATTTCCATTTGTCCTATTGCTTTTACCTGGGATAAGAGACTGACACACACCTGGCTACAACATAATTTCAGGGAGTTTTAGAGAATGATAAGGTCTCCTTGACCGTCCTTTTCTCCAGACTAAACAACCCCAGCTCCCTCAGCTGCTCCCCATCACATTCTTGCTCCAGACTACTCACCAGCTTTATTGCTTTTCTCTGAGCAGTACACTCCAACACCTCAAGGTCTTTCTTGTAGTGAGGGGCCTCAAACTGAACAAGGAATTCTAGGTGTGGCCAGCAGTGCCAAGTAGAGGGGAGCAATCACTGCTATGGTCTACTGGCCACACCATTGCTGACAGTCCCACATGCCACTGGCCTCCTTGGTCACCTGAGCACACTGCTAGATTATGTTCAGCTGCTGTTGATCAGCACTCCAGGTCCTTTTTTGCCAGGTAGCTTCTCAATCACTCTGCCCCAGACTGTAGGTCTACTTGGGGTTTTTGTGACACAAGTGTCGGACCTGGCACTTTGCCTTGTTGAGCATCATCCTGTTGTTCTTAGCCCATCAATCCAGCCTGTCCAGATTCCTCTCCTGACACTCCATCAGATCAACTCTTCCACCCATCTTACTGTCATCTGCGAAATTACTGAAGGTGCACTCGATCTCCCTTGTCAAGATCATCAGTAAAGATGGTAAACATGACTGATCCCGATACTGAGCTCTGGGGAACACTTCTAGTGATGGGTTATCAGCTGAGTATGTTTCCATTCACTGCCACTCTCTAGGCCCATCTGGCCAGCAAACCAGCCATTTTTTTACCCAGAAAACAGAGCAACTGTCCAGATCCTGAGTAGCCAGTATCTCAGGAGAATGCCGTGGGAAAAGGTGTCAAAAGTCCAGACTGCCATCCACAGCGTTTTCCTGATCCATTCTGTGAGTCTCCTTGTCATAGATGGAGATCAGGCAGGTCAAGCAGGACCCGTGCTGTCTGGGCATGACCCTCTGGTCGTCCTCTATGTTACAGGTGATGGCATGCAAGATGATCTGCTCCATGACCTTCTCAGGCACTGAGGTCAGGCTGACACACCTGTAGTTCTGTGGATCCTCCTTATGGTCCTTTTAGCAGATGATTATCACATTTGTGAACCTCCCTGGTTAGCCAGGACTGGTGTTTAATGATTGAGAGGCTTTATGAGCACCTCTTCCAGCTCCCTTGTTTCCCAAAGGGTACCATTCATTATCACACTGTTGCAAAATCAGATGGAGCTGTAGAAACCTTTAGGACGTGCTGCTCTCCTGAAGGAGGAGCAGAAATAATTAGTCCCTCTCTGCTCCGTGTGAAACCACAGGCAATCTTCAGTGGCTGACATAGTGTGACTTGTCTTCATCCCCAGTGTACAGTGGGACCTAATAGATCCAAATGAACCATAAATGATAGTGGTAGACAGCAACTGTTACTCCCTTTATCAGACTAATTACCCCATGTGTGAAAATTGAAATTAGGAACCAGACCCTGAATAGCAGCTCAGCTGTGCAAGATTCAGCATAGAAGTAAAAAATGGCTTGAAGCCATTTGTATTTTCTCTGTGTTTGGGACGATCCATATTCTTGTTAGGCATCACAATCTGAGTTGTGTTCAATGAAATTTAGAAACACAGCTTGATTTTTTGACAATTAATCATTTCAGCAAGCTTTTCAGTTATTATCTATGGACTAAATGTTATCTCTGTGTATTTAATGACTTTTTGGGAGAATATTCCATTTTAAAAACAAGTCTAAGCTTGCCTATGGACAGGAAAAAGTATAACGGAATGAATTTTCATAACTGAACACTGTGAATATGTCTTCTATCTTAGTTGTGTTAGACATATTTTCTCATAAGGCAACATGTTTTTGATTCACCCACAGGTATAATGTATATATCTCTGAAAATCCTGTGTGGATGCAGTCTGGAAATATCTGTGATTAAAGCTTTCACGCTATGAGCAAGCAATTAGGAAGATATATTGGAAATTTACCTGGATCCCTTCGTGATGCTTGTAATATCATGTACCCATCTTGAGACTAATCATAGAATCCTAAAATGGTTTAGGTTACAAGAGGCCTTAAGATCACCTAGTTCCAATCCCCCTGCTGGGAGCAGGGACATCTTTCACTAGACCAGGTTGCTCAGAGTCCCATCCAACCTGGGCCTTAAACACTTCCAGGAATGGAGCAGCCACAGCTTCTGTGGGCAATATGTTCTAGTGCCTCACCAGTCTCACAATTAAGAATTTCTCATTGATATCTAATCAACCTATTGCCTTTAAGTTTGAAACTATTCCCCCTTGTTCTGTCTCTACATGCTCTACATGATATCTCCATGTCTCTACATGCAAATATTCTCTCTCCATCTTCCTTGTAGGGTCCCTTCAGGTGTTGGAAGGCCACAATTAGATGACTACAAAGGCTTCTCTTTTCCAGGGTGAACAATCACAATTCTATAGGCTTTTCCTCAAAGGAGACTTTGTTCCATCCTTCTAATCATCTTGGTGGCCCTCCTCCCGGCTGGGCTCCAACAAGTTGCTCCACAGGTCCTTCCTGTGCTGGGGACCCCAGATCAGGATGCAGCACTCCAGGAGGGGTCTCACCAGAGCAGAGCAGAGCAGAGTAGAGCAGAGCAGAGCAGAGCAGAGCAGAGCAGAGGGGCAGAATTGCCTCCCTTGCCCTGCTGGCCACGCTGCTTTGGATGTAGCCCAGGACAAGTTTGGCTTTCTGGGGTGCAAGTGCACACTACAGGATCATGTCCAGCCTGTCATCCACCAGCACCCCCAAGTTGTTCTCAGCAGGGCTGCTCTCCATCTATTCATCACCCCCCTTCTTGTACTGATACTGAAGGTTGCCGTGACACAGTTCAGCACCTCTCATTTGGTCTTACAAGGTTCCCATGTGGCCACTTTTTGAGGTTATCCAGGTGCCTCTGAGAGGCGTCCAATCTTTCAGGTGTGTCAACCTCACCATTTAGCTTGAGGCACTGGTCCCAATATACACCGTAATGCTTTGCTTAGTTCTTTGAATAGATTTCTGCTGAAGGAAGTTTTAGTCTTCTTCTGGAGTCCTGTAAAGCGTTTGAATGTGTACCTCCCAACATCCTTCTCTCTAAACTGGAGAAAGATGGACCTGATTGGTGGACTAATAAGTGGATGAGGAATTGGTTGAATGGGCACATCTAGAGGGTAATGGACAATGTCTCTGAGTCCCAACGGACATCAGGGACAAGTAGTGTCCCTCAGGGTTCAGTATTGGTACCAGTGCTATTTAATATCTTGATTAATTGCATGAAGGGATTGAGTACACTCTTGGCAAATTTGCACCAAGCTGAGTGATGTGGTATTTTATCACAGAATCATGCAGTGGTTGGGGTTGGAAGAGGCCTCTGGAGATCATCTGGTCCAACTTCGAGCAGGTTTACCTACAGCACGTTATACATGATTGAGTCCAGGCAGGTTTTGAATATCTCCAGAGAAGGACACTCTATAACATCTTTGGGCAGCCTCTTCCAGAAGCCTTTCCTTGTATTTAGATGGAACTTCCTGTGTTTCAGTTTGGGCTTATTGCCCCTTGTCCTTTTGCTGGGTACCACCAAAAATAGTATGGCCCCATTCTCTTGACACCCATCTTTATGATAACTTGTTTATCTCTTCACATAAAATCCTCCATTTTGTAATATCTTTCCAGTATTCCTACAAACCTTCAAATTTTAACTGTAACAAAAATACCAGAAATATTTGAACTAAATAGGAAACAGCGGAAACCCTGTGTAGTACTCGAAACACAATCATTCACATAGATTGTCCTACTGCACAGGGCTTTTATACTGGGTATAATTACCTCTCATGTGACAAGATTTCCTTCATCTTGCATCATTGGGATGCTACGCAGGAGTGGGAAACTAAAAAGAGTATTTCCTTTTGGAAGAGGAGCAGTAGCTATGCCTGTAACTACTACACAACTTAGGAGCAAATACATGGCAGCCCAGTGGCCCCTGGGCCTTTTGAAAAGGAGCAACTGGGGTTGCCAGCACAGTGTGCACAGAGAGGGGAGACTCCTCCTTTCATGCAGGCTAGACCTTCATGGTGAATTGATTGGAATTTAAATCTACTGACAGATATATGATATTGACCTATATTTCTCTAAGATTCTTTCTTTTGTGGTTATTTCTTGCAACACAGTCTGAGTGAAAATTAGCATGACAAGAGAGTCCTCTATTTCCTTCAGGCCAAATGAAAATCTAAAGGGTCACATCTATATATGAGAATATCCCACAAAATAATACAACAAAAGTGAGCATCTTTACCCCTCTGTTGTTCTTCTGATAAATATTTAAAGAAAAATCTTGAACAAACTCCCCATGTATATATTTTTTACTCTACAATTTATTTTTGCATTTCAAGATTGAAATAGCTTTCCATTTAGGAAGTAACAAGAAGTTTAAAAAAGAAATCAGCAATAGTTGGAAAACCTAAAGATAGTCTTAGATAACTAATTTAAGATTGTCTTCCAATGTGACACCATGTCTAAGAGAAAGAACCCTTTATTTCTTTTGTAGAGCCCTTTGGACTCACAGATGAAGAAAAAAGGATATGCAAAACATTTAGCTGTAGAAGTATGTGAATATCTAGCAGGGACAGTTGGCCTCTTTTACAGTAGTATGTGCCTGATTTTAAAAAAGCATGATAAAGACAAAAGAGATAAATATGAGCTTCCAAGAAGGTCTGAGAAATGTATAACGCAATGAATATTTCAATAATCTTGGTCTACTATTTTATTTCTTCCAGAGAAGACTAATAGGTGACTTGACCACTGTTCAGAGATATTTATCTGGGCAACAATATTCTTACAGTTACCTTCTGTAATGTAATGCAATAAAAAGCCTTGTTTGAAGCCTGAAGCTAGTTACATTATGACTACGGTAATTGACGTCTTTTAAAAAGAAGGTAATCATTGCATGAATATTTTCCTGAAGTTATTGTGTTATATTGCTTGGAAATGGCTAAACAGAAATTTCTCTTATGATTAGAAAAGTTCACACAGGTCTGTTATCTAACACTGGAAATGGAGAGTTATTCTCCTAGCAGAACAGGGTTATGGTAGTTCCTGAGCAGGTTGCTGGAAGCTAAATATCAATTCAATTTTCTTTATGTCTCAATTTGTGTTTAAACCAATTTTTGTGTTGAACAGCCATGAAGACAATATTTGTCTCAAAGTTCACAGGTGTATGCAGCACAACAAAGTCTCTGTGTGTTCTGGACTTGTGAAATTAACCATAATTATTGTTGATGTTACAATGTTTGCTAAAGTGAATATGTCCCTCTGCTTTCATAGCCTATTTTATCCATGGTTCTTGGATAAAATATTCTCCATGACAGCAAAGACTCATTTATCTTTCAAAATGACTCCTGTTCTTCATTTGTACTACAGCTTTTCCCAGATCATCTATCCTCAACAGTTTTAGAAAGCCAAGAGGAATGCATAGCTGTTAAAAAAAATCTAGTGAAAATTCATTTGGAAGAGAATGAGCTCTGCTCTTATACAGTTGTGGTGAAAAATTGTTCAGATAGTAGATCTGTCTGTAATAATATTTTTCATAAAATCCAGGTACAAAATGAACATATGTGATATCTTGACTATCTAAAACTTTGATCGTGTTTCATAACTGTTAGATTAAAATATTCACATAATGACAAGTAAGGATATAAAGCAGTAGCACATTATGAAAGCTTCTTCTTTTGATGTTTTGGAATTTCTTTTACTGCTTAGTTGAAATGCCCTAAAATTCCTAATATTATCTAAGCATTTTGCTTTTGAGACTTATGTTACTCTGATGACACTTTGGAAAATCCTTCAATATAACAAAGTACAGATAAATTTATTCCTTTGCAAGTACTGAGATTTTTTTATATATATTTTTTTTACTGTGAGACAAAACAGTTACAAATTTTCTTATGCAAATGTGTGAGAATTCACACTTTCCACTGATTGAAGAAAATTATTTTTCATTAATAGAACTCACTATATTCTGCTAAGAAACACATCAGTGATGAAACTAGACTTTCATCCTTTTAATCTGTAATGGTGTGTAAAATATTCATTTAATCTCTAAGTATTATTTCCTTTATTTTAATAAAAATTGAGAAGGAAGGCAGGTACTCTTTTAAAAAGGATGGAACTAAATATTTTCCTATCATGATGTAACAAGGTGTAAACTGCTTTTACTTAGCCTTACAGATGAAAACGTATAATCTTTAATACTTTTATAAGAAAATAGACACAATATGGAACAATTTAATGTATTTCATATTAAATGCCTACCACTCAACTTCTAGATGGATCTTTTGTCTTATGTGCAATAGAATTTTAAGGAACTTGCTCACTCCAAGGTAAAAACTTTTAACAGGAGTTTTTAGGAACTTCAAATTGCCTGTTGAAGAACTTACAGTTTGTCAAAAGGCTCGTTTGACAAAAAATCTTGTTAAGGCATAGAGCACAGTGCATCTCCCTTGAAATAAAAGAATTTAGAAATGTTCAAGTATGTTCAATGTTCAATGACAGTCCAGAGAAACTGAATTGTTGCTTCTTCTGTCTGACTTCAATTACATGCCATTATATTTATTTTCCTCCTTCTGAATCACCTATGCCCTTAAATTTGACAGTGGAAGAGACAAGTTGACCTCTTTGACTTTGATCAGAGAATCCCCTTCCAAAAGAGAGCTCATGAGGGGTATCAATGTTCTCTTCCCTTCTCTTAATAGGCAAAATGAGGTCTCCAATGTGGAGAACATATTTATAAATTTTCTGTGATCTGTTACAGAGTGTCTGTAAAAGCAAACCTAGCAAAATGGTACAACGTAGTTCTATTTATAGCTTAATTCTTAAAAGTGGACAATTGGAAGATACTTCCAAGACAAAGAGGTAATTGACATCAAATACAGAAGAGTCTGCAGAAAGTACATGTATGAGCCTTCAGAGTTTCCTAAGTTTTCCATAGTTTCATGTTTCCTAAGCATAGATAATCTAAAAAGTAGCACAATGTCTGAAAAAGAGGTTGAAGTCTACCTAGCTGCAGGAGCAAATATATTGGAGGCAGAAATCCTAACGTTCCTACCCACAGCTAAAATACTTACACCAAATGTGATTTCAATTTAATTGATAATCAAAATGTGTCCATAACAAAGGAGAACAATTATTGGCAATCTGGCCCTGTAGGCAAACAGGAATCAAGCACAATGATGTTGTAGGCCAACAATTTGTTCTGACGTCTCTAGGCAGCCACTTCATTCAGAATGGACTAAGACAGAAGTTCTGGAAGACAAATTTTTGAAACAACTTTATGGGAAAGATTATTTCAGTAAAACCATGAGCTGTCCATTATCTTTTAAAAAACTGTTTTTCTAAGAGTCTTTAAAAGATACAAATGTTTTCTCCAGTTATCTTCTTGGCTTCAGTCTTTCTAAGAGCCACAATTAAAGAACTCTTAAAGAACTTGGACTCTTAGTATTCCTCTGGCATGTTGACTCTTTTGTTTCAGTCTGGAAAAGAGATGGACAGGGTTTTATGAGCAATGAATAAAACTAGAGATGGGGTGAAATTCCACCCTGAGGTATCCAAGCCTAGATGTCCAGATGTAGACTAGGTGTCCAGGTTTTCTTTATAGGCACTGAAGACCCATGTCATTATTCAGGTGGGGACGTATAGGCATCTAATGCTTTTTGTAAAGTTCTGAAGCCTGTGAAATGTCTGTATAGGGCTGACAGGTATGACACAGGAGCCATAGTACCCCAATGTCCTTGTGGACTTGCAGCATGAGACCAGGGAAACCAGATGCTCTGGGGCTTGCTTGTGGAAATCTGAATGGAGCCAATATCAGCTGATACCATCAAAAGCCTCTATAAAGCTGCTTTGCAAACCTTTATGTAGACCTTTGTGAAGATCTGATTAAATTTGGCATAATCTCCAGGTTTCATCCACAGGTCCACACAGACACTTTTGAATGGATTAATACAAAGAATACCGTTCATGAACACATGCATTAGCTACTTGGTTTTCCTACAGCATGCAACACCAAATTCTGTGGTTTGATTCTTTTGATAAGTGAACTTAGGAGCTGGCAGATAGTAGAGGAATAAATTTGCCCTACCTCAGGTGTCTGTGCAGCAGTAGAAAGTATTGTCTTCATTATATTTCATAAAGAGAGCTAGGATTTCAGTACAGGAATTGTTTACCTCAGTATCAGACCCTGCTGCCCCATGAGACCAGGCAAGGTATCTGAGAGTGTAAAGGGCTTCCAAAAAACTTGTGTCCTTTTAGACTGAGAGGTGAGTCTGAGTGGAAAGTCCTAATTAATAAAATACAGTGCTATGTGCTTATTTGTGGGCAACTTAATTATCCTTCTAGTTGATCCATGAAGTGTTTGCCCTGAGATGGGTTATTTTTAGATAGACACATACTTCTGGTAAGATGCAGTCTTACAACTGTTTGATTTTGCTGTAAAAAGATGACTGTGCACTGAAATACATCCCTCATGGAATTCTTGGCTTTTGACTTTGGCTTTGGTGACCTTATGGTTTAAAAAGGACGAACAAGAAAATCATGAAGGTTAAAGCTGTTTGCAAGCTCTATTAGAACTCTAAAATAATAATCAACCAGTTTTGGCATGACGTATCTGTGGAATACTCAAGCTAAGGTGACTGTTGCTCCTTTTTGAACTGAGTGGGTCATTAGACAGTTTGATTATTTATAATAAATCAACTACAGCTGGGGGGCTCAGCTTTGGGACTCGGCTTTGCTTCTAGGGGCAGACAGTGCCATTCTTTTCCCCAAGGTGTTTTAAGTCTAAATACACAGGAGAGACAAAAGTGGGCAGAGAAGGAGCATATGCGAAACGACTCTCCTTCTTCAAGACATAGATATAAAAGTCTGTTTCATCTGCTTCAAGGGACAGGTTCTGCAAGACCAACCACTCCTCACTCTGCCCATGATGCATTACAGAAGCTGCAGAAGGTGAGTTGCCCAAATATTCCTGTAATTTAGTTCTGCTTGCTAAGAGTCTTACAACTGCTAAGGATTATACCACATGGTTGATATACAATCCTTCTGGAAAAACAAATTTAAAAAAATGTTTATCCGAATAGAAAACTTCACATTGTACCTTAAAAGAGATGGTGCAAACTTCAATGCTTTTTTCGCTCCTAGAGCTCAAAGGATAACTTTGTTTATGCAGCTGTAACGAGAACTCCGCTGAGATGAGAGTAAATAATGCTGCCTACTCTGAAATAAGAGAATGACAATGTATCCAGAGCCACTGTGAAATGTTTATGGAAAAAATTCCATTAAATTTCTTGGAAGTATCATAAACGAACATTTATTTTTAATGTTTCCTATTTAAGTTTTTAAAAATTTTTTATTATTTTTCCTGATATCATTAAATGAATAAAAAGAACTAAATGGAAAGAATAACAAACAACTAGGTAAAATATTTTCATTATGCAAACACCAAATCCTAGTAAATATTTGTATTAACTTATTAAACTTATAAGATAATATGTAAGACAAATGCTTGTTTCTTGCCATCGTAATTCCCTACAGTGCCCCTTTATGCTGGGTTTAAGTGTAGGATGGACTATCTTGAATCCAAAAGATGAAATTTCTAGAATATTCAACTGTTTTGTGTACCTTACTAATCCTGTTATATTGTGTCAACATTTCTGTGATAGTCACTATTTTCCAGGGGTTTACAACACAGATATGAAGATTTATTCTGTGCTGAAAACATATTTTATCATTTCATACAGACAGGCATTTTATGTACTTAAAGGTTACCATATGTTTTATGCTATATGAAAAATGCAGTAAAATTCAATATAAAACAAGATACTTATTCTTAAGTGTAGGTTTTTAAAAGTTTTATTAGAATCAAAGAGTACATATTTATGCACACAAAAAAATTATAGTAAATAAACCAGATATAGTGCAGTTTATGCATTGTAAACTAGTAACTCAAGCTAACTAAGCTTGAGCTAGTCTGAGAGTAGGGGGGTGTGGTGGTGAGTGAAGATAAGAAACTAGAAAACGGACTGTAAATAGCATTGTGTTCTATGTTGTTTACTCCCACTGCAAGTCATGAGGCTGTCCTTGGGACAGGGCTCAGGTTTCCAAGATTTGGCCAAGAATTTTATATGCCAATAAGAGAAATATTGGAATTACCAAATAGGGACTGGATTTTGTATTCTCTGTACACTTGGAGTTGACATTATATCTTTGCTTTAATTGTGCAAAGAAGGCAAGATATCTGTCCTAAAAGCAGACATTAAACTTAGCATAGGAAGCACTATATTCCAGCATCATTGTAAGCAGTAAGAACTTGGTATATGGAAGAGATTTTCAGAAGAAAATTCAGATGAGCTAATTATCAGGCAAGAACAGAAGAACTGATTTGATTCACCAAGATGATTTCCTATTGTAAGGATCCAAAGAGGAGAAAAAATGACCTATCTAAATTGGTGAGACGGTAAATTTTAGTTCTTTGCATATAGACACCATTATCAAAAAAGAGGAGGTAGGTATGGAGGGACAGCCACAGCAGGTTTCACAATAGGAATCTTCTGTGTGTAACTTCAATAGAGACTCAATTCAGCCAGTCAACTACATTACCATAAGTGCCAGTTCATTCCATAATGCAATTAAAAATACTTCTCATTGACACTGAGGATTGTAAGAGCTGGGGAAAGAGTAATATGAAAGGGAGATCAGCCCTCCAATAACAATAGTCAAGGGGAAATAAAAGAAAATCCTTATAGCCATTATTTCAAGAAAAAAATGTCCAAAATTGAACATTCCAAGTGAGATATCCCATGAAGTTTTCCTTTTCTGATTCTTTTACAGCTGCAAAGTTCAGCTTTACACAAGTAAATTTCGCTAGATTAATTATCAGGAGGAAAAGAAAGGTACAAATCCCCTAGTTGTTACTCTTCATGTTTATTTGCAGTTGGTGGTAACCTGATTCTATTACTGGAAATATAGCATCAAGAAGTTCTGTAATGTGAAATAAAATACTTCCAATAGAGAGTAATGTTGAGTTTGTTGCTCGCATTCTTCAACCAAAAGACGCCTAGAAGAAACCTAAGACACAGCAGGATGAGAGGCTGTTATAATGTTTATTCTTGTGTGTATGTTACATTAGAATTGTGTTTCCACTTTTGCAAAGACTGTTACCATTTGATTAAGGAAAATACTAACGATAATCCTTTTTAAAAAAATACTGTTGGGTATTTAGTGTATATAAGAATTTCAGTGCTTCTGGTCCAGGATTTTCTTTGCCCTCTTTGGAAGAATTCAAATAAAAGATTATAAATGGAGTCTAGAATTCCTGCAAAAGAAGATAAATTTTAAAATTCTAACACTGAAGTGTTTTTAGGGTATTCTAGCACAAGACTTGTTAATGGAGAGACAGACCACAAAATCATTAATAAAATTTTATTGACAAAGTTTTATTCTGTCCCAATGTTGCAGGTGTTGCAGGAGAACACATTGTAGGAGGCTTGCATTGAAAGAACACTCTCTAAATGGAAAGAACAAAAACATCATTATGCTCTTAGACAAAAGCACCAAAATAATCACCTCAGGTCTCAGCTTCCCAGTGATCAGTTTTTCAAACATCCAGTGACTGATAAAATTTCTTCATTTATCCCTTTTTACCACCAATGCCTTGCTGCTATGTCTGTTAAAGGGCCAAAAGATAGTTTCAGCCATCTTGTCCAACTGGGATATTCTCAGGAGAATGGTATTTTTCAAAGCATGTAACTTCCATAAGGATTTTTTGTGTATTTTAAGCTGGTACACTGCAGGTTATAGGGACTGAGGGAACATCAGACTAGTGACCTATCACTAGTGGGGTTCTGCAGGGCTCCATCTAAGGACTTGTGCTCTTCAACACCCTCATAAACAGCTTGTGAGCAGGACTGGAAGGGATGCTGAGCAAATTCACAGATGATACAAAACTGGGAGGAGCTGCTGACTCCCTTGAGGGCAGGAGGGCCCTGCAGAGAGACTCCACAGAGCAGGGGTGTGGGCAATCACCAACCACATGAAGTTCAAGGAGGGAAAGTGCTGGATTCTGCCCTGGGACAGGACAGCCCTGGATGTAAGGACAGACTGGGGAGTGAGAGGCTGGAGAGCAGTGCCTGGAAAGGGACCTGGGGGTCCTGGTCCCTGGCAAGTTGAACAGAGCCAGCAGTGCCCTGGAGCCAGGAGGGACAGCCCTGTCCTGGGGGCATCAGGGACAGCATCACAGCCAGGCAAGGGAGGGGATTGTCCCCTCTGCTCTGAGCTGGGGCAGCCTCACCTCCAGTGCTGGGGGCAGGTTTGGGTGCCACAGTGTAAAAAGGATGTTAAATTATTAGAGAGTGACCAAAGGAGGGCAACTGAGATGGTGAAGGGCCTTGAGGGGAAGGCTCATCAGGAGCAGCTGAGGCCATCTGGGCTGTTCAGCCTGGAGGAGAGGAGACTGAGGGGAGACCTCATGGCAGCTACAACTTCCTTGTGAGGGGAAGAAGAGGGGCTGATACTGATTTCTTCTCTGTGGTGACCAATGACAGGATGAGAGGGAATGGCCTGAAGTCGTGTCAGGGGAGGTTCAGGTTGGATATTAGGGAAAGATTCTTGACCCACAGGGTGGTTGGGCACTGGAAAAGCCTCTCCAGGGCAGTGGTGACAGCACCAAGACTGTCAGTTCAAGAACAATACAGAACAAGAACAATTGGACAATACTCATAGGCACATGGTGTGACTCTTGGGAATAGCACTCTGTGGGGCTGGTGGTTGGATGGGTCCCTTCCAAGTCAGCTTATTCCGTGATTCATACACAGGGAAATGCTCTACTGGCTGTACAATCTCTTTTTTCAATTCCCTGGGAGAAGGAACCACTTTCATACTAGTTTGTTTTGGCAAAATGCAAAATAAATGTCAATGAAATAGTGGTGATTAGGAGGCTGTTTTATTGAAGTTTTCATTCTAGGTCAGACCTGCATCAGGATGGTGAGAAAAACAGATCACTGAGTAATTTACAAGAGGAAGAAAGGTGAAGATAAATTATTTCTTACTGATGGAAGAGAAATAGCAGATTTGCAACCTGTATTTTGACAATATGAGTGAAATGTACTCATTTGGCTTTGAGCAAGAGGTAGTGCCAGTGTAATTTTCAAACTGACACTTTTATTCTATTCTGATTGGTGTTTTTTGAGCTTCTGTCATGTAAGTTTTCCTACTGACAGTTTGTCACAGGAAAAAAGTGGAGAGCATAGACTTCTGCTATGTCTGAATGTGTCTGATCTGGAAATTGAACACATTTGTGCATTATATGAGAAAAAGACATGAATGGTCTAGGAATATTACCTCTGTCCTTTCAATATGTATCTTTTCAGATGTTATATATTTCTGATAATGTGAAAATTCAGTGTATTATAAATTTAGTTTGCCAAGCTAATTTTTTTTTTAATTCTTGCAATTCATGTTTATAAAACAGGAGAAGTAGGACCTCTGTCAGATCCTTGGATGCTGAAAATTGACAAAGATCTGTTGAATTCAGTGGTGGTAAGCTGATTTACCTCATCAGAATGCTGGCCAAAATTTACAGCAGGAAAAGCTGGAAGACCATGCTCCCTCTGGATTTCATGGGGAAAGATGAACAGTTTAAACAACTGGTGAAACCAGTGCTACAGACTGTGTCTTTGACATATATTAACTGTAAGGTCATAGGGATGCTGGAACATGTGCCAAACAGGAAAGTTTCCATCTTTCACAATACTTGGTTCTGTGCCAAGATGACCTCCACACCATTTGTAACAGTTTGTAAGAAACCTATGAAATATCAACTGACCATAACAGCTGTGGAAGTCTGAGAAGATGCACCTAAGATATGGAAGATGCAGTTGTGAAATCATTATTTAAATCTTCTCAAAGAATAACCTCCCTAGCTCATCCTGGAATTTTGCAGTGTATCAGAATCAGCCTTTTGCTTGAGTAATACCTCAGAAGATTATTTAGTACAATCATCCTATGAAAGGAATCACAACTACAGCAGGCTGCTTAGAACTGTTTCCAATTGGGTTTTGAGTATTTCTAAGCATAGACATGTTACAGACATTCAGTAACCTGTTGTCAGAATGAAAAAAACATTATACTTATGTTTAAATGGAATTTTGTTTATTTCAGTTTCTGTCCACTGCCTCTTGTCCTGGGTGTCACTGAGAAGAGTCTGATTCTGGCCTGTTTTCTTGCCCCCATCAGTTATTTACACACATCAGAGAGATCCCTCTCTTTCTTCCCTTCAGGCTGAACAGTTCCTAATGTCTCAGACTTTTCTCATAGGACAGATGCTCCAGTCCCTTTAACAGCTTAGTGGTCTTTTGTTTGACTAATTCCATGTTTCTCTTGCAGCAACGAGACCAGACCTGGACACAGTACTTCACATGTGGCCTCACCAGTGCCAACTCTCTTCCCAATGCTGCCCAGGAGGCTGTTGGCCTTCTTCACAAGGACAGCTTGATGGCTTATGGTCAGCTTGTCCACCAGGACAACCAGATCCTTTTCTGGAAAGCTGCTTTCAAGCTGGTCATAACTCCGCTTGCAGTTAGTCCTCCCAAGGTGCTGGGCATTGCTTTTCCCCTTCATGAAGTTCCCATTGACCCATTCCTTCAGCCTGTCCTATTATGGCAGCACAATTGTCTAGAGCATCAGCCACTGCTACCAGTTTTGTCTAGATTTTGAGTTTACAATGTCCTGTTTGCTAATGAAGGTGTTGTTTTTGAACTTTTGGACCCAGTGTTGGTGTTGGACTACACTATTGTCAAGTGGCCACCAGCTGGTTTTCATACCACTTAGTCAGCTTTTTGAGCCCAGCAGTTCAGCCAGTTTTCTATCCACCTCACTGGCCACTTATCTAGTCTGTGCTTCATCAGATTCAAGAAGATATAATAGGAAAAATCCCATTTTCCAGGAAAGGAGACCTTCAGTTTTGAAAGAAGCTAAATTACATCATGATTATCTGTCAACCACTGCAGTAGTATTTCTGTGAAAATGAGGATATTAAGCTTACTTAATTTTCTATCCAATCTTCTTTTTTGATATTCAAGTAATGAATGCAAAACATATCCACTCACGTACTTAAAGGAAATGTTTTAAAACCTGTGCAAAACTTGGGAGGCCAGAAATAGCAATGTAAATCTTGAAGATAATTTCCAAGTTCAGGATCACTGCTTGTCAAATGACAAATGTATACCCTGGTATTAAAGAACTTCATTTGCAATAGTGGCAAAAGAATGAAACCAAATTTAATACTTTTTTTCTTTTCCAGGGCTCCTAATTTTGGTGTGAAAACATGGTTATTTTTAACAAATCTTATGCACATCTTCTCTAAAAAAATCAGTCTCAGAAGAGGTCACTTTGTGTTTCTAATTCCAGACTTCTATTAGCCTGGGAAAAAATGAGAGCAAGTGCAGAATTCCGTAAAGGAAGTTATTGCATCATTAAGTAGGGAGCAACACCTCAGAATGTCAAGGATGTTTGTAAGACCTCTCATAATTAGTTATCTAAGCAGCTCTGGATTGCATCTTATAATGTGATTGTATTATTCTGCTCATTAAAAAAAAGGCCTATGTAATGCCATAACCGTGATGGACCACTGTCCTAATAGGACAATTATTTCAGTAAGTATTGCAAAGCATCATAACCTTGCTGCTGGCTTTTGTAGGATTATACACACATTTTTATATTACACTGTAAATTATAGCATCTCACCCATTCCCATTCAAATATATATTTGTATATGTATTTAGTTGGCTACTGTGAAAGTTGATGATTCATTGCTTCCATGATGATTTGCTTCCATGTCTCCAAAATATTAGTTTTATCATAGAATTATCAAGGTTGGAAGAGATCTTTAAAAGCACCAAACTTTGCTACTTCTGTGCAAGGATGTTATAGGTGTTGGTGTTGGGAAGTAAAATCTGTATACCATTAACTTCTAAGCTACTCAAGCTGAACTTCCAAGTATCCACATCCTTACAAGTGCCCTAAATTCCCTGAGTGACATTGCTCAGTATCACACTAGGGGCAAAAAAAATGTATAAGGTAAAAAGACAATTGAAATAGTGTTTATTAACATGGAAACATATTCTTTTAACATGAAGTGCTTTCAAATCTGTTTAAAATGAAAGTAATCCTAAAACAGTAACACAACAAATGAAAGAAGTACATTGCAAAATAAATCCTTGTATTATAAATGGCAAGCTGAAAAAATGAGTGACAGCCACAAGAGAATGTCACTCATTCCAGTTATTGAGAAGAAATTCTGATTATGAAATTGAAGTTACATATTCATCCATGAGAGTATAAAAAAACCTGAATTTGTTTTTAAGTGTCATATTTAGGCTTATATATTTTGCTGTGATATAAATAGGTCTTCAGAGAAGAATTTCTGTCTTAGTGATTAGTGAGGCAAGCTTTCAGGATTCAACTAATTTAATTTAAATTTATTAAATGCAAGTTAATTTCATGAGTCTCTGCTATCAGAAATGAAAAAGGAGGAATAAGAATGGAATGGAATGGAATGGAATGGAATGGAATAGAATAGAATAGAATAGAATAGAATAGAATAGAATAGAATA
>JAOTQP010000001.1:75283955-75333787 GCA_026413545.1 Cichladusa arquata
CTCCTCTCAGCGTCACCTGGGCCTACGGCAGCAGCGGGCAACGGCACCCACGACCCCCATCCTTTAAATAAAAGAGCTGCTGAATTAAATAAAGGCCTCGGCCCTGCTTTTCATTTACAACAAGTAGCGCAGAGTAAGAGAATGGGGGCTGTGGTCAGTTCATCACACATTGTCTCCTCACTCTCTTTCCCTGCTCCTGCATGCGGTCCCACTCACTTGAGACATTACTCCATGAACTTTAAAAAGCAAGTTTCAATTATGCGTGCACAATCAGCCTCAGGAGGTTATAAACAGTTACTGCAAATTCTCAGACTTGCTTTCCACTTCTGCCATTACTGGGATGGTGGGCATAAAAAAATCAAATGGTGTCCAAGTATAGAGAGACTATAACTACCCTTCATCTTTGCATGATAATATGAGAGAGTACTGATTCATTTATGAAAATATCAAAAATAACCTATTCTTCAACCTTGCTGAAACTTAACCTGTCTCATATGATACTCTCTGTGAAGCATTATAGTGTTTAAAAGAATGCCAGATTCCTGAGGCAAGATATTATTAGAATCATTAAACACAGTATTGTATACAGAAGCTAGCAATGAGCAAACCACATGCTAGCCATATTCATTATCATTGGCATTCATATTTGAAGAATCTTGTGCGACTTGCCAGTTTACTGATTGTCTTTTTTCTCAAACTAATTTACTGCATTATTGAAGAATGTTTAGATTACCCAGTCCAGTGATCACTGCTTCTTACAGGCTGCAGTCATTTGTGTTCAGCAGGATTAGTTGGGATCACTCAACATATGCTACACTCTCTAGAGTGCCTGCAGTGAGTATGTCTGCTGTGCAAAGGAAGGAGACAAAACAATGCCTCTGCATTTTCATTTCATCCTCCTAGGGTGGTTACTAGCAATAAGTTATATTAGTTGCAGGTATGGTAAATCCTGCACAGAACAGGATAGTTCTTACTGCTTTTCCAAGGTTTAAAAATACATATGCAGGTCCCTCTGTTTCAGTCTGTCAAAATTCCATTTATCACATGCAATAAATTTTATTTTGATGATGACACTTACGTATAGTTCTATTACAGTTATAATGAAGGAAGAGATTTGTTGAAAGAATTCATAAAAGCACAGAACTAAGAATAAGAGATGAGTCCACTGGTACCAAAAGCCCACTTTGCAAGAAGGTCACTGGAGAAATATCTAAATTTGAGACTCATTGCACAGGAAGCCTAAAGCAAACCTCCACATATTCTGATTGTTCCAGTCATTGGCTGTAACTTAGACTGGGAGACTGGACCACCTGAATACAGGCCAATATGCAGGCAAAATACAGTGTTTATCAGATCAGGAGAAAGGAGCATGACTGTAACTAAGTGGTGAGGACTGCTGTTGAATATGAGGAAACTGAGCTGCAGCACAGAAAATCTCTACTGGTGTAAAAAAGGTAAGATGAGGTATACTGACTCCTGCAGCTGCACTGTCAGTGGAGGTTTTTCTATTTTAAATGCACTGTTCTGCAAAAAGAACATAGCAAGAGATGTGAGGTTATTCATGACCACATTCAACACAGGAGATGGGTCAAAGGCTTGTTCTAACATCAGGTGAGGCAAAAACAGAGATGCAGTGAACTCTAGAAATCCAGGCTGTAAAAATTTATTTACCTACTTAGACCAACCAAATACATAATTCAGAAAAAAAATTATGTCATATTTCTAAAAAGATCATGTCTTTTAAAGTAGTATTTTAAAGAAGGATTTTACCAGTATGCATTCGATATTAATACTCTCTGAATTACACTACAGAACATTGCAAGACATAATTTCTAATAAATCAATCAGCAATTGCCAATGTAAAAATAATACTCGTGGCAATACTCAGCTTTTAAACTAGAAAAGTTCTCTGCTGATAAGAAGCTGTGAACATACTCAACACTTGTAAAATGAAAAAAGACCCTTTCTTTTTATTGATGTTTTAGGTGTACCCAAACACTAGCAATCTATAGGTTACAGAAGAGATATCTGCATGACTTCAAAATGCTGCACTGTGCTGCAGCCTGTTTCTACTAGAGGAAAGTGTGCTGCTGCAGCAACACAAGCTATCACTTCTAGGCATGAAAAATTAATAATACTCATAGAAAGTCTAGAGAATCAGCAAAGTAGTGGACATGGCGGCTGAGCTGGTAGCAACTAATTTCTGACTACCCTTGTTCATTCACCTTTTCTTTGCTTTAGCTTGGTAATGGATTTCTGAGAAACACTCCTGTTAGAAAACAACCAGTGAATTTCCAGTTGTGAACCATGGGATCACCTATGGATCTAACACAGCTGCCAAACTGTTGGAAATGGAAATGGAGTAGGATTCACAGTGAGGGAGCACGGTTTAAGGAAAATCTCACATTTTTGTTACTTAAATTGCCTAAGATTTAAAAGAAATACTGCAAAATACTATTGGAAGGATGAAAAAATATCTCATATGACAAAAATATCATCTCACAGAACTGTAACTAGAGCAGTCTCACATTTTCAAGATTATAACCCATAATTAATAACTTATAATCAATGCTATGCCAGACCAGTTCAGCAGAGTGTGAGTTTACATGTAAATGCACTCATTATCTATTTCCCTTCACACGGGAACTCTGATCTATTCTGATTTTCAAATATTAGCATTTTTAACAACCGCAGATTTTAACAAGTTATGCAAGCACAGCTGAAATAAAAAATAATCAGCAGTCTACAGTGAATCTGAGAGAAACAAAAGCATCTAAATGGATGTTTATGTAAATGATTTTAAGACAAAATCAAAGAGAGCTGTGTTGAATCTCGGAGCATGTATTAGCTTTATAATAGACAAGTTCTTGAATTCATCCTATTAGCATATGCACCTTCATCCTACTGATACATCCTTACATATCTTTATGTTTTCATGTTCTAAAGAAATCACAAATAGTTTGGCAATATAGATATCGATTTAAGTGAAAAGAAATATTTAAACACATTTACTATTACTGTATTTGATAAGCAACAAATGCAATACTCGAAACCTTTTTTATTTTTTTTTTCAGTATATCAAAGGTCTTACACCAATAGGAAATTTCTGCTTGGAGCCCTTTTTAAGTGACTGTGAGCAAACAATTAGATACTTTTTTTAAAAAATGTAATTCTTAGTCTTGAATTCATAGGAAATTCCAGTTATGAAGAACTTCCAACTGATTTTGCCAAGAAAGGTTGGATCAGAAGATCGCTAAGTTTCCTCAAAACTATGATCCTATGATATAATTTTTTCCCCTCTATAACTTGCCCATACATAAGACAGCACACCAGGGCTGGGCAGAAAATTAAAGAGAGCCTTGATATACAGACCAATTCACTTCACAGCTCTCATTTAAGAGTCTCAAATCCATCAACTTCCACGTTATCTGACACAACTAATTTACCAATCAAATAATCTATGCTAATGAGTGTTTAAAAAATTTGAACTCTCTTAATTGCACTTATACAGTAAGTGTGTGTTCTCATCCAGACTCCACTTAAAAAATCACATTTCTAATTGGAATGGAAATTTTTAATAATTGGAAGAATTCTGGAATTTCTGGAAATATTCTTCAGAACTTCTTTCATCAAAAGC
This sequence comes from Cichladusa arquata, assembly GCA_026413545.1. NCBI lineage: Eukaryota > Metazoa > Chordata > Aves > Passeriformes > Muscicapidae > Cichladusa > Cichladusa arquata. The sequence continues at coordinate 75,287,593 of JAOTQP010000001.1, forward strand.
ATAAAATCTTACCCATATTCTATGTGTAAAACTATCATACCACTCTTCAAGGTGAAGTGAATTATACTATCAGAAACTTTCTCAATAATTATCTGTTTATTTAAGTTCTAAAAGAATACTCTTGTAACTAAAGATTAAATGTTATTATATTAAAGTATTCTCCAGATAAAATTCAACATATAAAAAAATACATCAATTTTACTCTTTCTTATGAAAATTGCATTTATGAACAGGTGGTTGGGGTCTTCAGCTTATAATGGCTGCAGAAAGGATTCCGAGGTCAATGAAAAATGCTTACTTTACCTGGGAACTGATGATACGCTGTGATGAACGAGCAATATTAGCTGGCAGGCCAAAAAAGTCAGGTTTATCATCTTCTGGTAGGCTTTCAATAATATTACGATAATCCTGCAGAAGAAAAGAATAGACATAACAAACTTTTTATTCTGCTCATGCAAATTAACAGCATATGCTGAAAAGAATTTCATTCAGTGCACAGCACAACACAAAGATTTAAATAAGTATATAAGACATGATGTATTATGGTAATCATATTTATAGTTTTCTTCATTTTTTCATCAGAAACTATCTTCTTTTATAGAACATTTCCACTCTAAAAGAGCAAAAAGCAATTCTGATTACAGTGATGCTATCAAATGAAAACAAAATTATGCCAAGATTGTCCCTGAAAAGTAGGTACAATACTTCTGTTGAAAACTGGAAGGTAAGATTAATGATAATACAGAAAAAAATACTTTGGTATTTGGAATTCTAATAGGCGTATAATACATATTTATAAAATTGGGAGTACTCACTTCTTTTTAAATATTCTAAAATATTCACTCAAGAAAGTGAAGTATTAGGCAAAAATAGGTTTGCATAATCACTGGAGATGCAGAATAGCATCCATACTGGCTACGGTGGAATAGTCACTAGTGATGCTCTCTTCCACAAAACAGAGGCCTTGCAGACTAAGGCAGATTAATGGTGTTGGACATCTCTTTTATTGTGGTTTAAAGGCAAAAATATTTACTCCCTGAAAGTCTAGCAGCACCCTGTTGCATATGTGTCACATTTATTTTGTCTTTGCTTGCAGGAGCATGTGCTGGATATGCACAACTCACTTTAACATGGAATCTCACTTCAGAGGTAACAACAGTAGCAGAACTCTACACCAAACACTGAGGAAATACTACTTGAAGACAGAGAACTATAAATTATTACATACATAATCAAATAACATATTGAGAGATATTAAATGCTGTGCAGGCTAGGAAAAAAGATTCATCTACTTGACCATATTATCTACAAGAATAGAGACCAGTCTGGTTTGTTTATCCCCTCTATTTTTATGATATTAACTCAACACATCTATAGAAAATAAAAAATAATGATCATAATAAAGTAATAAAAAACATCCAAACCAAACCTGAGCAGTCAGAATCCAGGTAAAGAATGCCAAATGCCAGCAGTTTACTGTAACTGAGAAAATACTATCTATAACCACTCATATTAGAGGTCTAGTATGGAGTCCCTCGTTAGAATGCAAACAACTCTTATTCACAGTAACAACTACAATTATATGGTGAAAGGACAGGGAGAGATCAGTTGTTCAGACTGATGAATTCCTTCTCTTTTACACTAAAGAAATACTGAAGGACAATCAAAATCCACATTTATCATCAAATAAAACATCATATGCACTCCATGACCTGTCAAGAGACTGTCAGAATGTTTACATATTTTGGAAACAAGAAGGTATATTCAGGTTTTTCTGTTTCATCCAGAAGTTGTAGGAATACTTACAAGTATTTTCAAAACTACTGTTATGATAACATACCAATTATATAAAAACATAATTATATCTTTATCATAAATTAACCCAACTTCTTTTATTCAACTCTTCATAGCTAGGCTGCTCTGCACCACAGTCCAATCAGATATCATAAAAAAGAATAGTGAACTGACAGAGTTAATGCACCACACAAAAGACATAATCTTCTGAAGAAATAGAGGTGTCCTTCAGATTGTAACTTTGGTTTTCTTTGTGGAAATATTTCAAGAATAATTCTTGAAAATAAATTATTTATTAGGTGACAGAAGATGTATACCTACCAAAATACTGCAGGAATTTGGTAAAGAGATGGAGCATGGGAAAGTAGTCATCTTCTTGCCTCTGGCATTTAAACTGCCAATGACTCGTGAATTGAAAAGCTGCTCCAAGTAGGACCGAAGAACCCTCATATCAAAGTAATTATCTACACGACCTCCATAAATTGCATTTTCAAACAAGCCGTGAACAAATTCCCACTGAAAATCTTTGGAACCTAAGAATTAATTAATTAGTATTAGTTTTGTATCACTGAATAGCATTGCATTGTAAGCATTTCTTCTTGTCACTGCAGTTCTTCGGGGCAATAAAAAGAGATGAACACATCAAATAATTAATTTTTAATTGTTCTTCTGTATGACCAAATAGTAAAAGCTGCAGAAACTTGAATCTGTAAATATTTGTCATTGAAAAAAGAACACTTGGTGTGCTGTAAATGAATTATTAGAAAATTTGCTTTAGATTTGAAGTGCTTTTTGAACTAACTGGTTATATGCATTTCAGAAATTGTGCTATTAAAACTTTAATTTTGTGCTCCTGTGTCATAAATAAAATTTTATACATTATTTTCTACCACGGTACCATCTGATCTCATAATATAAACTGACTGATTAAACCAAAAGCAGATCATGCTCCAAATAGGTAAGATTACTGGAAATGTCATCTTTCAAATACAAAGAGGTCCAGGATAGATACTTTGCAAATTATTATGAAGCATACAACACAACACATAAATTTAAAATGTTAATAATAATTTCCTGGTCAGACTGATGTTGCATTAGGTTAGTCTGACCCAGCTATATCCCACAAGTTCAAAATAACTTATTTTTCCTCCATTCTATCATAGCTGCCCAAAATAACCACATGGGACAATGATTTACTTGCATCCTATAGCTTTCATGTGCAGGTCAAAGTTTGATCAGAAAGGTACTCCCTAAAGTCCCCTGAAAGAGGGAAGTGGAAATTACTTTAAGTCAGGGTTTATGGGTGCTAACTTGTTTCCTAATGCTTCAGTCATTTCTGCGTAAGAAAATACATTTTCACAGTAATAATTAATGCTTATCATTGACATTAATGCTTATCTCTTTACCTCGCTGTGTGGTTCAAGTCTGTCCAACTAATTTCAGAAGCAATAACCACCCACAAATCCCATTTAAGTCAATGATCGTAAATAATCTCTACATATCAGTCCCTAACTTTACTTTGAAAATGTACAAAATGCAAGGAGTTAAAAAAAAATTACCTTTACCATATTAACTAATATTAGAAATTCCTATACTGGTTAACAGAATAATGAAGTGGAGTCTATCTAATACTGAGCATCAGTGCAAAGAATTCTTTCATATTCAATTCATTTATTCAATATTTAGGGGAACTCTCTGGGAAGGAATGGAAACACAAGATTTCATCTTATAGGCAGCCCTGTATTTCCTTTTTCTTCCTCTGGACTCAAGAAACTGAGCAGCATACCCTCCTGGGCACCAAGAATTATTGGTTTACCCCATCACGCAAAAATGAGTTTATGAGTCACCCTGTTTTTCTAGTTTTGCTTACTGATGGTGAACTCTACAGCATCTCCACTTACATGAGTGTTATAGAAAGATAAAGCTCTTCATGCAAAATCCCAACTAATGGGACTTTCATTAAGAAGTGACTTACCCTCAAAGAGTGTATCAATAATGTCAAAACCAGCACGGAGATCAGACAAAGAAAATTCATAAAACTTGGTCCAACCCTACCATGAAAAGAAATCAAAAGAATTTAATTAGTCACACAATGATCATGAAGTAAAATACCAGTATCATGTGGTTACTTAGTGCTGTATAATACCAAATGAAGAAAGAAACAATCTGCCATCTCTAAAGTGCATTTTTTTAAACATTCAATAGAAGTAGTATAAAAATAAGTCAGTTGTAACAGTGCATTTAATTTTATATACTTGCAAAAACCAGAATCCATTGAGTAAGAAAAATATAAACTTAAGACTATTTTATTTCCTATCAATATTTGCTTAAACTAAAACTTGCTGACATCTGCGACTAGATCACGCATTGAATTACAATTTTTTATTTCTGAGGGCCTTTTTGTATTTTGGTATACAGACAGTATTTTCATGAATAGGACTGTTTCTTCAAATATAGTCTTTAATATAGTCTCATCACCTTACTCTTTAATCCATTTCACTTCTCATCTGACCAAAAAAATTATCAATTACTGCCACTATTACCTAAAAAACGCTGACCATCATATGCATATATTAATCATTTGCAGTTTAGACCTCCTTTTTGTTCTTGGGGCATTACTCTTTATGTAGCATACTGTGTATGTAATCCTCAGAAAAGGCTTTCTGTGTAAATGGGTAAGTATAAATAAATACTGATATATGACAAATCATTTAGGAAATCCAGATCTCAAAGATATGTCCTCTTGCTCTGTTCTTTTATGGTGTACTTAGCATATGGGTGATATCATAGCAACAGTGCATATGATTCATGATGAGAAATGCAAATGTGTCAGCAACATGCACAAGGTCCAGTGAGATGAATACGGCCTGAGGTCAAGACTGCAGCTGCTCCACAGATCACAAAAAACTATCAGCCAGCCACCCTGAAGGTCATACTCTGGAAAGATGCGCCTAACAGTGTCCATGTTGGGGTTTTTGGACAGATCTGTACATAACCCAAAACAATTCAAAATTCATTACAAAATACAAGAACTACCTGAGATTAACTACAGTCCATCAATGTTAGAAACTGGCAATCTTGAAATATAAACCCATCACTGTCTGCACATTTTTGCAGTTGAATTAAAGAGAGCACCAATCCTATCTTGTGTTACTTGAAAAACTGGTGCCAAATAAATGTGAATTTGAACAAGAACAAAGAAGAATCCATGTGTCATTTTAATACTTAAATTATTTTCACCTATTGTACTTCTTCAAAAGCCTGTTACTGCAAAAGGCATACAACCTTAAAAAAATCACAAAGTCAAAACTAGCAAAAAGCTCTCAAACATTACACACTATGCCAGATCAAACCCTTCAGATGACAGAGTAATTTCATATCTAGTTGAAATGGAATAAAATAAACAAGACATAAAGCAGTTTGCTATTTGCTGGGGTTTTTTTGGTCTCTTTAATTAAAGCATCATGCAGCCAGAAAAAATGTTCACTATAATAAAAAATCAGCTAAAGAAAAAACACATCTCTGAAAATCATTATAATCCTCACAAGAAATTAATGATTTCCCTTGTTCTTTCTCCTTGAAGGAGTTTGTATGAAGAAACTGGAGACAATGTCATCTCCTCCTTCCCTCCTGTGTCTCTTTTCTCATGTCTTTCATTCAATTGTGTTTCCACAATATTTTTGCTTGTCCCAAGCAAACAGGATTCACAGACTCTTCTCCGCACTTCTGTAGCAGTATTAGTTAGCACATGAATCACAAAATAACCCCATGCAGGCAGAAGGACAGGAACTGAGGTTACCGGGATCTTACTTTGCAATGAATTCAGAGACAATAAAGGCAGGCACCAGAAATATCCACGTTATTCTCATTTCTGTTTATGACCCGACAAATACATGATGAAAAATACTTCAAAGTGTAAAAGCTAATAAATAGGGCATATTTTTTAAAAGATAGCAAATAAAATATTACCTGAGGGATATAATTTCTTCTTTCTTGGCATACAGCATGAAACCATGCTAAACAAAAGAGAGAATGTGCTCTAGACAAATTTCCCTTTCTGTTGATTTGCTCCGGTGTCCAAGACTCGTAAGTTCGCAAGAGATTTTTTTTGAGGCCTGGAGGTGCCTGCATTGAAAGGAAGAACACTGTTCTAGAAAGAAAACCTGGTATTTTTATGTGTTATTTTCTTAGATCATAACTTGGAATTTGTAACTTAATGAAATGACAAATTATACTTAATAGAATAACATCTAACAAGAAAAAAAAATGTTTGCAATACATGGCCTAACAACAGAATGATTCTCTAGTGAAAATAACTTCAACTTACTGAAGGAAATGGTAAGCACATAACCAGGATCAACTTATAGGACTGTACTACATTAAAATAACTTAGTGAAAGCATAGTACTCTATCAAAATACATTAGCAGAAACTAAATTCCATTGTTTTCAACCAAAAGAATTTTTTTCTGATTTTACAAGCTCAACTACCAATTAATTCTGTGATGTGATGTCAAATTGCCTTATGCCATCCCCACACTCTGTTTGCTAGCATGTAAATATTGTATATATGTATGATAAAATGCCAGTTCTCAGATTTAGTGGTAGGTAATGTTCACAACCACTAGAAATAACTCCATTTAAGGTGCAGGCAGTAACTGAAATTACAGTGCTTAAAAGTAAAAACAGCTGGTGCTCAGCCATTCTCAAATTACTTTCAAGTCTGAACGCAAACATGAATTTTAAAGATATTTAAGTTACAATTTTGTGTTTCTAAAAATGCTCATTGTTCTTTCTTTTGAAAAATGGCTTAGTGTTTCCATATGATTACCATTGTTGCTTCTGAAAAATGACTGCAAAATACTGTAGTAAATTGACTTTTTTATAATATCTGTATCTTCACTGGTAACACTCTACATTGGAACATACTACAACCATATAATAATCAAATATCATTTGCCAAGTCATTGCCTATCATTGTTCTTTCATGGTAAAAAAATATTTACTGCAATTGGAAGGGAAACAAAACGATTTAGAATATTGCATTTGTGCAAAGTTCCAATTATTCCAAAGACAGTGGAATGAGTAACACAGTCCTGCAGTTTCTGTACCATTGAGGACCTCAATATAAGCAAGAAGGTACTGCAAAAACTTTAAAATACCTGTAGTCAATCTAAAAGTGTAACTATTTCAGCTTCTTGAAGGTCAGAAATATTGGACTCTAAAATGTTTCCTGGATTAGCTGCAGGCAAAATGTTCACTCTCCATTACGAATGGAAGACTTAGGAGCACTCCTACTAATGATTTCCATATTGGACATTACTGCTTAAGCGTGTTCATGTTTAGACTACTTTCCAATCAGGTGGAGGAACAGTCCCAGTTATTCCTTAAGCTGAGCCATTTCAAATGCAAAGCTCTCAATTAACTGTGTTCTGCTGTATGGGAGGAGAGCCATTTTTGTTGAGAGTCCTGTGAATACAAAGCTACAGGGCAAAAAAAGGAAAATAAGGAAGAGAAAGTGGGATTCTGTGATCTTCAGACAAGGATATTCATCAAGGAGAAATTCCTTGTTTTCCATCCATGTAACAACATCTGTGTAGATTTTTGTTTTTAAGAAAAACTGATTAAATGCACAAAAGAATTTGGAGCACAAAACAGAACAACTACTTCTCCTATGTAAACTTATTTTTAGTTCATACTTTCAACTGGAAAAAGCATCTAGGAAAAAAAACATTTTTCAAGTAAACTCATATTTTTTGCATTACATGTAATTGAAATATAAGGTAAAACCAGTTATTCTGTCTAAATCATATAGTTTGCTAAACATCAAGGTTCATTCAATGTAAGAGTATCTAATAAAATCTTTCCAAACAGATCTTACTTCATAAGTTATTTTCAGACTTGATTGAAGCAAAATTGGAGTAAATTTTGGATGAACTTCTGTAGTAAGCCAAAGACGAAAGTTCGGTTGAGGATGTAAAGTATTCAGCTCCTATTAAAGAGATGTTATATAATGAAATAGGCTTTGAGGTGATTGCTGTTTTTATACATAGGACACCATTTACAAAATTATAATATCCTAGATTAGAAAGTTAGGTTTATCTAAAAAATCAACAGTTGCTTATACACATAAGGTTGTAGTTCAAGATGTGTTACTTCTATACATTCTATATCATTGCTGTGCTCAAATTTGAAGTTCATCCTTGCTGTGTCGAAATATTTGCACCTTTCTCTTAGATACTAAATTCAGGACATAAAAATATAGAGCAGTTCTTTTAAGTACAGTAACACCAGAATGCTGCATCAAAAATGATGAAGGCTTGCAATGTGGGCTGCATATCAACAACAGATTTCACTGACTTTCAACACCAGTATAGCTGTATTAATTTCTTTTTCTTCAAGTATTTGTTGCATAAACCCTTCATGTATCATGATTTACAGAAGACTGAAGATTGGAAAATTGAGTTCTAAGAGAAATACTGTCAACAGTTATTTCAAATATAAAGGCTTCACAAAAATATATAATTATTGAATCTATGGAAACACACTGCTCAGTTGAAACCCACACATTTGCCATCAAAGACACCAAAGTTGCCTGACAAGTGGTTTCAGAATAAAGTCCACAGTTTCGTGTAAGTGCATTGGAAGAGACATAGCTCAGAAACCTCTTAAAAGATTTTCTCTCAATCCATTCATTCTGATAATCTCTAGAGTATAATTATTATCATTTTGTTTTCAATGTTTTTAGTAAAGGAAAAAATCTGAAAAAATATTACTTCTTCAACTATTTAAGCAAAACAATGACTATAACTGGTACATATTATAATGGAATTGTGAAGCTTGGAAGGAAGCACCAGAGACTCCTAGTCCAACTCTGTGCTCAAACCAGAGCCAGATACAAACTGCCCAGACCTGTAGCCAGTCAGGTTTTCAGTATCTCCAAGGATGGAGACTCTGCAGCTTCCCTGGGCAACCTGATCCAGTGTTTGATCATCCTCATATTAAAATAAGTTTTATCATATATTTAAATAGTAATTCCTGTATTTTAGTTTGTGCCCATGGTCTCTTGTTCTATCATGGGACACCACTGAAAAGGGTCTGACTCAGTCTCCTTTACTCTTTCCCATCAGCCAATATACAAAATACTAAGATTCCCTCCTGTTACATCAATCATTTTCCTCAGCTTTTCTATCATCTCTGTTTGATGAGGATGCACTTTGTACCACTATTCACCTCATTAACTAGGATGTTAAACAATGTTGGCCACAGTATCAATGCCCAGAGCACTGATGACTGGCCTCCAACTGGATTTTTTGATGCTGAAAGTAATTAAGCCAGTTTTCAATCTACCTCACTGTGGTACACTTGGGTCCATATTCAAAGACTGTGAGAACTGAATTTCTGTACCTGGATGGAACTGACTTATGAATATGCAGCAGTCTCTAAAGAGGATGTTCAAATGTAAGAATTACATGGCTTCACACTTGCTAATGGTATGTAAAACAGGCAAGGGGATGTGCAGAGTCAAACATCAGCAAATCTTAGTCTATATTAAGCTCAGCAAGAAGTTTAACATATTCAGTATTATGTTTGTGTGGAAAGAATAAGACCCTTCTGACACATATCCATATTTTAATACTTACAAGATCTGAAATTTTGCATTCAGCAAGGAGCTTACAAACATTTCATTACTGTTTGCTATCTTGTTCAGACTACATGACACACATCCGTGTTATCTTGCTTTGCCTTTCTGTTTTTCAGAATGGATTATAGGAATGCTGAAGGTACATGCCTCATGGCTACTGCTAGACAGATGGCAGACTCCAAGCTCACACCCATGGACTATGCTTTACAAAAATCATTGAAAACTGAAAAATTAAGACTGTAGTAACTGTTGAAGGAATTCCATTATTTTCTTCAGACTTTACTTGTTTTGAGGATTTCATGGTGATGAACATGAAAAGTGTATCATATAAAATCAATTTTATTTAGCAAGTTAGTAATTTTATATACCATAAGTGTGTGTTTATATAGAATACGAGACATTTTTATTTCAAATTAGCAAAAACCTTCTAGTGACTCAGCCCGAGTCTGCACTTCAAAAAAAAAAAGAACTACTAAAAAGAAAGTCCTAGAACAAAGGGGGAAAAAATTAAATTCAAGCACACATAGATTTATAATTCATGGAAAAACATGGGCAGTATCCCATACAATACCAGAAGTACTAACTGGAGCATTTGCTCACTCATTGTGGTAGAAATACTCTATATTGCACTAAAAAAAGCACTCACACAAAGAAGGGGGCTGCTTGGATTTGAAGCAGTTCACCTTATTCACGACTGAGTAAACCACAAAAGTATATTTTTAAACTACAGTTTTAAACATCACCATGGAAATGCTTGAATTGCTTCAGAAATGTTGCATAATAATTTTTCTGGTTTCATTGTATCATCTCCTCTATTTACCCTCACCTTCTCCAATACAGGAAGCCAAGATGTAACGAGATGCAGATTCTTCAAACACAACCATTCTCCATTCTGAGCACATTCTCTTAAAGTTTGAATAGCCAGGTCAGCTTGGCCCTGGCCCATGGCAATCTGAAATGGCAGGCACAGTTGTATCAAGTCTCTCTCATACCTCATCTAACAGCTAAATACAAAATAGTGTTTTCAAGTTAGGATACATACATTAAAAAAAAAGAGTGCTAAAGATAAACAGGATTTTCTCTAATATGATAGGTCACTAAAGTAGGGAAAAGATTAACAGAAACAAGTTTTTCTTTGCAATTTATATAGCCAGTTTCTGTACAAACAACATTGCCTAGTCTTTTAATGGAAAAAACCATACATCACTTGGTGACAGTGATTGTATTCCCTGGGAAGTCAAAAAGTAATTTAAATATCAATGACTAAACTGCATTACTGCAGAACTGCAAAAATAAGAGATAAATGAGATAAATGAGAACTAAGTTTCTTTTGACTGGAAGTTAGGAGTACTTCCTTCGAAGAGAAATACTCAATTTTATATTAAGATGAGTGAAAAACTAAGGCTGCTCTCTTTTCAGCTGGATATATGAATAGTTTAACATATACTCCTTTCTTCACTTTTTATAGTACCATATTAGTTCTACCTTACAATCTAATTGGAAGATGTACATAATAAAAAACCCAAAACCAAACAAGTTGGAAATAAAGAGGTCTCAGCCAATGTGAAAAGTCTTGTTTTGGCATTATGATTCTCTGACCAAGTAAAATTGAGCATAGTATCTCAAAATAATTGAAAATAGCCAAAAGAAGACAACTGAAAGTCACCAGCAATACAGCAGCAGACAGCACAAATTTAGCACTCTGTTCCTTATCCCATGTGAGAAATAAATCAACAGAGAAGAAAACTCCATCTTTTATGTTCTGTTCAAATTACATGAGAAAGTGCAGGAAAAAAACCAAAAAGACATTCTCATCAGTGTAACAACTTTCAGATGATTTTGTACTGAGTCCTGATCCTTAACTTATCTATGTTGCATTTTGAAAGTCCAACATGCAAAGATATTTAGAGATAAACATGAAAACCCATGTGGCAGAGTACGAAATAGGCGTTCTGCAATATTCACAGCTAGATAAGATGGCAGTAGGATCTAAATATTTACACTTTGATGGGAAAAATATATTATATCGGTTTATGTTCCAGGAAAGGAACAATTTCAAGGACTATTTAAAAGCAACATTAAACTTGACACTTTCTATTTCTATGCTAACCAGTGATCAGCTAGATAACAACTACCCTCCCAACAATGTCAAATGACAGAAAGAAATAATATTCTACAGAAAGTTATAAAGCATATTGGTACTGTGTATTGGGAATATTAGGAAACCACTTGATTCATATAATAATTTGAATTGGAATGGATTGTGGAAGGTATCTAGTCCAATCTCCTGATCAAAGCAGGGCCACTTATGAAAGACCAAATCAAGAGCTAAGGGCTTTATGCAGTGGATTCTTGGGAACCTTCAAGGATGTAAAATTTCTCAAAATATTTTACAGAATTTCACAAAATACCTAAGGTATTCACAAACATTGAACACCAAATTTATGTTTTCTGTTGAAGAAATAAATGTGCAAATTCTATAAGCAGAGGAAATGATGAAGTCTAGTTTTTAGTGGGTTCTGTTTGTTTCAGTTACTCCATATCAAAAAAGATAATGTTACAGCATGTACAACAATTCTCAGCCTCCTTTGTTCTTTTCCATCCATCTTCTCATTTTTTCCTTCTCCAAACTGGAGGAATGTCTCTTGTTTGGATTCTGCTTCTGTGAGCATAACTTAATTGTGTGTCTCTCCTCCAGCCCATTTTGCCAATGGAATGAGAAGTTAGTGTCAAGACAGGTGGAAACAACAAAACGCCACAGACACAAAACTATGATTTTACTTACCAACTTCCTTGGAAAATGAAGTAAAACAGATAGTACTACAGCAAAATTTTACATATCGTGGTTTTTAATCACTACACTTAGATAAGACTGACCTGATGGTAGCACTCAGTATTTCTTTCAACACTGGCAAGTTCCTGTAATTCTTGAGAAGGATCAGCACCAGGAGAAATTATTATCAAGATGGGCTCAATTTCCAGTGTCTCTTTGTATAGGCGTTTCATATTCAGAGGAGATGGAGATAATTCTTTTATTCCTATAATTGTAATCAGAATTATTATGGAAATAAAGTGACTACATATGATGGAGTGCTTCATTATCCACTTTAGAGTACATCTGGTTGTCAAGAGTTCTGTTCAGCCAACACCATAAAACTGGTTTTAAAATGAAGAACAAATCCTTAAAAGATGCACGTAGGTATAAGGCATCCCATATTGAGAAGAAAAGTATTTCTGGATTTCCAGCTTGACAAACTGCAATCTTTATTTAGAGTGCAGTCTTGAGGAAAACATGCAAAAAGAGAGGAGTGGAATGAGAAGCTATGCTATTTGCTAAAACTAATTGCAGTGTGTATGTCCACATGCAGAACTTCTCTCCTTACTGCCCTGAGAGTCTTAATTATTTGACTTACACGGTTCTTGGTACTATGATTACTTACATCTATTATTTGTTTTAATACTCAACTTAAATGTCTAGAATGTTGACCTAGTATAGGCAAGATATTTATACATGAGCCCAAAAATACATGTGTAAGTGTACCATAAATTAAAATGTTAACCACATATTTTCATGCCTCCTTTCACTAGCATTTAACCAGTGAAGCATTGGGTGCAATAGGAAATCACAACATACACTAAGACAGAAGAGCCCAAATCAGTGACATCTATGCCACAACTACTAAAAGATGCAATACACACTTCCTTGAGGACACAGTCTGCTTTCAGATTTGAGCTGTTGTAGTTGCACATAGAACAAACAATGCTATATAATTTGTACTACAGAATCATGGAATGGTTTGTATTGGGACCTCAAAGATCATCTTGTTCCAACGCCCTGCCATGGGCAGGGGCACTTTCCACTAGACCAAGCTGCTCAGAGCCCCATCTAGCCTGGCCTCGAACACTTCCAGGGATGGGGCACCCACAATTTCTCTGGGCAATCTGTTCCAGGGCCTCACTACCCTCACAGGGAAGAATTTCATCCTAATATCTAATCTAAATCTACTCCCTTTCAGTTTGAAGTTGCTCCCCCTTGTCCTGTTACTACATGCTCTTGTAAAAAGTCCATCTCCAGTTCTCTTGTGGGCCCCCTTAAGTGCTGAAAGGCTGTTAACATGATGCATTTCTGTATAGCATATAAAATAAAGAAATAAGCATGCTTCAGGTGATAAAAAATATAGTCATAGAAAATTCTTATGAATGTTATCTCCAAAAAGAAATTATTTTGCTCCATCTTCATCCATAAATTTCAAAATATAGGTAAAAGGTGAGAAAAGAAAAAAAAATGGCTGGCTAAAACAGAATTGTACTTTCTTGTAGGATATTACAGCTCTTTTGGAATTCATTTTTCTCACAGGAAAGCAGCCAAATGAGATTGGAAACTTAATAGCTTCCTTTAGAACTATGTGAAACAGTTTGTTTAAGTTGTTTCAGGACAAGGACACTAAAAAAGACACGATGAAAAAAAATTGAAAAATTATTCACACAAGTGTAACATATTTTATTAGTTAAAAAGTGCTAGTCAGGATTTTGTCGATCTCACTGATACGTATGAAAAATCTGTGCATGATTTGTGGATGGTTTTGAAAATCCAAATGGAGTCAATGGTATTCTGCCCTCCCTGGTGAGGCTGGAGCTCAATTCACCAAAAACATTCCCTTGTGCAGTGCTCCTCCAAGGAACCGATCCCAACACAAGTAATGTATGTAATACATTAAGATTTGGAAGACAGTAAGCAAGCAAATAAATTTACTCTGCATTCAGGTCTCTGTGGTTTTTGAGCCACACACACTGCAGATCATCCTTGACATTTGAGCCCAACAGACAGGGACATTGCCAGCATGGGCCATGTCACCATGACCAAAGGACCCTCTCTATCTACTAACAATGTTTGCCAGAGAAGATATACCTTAATGCTGAAAACACCAGTCTGAGGGACAGACATGGAGCCAATTTCGAGCAACAAATAATGTCCACAGACAGCATAAGGGAGTAAGATAAAGTGACTTTTAAAACTTACAGTGTCCACCCAATGAGATACCCAACACTGCTAAAAAATGAAGGAGGGTTTTTGTGTGCTGTACTGCAATATTAAAATTATTTGGCACATAGGTTTCAAACTTTGAGTACAATAGATTTGAGAGAGGAAACTGACTGACTAGAAGAAATAGACAACCATAGCATTGACCCACTCTAAATTGTGTATTTTTAAACAAACAGAAAAAAGTATTACAGATCAAGAGTTAGACAAAAATGACTGATTAATTAAATAATCTTTTGAGACTCTATTTATAAAATCTCAAACTTAACCGTTTGTTAATAAAATAAACATATTTTATGTTTAAAATAAAATAATAAAATAATGACATATAAAATAATATTCATGGAAATTCTAAGTCTTAAGGAGAGTGCTGCAGTGTAAAACTTAGAGAAAATCAGTTATCTTCCTTTCTTAATTACTCCAGTGTTCAAGAATTAATTAAAAAATTTGAAAGATCTTTTTATTATATTTTCAATCACTGTGCAGAATAAACCAAACCAATTTAAAAGCATTTTTAAGAATATGTTACAAAAACAAAATCAGCAAGCCCATTTGGAGCATATTTTCATATGCTAAAACTTAGAGATTCTATAAGAACTATGAAATAAGAGAAACAAAGGACAAAAAAAGCTATTTAATTATTGTGCAGAAATACCCCAGTGAAAAATTAACTTACCTAGGGTTTTACATGCAAAAAGAGCCATGGCACTCTGTAGTCTGTCTGGTCTGACAGCCTGGACCACAAGTACCTTAAAATAAAATGTATTCAGGGGAGATAAAAGTATATAGTGACAATTTAAAATGCAAGACTCTTCTAAGAAGGATGAACTATTTAAACTTATCTTCAGAATAAAGTTATTTTTGCTGAGTATATAGAGCTATCTAATCACTCCTTTCCAAGATAATCAACTGTAATTGTTCGTTATGTAAGTAGCTTCTTCTATAAATAGAATCAGAAGACAGATCTAGACCTAATGTCTACTTGTTAGCTACAAACTTCTCTACAATGTTTTAGAAGAAAAGTAGCTATGTGGGTAGCTAGAATGACAGAAAGCACACTTAGCTTTTTACCAGTACCTAAATTCTGTGCACATACATAGGCAGCAGTGTTCTACTTGGAACAGTAATATTTTTGGTTTCAGTTCAAACTAATTTATGAGTGGCACAACAATCTAACAACGTAGTTTCAATATATTTCATAAACAGAAACATTCTTAACACTTTCTGTATAAGAAACAAGATGCACTCATCATTCCAGATTGACTTTCCTGCAAGTACAGGCATTTTCAGACAACACACTATACACGTAAAAAGTGCTCTTCAGCATTTTATTGAATCAAATATGACCCAGACAAATTCTTTTCCAAAATGGTATGTTCCTAAATTCCATGCATGCTATTTCAGAAATTTTCCTCCTCCACAAAAATCTCCAAATAGACAGTAGCTAAGAGCCAACCAACATGAAACTACATTGTCTAATGCCCCATCCTTTCTCTGGATGCTTTCATGTAAACTAACTTCAAAAGAAAAATCACAGCATCATTTGAAAGTAAGTAACAATGTCTTTTTTCCACGAACACAAAAGTGATTATATTTTTCTCTTCCAGTGGAAAAGGACCCTCAGGTTGAGAAAGGAACTTGCCTGTCCCATATTCTTCCCATATTCTTCTTTATCACCAGCTTTTTAGAAACCATTTTTCAGGACTTGTATTCTAAAGAAGCAGAGGCTGGTACTGCATTTTGTGTCAGATGTGTGAGTTTCCACATTCAGTGATGCAGATGTTCAACAAGCTGACATATCCAGCAGTAACAAAGCAACCATGAAAGAATTTTAATACCTATTCATAAAATTAATTCTGTGTATATTTCTAAAGAACTTGTTATCTTAGAGGGTAGACCCAGTTGCAGCTAATATATCAATACTAAAAAGACTCAGATAACAGAGAAATAATAGGCAGTATAGTAAAAAAAATACATAATTCTTAGATTAAAGAAACTAGTTAAACAGTAAAACACTGTAAATACTGTCACTGCCTATAATTCAACTGCTGAACTCATAATTAATATTATGAATGGAAAGACTACCTGCTGAAACAAGGAAATTCTTTTTACAACAGGAGATGGAAAGTCTTGTTCACATATAGAGCTCTGAGAAAAAGTGCGCCACAGACTTTCATCTTCAAAGCAAAGTGTCTGATAGAGATCTGGGAGAGAAACCTACAAAGAAATAGTGTAGATTTAACTGTAAAGAAGAATAGCCATTTGAACATTGTATATTTTAATTTTTTCCAAGTATCACTAAGACTCCTACGATGTAAATCACAAAATTCAATTTTATCCTTGGAGTTAGAGAAGAAAAGAGTACATTTTAAAATCAACCACTTGTTTACCTATTCCCTGGAAAGATAAAATCTATACTTGCACTATAATTTTAGTTTTAAACATTAAGGTTCTTTGATTTAAAACTTTTGGCTTTACCTTTAAGTCCTTTCCTCTAATGATGATCTGCTATCTGCTATCAGTAATGGTTTGTTATCAGTGCATGCTACTGATTCACTCAGTTACTCAATTTCTGTTTGTTTGTTTCTTTGTTTGTTTAACCCTCTATTATGCTTGCCACACCATTACTCTGATTGCTTCTGATTCTGATTCGCTCTTGGTTGAAGAAAAATTAAATAATGAACTCTGGGTTTAGCAAGAAAAGTCCTTGCAAAAGACAAGCCAAGGATTTTTTCTTGTTGCTGAGCTACATGCAGGAGAAGAGGATAAGACAGAATTTTAGGACTACTATTTTCCTTTAGTTCCCTTCAGGATCAGAAGACTTCAACATTGACTGTGGTAAAAGGAACCAATGCAAGAAAGAGTTTTTATTTTAGCTCAATCTGAGCAATCACAAAGTCTGAAACAGATATAAAGATGTACAGAGAAATCTGATGAGGAGAATATTAACTTCTGAATTAACAGTTTACGGCTTCTAATACAATATGAAGTGATTTGTCAAAGTCATTACATAAGTGAAATCTACAACTAAATATGGTTTGCAATTTTTCTTTTCCTATCTATAAAAATCGTAAAACTTGCATAGATTTACTATTTAAAACACTATTTAGTGTTTTCTAATCTCACTAAGATGACAGGTTCATTCATATGTATTGAAATTCATCATTAGATGGGGTAGAAATGCTCACGGAAAAGGCTCAGAAAAATGAGATTAAAATTTAAAAAAAAAACCCCACCCTTGGTATTTTTAGGTGACCATATATTAAGCCTGGTTTCTAGAAGATAGAATAAACAGCTTAAAGCAACTAAGTCTTTTGATCTGACAAATACACATCCGAGTATTCAAGTCCAAATTGCTATCTGCCAAAACCAAAGCTTTTTAAACTTAAATTCAACAGACCACATGATGTATACCTTCAAAGATGCTACAGCCCAGACTCGGTCCTGCTCTATCCAAGAGGGAATCTGGTCACGAGCACTTCTTTGTGAATCCTTATGGAAGCAAGTTACATCACACATGTAAGTTACACAAATCTTTATGAAACACAATATTAAATAATAACGTTGTGAAACCCATGCTTTTTTAATAAAAACATTCACAACAGCAATCTTCCTGTGGTCTAAGTTCATAAATGGCAAAACAAAAAAGCTAAAAAATATTTAAATATGAGACATACTGTTCACAATAACACTTGTTTAGATACTTGAGCCTGAAAACACTTTACCATTTAGAGAATCCTTATGACACACTCAATTCTAAGTAATTTCGTACTAAAAACAAGTGACACAAATGACTGGCTATCTGCATAGAGAAACTGATTTCAAAAAACAATTCCATTGCACATCATGATTTGCAATCATGAAGATGGTTCTTCACACAAAGGGCAAAACACCACTTCTGAACATCTCTGCACTTGTAATTTGGCCACAGTTCTTGTTTTCTGCTCTTTAGATGATTGGCATGGAGGAAATTCTAAGGATGAACAACACTGCATAAGCTCCAGTGGAATTTCTGTATTCACTATATCACCTGTTATTAAAAGATCTTATAGTACACAATAACCAGTCTGACGAGTCTCTGCATGGAAATGTATTTGGATGTCTCAAGGACTAAGCAACTTCAAGAGTAATCTTAAATACTCAGCAGAGAAAAACAGAAGCTTTATTGTAACAGGGTATCTCAGTCATGAGTTACAAAGTCTGAGAAAAAACAAAACTAGGAAATTTGGAAGTGATTGTAGGAATAAATTTGACATGGGTCTGCAGTATACTGCATTTGGGCTGAAGGACACACATGCACAATCTTTCCAAAATCCACAGTTTGTGTGTTAGGTGGGGTAGAGGTAAGACTGGTATTAAATTCCATTATACAATCAGATCCCACATTCCTTGAAAATGGCCTACAGCAAGACATACTTGACAACCACTCACTTGACAGACATTTAATTGAATTGCAGTGACTCTAGAGAGATGAAGGGGTACTTCTGTAATCACACTGAAATGCAAAGCCTGTAGTTGAGCCATCTAATGGCTAGAGAAACTGGATTTCAAGGATCATTTCAGCAACAAGCAGCCTGAGAAAACATATTTTAAATGACTTGCCACTTCTACCAGCATGCATGGGAACATAGTTTCTCTCAGGAATATTCTAAAATCAAGGTACTTGCAGAGGTCATTGTCTTGTACCACTCAATGAACAAGACACCCTGATAGATATTTAAACAAGGCTATAGGTTAAAAGCAATCATGAATCATGCAAAATGCAGCTGAGCCTGAAAAAGAGCAGAAAAGCAAAACAGAAGGCAAAGTCTGAGTTCATGATTCCTGCTTGCGCTCATGCTTCCTAAAGACCTTCAAAACCTTTGCCAAAATATTTGGCTCAAAGGACGGCTATAATGGGCAAGATTATGGAAATCTTAGCTATTTTCTCTACCCTTTCCTACAGGAATATTATGTTAATATTATATACATTCAATAGAATAGAACAGAAAGACACCTAGAAAACTACAGCATGCTTGGTCAGGCACACAAAGAAAGCTTCACAAGCTTGCCCAGTTACCTAGGAAAACATATAAATGCATCACCAGATGTAGAACCCCTGATACTGAGGAAAAAAGCAACTCAGAGCTAGCAAAGTGTGTGGATAATTTAATTAATCCATACAAAAAGTACAATTCACACATAATTCTGGGAGAAGGAGGGATTCAGAAATACTGATTTTAGTTACAGAGGAGGGCTGAAAACCTCCTCAAACATGCAATTTCAAATTTTCATCCTGGTAACAGAAAAATGAAAGAAAATACACAACAAAGTTAAAAAGTTATTCAAATTAGAAAACTATCTGACATCTTTAAAAATTTTAAAATTATATTTTCATATTACTATGTGAAGAGTTACTATTTTCTTTAATGCATGAATGAAATTAATTAAACAACATAGTAAGAATACACCTTTAACTTTTCAGGATTAAAGTAAATGTTCTTTTTTTCAAAATATGAAAATAAATGTAGCTTACTGATTTTCTGATGGTGTCTCCAATGGTTACACCTGTAAAAGTCTCCCATTCCTAGGGTGAATAAATTAACAGATAAGTCATCAAACACCTTTAAGAACAAAAATTAATATGTAGTAGCATGTAGGCAGAGCAGGAAGATAAACAAATTAAATCCTAGATTCTGAAAGAGTTACAAGACATTTTTTAAACACTGTGTGATGGTACCAGAATGTAATTCCTTTTGCAGAATCCAAGCTAAGTGGCTGCAGTGCTTTATAAGAAAAAGAAGCAAAGGGGAAGTTCTATAATTTCTCAGCACTCACAGTTCCTATCCAGACTGCCCATCAATAGATAATCAGGAAGCAACAAATGTGGCTGGCAAGGACACACATCCTGCCTGGTAGGGCATCAGCAGCCCACACAGAACAGGAAACTGTATGATCCAATTTATGTATGATTAAAACTTTTAGACTTCATATATATATATAGGAAGATAATTTTGAATCATTTTAAAACAGGTTAAACAAGTATTTAAAACCACTAGAAACTACATAATTCTGTATTTGGAGGTGGTAAGAAACAGACCAAAAATTCTTCATAAGTACTGAAATTTTGCATAATTACTATCTACATTCTATGATAAAGATTTTTTTAATTAAAGACAATAGTAACATTAGAAATTTGAAAGTCAATTGACTAAGAGTAATACCCCTGATACAAACCCAACATAGTTTTTTGCACCCATCAGTCTGAGTCTTGAAACAACTCCCTCTTTCAGTTACAAACTGAGACTCATCTCCCAATTACAAAGAAAATACTTGTGCACACAAAAATGTATAGAGTGTTTTTTGGTTTGTGCAATATTGCTATGAAGAAAATAAGAAGTACAATATATAGAGAATATAAAACTACCTCAGAAAAATCTATACTTATTGATTCAGAAAGAGAATGTCCCTACCAAGAACCAAGGCATTCTCCCAAGCCCTGGCAGCTACAATAGTACATTGTTGAAGTTATACTGTAAATTTCATATCACTAAGCAAAAAATATATAAGTGCAGAAAGTTCAATTCTTTTGGGACAGGGACTTAGAACACAAGATTCTCTAGCAGAATATTAAGTAACTTGTAGTCTCATCACATTAAAAGCTTTAGAAGAAATAATTTTTAAATAATCACTTCAGCTTCATTTTCTTCACTAAATATTTTGTACAAGTACCCTTTTCTTAACAATTTATTTAAAATAACTTCTACCTTTCAGAGAAGTAAAAAAATTATTGATATTATTTGCCTGTTTTCTGTCTTGAGTATTCAGATACTGTAGAAATATGCATTATACATAACCTAGATTA
The DNA here is from genome assembly GCA_026413545.1 of Cichladusa arquata. Taxonomy (NCBI): domain Eukaryota; kingdom Metazoa; phylum Chordata; class Aves; order Passeriformes; family Muscicapidae; genus Cichladusa; species Cichladusa arquata. The sequence continues at coordinate 75,308,915 of JAOTQP010000001.1, forward strand.
AGCTAAGAGCTCTAATAGCTGACGGAAATGCATGCTAAACAATAGAAACCAACACATAGGGCTGCACTTTACAAACACTTAAGAAGCCAGGATTTAATTTATTCAATAAACTGTTTGCACATTGCTGCCCTCACGACTTTAGAAACTCACGAGAGATAAAGCAAGGTATTTTCAGAAGCTCAAATAAAATAAAAAGTATGAAATAGGGAACTTTGGATAATGAAGAGTAGCCAGGATATACTTTTGCTAACAAGAAGAGTTATTTTTACAAGGCCAGATAATTGCTGAAAGACTGGGATTTCACTTTGTCAATCCATATGTCTCCAATGAAACCACTCCTCCATCAGAAGCTTCCAACCAACATTTTTGAACCTTGTACCTTTAGCTCACGTCTTTCATATAATCAAGCTCCATTACTTCCTTCAAATGTATTATCTGATTTTTACCTTTACCTCTATAATGGACTCTCCTCTATTGAACTGACATCTACTATCATTTGATTTCCTTTCTTGTCTCCAGCTTCTAATACAGAAAGCCATAGTTTTGTCTCTCCATTCCATGAAGGTAGTTTAGATAATTAAATGTGCCTTGACTCAGGATAATCAGCCACGTTAAAGCAATTGTATTAAGTCAATTATGCACACTGTTTCACTGCAGGCAGGCTTTATGGGATTAATCTGACTATATTACAGACAACTACAACTAAGCCCTACACTTACTGACAAAAACTTTTTACCTACTTATTTACTCTTCATATTAAGTTTGAGTAAAATACTTGGGGATTTTCTTCTTTAGCACTTACATTCTCTTGAAAAAGCTCAGGGTGCATTCCTCGTACAAAATGTAGAGCAAACATTAGCTGATCAGCCTGAAATAAAAGCAATACAAATATATTTATACACTCAGGAAAAGTCATATTTCTGGTTCTTTTTTATAAGTAATACTTCTTTAAAAAAGCCCTCCAATTCCATAGTAAAGTGACATATATCCTAATGCAAAATTGCTACATAGCTTCACAAGTTAGAGACAAAAACTAACTCAAAGTGGGCTGGGGAGTGGAGGGCAAAGAGCACCAAGTTTTGCAAGGCACTGAAGGTCTCATTTTATTGATAAACATGGACATCATATGACACTGAGAACTAACCACACCATTAAACGTTTTCATCTTGTCAGAAAAGGTCTGCAAGCAAATCCACATCACAACTGCATATCAGGATGCTCCCTGGACAGACAAAATCATTGTTCTTAATTCTAACGTGCTTAAAAAGGTATGAACTCGTATCAGCTATACTGTTTATGAAGACACTAGTAAAGCCTCAGTGTCACAGCAGTCTTTAAAAATCTTCATGGATAAAAGGAAGACTTAGCAGTGAATTGTTGATGGTGTGAAGAGTTTATTTGTCTTCTCCATTATTAGAACACAACAGCAAACTGGATGGACCACTGGATGCACAGTTAACACATTTTCAGTATTTTCTAAACTCCAGTCTGATCACACTTAAAATCTTTCCTACTAGAAATATCTTCTCTGCCTTGCATTTGAACTCTCTACTCTTTTCTTACATAAAAAATATTGCTGCCTTTCATATTCACAAGATGTAATGACTGAGTGGAAAGCTTCATATACTCATGACTTCAAAGACAAACATTAATTATTATGAGACTATTTCATGAGAATCCACTTGGACTTTGATAAACAAAACTCCTTAGAAAGAACTGCTACCCCTGTATCCCCAATACAGCATTGCTAGACTGGGGGATAGGGGTAGGAGGTGGTATAAAATTTTCAAGATCTCTCCATTCTCACAGATCAAACTACAGACTTGCATGATTTGTACTGCTCAAGCCATACATGCAGATCTACCATGCCTTCTTTAGCTGGTACTGTGAGACAAACACCTCTTGTTATGAAAGTTTCATGTGAAAATAAAAATTAAAACTGGAAATGAAAGGCATAGCTTCCTTAGGTTTTCAGTCAGAAAGAAAGAAGTGAAAAGACACTTGATTGAAATAAAGAAGAAATACATTAAGAACATTTTTTGGAAGAAGAGCAAGGAGCCGACAGAAACAAACAAGATAGCAGGTAGACATTTAGGACAGGTCGTAAAAAGAAGAAGGAGAATATCACAATGTAGGAATTTTAGAAACATATAATCATCTTGGTTGGAAGAGAATTTTAAGATAACCAAGTCCAAACATCACAACAAACACACTTCTGTTTACTTTTAAAAGATGCCAAACCAAAATACAAAAAACTCCCAAATAATCACACAAAACCTTAAAATAAGGAATCCAAGAAATAAGAGCCCAGGAGTGATTCTGAAGCCAGAATGAGGCAGAAAGGCAGAGCTCTGTGGAGAAATGTGCATCAGCAATATTAATTTGGTTATATCCTGATTTGAAGTCCACATTTAGCATGTTAATTATTCATAGTGTAATGTTTTGCATCTGTTACACAACACTGCTTATTTGAAGTAGATCAAGCATCAGCTGCTGAGAGAATACTTTCAAACCAGTGCACTGTATAAAAGCCAGAAAAAAATACAATCTTACCTTAAACAAACAACGACAAACATATTCATACACTGTATGTTTCAATGAGCCAATAAGCAACTTGATTCTTTCCTCAGTATTACCTGAATCCTAAAAAAGAAATTTCAGATTTCAAAAATTCCTGTCAAAGTAAAAGACTTTTCATGTACTTTGCAAATTTCAGCAAAATGACACAAATAATCTGACAACAATCTATGTGACACTAGTTTCAAAAAATATTAAATGCAACTGCAGCTATCAATGATTAAATGGGAAATTCATGCTGAAGTATTAAGAAATAAATTTTGGCATTGAATATTTTGACTATGAACATGATACAACTTTGTGTATAAGGTGAAATACATTGAGAAGGAGAGTACATTTTCTTCTCCTGAAAATAGTACCATTGAAATCTCATCGTTTTCACTTGATCTAAAAAATTGCTTATTCATTGAATTACTATATTGAATACTACTAAACAAGTATGTTTATCTTAAATGTACTTATTAAATTTCTGGTCAAATTTGGCCCAACTGAAATGAACACTGTAGAAAATAGTAAGTGTACACTGTCCTTCAAAACTCATTGACTGAAAGACTAATTCTAACATGAAAAAACTTGAGATAGAACAGAAAAAGAAAGGGACCAGGGGGTGCCCTAAGGTACTATGAGTTCCTTTCTACCATGCTGGAATTTGAAGAGATGAGTTTAAGAAGAGCAATTGGGCAACTAATTTGCCTAATACCTTTCCTATGTCTAATACATCATTTGGCAAGAAGAATTCAATAGAGGAGAAGGAACAAAGAAAGCAAGCAACAAAGGTAAAACCAGAAGCTGAGCTTTACATAGGTAATATTATAGGCAGAAATGAAGGAGTGTGAGAGTAAGAACAAGAAGTTAAAAGATCGTGTTGTTAAAAAGAAGTAATAGGAACTTCAAAGAAGACCAGTTCACAGTCAGAAATGTGCACCTAGTAATGACTGGAGCTGAAGGAGAGTTGTAGTCACAGATGCCAGAATAAAGGGGAATCCAAAGGAAACATGATGAAAAGTTGGTGAATGACTTTCAAACTAGAAACAAAGAGAAATATAAAGAATTCTGGTGATGCTTAATAAAAAGAAAATGCACTATTACTCAGTGTGGGTATTTAGATCTAAAGAATGAGGTGACACGGGATAAATACATTCTTTGCTTCAATAAGAATATGCTGGCCTAAGAATATAGAAAAATAAAAATTACATTTTAAACAGGACAGGCTGCAGGCATGCTTACAAACTGTAGATAAAGTTATTACTTTCCTTCGGGTAAATGAACCTTGTAGAAATATAGGTATTTTCTTATTCTATCTCTTGTTGATAAAATTAGCTTTTAGATCATTAATTTACTTAAATAAAGGCTAGTAAAGTTATGACCAGCCTTTGTTTTCCTAATTCACCATAGACAAAGAACAAGCCTGGAATCACAGAGCTACTTTGCTTTCAGATGGTAGAGAAATTCTGTGATTTATATACAACATAAGATACTTTAGAAGTCCACGTGCCTTTATTCTGAACATCTAAAGCACAACAGGTCAGCATCGCTACTTATTATACACTTCATCATCAGTTATTCAAAGCTTTTTTAAAAAAAAGTCCAGAGTGACTAATAAATTCTAAAGATCAAAGCAGATGGATTCTTCTGCAGCATTAGCAGCTTCAGGAGAAAAGCAAATACCTGCTCGCTTTGCAGAGCCCTTTGGAAAAGCCGCAGGAACGCCGCCAAACTGAAGCGGTACATGTTATTAATTTTGGACAAGTCAGAGATAATGAAGTACATTTTGCTAGCACTCTCAGCCAAAGGGAGATAGGCATCCCTTTCCTGTGGAGAAAAACAACAAACACATAAAAAACCCAGGTGCATTACTGCCACCTACTGATTATTGCATCAACATTTACTCATCCCACTGAGAAAACATTCCTACGACTCCCACTACTTTAGAAAACCAAATCCTTTCCAAGCCTTCAAATTGAGGGATCAGCACTCCAGACTTCAACACTGTATTGAGATTTCAAAATTGGAAAAAAGCTTTTTAGCAAAAAATCCTTTAAATTATGAAGAAGATGTTGGAAATTAATCCCTAGGGCACTAAGGTCATTTCCTACCACAGAACACATTCCAAAATTCAATGGAAATTTTTAAAGAAAACAAATAGAACACAGAAGAAAACACAGCAATCTATCACCAAAAAAAGGATGTCAGATGAATAGCATCACCAATGATCTAAACTTTTCCAATAGCAAGGGGCATATTAAGCGAAAACATCCACATAATGTTTGCAATAGTGGATTGCAAAAATAAATTCCTTTAATTCAAACTGGCAGAATTTAAATTGTGTAACTATTCAGTTACAAACCAAAGCATTTTAATTACTGAAAATACTGCATGTACTTGAATATCCAAATACAATTGACTCAAAAAAGAAATAATTTGTTACTCATCTTATAACCCCATGGATGTATGTATCTTCTCTAGATAAACAATAAATATTTTTAGCAGGAGAAAAACAGTACTTTAAAGATTAAAACATCCTTCTACCTTATCAAGGAAACTCTGAAGTCTGAAAGATTCGGCTAGCGATTCTTGGATGAGTGCACTGCTTGCTTTAGTTTGATTCAAAGATTCAATCAGATCCTTATTCTCTAATATATTGCCCTGTGATGTGGCAAGTGTCTGGAAAAAAGAAAGTCATCTGTGTTACATTAAAAAACAAATCCTGTAAAGTAACCATTCTGGAAGCTGCCTATCTTTGTGATCTGTCCATATTTCTGAATCACTGAATGCATCTCAAGAGTTATAGAAAACTAGTGGTTACTCCAAAAACTAAGATGTTTTTAAAAGAAGTAAGGAAAACACAGCTCAAGAACACACTCCAAATACCGGTTTTGAGCAACCACCTGTAGGACAGCATTTTAGAATATATGGAGGCAGAGATTCACCAGTTAGAGTGGGAGAATGCACTTCTCTACCCAAAACAAGTTTAGGATAAGATCACCTGCTTTTTCAAATAGTGCAATTCATCCATGAGGAATAATACTGAGAGCTATGGGACAGCACTTATGGCTTTACTCCAAGGCTTTTAGAAGGAAATCTGTACAGTACTTCAGACAGAATGGCAATGTTGCTTTAAGATTAACTTAAATTTAGCTAGACCTCATGCAACATTGACTTTGTTGACAAAGTCCAGGTAGCACCTTCCAGTTTTCACTGAGCCTTAGGTTTTCTTCCTCAGGGTCAAAGAGTATCCTGATTTCAGGACAACGTAACAAGAATTCCAAAACTGAAATCAACCTTGCTGTTACTACCCAGACGTTTTTTGTTGTAGATATTTTAGGCTTCAATTTCTTTAAGTTTTGTACTTGATAATTCAGATTGGACAAATGAAAAAGCTTTTTGACCTCCAAGATCCCACAAAAAGAATAGTCTAAACTGAAATTTGTTTTGTTGCATCTCTGAACCTTCAGCTTCTGGTAGATATAAGATAATAAAATGGTCAAATCTGGATATGGAATTTTATTAGAGAGCAAGTTTTCCTCTTCCTGTAAGAGAAATCTACCCCACCAGAGTTTTAGAAAAGGGCTGATCTTAGTATTTAAAAATTAATAGGGAGTTAAATAGGGACAGAAAAGTTGGAAATTCATATCACATCAAATAACTATGTGCAAAATTCTAAAACTGAGCTATTGATCATAGAATCATAGAACAAAATCATAAAATGGTTTGGAGTGGAAGGGACCATCTAGCTCCAACCCTTCCATGGGTGGGATGCCACTCACTGCATAAGGCTGCTCAAAGCTCCATCCAAACTGGCCTTGAACACTTCCAGGGATAAGGCATCTGCAAGTTCTCTGGTGAACCTGCTCCCAGAGATTCCCAGAGGAACCGGTGCCTTACCACCCTCCCAGCAGAGAATTTCCTTAATATCTAATATCTAATATCTAATCTAAAGATCTAATATCTAATCTAAACCTACCCTCATGCAGTTTAAAAAAAGCCATTCTTCCCTTGTCCTGCCACTGCATGTCCTTGTAATAAGTGCCTCTCAGCTCTCTTATGGGGCAGTGTAATAAATGGCCAGTCTAATCTGCAGAAACTATTATTTTCTGCTAATCCATTGCACTCAATACTGCTGAGTTCTGTGACTTAGCTCAGACTGAGGGGTTTAGGGCACCTGGTCAATCTTCCTGCATCTCTGACCTTTCAGAAAGACAGGATACGAGGATCCATTCTCACAAGCATGAAGTACAATTTACGTGAAATCCAAGGCAAGACACAAACAAAAAATAAAACAGTCCTTCCTTGGAAGCTGTCTTTTTTAATGGAGATGAACAGCTGTTTCTGAGCATAAGTACTTTCAATAAAATAAAAAGATGAACTGAAAATTGAGAACATTAATTTTAAATGTAAGACAGGTAATGTTAACTGTGAAGAATATTACAGCTCATTGCTAAGAGGAAACAATTGTGGAGGTTTAAAATTTTAAATGTCTCTCTCAGCAATTTTTCCATTTTGTAGGGAGAGTTTTTAATTTTTTCACAACACGATCATTTCTCAACTTGAAAAAGAGTCATTTGACATGATTCACAGGCTTAAAAATGTGGCTTTTTTAATACTCATAATTTCAAAATGAAATAGAATAATTTTTAATGAAGTTTTCCCTTCTCAGTGTGTTAAAATTAATTAAATTTCTAATCAACCTAAATCAGCCTAAATCTAGCTGACCAAATTCATAAATTTAACTAGGAAAGTGCTTAATGTACTGAAAAGCTACAGTTTCATAACAGATGTACTTTCTTATCTACTCTACTCTTCCAACAGGTCCAGGCAAATAATGCCTTTATATTTTCTAATCAATAATCCTGACAGCTCATTATTCCAATACTTCCAGCACCTTCATCTAAACACACAATAATGTGATTATCATCTTATTGGTCTAACAGATATTAAAGAGGTAAATTTGTTTTACCTCCAAAAGAGAATCCTCAAGTTTAGCTAACTGTATCTTCTTATCTTCTTCCTGTTGTAACAGCTTCGTTTTCTGCTCTTCCAAATCCGGCTTCTCATGCTGAATTGTTAAAGCCAAAAGCTAAAAACCAAGAGAGAGAACAAAAACAAAGTTGTTGTTTTTTCTGCATTTCCACTTGAAGAGGGGTCAGTTTTCATGACAATTCCAAATCTCCAGAGGAAGGAGGAAAATCATATGGTTATTTTTGCTTCACATTTTGAATTATATCTTTCTTATCTACATCCCATTCTAAGCCTCTGGTTAGTATAGAAAAACTAGTTTCATACCAAATAGTGAGGGAATTTTCTCCCCTTAATTGATCTCTCTTCTTTTTTTTTCTTTCTTCCATTTGTATACGTTATATTTTGATTCCTAGACTTTATAGAGAAAACCTCAAAAGCTACTAGCATTTTAAAGGAAATAAAGTACACAGTATTTTGGTTTCACTACATTTTTTCTGTACACAAAGTATCTTGATGATACCAGCACTGCTCTCTAAGTAGGACACTGGAGAGCTATAACAGAAATGTTACCATGGTACCATAAATGCATCTTGAACGGAAAGCAAAGGCTTAGCAATTAATCTGTTGCAACTGAAGTCAATGAAGTTCATTTTCTCTACTGGACTCACTCCTTGGTTCCAAAAAAATTTTACTCTTTATATTTGTAAGCTCAAAAATACCTCCATAACCATTAAGGCAAACTGCACCATAGGGCATATTCCAGATGCTGGATGCAGCTCTGCATGTTCACTGTACATACACTGGTCTTATTCTAAATGCCTACCTGTCCTCTTAAGCCACTTGCTGTTGTGGTAAAGTTTACTTCTGTAACAATAGAAGAAGCATCAGGTGGAATGAAGGGATTCGGGTTCCTTGTTGATAGAAAAAGACGGAACTCTTCATTATAATCGATCATTTTTTCACCTATTTGTACAGCGTAACGGGGTCCTGTAAATGACAAGCAGATGCTATACTCACTCTGATTGGAACATTCTGAAATTATCTGAAAACCATCTGGTACCCTTGTATCTGTGTAATACTTTGTGACCAACAGATCTAAATATATTTTACAATATTTCTTTATAAACTGATTGGAAAAAAATACAAATTCAAAAAACTTGAAGAACACATCCTAACCTGCATTGTTAGAGACAGAAAAGTAGTAACATTGAAATAATATAGGAAATTACATAGTAACAATATTTAATACATCTGAGTAGTTTAATTATCCTTACCCAGAACACAAAGCATAAAGGACAAAAAATGCACTTGAAGTATAAGGAACACTAACAACTTTTTGAAATCTTCAGACCATGAATAAATACCACAGAGATTAATACAATATAAATATAACAAATATATTTAACTTCATCATATTATGAAAGAAACAAGTGATTTATTAAATAACTGATGCCATGGTTTCAGTCTGTTTATACTCCTGGTATTTCTCAATATGCCTGTTACAGAATAAAACTACATGTACAGCCTCCGTTACCCCTCTTCCATAACAGGTTTCCATCCTAGCAGGGTTAGAAAAGAATAGACTCAGGCAATGACACGATTAGAGTAAGATTTTGCCTCCTGATAGTGAAAAACAAATAAAAACAGAATGCTAAGATGAAAAGAGAAAATTTCCATTCCAGAAGATTTTCCAAGATGGCATACTTAGGTGCTTCTCTATTTTTAGCACTAAGTGCAGATCAGAAACATAAATCTCTTGCTAAAACACTGGTAGAGATGAAAATCACATACCAATTTTGCTTCTATGTCAAAGATCAGAATAAATTTTAAGACCATGTTGTAAAAACGTCAAACAGAAAATAGAGGCTGTACAAAGACAAATTTACTGCAGTATATATGTTCAGATTTTTTCTTAACATTTTATTCCAAGTAATGAAGTGATGTACAGTCATCACAAGGAAAATAATGCAGACAGGTCCCCACACCCACATTTTGACAAAAAGGAGAGCATGCTTGCTTGTAAAATGATGAAAAAATTTAAATAGTGATCCATTCTTCCTTTTCCAACAACAGCTCTTTAGTTTGGACCTGCACAGACCTGGCATTAACCCAGCTCATTAAAAAGCAAAAGAGGATATCTGAGTGTTATGAGCAATTTTCCTGAACAAACTAGTATATTTAAATTTAATCTGCTTTCTTCACAGGTCTGCAGACACATTCATCTTTCATACTATATCTCATTAGCTCTCCAAAATTCAATTGAAGCTTGAGGGGCAAAAAAGAGTTGTCAAGTGTTCTACCTAACCCTCCACAGATCCCTGAAATCACCACTTTCGTGCCATTCTTTTAATGAGAATAAACAAGCAAGTGCACCTGTAATGGAAGACTGATCTAAAATAACACTTTCTTTTCCCTAAACAGATCTTTCTTATATTGGTGATAAATGTATATATGAATCCTACAGTATTTGCATTGTTTTTCAGCATGTACTTATATTTGAATAATTACTGCTACTTTACACATTATTAGATTCAATAGTAGATGAAAATACAGCAAAAAAAGAGTCTTGAGGTATTTTCAGAACCCAAGGTTCATACAGTAAATTACATTCATGGGTTATGGTACAGGCTGAAGAATTACCACTTGAGGCAGAAATACAATTACAAAGGATAATCTATTTTAGTTTCTGTAATTTAGAAAGTACTTAAAACACACATTGCTGTATTTTTTAATTCACCAAGTTATCTTGATATAACTTCAAAATATGTAACATAATTCAACAGAATTCATGCTGAGATACTTGCATAATTATAATTTATTGATCACAATTTTTCATTTAAAAGAAAGTTTAAAACAACTAAGTCCAAAGCAGTCATACAAACAGGTAGAACATGTTATCTGTCCAAAACAGAGATATTATATTGTAAAACCTAAACATTGTGTTTTTTGCCTTTCTTGCATTGGTTAAGGGACTCTTTTCACCAAATTCCACCATTTTGCTGATCTCTATGATCCTTCCCATTACAAGGGCACATCAGGAACAGACCTGTGTGTCTTTTTAGGTTCAGAGAAATGCAAGAGAAGCAGGAACTCCAACATTCTAAACCTTTGATTTCTAACTCCACTAAAAGTTGTGTTAACTTCTGGTTTATTTAAGGCCCAAGTTTCCAATTAAAACTATGTGTTTGAGATCGTCACTAGGAATTAACTTAAAATTTAATTTTTTAAGATTATAAAAACACATTATTTTAACTTCTATTAAAAAAAATTAATACTTTTCAATATTTTTCCACTTACTAAATAAGAACGTATCTCCCAACATATTTCATGCATCGAAGTGTTAGAAGCAGGTTAATACTACAGAGGAAAAAACTACACAATATTCATGCTTTCATAAAAATTAAGTTTTTTATAAATAGATCTAAACTAAAGAAGTTTTGAGCATGCATTTGGAAAGATCTTGGTGTTTCACCTTGAGCAATAAGATCTTTTCTTAGCAATGGGTAAAGTACAGGTTCCACTCCATCCATTTCCTGTATAATAAGTGTCTTCCCAAATCTCACTGCCAGCTCAAGTGCAGTTAGGAAGTTGGTGTCCTGGATAAATAGAAATACATTCCTTTGATTCATGTTTTTTTTTAAAAATGCAATCATTTCAGAATGAGTAGGAAGGCATTACACCAAATGGCCCAAATCTATAAATCAGTAGTATAGACGAAAAATCCTATTAGAGGCATATGATATTTCAGGGTTTAGCCACAAATGTTTAGCTTAAATAAACTTGATCTACTGACCAAAAAAACCTATTTAACATGCCTAGATCTTCAAGTGCTTCATCAGAAGAGAGCAGGTTTACTGTCATGAATTGGCCACGTCTCATATCCCAAATTTCAATATGTAGCTATGTCTCAAAACTGAACCGAGCACAGGACTCACGTTATTAAGAAGTCTACATGCAGCCTTTTGTTGCAAACAGGTGTTTAAACATGCAGGTAGTGTTTATGATCCCATTAGTCAATAGAGATCCTGGACAACATAGACAACAGAGACTGAAAGGTAATTGGGGCACTCAGCTAGCAGGATAAACAATCAATTACCCAAAAATGTGTTATCTACAAGGGCTCCACAGAGCCAGCAGGGATCTGTGCAAGATTTACATGCTCTTGAAGCAATCTTTTGAGGCCAGGTGGGGTTCAAAAGGGACTTCTGAATAGCACCAGATGCCTGCCTGTGTGTGTGCAACTGAGCCACACCTCACTACTCAGGTAAACAGTTACAGGTACACAATGAATTTCAGGTACATTAATCTCAAACTGAAATCAAATTTATTCTTTCCAGGGTAGATAATACAACACAACAATCATAGGGAATTAAGGGTATATATAGTCCTGAAATCCAGTGAACTGCAACCAAGTATACAAAAGACCTCACAAACCTTTAAAAACTATTTTCTAAAATCTGGAATAGAGAAAGTTCAAACATAGAAGACCAAGAGTAACTACTGCACCTGTTGATTAATAACTTCCAAACGCGATTCCTTCAAATGCGTCTTCAACCATTCAGTGGCCCGGAAAGAAGGGTCTATCAAAAATGGGCAAACTTTACTCTAGGGAAAAAAAATAAAGATATTTACTAAAATCTATTTTAAGAATAAAACTAGAATACTTTCTTTTTAATTTCCCCAAACTAATGGAATTATATTTCTAAATCCTTTTTAATTAACAAATTGTTTAGAGAATAACAGACTAGGAAATTTATGTCTTTCATTTTATTTATTTTTTAAAAAAAAAAGGAGAGCACCCAAATCCAAAATTCTCATGTTTATCCTGCTGATGTTAGGCAGTTCTTCACCTTCTCTTAAAAATAGGAGCCTCTATTCAATGAGTATAATCTACAGCTTTTGTTAATCACAACTGCTTTTAAACTTAGAAGAGTTATTAGTTTTCCTTTTTCTTCCTCTGGTGGGCAAAGGTACAATACTTCTGGGTATGGACTTCAATGCATTTTAGAAAGAATCATGAATACAAGTATTTTGCAGGCACAAAGCTACACTCAATTCTGTCCAGTACATCTATGTCTCTCTTGTGCTGAGGATCACACAACTGCACCCAGGTGTAACCTCACCAGTGCTAAGTGAAGGGGAGGGATGAGCTCCCTTGACCTGCTGCCAATACTAAAGCTGTCCAGGATACCCATAACCGTATCATGAACTCCCTGGTGTCCACCAGGACCTGCAAATATGCTTTGCAACTAGTTGGTCCTCAGCACATGTTGGTACATGGGCTTGTTACTACCCAGGTGCAGCACTGTGTAATTCCCCTCCCTGAACTTTATGAGGCTCCTGTCAGCCCATTTCTCCAGATTGTCAAGGACACTCTGGGTCTCAGCTTCACCCTCTTGTGTATCAGAGATTCACAGTCATGAGAGAGACTCATGTCTATGACAGAGAGTCATAGAATTGCTTGGTGTGGAAAGTCCCTTATATATCATCTAGTTCCAACACCTCTGCAAAGAGCAGGGATGCTACTCATTAGATTAGGTTGCCCATGGTCACATCCAACCTGACTTTGAGCACTTCCCGGGATGGGGTATCCACAGCTTCTTTAAGACACCTGTGCCAGTGCCTCACTACACTCTAAGTAAAGAACTGCTTCCTAACGTCTAATCTAAATCTCTCCTCGTTTAGTTTATAACCATTCTTCCTTCTCCTCTTATTATCTGCCTACGTAAAGACTTGTTCTCCCTCTTTTCTCCAAGTCCTCTTTAAGTACTGAAAGGCCACAGTGAGGTATCCCCAGAGCCTTCTCTTCTCCAGGCTGTATAACCTCAGCTCTCTCAGCCTATCCTCACAGCAGACGTTCTCCAGCCATCACATCATCTTGGTGTATCAGCCAGGTCTCTCAGTTTTGTGTCAGCAAACCGGCTGAAACATGTACTTTCAACAATTCTTTGGTTCAGTCTGATAGAAAAGCATTTCCAAGTTTGGGGCTTTTATTAGAGTGAGTTCCAGTATTCCAAACTGAGTAGCTACACAGATGTCAAACTGAAAGACAGGGGAACGTGATGAGTATTCAAGCATCAAAAGATGATCAGCACAGAAGGCTGAGAACTGTACTGTAGATCACACGGGTAAAATATCATGTCCAATTTCAGCTTTATCAGGATGTACACAAGGAAAATTATTTGACCTGATTGAGTGCTTCAAAATGCTCTTTACACACAGTGAGATTTTTAAGAGCTCAATCTATTCAACTAATGAAAAAGATGAAAAAAGGTTTCACTGTAGCATATAAGTAGCTTTAATGATATAAGACTGTTTATTGAAAAGCTTTTTAATCAAACTGAGAAAAGAATATATAGATCTACTAAAAGGATGATAAAGCAAGATAAATTCAAACTGGAGAAAAATTGGTAACTAATTTAAATCAATAAATCATCTAAGCAAATAACTTGCAGTAAATGCAGATTCTCCTGATGTCATTAAATATTTGTTAGTAGATCTAATAAATGAATAGAGTATTACATACATAATCATATGTTATGTATTATACATATCTATATATATAATAAAACTGAATCTTTTCCTTCTCTCAAGTATTATTAGATATGTACATATACATATATACATATACATATACATACACATACATATATACATAAATATATATATATATATATATGTCTTGAAGTATCTGCATATAGCGTTTCCTTTTTCTGAGAAAAAAAAGTAATAGAAATTATATGCCAAAGTGAACACGTACAGGACATAATCTTCCACTAGTTGTATTGGTGTTAATGACTATTTACACTTTAAACCTGAATAGACTGATACAGAATAAAACAGTAAGAGCAAAAATGAAAACACGGATTTTCTTTAGCAGTTTTTTCCTTCTGCTACAAAATATCCATTGCTACATATGTATTTATTCTGAGTGTGTGCGTGTGCTCTGTAATGCCAATAAAAGACACAAATGAAATAGTTCAAGTTGCCATGTTACTGAAATTTGTAAAAATTTAAATACTTCCAAGACAAGACAAAAAAGCAAATTTACCTGCAAGATGACAAGAGCATTTTCTATTGAAAGGTCATCTGAAGGCAAACCTTCACTTTTCCAAACTAACTCCTCACTTTCTGTACACAAGAACCGCCGTAAATCGAACTCTGACAAATGAAAGTGTAAGTTACTATCATCATTTAGAGTCTGCATAATTAAAAGCATTTACCAGCCTATACAGAACAGAGACTTTGTCTATTAATAGAGTGCAAGTCTGTAGATTTCCCTTTAATCTACTATTTTATTGCGTTTATTGAACTTAGTATTAATAAGTAGCTGATATCATAGAAATATTTTACAGTTTTCCTAACACACAGATAAAAATGATTACTGAAAATGCAGAAGCATTCAGAATGCAGTGGCAAATTTACAACAGTTAATGTGAACACATTCATTTTTGTAAACTTTTCTTTCTAAGCAAGGACTATAAAGACACAATTATTTATAAATATTTATAATCTTAATAATTTCATAGAATGAATCTAAGAAATTGTCTGTCGGTATGTAGAAATATTTATTGAGTAAGAAAATGTCTCTTCTCATTTGAGAGTACAAAGACAACTGAGAGTGTTCATTAGAACTCACTGGCATTTCTCACTTCCTCAATCAAGCTTAATTACTTTCATGCAGACACTGACAAACACACACACAAAATTACTTTCAAGGCCTGCTGATTTGGTCCATTTATCCAAGCTGTTTTTCCTCTGATCCTCAGGAGCAGCAGACAGATATGTAATAAATGCAGCTGCTAACTGAGCTCTTTTAGGCAGCGTAGCCAGGTCATCTGTTATCTCTGACACCTTCAAAAAACGAAGTACAGCATGTACAGGTGTTTTGCAAACAAAAATTGCATTAATACATCTCATCAGTTACTAAAATTCCAGAATTACGTTTGCCTGCCATTGGTAATACAGTTGAGACAGTTTCTTTTCTTGAATTTCGGGGATCTATACCTAGCTAAGACACATGGAGGTATGGGAAAAATTCCTTTCAGCTCTGGGCTAGAGCATGCAGATATTTCTGATAATGTAGCTATATAAATCCATGAATTTGACGAACTGTTCAACTTACAAACAAATGAATAAATGGTATTATAGTAAGAAAGATAAGAAATATGCGTTCCTAGTCACAGTTGGGCTGTAAGTATAACTTACACTATACAGATAATAAATACTATATGCAACTATTATACTTACTGTTATTCACTGCATACTTACATGATAAAATAAATTCATCATATATCTTAAAATAATTTATCTGCACTAAATCAACTCTGTTTTGAAATTTTCCAGTATTTTGAAGAAAAATGCAGTATGTTGACATCATATGTGACTGCCATAATTGGTTTCAAAGTTCTGTCAGTTTTACTTTAATCAAATTGATATTAAAAAGAAATGCTGATACACAAAATAAGGGCAACTTTTTATTGCTTCCTCCTTACTTTAAAGGGAGACAAATACTGCCTTTTTACTGTCTTCATTATGGGATGAGTTCCTAATTAATCTATCTGTCAGTTTAGTCTACAGCATACCATTAATAGATAGTCTGAATTTTCTCATGTACCAAGATGAAAAACTGTGAGGAATTACTTTTAGAGGCACTTAAACACTGGGGTTCAAATTTATCCAATCCTTACTACAGCAGATGGAAAAGCTGTAAAGCTACTTTCAGAGGAAAATCTTGCAATTTTTTCCAGTATGGTGGTCAACCTACAAGAAGGATTCATCTAACCTTAACTTTGCTTCTCCAAAATGCAGGCACTTAGTCTAATTGTTGAGGCTTTTTTCAGTATCAGTGGAGACACAGAATCATGTATCTCTGCATGAAGATTTCTTCTGACTTACAATACCCAGGAAAGTTACTCAGTGCTTTCTGGAGGTGACAGCTATTTTCAGCTTATATGTATCTTCAGATTTTCCTTTTTGTTTCAGACTGTAAAATGGCCTATGTCTCCAAAGACTTGTAGGTTTCTCTCAAATATATCATTTGAGCAAACAAGATATGCTTACCTACCCTACTTCAGCAGGAGAAAAGTTTCAAGCATGTAAGTGAAGACTTCAAAAGCAACCCAACATTTTGGGTATAACTTTATGCACATTTACAACAAAAATGCCTTGAAGGTGATACATTTTAAGACTGTAATTGTTTAAAATCTGTCCCTTTTGGTTCTATCTCAGGTTGGAGAGTCCAACTGCTGACATGTTCAGTCATCATAATAATTATATTCTTAAGATGAAAACTAGCACAGAATTTTGTATGTTTTCTATTAAATACTGGGGTATTTTGACACCTTTGGTAGCAAGGTTATAAGTACGGTGAAGTAAAAAGAAGCTTCAGAAAAAAGGAAAGCTTTGTTTTCTAATGACAAATCAAAAAATGTGCACTGGGAGACATGCAGAATGGCAGTAACATTCTTCAAGCAATGCAAAGACTGTATTTTCAAATTCTCAGCTATAAGAAAATCATGAAAACTTTCACTAACCTGAGCGCTCCATCTTTTGTGCTCTCTATCGAGTTGATTTATCAGTACCTCTGCAGCTTTCAATGTTTTTTGAGCTTTGCTTAGCTCTGCTTCAAGTTTTGCTGCTTCTGTTGTTCTATTCTGGAACCTATAAAACAAATACTCTTTATAATTGCTATCATGAACTACAAAACTTACATACAGTTATTTTCAAAGAAGTTTAATTGATTGAATTTGTAATAAATGGCTCCTTATTGTTAACAAAGAACACAACTGCAGTAGTTCTTTTTATACCTTCTGCTTCTAATTGGCAGATGGGCTAGCTAGACTTTTAGCTAACAAAATTTAGATGGATGCACAGGTAAGATTTAAAAATGGATTTGAAATACAGACTATAATGTCTGAAAATCATTCCTCCTTCTACTTAAACAGCCTGACAATTTTAGTGATTGTGTAAAGTTTTGTTGTGCACTTAGGACAACAGCATGCTCAATGCCATACCACACATTTGCAACTATTTGGTAAACTTTATCTATTAGATGTTTTACAAAGAATATAAATGGATGTCTCCAGTTCCATTCACAGTAGACTATTTTGTAAACTAATATGAAGGAAGAACACCCCCAACAAACAGGCATGGTTTAGGTGTTATTTCATACTGTTCAATATCTAACTAGTTTGATTAATATTTAAAATAATGGATACATATAATCAGTCTATTCAAAATAATTTATTTATAGATTTCTTTATAAATATATGGTATATAAATTAATATATTTAACTCTAGTTATAGTATTCAATTAACCTAAGAAATCACTGTATAGTTAATTGACAAGAATTCAAGAACTATCCTTTTGTTTTTGGCAGATTACAAAACATGACTTTTAGTAATATGTACATATGTCAGGTTGCAAAGTATCTCCTATATTAAGTACATAATAAAAACATCAAACTAAAAAACTTGGATTAAACAGAATTTGGAGAAAGTATAAACGTTTACCAGATCCATTTTTATGTCATGTGCTTGATGAGAGACTAAGAAAGAAAGGAGACAGCTAACTAGCTAACTGTCAGAAAAGTAGGCCACCCTAAAAGAAATAGAACTGCCTCTTTTCCAGTTGAGATCAGTAGAAGTTTTGTATAGGAATGTTTCCAAAGTCCTAAGGAGTCATTTTAGTCCTCTGTGATTCAGAAGGTGATAAACATACTGTTTACCTCTGACATCTACAATGCTTACAATAAAAGCTACCAACACAGTCAGTAGTGAGAAGCAGGTACTTCTAAGGAACATTTATTCCATCTGATCAAGGAGATGAACTGCAATCTGATAGTATTTATTTCCACTGAGAGTACAGATAGCTTAAGCATAACTAATTCTGACGTAAATATCTTGCACTACAGGAAGTTACATTTCCTTAGATAAAATTCATTATTCATACTGTAAAACCATCAATGTTTTTTACTTATATCTTGAAATAAACAAACCCAACTTACTTGTCTTTCAGTTCCAATACTTTTTGACCAACAGAGCTCAGAAGATCCTCTAACCTCTGTTTCCTGTCTTCAGTTTTCTTGAGATTACTATAAAAATGTAATGTTTATTTTGAATTATGGACCCAAAGGAAGAAAAAAAAGTGCAAATATAACAGGAAATTAATTTACATAGAGATAGTTCAAAGATGCTCTTTGTTGTGTTTTATATCAAAACATGTATCTTCACATGTAAAAGCTTTGAGTACTACACATGGTTTTTTTAGTGGAAACCAAACACCCCATTCCTAAAGATCAGAACAAATTCTTCTAATACAGAATTTTAAGACCTGGAAAAACAATCAGTACAGATTCCTCAGGTTATGGATAGTCATAGGACAATGTCTTATCTTTCTGATCCTAAGGAGAAATCGATAATGCTTGGTACATGACTGAAAAAGAGGAACTGTGTATCTCATAAAATAGCATGGGTTTCACTGAGAGAATACATTTTAAGCATACCTGTGATGCTAATTTCTGCTTGACAGTATTCAGCTGAGACTGAAGGTAACTCATGATTGTACAAAAAACATTCAAGGCATAGCTTCCAGGAAAAAGAAACCATTGTACACTTATTTTTTCTGTCTCAATATGTAGTTTTATTACCTCTGAATGAGGTTATCTTTTATCTCTGCTTTTAATAAACTTCATACAGAATCACAGAATGGTTGGAAATTACCTCTAGAGATCATCTAGTCCAACCCCCCCTGCAAAAGTAGGATGGTGTCCACGCATAGTTTCGGTATTAGAGGAAAAGACTCCTCAACCTCTCTGGCATCTTGTTCTAGCATTCTGTCACCCTCAAAGTAAACTCTTTCCTCCTACTCAGACTCCTCCTTGGCAGATTCAGTTTTACCCACCACCACTGGAATTAAAAACACTGATTTTGTAATAGAGCCTAACTTACGCTTCCAAGCCAGCCTTTTCTTTTTCCAAAGGCTGAATTCGTTCTAGGACATGGGAATACTGGATGTTGGCATTCACCCAAGCTGCTAATGGAGCAGCTGCAGCACTGGCTCGTTTAGCATTCTGAAAAATTCAGTACAAGAAAAGTTGTTACAAGAAAGTCCTTGAAGTATAATATAGAAGATATAAACGCAGGGTAAGTAACCGCAACAGATATTCTAGTTACCAACTTAAATATGCTAATGAGCCAACTCTTCTAATGAACTAATCTATTAAATTGTTACTAAGACTATATTGAAGGCCATCAATCCATGTAAAAAAACCACAGTGGGTATTTTTACAACTGTGAAGCTAAACTGAAATTAACAATTTTTAAATCAATGAATGATTTATTACGCTCTTACTGTTACAAGGACACCAAAGGAGCCATTTACAATTTCCTGGTCTGAGTTTTACTTTACAGCAGTAGAAAAATCTTTGAGTACTTGTCTCCATAATGACTTCTTACCCCACCCCTTCTCATTCACCAATCAAATTCTAACCTTAGGAGGCAGTAGGCTACAGAGTAATCTCTGCTACAGCTTTATCTGTTCATACTGACAAATTCTGTAAGCAGAATTCATCACTTTTTCTCTAACTTAAGCTCATCCTAAAAATTATACTGGCAAACCAGGCAATCACATCTTTTCTTTTGGTCTTTTTTTTGTTTTCATTTTACATAATGCAATCAGGTATTACCTTTGGATCAAAAGATGCTCTGTTTTTAGAAAGAAGCTCTTCAACACTCTCTCGTATTTCTTTTGGAATATTACGGGCATCAAATGATCCTATGTCCTCCCTTATACTTCTTTTGGCCAAGAAACTGTAAAAAGAATTAAATAACTAAGTAAAGAAGAAATAAATGTTAAAAAAGGTTATTTCCGTATGAAACCAAGGAATTCTGAATTCAAGATTTCTGAAAACAATAGAAAGTAGTTCATATTGTAAATTAATGTTTAATTTTAATGGCTAAATAAAATTCTCACCTCTTCATGCTCACCCATGATGTATCAAAAATCCCCATCAGCCGCAGAACTCCCTCTAGAATGTCTCTAATTATGTCAGGGGGCATCCGGAGCGACCGGATTTCTAACAAAGCCTCTGGCTTTATATTTCCAACAGCTAATTTAGCTTCATTAACCAATGGCTTAAAACATGAAAACACATTAAAAAGAGAGATGAGGATACGAGAAACTGAACATTTTCCATTCCAGTTTTCATGCAATTTCTTTTTCTTTTTAAATACTTTATTACCTAAGAAACTACCATTGATGTAGATTCATATTTAGAAGTTACTAAAAAATTGCCATGTATTTACTAAGTGATAATAAGTATACTTCTACATAAAACAGCATAATATAATCCTGATATTGTGATACAGGTATCTTTTAATAATGATGCTAACTACTATTTTAGGCATGACCGGGGATCTTTCTGCAAACATCCACAGAAGTACAGGCCACAAAGGCTTTTCATTTCCAGTAGCTAAACAAATCCTTCACCCTTATCAACAAAGCAACAAAATGGCCAGGAAACATAAGAAAGTAACATTATCATTAAAGACTGTGCACATCTTGCACATCCTTCATATTTATCAAAAACTAGAGAATGGGACAAATCCTCTAGTTCTATGTCACTTTCAATACAAGGATATAATTTCTTGGTACCTACGATATTTAAAAGGAAAAGAAATTAAGTTATTGTACTGTTGTTCCCTTAGTCTTTAGTATAAACTTAAAATGCATGGTATGAAAAATACAGACTAAAAGCAGTAACTGAACACACATACCTCCCAAAAAAAGTGATGCTTAACAGTTGCAAAATCTCTTGAACAAGCAGTTTGCTGTAGTGTCATCAGGATATACACTTTTCAGGATTTAGTAATGACTGTAAATTATCTCTCACAAAACTATTTCCATTCAGCTGACAGTACCAAGCCCTATATTATCTGCTTGATCAAGGCAAAGTAATATAGTTGGTCTATATAAGATATCAGTAATTGAAAAATATTACAAAAAATCAGCAGAACTCAGCTGTAGAGTATGCCAGCATAGAAATAGCAGATGAAAGCAAGATTTGCCTTGGAAATTCTCTAATTACTATCTAACAGAATACAAATGCCAGAAAGTCAATCTCTGTTTGCCACATGGAATACTGTTTTCTAATGCATAAAAGTCCTGATACCAAAATAATTTAGAGTAAAATTTAAGAATTGAAGGAATAAATTCTGCAAAACCATTTTGCATGGCAGGACACAAGTAAGATAAAATCAGACTGCAAAATATTACTTTTCCTTATCAGCTCTTACCTGAACCTCTTTCAGTTCATCTTCAATTTTTTTTTTCCTTTGTTCTATTTCTGCAGCCTCTTCTGCTATTCGGTGTTTTATCTTTTCCATTTCTGCTTTTTGCTCACTAGCACTCTGTAAAAAAAATTAATTCACTTTGTTTGCAAATTTACAGATTTTATTCCTTTAGGTCTCTTATTTCTTTTAGTCTTCACTATAATAATTTGCACAATACTAATTACAATAAAATAGCTGAGTCTGTTTTATATTAGGCAGGCTGGGTAAGTAAATAAACTATTAGAATAAGCATAATTTGCTTTTACTGTGTGTCCTTCCCTTTCTTTACCACAGACCAGATCTATACCTCTATCTTTGGGGCTCATTATGACTTTTTTCCCCTTGCTTCTGATTTTCCATTGCTTATCAAGATATCAGCCTTCCTCTAAAAGTATGAGTGACAGCATCTGTAGCATTCTTACTATAATAGAAAGTACCATTTTTCTGTCACTGTCCTGATCCCATTTTTATTTCAATTTCTTTCACAACACCATTAAAACACTCTTTTTCTATCATGTTCGTAAAAGCAGCAGTTGTATTGGAGTTACAGCTTATTAGCCTAGAATTACTAACCATGGTATGGTGTCTTTACTTGTAATTTTGTACCAATCTGTCTGTAAGGATAACTGTCTCAAGTCCTACATGTATGTTATAAGTTGTTTGGGTTTACTTTTCTTTTTTTTTCTGGATTTGTACCTGTGCCTACAGGCAGAGAATAGCTACTAGACATCTCCAAGAATACTAAACACTTCAGTAAAACAATTAATACCTAGTATATAAAACTACAGTAGGAAGGACCATACACGCCTTTTATCCATTGAGGATAAATGTACAAAATAAAATACTAATATTCTAGGCTCAGATCACCTAAAAGATACAAGACAACAAAGCCCAGAGTTTGTGTTTTTTCTAGTATATAACACATTATCATCACCAGCAATTGTCAAGCAGAAAGTAACACATGCATAAAAGCAGAGAAAATGTTAAAATAATAATAATCCTCTGAGCACTTAACCCAAGCTACAGATCAGCATGTTATTGAAGATTACATTCAAATCCATAAAACATTAGCTACATAAAACTAGATTAGACATTTCATGCAAATGAACATGTACTGAATGATTGCCCTGAATAAGAAAACCTTAACACTCAGTTGTAGGTCAAAAGCTTTTTCTTAAAAGGAGATTAAAAGAGTCTGTATGTATTGGAGCTCTCTTTGTTATGCAAGCTAGATCACTTGAAGTGACATTAAAATGTTAGAGGGCACCTATACTTTATGCTAATCTAAATAATCAGACTTACACTGTAATTTTTCTGATGTCAGTGGGGCCACGGTATTTCGTTGCTTTTGGCCTATTCTTTGATTTTCTCCTACAGTGTAATATGTGCTACCCACATACCAATAACTCTACTGTGAAACAGCAGATGCAGATTTAAAACTGAAATCATCAACACACCAAGCCAATCATCATTATTCAAATCCATGTACCACAGACAGACAGAGCCTAAAAGTACCAAAAGCTGCCAACAGGAAGAGACTTGCAAAGATGGGAACTTATGCACCTTTAAAGCACTGTGAAACAAATGGTACAAAAGACCAGGCACTACATACAGAGAATGTCTTTGACATCGAGCTTCAGACTGACCAGATTAAACCAGTAACAAGAAGGAAAACAGTGCAGTGATAGTAGCCTCATTACAGTTTATCCTACATCTATAATTCCAGGAAGTATCAATGTAGAGACCTATTGTCTACACAATTATTTCACTTGACTGAGAAAATTCTACTAAATAAAAACAGAATTTTGAAAAAAAAGCCTACCTCTGAGCTGAAGAATAAAAATTCAAAGAGTGATGAATGTAGAGGTATTATCTAACCTTCTCTGGGGTTAACTTCTGAGAACCAGATCTCATGAAATACATACTAAGAGTTGACATATTTAATTTCTGGTATTTGTTACTTAAAATAGGGCTACTTGTATGTGTTTCGTTGAAATTTCCTATCTGGGATAAACATAAAACTGATCAGTTTGGATTTACAAATTTCTAGGAAAACTTTCAGAGTTAAACTACAACAGTGAACACTACTCAGGTACAAATTTTGGCACTGATCTCTTCCTACTCAACCAGTTCTAACCTGATTTAAATTACACAGACCTCTGTCCTGTTGCAACTTTATTCAAGCCTCTGGGCTCACACCTTCCCTTAGGCAAACTCTTGTAAATGTGTCAGGTTTTGTAACGGTTGAAAAGAATACAAAACACAGGCAGTTACAGAGATCAAAGATAGAAAAAAACAGCCTTTTTTCTTTTTTTCCCTCCACTTTTGATGTGATTGTGTACACCACCTGCATAGACACTGTAATTTCTTGAAGAGCAGCATCAGCTTCATCCTGCTTTGTTTTGAGTAAAACGCTTTGTTCTCCAGCTTTCCTATTCAGTTCATCTACCAGGGCCTTAGCTTCATTCAGCTTTGAAACACCTGCCTATAAAAGTTTACAGGAAGCAGATACTTAGCAACAAATTTTAAGTGAATTTAAATGAAAGTTTGCTACAAATAGTATGGAACCTATGACTAATGCAGACTTATTTTCTTTTTCTTTAATTAATTTTCACCTTTTCTTGATATTATTTAACCTAAAAATGAGATCTGGCAGTTCTAGATATGTCACTCTAAGATCTATTACTACATCAAGAAAATTTTTTAAAAAAATTCTCAAAATGGCAAACATTAAATGAAAAAACAACTAGCATATGATCTTTTTCCCAAGAATTCAATAGCATTTCAGTTAACTGATATTAACTCAATGTAACTATATCTCCTCTAAAAGCAAATCAATTAAAATTAAACAAAATGAAATAAAATAGATTATCTGATTTCTACATATTTGTACACTCTCTAAAAAATATAGATTAAAAAATATAGATACACACAAAATAAAGTCTCATTTATGCTTAAGATTAACTATTTTCTTTACTCACACCTTCTACATTGTTTACTTTA
>JAOTQP010000001.1:75333887-75374541 GCA_026413545.1 Cichladusa arquata
ACATATATAGATTTATATAGATATATATAAATAAAGTATCATTTATGTTTAAGATTAACTATTTTCTTTACTTTCTACATTGTTTACTTTATGCTAATTATATAATACCAATATTTCAAGATATATTTGAAAAAAATTACCAAAAATTAATAAAAACAAAAAAATTAACAAAAGCAAGAAAACCACTTCTCACTCTTTCAGCCACTTAAACAGAGAAGAGCATTAAGAATGATACTATTTCTCTCCTGAAACCACAGCATGAGCATATGCCAATAGAGGACGCATCACATAACCATGTTAGCAGCTACAGCTCAATGCACGAGACAATTCTTAATGCAAGAATATATTGAAAAGCCATATGTCAAGTGTTTTAAACACATACCTGCAAGTGGTTCTGCCTTTTTATTAGCTCTCTTCTCTTACTGTTATTGATGGTACTGTATACTTGAAGGAATGTCATATACCTGCTAGGCGTTGCACCATATATTTTACATGATTCATGGATTGCCAAAAATGACTTCAGAAAATCAGAATCACCTGTACAACATCATTTGTTACACAGATAAAATTATACTGAACTTTATCTCACATTAAAATAACTAAGAAAAAGCAATAGTATATGCTTGCTTTTCGAGATATGAATTAAGAGTATTCAAAATAGTACAAAAAGTATAATTTTTTTAAGTACTCCCAGGGAAACAGCATGTAAGTACATTTGAATATTTCTCAGAAAGAAATACACTGAAATTGTTTGATATTTGGAAAAGCCAGCAAAATTAATTGCAGACTACTGAGAGCTAATCATATAAGAAACTACTTCCACAAAAACTGAATTTTTAAATACTTGGACAGTTTTAGAAATAAAGCCCATGTGCTCTTGTCTTCTCCCTTATCTCTCATGACAGGCAAACTAAAAGGTTTTCCTGTTACTCAGTTTGTTGAACAGTTCATCAAAAGAAGCCCAAAGATACTGTAAAATAAACTACATTACCCTACAAAAGAAAAAAATTGCTAAAGCATATCAACATATAAATGAATGCCTCTAATAAGTACTGCAGCCTAGATTAATTATGATGATCTAGGTTAAAGAGGGATGGTAATGTGAGCACCAAATACTATTTTTGGCCAGTATTCTGACTGGCCTACAAAAAATCTATCAAAACCAAGAAATTCCAAGTGATCCACTTACCATCTCATATTCTGTTGGTTCCACGACCTCTAAGTGCTACTTTTATAGAAAGTGGCTAAAAGTAGTATTCTGCAAGGGAGTGCTGGCACTGGTCTCTTAGATCATATTTGAGACACTATTTTTAACAAGACTAAATTTGAAGTCTTATGATAAAAACTAATTATTCTGAAAAAGGGGCATTACTTAGAAGAAAGTAGTTTTTGAAATTAATAAAGTAAAATGAAGTTCTACAAAAGAACAATTAAATACATAAACTGAAAAACTCTCAAAACATCAGATTTTCAGGTTGTTAAATAAGATCCATATAGAAGGAAGACACTGACCAAAACAAGATACAGCTAAATCAGCTTATAAAATTGAAGATATACAGTGACTGCTTGTGACAGAAGAGACTACATTTGATCAGCCAGGATCCAAACTAATGCTCCCTTGTGCAAAATGCCTGCCATGTGAACACCACCAAAGTCTATGAATATGCTAGTAAACACATACTCAAAGTATCTATGCCTAACACAGGATCAAGTGTTTAACAACAAGAAGAATAACCAGTAAGTCTACCTAAATATTACCTGAATGTTTTTTCTTAACTTCTTTGTGCGTTTTTCCCATCTTTTCTTGTTCATCTGAATCACACAGAAGCATTTCAGGTATCTAAAACGACATGATTTTTTGCATGAAAATTACAAACTTTATTTCAAATTAGAAAAAAAATACAAACTTTCAATCTAGTTTCTCCTTTGAAAAGACTGAAAATGATACACTTAATCAGAATAAGGAAGCTACAGGATACTTTTAGCACTAGAAAGATAAATTCTGCCTTTCCATATCACTAATAACTTCCTATTCTCTCAAGTGGAAGGTATTTTCCTGGCTCTTGGAAGGAGCAACTAATTCACAGAGTACCTAACAACAGCACAAATCTAGAAGCTTTAAAAGTACATATAATCCAAGAGGAAATAAGACAGTCTTAATCCACATTCTGCCCATGTACATATTACCCACTAATTGACCTTCACTGAGATCACTCAGACAGGGGAACAGGACGATGGCAACGCCGTTCTGGTGCTGTGTTAGTGCTTAGGGGTTCTGTTTGTGTTGGTCTGTGTGACAATCACATGCATATATGTTCATGGGCTTCCTATGGGGTCACAGATTCCTTCAGTTGCTTCTACCTGCTTCAGCATGGGCTCCCTGGGCTGCAGGTGGATCTCTGCTCCACTATGGTAACTTCTTTTCACTTGTTAAATGTTATCCCAGAGGCACTGCCACCAACGCTGTTAGGCTCAGCCTTGGCCAGTAGCACATCCCTCTTGGAGCCAGCTGGCCCTAATTCCACCTGACATGGGGGAAGCTTCTGGCAGCCTCTCATAGAAGTCACCCCTGCAGGCCAATCTGACACCCAAACCCCAAACAATTGCCTTTAACATTTTGCTTGTAGTCTGTATTTTGCTCTTAAATGCTGTGCTTGATCAGAGTCATAGTAGTCAGCATGTTGTTCAAGTCAGCCCACAGAGAGAACAAAACATAATGGTACTGGTAAAATAACAATGCTAATAATACTTAACTGTTCTGCAGAATTTTCCATCTTTGTAAGAGTATACAAAGGGATAAAATAAGTACAGTGATAATTATTCCTTCACAACTTTAAATATCTTGACCTTATTCACCAGAGCTCAGTTATATTTAGAGATAATAATTTAAATAAGTCACAGTTAATGCAACTTACCTTTTTCATACTGTCTTCTGACCAGGTTTCCATCCATAAAACCTGACATTTCTTATACAGTGCTGGATTACTTTCACAGTTTATTGTGAAATTTAAATTGGTAGAATCCATGATCAAGACAACATGCAGATTTTG
Source organism: Cichladusa arquata (assembly GCA_026413545.1). Classification (NCBI taxonomy): domain Eukaryota; kingdom Metazoa; phylum Chordata; class Aves; order Passeriformes; family Muscicapidae; genus Cichladusa; species Cichladusa arquata. The sequence goes on from JAOTQP010000001.1 coordinate 75,336,938, forward strand.
TTGGACCCCTAACAAAATGTAACAATTTTTAGTACATAATAATCTGAATACATGATGGTAGATTTATTGCAAATAAAACATAATTTACTTTTTTTTCAAATACTTATCACAAGGTGATTTCTGAAAAAAAAGAGCCTCTAACATCAAATCACACTAGGACTGGAATTTTTATAAGTAGAACTTTATTTAGTACGAATTCTCACTATGTATACTACAGTGCATTTTTTAATTCTGAAGAGCTGACTGTATTTAAGTAGAGAGCACTAGTTCTCATTCTAACCCATGTAGACCAATAGAACCATGGCCAGTTGCTGTGACTGTATTCTTTCAGTCATACTCTTTGATTTATTTCTAAACTATTTAATCTTCTCATCGGGCCAAGGAAGAAATACAAATAATTAAGAAATGTATCTGTAAACTTGCTTATAATTACTCAGAATCCAAAGTGATTTTTTGATATAATTGACAAATAGAAGAAATGTCTGTTACTAGATATATATAAAACTTATACAAACCAGAAAATAATGGGAACAAAAGCTTTCTTCCTTCTAATACTTTCAACAGCAGAGTTCATAACATTTGTCGAACATTCATCAATACAAAATTTCAGACAGAAAAATAAATTTTAAGCTGAGGATTCTGTGCCCTCAAATATCACAAATATTATTCTTGCTTGCAATTTAATAACTAATTAAAAGTTTAAAATGCACACAATGAAAAGACCATGTTAGAAATTATTTTTCCATTATTATATCACTTTTTAAACTTCATATTAAATTATAACTTATAACTCTGTTCACATACGGTATGTGAAATAGTTGAAAATTGGTCCTGTAAATCCATCTTGTGAAGCTTGATCCTTCAGAGGAGATAGCAATGGTTCTAATTCTTCTATTTTATACAGCCCAGGAACTTCTCCTGTTTCGAGAATGAATTTAAGTCAGATAAAATACACTATAATTCTTTAAACTGCTTTGAAGGCTTCCCTTGAATCCTCTGTATAGAGAATTCAAATTTCATAGTATTCACCTCCATACTTCCGTGAGTATTATCCCACGTACTTAATCCTTCTTTTCATGATATCACAAAACAAAAAAACAAATAACAGTGATTTAACAGTCTACTGTGTTTATATTGCTGAAATGTGTTTGAAAAAAACTCTTTCAAAGACAGTGACCCAGTACTGCACACGAAACAAATCAAAATAAACTGTCATACATCAGGACATAGGAACATGACAGTGAGTAGTCATCTAGATCCTCAGACATAAAGTTTTAACACTGGTTGATGAAAATCTGATACTGTGAGTAGATTTGGGGTAGCACCTGAGAGACAGGAAAATCTGGTGCTCTTATCAATCAGCTCTTAAACTACAGCAGTTCCAAAAAAATCATTTAGCAACTCTGACTCAGTCCTTCAATGATCTTCTCTCTGATCCAGGAACAAAGCTGGGCAGTAAAATAAAGTCACTTTTCTTATTTGTTATTGTTATTTATCATCTCATTACCTTCAGAAAAGCAAGCTTTGCTAGTGACTATTTAATTAAAGGACTCAGTCTATACAATCTAGTAAAACGCAAACCTCTCAATTCTTAGTTTTATTATAAAAGAGAAGCTGTAGAGTAGAATGCATTTTCATTTTGCTATTATACTGTTATAAATAACTCCTTTGAAATGAATTAAGAGGAACTAAAAGCACCTGTACTATAGGATAAATTAAAGGACAACTAAGTGATCCTTGAGTCAGGTTCTTACATACAAGTACTCTAATTAAAACAGCATAGAAAGCTAACTAAACCTTCTGATAGAGACATAAAGTTAGAAAACATCATCTAATTCTGCCTTGTTGAGCTAAGTCTGCATGGTAAAACTAGTATCAAAACCTCTTTGGACTTGACTCACCTGAGGACAGTAAACTGTTGACCATCTCCAGGAATGTGGAATGAACAAACTGATAGTCTTCGAGCAGCAATACCACCTGCTGTGCTTCAATGCCTGCAAGCTCCATCACCTAGAAGCAGGGAAGACATTTAAATCTCAGAATATTGTTCAGAAGAGAATTATAATCATACAATATCCTGAGCTGGAAGGGACCAACAAGCATCATAATCTTACCTTGACTACAGACTACATACGTATTTTCTGCACAGCATCTACACTACTAAATATTTATAAAAGATTTCCAGGTGATTCAGTTAAAAGAGATATAAAGAACATTTTACCTAGATATACATTTTAGTAATGAAAAGATAATTAACACAGAATCTTTCATAGAGTATATTTATGTATATGACTCAATGACAGAACTGTATCACTCTTTTGTGTACGCACAGATCTAGAATTTTCTTTAGCATTGCTGAAGGTAATGAGAAACTATTGATTCAAGAAACTATTGATTGCATCTGGTTATAAGTAACATGTAATTTTAAGTAATATATACTTTCCTCAATCAATAAAGTTTTACTAGCTTCAACTACTATTAACTGGCAGATCATAGTAGAGACAGAAAACAGAAGTATTAACCAATATGAAAATGGAAACATATACATGAAAAAGCCTTTCCAATAAACTTCGTATTTATAGGTTCTACAACAATCAAAAAGAGCTCTAGTTATTCTAAAAAGTCGAGTTTCAGTTAAGGTACTGTGAAGAACAGTATATACATCTGAAGTGAGAACTTCTTAAAAATTACTTGTTTTATTTAGACTGTCATTTTTCTTCGCTTAAAATATTTCTTTTACACAACCTTTTGCGTCCTTCAAAATTACCACATTCTCTCTTTTTTTCTTTAACATACACCTACAAAATAGAAGAAATTGAGTGACTTACATATTTTAGATCACTTTTGAACTGCTTCAGCTGATAACCTCTGGAAATTTTGGGAGTAATCAGAACAGCTCCATGCATATGACTAACTAAAGAGGTAACAGTCCGACGACCTACACCACTCCGTCCTGCCAAAAGAAGTGATCCTCCAGGAGAACTCAGCACTTTGTCCACCTTGGAAATATAACTGAGGACTTCATGGAACAGTAAAATGTCTATCTCTTTTTTGTCCCGTCCATAATGAATGATACCCTATTAATAAAAAAAAAAAATAAAAGAAAAAAGAGAAAAAAAAATCTGATCACTAATAATAAATAAAAGCAGTGAGATATGAAAACATCCAATATTTAAACATTTAGAAAAAAAGGGCTTAAAAGCTTAAGAGACCATACTGGTCTTCATTCAAAAAAAAAATTATTTTTGTGACAGAATTTAGATACCTCACATACCCTTTATGAGTAGGAAATATATCAATAATGAACATACCACATGAAGCCCACACCAGAACACCCTGGAAGTCTTTGATATATTGAAATAGGAATCTACCACTGAACTAATTAAAATTGAATAATGGACCAGAAAAAAGTCTGAGCTGTGTCTCTAACTACAGATTATTAGTAACACAGGAGAGTGTTTTAGGCACCTAATTGCTGCATAATTGCAGATTATGGAAGTTCCTAGTGAAACATACACAACAAGAGATCCTATGATTAAATTGTGACCTTGTTATACTTATTAAAACCTCATCTTTGAAGCCCAATGTAACCATGCAGTCAGAAAAAAAAAACAAAACCAACAAACTCCCTGCTTCCTGAGGCCATTGAATTTCATCATTTCTCATACAGTGTATTGGTCACAAGTTGGCACTTAAGGAGAGGGAATAGTTTCCCATCTGCAAGAGCAATCTGTCAAACACTATGAATAAGGGTGATGATCTCTAAACTCTCATCCTAAAAATCAGATAGCCTAGAAGAGTTAAAATGTTTGCATTTCTTCATCAAGCTCACTTTTTGGAATAATAAAACACTTAAATACTCGAACAATACACAAATATATATGTACACAAATGTTTCTCAAAACGTTGGCTCACCAAACTCTTGTAAATCAGCAGCAAATGCAACTGATGTCCTTTCATTAGCATAACCTTGGTACATATTTCCTACTGCCTGCCACATAACATCAGAAGTCCCCCCTTGCTTTACCAAATGCAAAAGGTGATTCTCTGAACAAGAGGCAGCCCCCAGCATAAACCTGGTTGCTTGCATGTTACTCTTTGCCAAATCTGTCTAGAATCCTGCTGTAAACCCTTCCTGTGCATATTCTTTAATCGTGTCTCACTTTTTGAATAACGTCTTTCAAGTCTGTTGAGTTTAGTCTGCCAAGTGGCCTCCCATGTGCTGGTAGTGCCTGGCCTGGTCTGATGAACGCCTCTTGACAAGCTCCCCAGGTTACATAAAAGGTATCTGTGGAAAAAAAAAAGAAACATTTGAAACTTCAGGTGTTCAACTCATATGCTATCTAACTTGATTAGGCATTTCCTAAACAAATATTTCAAGTTTGTGTGATATGCTTCAAATGGCTTACCTGCCATATTGTCCAGAACATCTGAGCCCCAATCATCTTGAAACACTTTGGACAAAATGTTATCAAATACTTGAAGTTCTTTCATGCCAACAATTCTGTCACGGAATAAGCGATGTGCTTCATAAGCAAGAACTTCCAATACAAAGTCTGCAGTTTGTATCAATGAACCTACAAAATTTAAGGAGAGAATTAATTTTATATATTTGTAATAAATTTTTCAATTTCCACTTTAAAATATGAAATTGAAAATGAGCAAGAGAAATTACATACCAGCAGGAGAGCATCGGTAAGGAAGAATTAAGAGAAAAAAGTAAACATCATGAAGTGATTCTTAATAATTTCTTTATGGATCATGACAAGATAAAATGAAATATATTCTATTAAAACAAGTTCTCTCTATTAAAACAAGGGTCAGCTTCAATCAAAAATGAACAAGGTGTCGCACACAAAGTTAAAATTAAAAGTCAGTTTTCCAGACAATGAAACCAAGAAAATCCAGAAGATATTTTTAAATGGGAAGAGAAAGACTGATAACAAATACTAAAATAAGAATAAATACCCAAAACAGTATGTATTAGAAAATGCCCTAGAGACTCCAAATCGTAAATATTCCTCACAAAAGTAAAAAGGAAGATGAATAAATAAGAATCCTTGTTCATCACTGGAAAAGCACATGCATACGTCAACATCAGATACAACTAAAAAGTCCTTAAATGAGCTGAGATTACACATTCATTGATTGCCAGTGCAGCTTTTCTGACATCATTCAACCTGCATTTACCATCTCATGGTCCCAGAAAATAAGTGGAGAGGGAGCACAGCATTCTTATAACTTTTATCCTCTTTAAGCAGCCGCCTATGTAACCTTCTAATCAATGTAAGAGCTAAAACATAATGAGTAATTGCTCATTATATAGTAATAATACTGAATTCAGAGACAAAAAGAATATTAGAAAGCAGACAATGAGGTATGTGTATAAACCAGATAAGCAGGTATAGCAGGACAAGCATGAGAGGCAAGGCTCTGGGACTCTGGAAAACAACACATATGCTCAAAAAAAACCAACACAAAACACAAAAAACCACAGAACAAAAAAGTGAAGAGTAAGGGGCACAGTTCAAGTTCCCATAGTAAGAATGCAGTCCCAACCTACCAACTTCCCTTAAACCATAAATAGCTCCCACACATATTTTAAAATCTCATTGGATTTTTATAAATTTGCTTACTCTTATGTTACGGAATGAACTGTCAGGCACTTTTTCCCTCTATTGACTTACAGACAGTTCACAGTTTAAAAAGATCAATGTGGAGCCAACAGTAAGTCTGACATCAATAATAATCTAGGCCATTTTAGAACTACTTTATTAATGAAAACCAAGTAAGTGACTTACCACCTTCCAAATCGTATCTGAATAAACCAAGAACCCACTGAGTAAGAACACATGGTGTAAAAAGGTAATGACTGTGATCATCAACTGTGAATTTTGCTCGTACCTAGAAATGGGAGTTAAGGAAAGGAAAAAAAGTGGTATTGTAAAATGTACAGCACCTTTTCTAAGGTACCAGACAGATTAGTTTTCTAGCTGGTGAATATTTAGATATTTTATGAATCGCTCCTTGTTTAAATCTTGTTTCCTGACCATGGAAGATTTTCTATGAACATTTTTTCTGTACTATTTTTGATGGAAACAACTGCACACCTCACCTAGGGCTGTTAGTGCAGTACTATTAGACAAAATATATATTTTTTTAAAACAATACCAAATATGAAACACAAAAGCAATACTGAAATGTAATAAAAATCTACCTTAAATTAGTAACATTTTCTCACTAAAACCTACCTAAATTAGTAATGCTTTCTCACTACAAAATACTTCATACTTACTCTTCTCCCAGAGAGGATATTCGAATTTAAGTTAATGCAACTTAAACTCCTTGGAATACATTGATAAGGTCAAATGAAACTCCTGCTAAAGGTGCATGTCAGCCAATGACTAAACCCACACTGTAGTCATAAGGATGTATCATGCTTCTGCCTGGATGGGGACATTGACACATTCTGCCTTCCCAAGTAAGGCTATGAACAGATTAGGAAAAGCAAGTAGTCGAGCATTTTGCTGGATAGAATTCACAGAATTTCAAACGGGAGGCTAAAATGAACTTGTATCCAGTTCTAAACACCTGGTTTGAACAGTGCAAAATTTTAATAGATAGTCTTTGATGTTTGTAAAGGACTCCATCCTCATATCTCCTTCTGTCTTCATAACAGCATCCATAACTACTGGGCACACAATCATCTGCTGCACTGTCTCCTCATCTATTAAGTAGGAAAACACTACTGTCCACATTTTATAAATCAGGAACTGAAAGTATAGAAATATTAAGATGTATGCCAAAATCCTAAAACAAATCTGTGGGAAAGCAAGAGCACTTACAGCTTCCTCTGCTTGCTGCTAATACCTAGGACTCTCTGAAAATAAGAAGTTCCAAAATTGATGTCAACTTTATTAAAAAAGATATCAGCTTAGACTTTAATACTGATAAACCTTTCTACTCACTTGTTAATATCAAAAGCTAATTATTTGTACTAAAATATCTGAATTCTCCATCTCCTTGAAGAAAGAAAAAAGGTTTCCATACCTGTTCATAGATCTGAACCATAGATCCTGCTAGATGATGTATTTTTGCTGAAGAACCCCAAACAGGGTGATTTTTTAGGTTCTTCTGTAGTACAGGTTCCAAGTAGGCACTATAAATAATTTGCAGTTGATCTCTTTCTGGATAGCTAAAAAGGGAAAAAAACTAAGTCATTATGGACTTCTATTTAATTAAAACTGAGTTACTTCTATGCACAATTACTGAGAAATTTCCTTGAATATCATTTCTACCCAGCAGCTAAGAAAAATTATCATTTTATTGCATTAGGCCACTCTTGGAAATTTCCTAAATAAACTTATTGATATGATCAAACTTAAAAATAAATAAATAAACTTCAATTTCTCTAACTGTTTAACCAAATAGCACCTTAACATAAAGCTGCAGAAAGCAGTGTACTGCAATCAAAATTATCCAACAGGAAACACATTTCAAACACTTCACTACCATCAGGAAGCTGTAGATTCCTCTTAGCTGGACTCTGGCACCAAGAAGCACCAAATAGCACAAAATCTGACAATCACAAACTGTGAGAAAAGACAAAAGACTAGAAGAACCACATCTTTGCAAACATTAAATTGACAAGAGGTCCTTATAAAGAGAGGCTGAATCTGAGTTCTGAGAGTTAGACTAATTTACATATACTTACTCAATTGCACAGAGACGAACAACAGAAGTAAACCTGGAGGTAAGTTTATGTCTTCCTAATGTCCCTCCAGCTGACATGGAAGCCACAATTTGGATGTTTTCTAAACCAACCCATTCCAGATTTTCATCATAAAATCCTTCATATGTAAGAACCTTTAATAATTAAATAAATACTCCATTAAAGGAAAGCCAACAGAGCATCATACAAAATAAAATATAATAAAACAGTGAGAAGTATACCATTTATTTCTGCTTTCTTAATTGCCTGAGGTGTCTTACTCTGCACAACTTTGTCATCTGAAGATTGGCAGGACTCCATTGCCCTGATACTAATGAAGATGTTAAAACAGATCATGGCATCCAAGTAGACTCTTTACCACTGATGGTCACCCTCTGGGCCTGGCTCTTCAGCCAACTTACAAATCACTATCTGCTTATGTAGCCCGTATCAACAGCTTTTCTTTTGAGGATCTTTTGGGAGACACCATCAATAGCCTCAGTGAAGTGCAGGTGGACTATATGCATTCTCTACCCCTCATCAAGCATGACTTGCCCCTGAGAATCCATGCTAACTGCTCCTGGCAACCTTCTTGTCATTCATGTGTCTACTGCACTGTAACTCATTGAAACGAGTGCTGTCTTTATATATTTATAAATATCAGCCAAACAAAAATGTTATCTTATTTCTGGCTGACACCTACATAGTCTATTAAAGCACAAACAAAACTAAAGTTAATATAGGATACAGGATTTCAACACTGAAATTAATCAATGTAGGTATTTACTAAATACACTAAATTATATCCAGTATGCTTAAGTCTCTTTATAAATAATAGACATAAGTGTTCACCTGCTGCAGAAAAGCCACGAGAGTGCTTGTTCCCCATTTATCAGGTTTGGGTAGATTGATGTCTTTTAAGTACAAAACAAGCCTTTCACAGTCCTTAGGTCTGTACACTCGCCCAGTGTTTGTGCTGATTACAATGCAAGTTTGACTTAATTTCTGCAGAAGATGTTGAGAAGTAGTCTGTGCACTGCAGTGAACAGTGGCGATCTGAGTGGAGCGGAGCTGAGAAAATGCATAGTGAAGCAGCATCCTAGAAAACCAAGCATGTACATACATATAGGCATAAATAAATTAAAATGCTGTGTATCTAAAGATATTTTAGAGTTTTTGAATTAAAATTAATATTAATGGTGTAGGTGGAGCATGAGGCTTGCTGAATTCAACATTCTTGCCATTAAAACCAACATTTTACATTCACAAAATTCAACGAAGGTGTAGTGTATACAGCTGCACAAAACAAACAGCTAATTTAATACCTTGATTATAGTGATCCAAATCATCTAAATAAGGAATCCAATAAAGGGAACAGGATGTGCTAAATCAAGCTGCCTGCACAAAATATCTAGAGACTCTTGAAATGAGACTGGATCTCATGTGCCTCTAAGCTGTTGCTCCATGACAGTAGGTTTTCCAAAGATCCTGTTTGTATCTAAAAGCCACATTCAGATGTCTTAGATGCATAGTGACAGCCTGAACTGTCCCTGCAGAACTTCATAAGAATTTACTCATTTGCCAGCACAAGGTTTGTTTAATTAACGACCTAAACAAGTAATATTCTATCTGAAAGTCATACAATAAAAGCATTATTAAAAAAATTACAAATTCTGTCAAACAACTAGAAGTATATTTTACTTAAAATAGGAACTCTTTTTTACCCTTTTCCGCATCCTTCAGGACCCACAAGAAGAAATGGCTGTTTATTATTAATATCTAGCCATGGTCTAAAGTAATCTAAACCTCTCTGCATGTCAGGGGTTTGGATGACTGGAAGTGTTTGGAGATTACTGAAGTCATCAGCTGTTAGATTTTCAGGTTTTTTCAGCTGATACAGCATTAGCTCTCCACTGTCTGTGTCATAATATGTGTCCAGGGGCTTCCTCGGATCAGGAGGAGACTCTTGTGCCCAACTGAAGATCTTTAAAAAAAATAAAAATACAGGTTCTATTAAATCCATACTCTAATAAGATTTCAAGCTAGTCTAAAGAGTGTTCAAAGAATACTTATGTAAAATCAAATATATAATTCTTCAATTTGATAGTTTGAGGTTGCCTTTGAAAATTCAATCATACCACGCATATGCTTTATGATTAAGCCCTTAACTAAATAATAATATATTACTCTTCCACTTTTCATAATATAAAGAAATTAAATTGCACTTAGAAAAGCTCCAATTTTTTTTTTATATTAGGCATCCTATTAAGAAGAACACCTAAGAACACCTCCCTGATGAGGTGCAAAGTCCTGTCACCATTTCAAGTATTCTGAACAGAAAAAAAAACGCCACAAAAATAAATGTGAATTACATATACGATATGTACAGACAAACACAGTCTGCTACAGTGGGTCCTTGCACTAAGCAGTATGGACAAAGGCATTCCAGATTGCTATCTGGGATGGATGCAATGTATCAGTGACACATAAAATACTCCTTCACTTCTCAGCTATCTTCCTACAGATAACACAAATCAAATTAGAGCACAGAGATTACCTCTTTTGCAAATTCTTGTCGTGACTTCATGTTGAGATTGCCACCAAGACCACGTAACAAGTTAATAACAAACTGCCCGCGATCAGTACTTCCATGAAGATGAGACAGTCCATTCATCACAGTTCCAACTAAACTTGTTTCTACTACAAAGTCATTCTGAAAATTGGAAGTTGTACTAGATTTAAATATATTCCTCAATATAAACATGATGTGTTGCTACATGCTGTTATTACTCATTGCTTTTTGACATTTGCACAACTGAGGAAAGATCGCAACACTGCTATTGTTTTAGAAAATTCACTTGATGCTAAATTATTCCTAAGCATTGATTTGGAGGTTTTAATTCCAGACTATGAGTTCATGCAATTTAGGATAAGCAATCAGAATTTTCCTCACAGATTTTGAGAATCAATAGGGAATAAACATAACCGTACACTGGAAATCTTCCCTTTTAACAGATTCTTTACGGATTTTGCTCTTTGGTACCAACAAGAATTTGCAGCCTCAGGAACACCATGGGTTTCATTTGAGACTTTAAAAGCCTAAAAAATGCCATAGGGTAAAAGAACTAGGAGGAAAAATAATTAGAAGAACACAAAATGACCATGTGTGTTCCCCAGGAGGAGATAATGTACGTCTCTTAAACACTAGAACACTGGCCACAGCAGTAGGGAAGTCTCCTAAAAAAATATTTTCAGCACATAAGCTACTTGATCAATGCAAATCCAGCTCCTCCAGAAGGGGAGTCTGGGAAGCATTATTAGTGGGATCATAGCACCAAACCTGCCAGAGTACAAGAAGGGTTTGGACAACTCTCGCAGGTGTATGGTTTGATTCTTGGGGTGGTCCTGTGCAGGGCCAGGAATTGGACTTCAATGATCCCTGTGGGTCCCTTCCAACACAGGATATTCTACAATTCTATAACTCTATCAAAAAAGCAGTGAGATTCTTTTTTTTTTTTTTTTAATTACAGTTCAAAAATTAATCCAAATTATCTATTCAGTGCTGAACAAGAAAAATGGATCATACTTCACAGAAGCTGAAATTTTATTAAGTATTCATTTACTAACCTTCTTTACAACCCAGTTTAAAGCCTTTTCAAAATAGTCCCCAATCCAATTTTCAAGGTTGTATCTGCATTCTTCAGGCTGACTTCTTATCCAAGACTTTATTAGAGCATTAAGATCAGTATCTTCATCACTAAGTCAAACCAAAACAAGATTCAGATTAATAGAAGACACTAATATCTTTACATAGACTGTTTTAAAGGAGAAACACAATTCCAGAAAGAGTCTGGTAAAATAGTTTAACAATTTCTAACCCATATTTGGGCTCTCCAGTAAAGAACTCACAATGCCTTTTAGAAAAAAATCTGAGGTATTTTAGAGAAAAGTTTGTAACAAACACTACAGAAGGGATATGCAGCCTCAAAAAACTTCCTAACCTAAAGAAACTTCCCCAGTGTTTGGTTTCTTTAGTGTAAGCAACTAACCAACTGGTCTCTTCACTTGAGAATACCTTTCAAGAAAAGTAAGTATGTGTTTGCTTACTTTTAAAATATGCAATACTTCTGTGTCTTACCTCAGAAAGATCATTCCCATTCGAGATATTGTAGCAGGAGAGGCACAGCTAAGGTCATGAGTTTCAAATATAAAGTTGACATTTGAACCAAACTGAATTCTTTCTCCACTGGGCATAGTCAACAACTTGTTGTCATCCAAAACAGAATTCAAAGATTCAATCCATTCAGGATCAATATCACCATCACAAATTATCCATGAAGTAACATCTATTTCCAGACACAAAAATAAAATATCAAACCCAAGAAAAACAGTTCAAAAATATCACTCCTTGCTATCTTAATGTTATATATTATTCTTCCTTCATTATGACTTACAGTTCTATGAAGGCACTCCTCACACGTTTTACCTTCTGCCGACTATTTTTGTTTTCTTATCACAAAATTTGTACAGAATGTACTGAGGCTTTTGGTTACAATTGTTATCAGAAGTTTCTCTTGCCTCATGCTACGCACAAGTAATAACACAATATAAAGAGGCACTTGAAGACGAGGGATGTCAGTAATTTGAGTGTATCAGCCTGCAAGCTCCCGCCAGACGCACCTGGGGGCTCTCGCACCACTTGCCGAGCGCTGTTGGTAAGCACTCCATCAGCCCATTCCCTGGTGTCCATGTCAATACGGCCCAGCAGCTGATGCCGAGGCATGGCTTTGGGATTCATGGTGTACTGCTTCACCACTCTGCCCGTTTTACCAAGGGCTGTCTTTAGCATCCGCCAGAGCGTTGATTTACCTCCACCACTTGGACCTACGATAACTACACCCATTCTCTGCCGCAGCTGTTCATATAACTCCAAAGCCTTCTTGATCTAGACAGTGAAAGAGACAATGGCTATGTGAAACTATAAGGCTAAATCAAACATGTTCTTTTACAGCATTTCTGAGATTTACTTTGCATGCAGATACTTTCTATAATTTTGGTTTTTTAAACAATGGATGTTAGCAGGTATATTTAAAATTATGATACTAAATTTTATTAAGAAATTCATTTTCCATGCTAGAAGCACTTCACTAAATTACTAATACCAAAAAAATAGCCATCTTTGGGCATATTTTTAATGAAAATTTAACAAATCTTCAGTCACAAAACTTCATCCAGTTCTACAATAAATAAAGAAAAACAAGGCAGAGAACTGCTTGTGAAAACCAAATATTCACATATTGCATTCTTTCACTGTCCAAAATATTCACTGGCATTTGTAGCTGGCTTGAAGGAAACTGTGTGTCACTTGTTCACATCTTAATTTTCCTTGCACTATTTTTCTTTTGATTACGTAACTGATGTACCATGCTTCAAACATCTAATTTTTCGTGTATATGTAGTTAAAATCTAACTACCAGTTATTCTCACTTTTTTATAGAAGATTTTTCAAAAGGAAACAGGAATTAGTCAAATGAATGTAGTACTAATCAGCTCTCATCAGAATAACACTCTTTTATTGCTGTAGTTGATGCAACAACTGTTTTCACCTGTGTGCTTATGATTTCCAAGTTTGCTTCTTCAAAGACTTGTTGTAAAGCAGCAGTTAACTCAACATATTCCACATCTTTAGAATCAGTGCCAGGAAACACATCTTTAACCAGCTCATCAAAACGTGTGCAGTCTGCAAATGTAAGCTTTGATGTGGTGTTCAGCCGCAAAGCTTGAACCACTATGTGACTTTCATTAACTGGAAAGAAAAACAAAAGACAACAGATCAATCTAAGCTGTGTCAATGTAGAACTGAAGCATAGATTCCAAAATTCCAGTTCATGTACCATTCTACTTGGAAGCTAGGCACAGCCAGGCACTCTTACTGTAAGTATGATATATGCCCACGAATGCATTCTATACAGATATGAGGTGGTTATGATGCTGGTCAGATGCAGACCATTTGTTCTGTCAAAATCTGCAAACTTTCTGATATATGCTGTTTAAGCAAATAGGAACCAGTACTTGTCTCCTAAAGCTGTTAAATGCTCAGCCATTCCACATTCTTTAATTTCCTCTCATTTAACACCTAAACAACAACTTCAAAAAATATTTTAAAAATGCAGTGACTCAATCTAGTCCAATATATTTCTATCACTTCTACTATTCTTATATGTGTCTCTGTCTGCCAATCTGAATCTAGTGCCATGTGACAACTTTTTCAAAACTCAAATGAGTCAAAATAGTCTGGTAACTAAAGAATACTGACAGCATCAGAGGATCAACTTTCCTGTCCCAAGCCAAGTGAAAACAAGTCTTTGAGAATCATTTAAAATGATTCCCAAATGAAGTCCTGTAATCTGTGTTATTATTATATAAAAGCTCAACCTAGAATATTACAAATCCTTCGTGGTCTCCTAGTGAAGGTGGGCTTTCACAGATATTTTCTTCTTTTCTAAATTGCCTACAGATACAATCAGTAAAAAAATCTGCTTTTTAAAACTCTAGTGAACAAGAAAGCTGGAGTGAACAATATTTTTACAAGACCCTAAAGAATCAGAAGTTTGGTATGATCAATCTTACCTTCTTGCTTTGCATCACTTTTCTTCAGCTGATGAAGAAGACTGCCACAGCCTCTCAAAACAGTCTTCAGTGCTCGTAAACCCCAATCGTAGTGCTGCTGTGGTGTCAGAAGCTCCCTGAATTTAAAAACACTAATATTGTGATAAGCTCATGGTGACAGAATGTGAAATTTTGGGCTGGTGAATAAACACACTTATAATACAGGTTTGGTCAAAAGAGAACCTGGCACATATTTGTAGTGTCATCTGAAATGCATTTCAGAAATACAGCAATGACACAGCAATTTTCAGAGGGGTTATATTCAACATGTACTTGTTACTGACCCTAACAGCATTCACTATAACTTCTGATCTTTGCACTCTCTAATGCACATAGCTTTAACCAAACAGTCACTTGCATTTCAACAATTTTAATAGTTCAGTACAACACAATGCTTACGAGCATTCATATGCTCACATTTATATTTAGTGAGATACTAGTGGAGCAGCAATTTACTCCCTTGAGATTGTAACTGAGTTCAAGATATAATTTTCACATCTCGACCTCCCAATATATTGCACTATTTTAACTTTGTCTGTTAAAAGTATCGGTACAGAGATTTGCATGGTAAACCATTTAGATTTAAGAGCTACAAGTGAAGCGAATTAGAAAGGTAACTTTACTAAGGAGGAGAGATGTGGGGTGGCAATATCTTACCTTGCTAGATTAAAAATAGCCACTAATTTTCTGCCCAGTATTTTAGCATCCTTAAAGCCTTCTGAATACAAAATAACTTCTGCAATGAGTTCATTGTCTGGATGAGTCATAGCAACTGGCCTGAAAAGTTGCTTGAGGTTATCAGGCAGTTTTTGTCTTCCTCCATAACCTTTTCCAGCAGGATTCAGAGTGATAAAAATTCCAGAATTAGGATCCATTTCAACCTAGCGTTAGAAGTACATTGTAATGATATATTGTCAGATGAAACAGTATTGAGAAATGCTGGGTAGTTTATGTTTAGTTACAGTAGTCAGTTTTTAAGTGAAAAAGATAATTAAGTTTAGCTGTACCTTTTTGCCAAGCATCTCACATACAGGACTATGTTTCTTCAATGCATGTTGAATTGTCTGAACTTGCATGGATACTGCAGACAATACAGCTTCCTCAAGTCTATTGAATTCATCAAAACAGCCCCAGGCACCACACTTCACCAAGCCCACAAATATGCGTCCCATCGACTTCACATCAATGCCCTCGAAATTGAAAAGAACGTTGTCAAAATTAAAATAACAAGAAAATATAAAATAATGTCTTCCCATCCACTAAAAAGCAGGTCCTTGAAACCATCCACAAATTTCCCATGGCAAATGACAATTTATCAGAATAATTTCCAAAACAATTTTAATACAACTACTACTACTACTAATAATAATAATAATAATAATTTATATAATAAAACTTGGTAACTTGGTATTATAATGTTAATATTATTTCTGGAATATAATATTGCTTTATGAAGTATGGGTATAGATATCCATTTCCTAAATTAAACAAAACCATATTCACCTCATCACAATTAAAGACTAATACTTGTCTTCCAAGAATCCCACCCAAGGCCTTTACTGATTCTGTCTTCCCAGTTCCAGCTGGACCATAGGGATTTCCACCAAGGCCCATCTTCATGGCCTGAGTAAGAGTCAGGTAACACTTATCTGTCAAAGGTGTATAAACAAGTTTTTGGGAAATCCCCTGCATAAACAAAACAAATTGTATTGATTGGTAGACAGAAAATACTGGCAATTTAATTTCATTAACTGTATTCATAAGTAATTAATTTGATATATAAAGCAACAGCCAAAATTTCTGTATTATTAAGAATATGAATCTGCTTACAAAGCTGTCCTGGTTTTATATCAAATGCCAATGTAGTGTTCAAATTTTTTCACAACTACAGATGAAACTGCACTTGGATATATAAAAGCAAGCATATTAAAAAATATGTATATGATAATGCAGCTACTTTGATACAACTTATATTTACCCTATCAGCATCAGGAATTAAAATTATTACCCTATCTTTTAATATTTCCTAGGAAATAGCATGTTAAGGACATAACAAAGTTTAGAAAAATGGTAACAGTTAGGAGACAATCAGCAGCATGTATGAAATGAGAAAATGTTTGACTCATATATAAAAGCCACTATGTAAAAATACCATACCTGATATTCATAAGTATATTGGAGTTCAGCATCTACCATCTGAACATAACATTTTTGGTCGTTCATGTAAAATCTCAGCTGCTTCTTCCAAGCCCAGTCTTCAACACTGTGAACCTCAGCTTGATTCAGCTGTTTCACCACATCAATGTTATGAATGATATCAAGAATCAGAGCTTTAAGCTTGAGCTCAAGGATTCCAGATTCTGCAAATAATCACACCAAAAGTAAAAATCACACCAGTGTAGCAAGGAAGACACACGTTAACCATTCACAATTGTCCTGCTTTCTATTATAAGCAGATTTTATTTAGATCTTGATTGAATTATATAAAGGCTTTATATTTTCTAAAGCAAGCAGCATAAAATAAGATCCTGACAAACAATGTAAATCATGTAACTTCAGTCATTTTGGAGTTATTTTACCTGCCTCTACAAGGTGAGGTGGGGAGGAGGCGGGATGAGACAGAGGGAGAAGGGGAGAGTGGGAGAGGAAAAAAGAGGGAGAGGCTTTTCTGCAAAGCACTTTATGCCAAGAAGCATTAATAGCCACGTCCACTTGGGCAATCAATGTGGACCAACCTGCTGGGTGATCTCCTGAAACCATACTACACAAACTCTGGAGATTTTACTCACAATAATTATGGTGATGTGGAGTGAAAGTTCATTAAAAGATTTGGTGCATTACGTGTACTCTTGGAGCATATTGTTTAATTTAGTTTCATTGTGTGTTTCTATACCATTCCATGATGGGAATTAAAGCAAAGTTAAGTAAGAATAATCACAACTCACTTCAAAATCCCACCTACTTCCCAAACTAAAACATTAATGTAATGTATTATACAATAGATGAAATGAACACTCCTGTGTAACTGATGAAATTTCTCAAACAGCTATAGAAAGAGCACAGAAAGGGAGCTCAGATAAAGAACCACACTTACAGACTTCTGCAGGTAGGCGATATGAATCCTACTTCTAATAAATATATCAGATGTTTACAGTTCACAAATTGTAAACCAGAATTTAATGCAGTAAGCAGCTATACAAATGTGGTGGAAGATTATCAACAACATATTGAGTCTTTTTATACCTAAGATAAAAGCCATCTCACCTAACCTACAGTGTAGACTTTTTATCTGAAGCAGTCACTCAAAGCCTCACCTCTCATCAAAAGAGAGGAAAAAGCACTCTGAGGCATAACTATTCTAACCCATTCAGACTAGGTAAGATTCAGAAAAATCATGTCTTGAGAATAACTACCTTATTTTGCCTCAAAGGTACTCAAGAATTATTAGTTCAGAGGCAGATATGTATGTCTAATATAGAAAAAGAGAACCACCTACACAGTTGTACAGTATATACTGGCTTGACATAAAGTACCTCCACTGCTATTTGCCCACTTCCTGTGAAACAGTAGATACATAAGCTAAAAGACAGAAGCTTACTAAAAAAATTAGAAAATAGGTCTCCAAATACATAAATTTTCCAAGATAATTTATAATATATATAAAAATCCTTTTGTTTAAATGGAAATATTAATTACTCTAATCTTGGCTGTAATAGGTGACTTTATGTAACTCAGCTTTGTGAATTCAAATTGAGACAGATTTATGCAATTTCCTTTTAAATAAACAATGTAAAATACTACACAACTGCAGTCATAATAAAGAATTATATATTAATTATCATTTGTATACCTGTACTCCCAGTATCTTCTATGGCACTACCAATGCTAGTATAATGGTCCAGTTTAGCTGTGAGTTCTAATTCTAATTGTTGCAGATTATGGTTTTTGATAGCACTTTCAACATCTTCAGTGAACAGAATTTGTTCTGCCAAGGAAAGAATCTATGAAAGAGAAAGTTCAAATTATATTTTATAAATACCGAACACATATAAGAAGTAATCAGTTTTTCAATTAATTTGCAATTGCTTATTATGTCTGATATTTTAAGTATTTTATTGTATAAATTTTAAACAAAGCTCTACATTTGCTATGATCCTAAGAACAAATAAAGCCATCTTAAAACCTGGCAAAATTTTGGCAAAACTTGCAACGTCATCCAATACAGCAAGTCTTTTCCATTAAGTGGAATGTCAGATTGCCATGTAAAAGACTTGAATATTTCAAATGTTTGCAAGGGAATTTAATAAGAGCACATATATTTAAGAACTTCTCTACATGATAAATGAGTAAAATGGATTTGATTTTGATTATTTTCTTCCAAATCTAAATGTACTAGTTCCAGTTCTTCACAAAACTAAAAAAAAAACTTGAAAAACTTGGTAATTCTAAGACTACACAGTGGCATTACTGGACCAACTACTACCTGGGAAGGAAAGAGCGACGGATCAATTGAACCTTGCGATTTTTTTCCAGCATCAACACAGTCAATTAACATTTTCTTCAGGGTCTCCTTCATCTCCAAAGCCAAACTGTTTAGCCACACCTGACAAAGAGACAAATAAACTCAAAAATTACATTACAAATGAATTTCTGAAAGATGTTTGAACTAGACTAGGATGTGATTTTCTTACCTCCACATCATTTGATAGAAGAACTTTATTTCTAAGTGGCACAGTTTCTCCTTCTACAGATTTCATGGCAGTTATGTATTTAAATTCTTCATCAAAGCTCACACTATTAATGCCTATTAATCAGAAAACATCAAGAAAATTATATAACCTCAAAATCAAACATATATTACTAAGTGTCTAGTCATGGAAAGAGAGGAACTGCAACATATTACTTGGCTTCAAAGAAGCTTATGTCTAAACAAGTAAATTTCACAAATAAAGACTAATGCATTACCAGCAAAAAGTTTCTTAAGATGAGACTGGATAACCATAGGATTTGTGGACTGTCCCAAAACTTCTAATAAGTCATCATCTCCAATGAAATAGAATCTTGGAAATGCTGAGCGCTTTTCCTATATAAAAACAGAAAAAATCAATTTTTTTTGTTTCAACCCAAGTTTACTGACTTTCTTTATTTAAAAACGCATAAATGTTCACTGTACCTCCAAAAACTCATTCAGAGATTTCTGACACCTTTGAAGCTGGTCAAGTATGGTAGTTAAGGTATTTTTTATTCCTGCCCGGGCATTCAGAGATGTTATCCTATTGTCACTCTTAATATCTGACATAATGGATCTTGACAGAAAAAAAAAGCAATTCATAAATCCATTATAATTTTTATTTAAATATGACATATATAAAGTTAAGTAAATAAAAGCTAACACACAGGTAAGTAATATAAACAACTGATATGTAACTTTTAGGTTTCAGTACTAAGAATGAAACATTTCAGAATTTACCTCAACATCTTAACCATTTAAGAACAATGGTTTCTTGCTAAAATTTCTCTACCCAGAACCAAGAAAATTCAATTCTTGACTTTTATTTCCATTTAAATAATTTCAACTCAAGCCAAAACAGATAATGGTACACATCTTTCCATATTTCTAAAACCTACTCTATTTTTTATCTTTTGACTTGTTTGGAACAAATAAGCCATCTCTTTCTCCCAAAACTCCGTGTGTACCTTCTTAGTGAACAAAGTGATAGTCTTCAAGGTGACTCTTGAAAAAATAATTACAATACCTCTACTTCTCTGCTAAGACTAATCTTGTGTTTGTCTGCCTTGATCACATTACCACCCTTATTCAGATATATGCTGCTATCATACATATATATCTTAGAAACTCCTGTCACTGACCTTCTTCGCCATACATATGCCAATTTTTCTACATATTTTCACCATGAAGAATGTTCTAGACTACATGTAAAAGATACTACAAGAGGTAAGTCACATTCCATAACACTAACCTAAAGTTTTCATCAACTCTGTTAAAACGAGCTTGTTCTTTGGGTAGAGCTCCACGACCAAATATTGGTTCCAAATAGACCCATTTCCTTTGAATTTGGTTTAAATTCTGCAGGTACTCATCCAGGTCAGCTAGCTTTTTTTCCCAGACAGACACTTTATCTTCAAAACCTTTGTAATATGGAGAGTCCTTAAGAGACTGTAGAAGACAGCGATGATCTCCAACTTGATTGACTGTGTCCTTCCAGTCTTTAATAAGCCTGATAGTCTTGCCTTGGCTATCTTCATAATCTGTTAACACAAAGACAGCTCCAACTCCCCAGAGTTCAAGCTCACGTAATGCTTCTCTGATTGTGATTTCACCTTGAGCTCGACAATTCAAATCCTATTTAAAAGCAAGAATAGATCTCATGTAAAGCTACAGAGCTTGCAACAAACTCACCACTCAAAAATATAACGCAAATTCTACTTCTCTAGTATTAAAGATATATGAATATGAAACAACATATACCACATAAAATAAATCATAAAACAAGCTATAGATCCTGTATTTATAATTATTCATACCTTCAGTTCCATTGCTTTTTCTATAATGGCATCTGTCACTTTTAATAGATCTCCAAATAGCAAACCCTCAAGTGTAGTGCCTCGGGGAAGACCCAGAAGACGAAAGAGATCCAACCAATGGTCTGGAGAAAGATGTTCTCCTCTTACATATTTCAGGAGTGGAATTATCATCTACAGAAAAAATGCATATGTAAATCCATCTAGCCATTACGAAAATTGCATCTCTCTAATTATGGAGTGACATGCTGTTCAAATAAAAATAAAATTCAAATTCTTAAACTGAGGTACAATTTTTCCTGTTCCTGAATTTAAAGTTTGGGAGTATGATTCAAAGACAACTCATTGTAAATCTATGTAAGCTGTAATAACCGCTCTGTTTACCATAGAGAACTAAGGGTTCCCAAAAGTAAGTGAAATGTTCAAAACACTATCAGAAGACATTTTGTTAAATATTAACTGAGTTATTGTAAGAAATGAACAATGAGGTATAGAATGAAGTACATTACCCAGTAATACAGTAATATTTTTGTTTCACAGGCCTTTTTGAAATTCATAGAATCACAGAATCATTTGGGTTGAAAATGAAATGACCTTAGAGATCACCTGGTTCCAAGCCCCCTGCTGTGGGCAGGGACACCTTCTACTAGACCAGGTTGCTCAAAGCACCACCCAGTTGGCCTTGAACATTTCCAGGGTAATTAGCATCTTACTTTATATTTGTCCACTTCTTTTTGCAACTTTACTGTCATTACAGTATGTTCTTCCATCTTCCTCAGTCTGTCATGCCAGTTAAACAAAAATTCTTCAAACAGGTATATCTTACTTCTGCATGAAAATCAAACATAAAAAGGTCATAACAACACAGTACTACAACCACACTTATATACCCATTAAAAATAAAACAACAAAATGTTACCTAAAAGTAATCCAGTCTTCTTTGGCTTTTTCCTGAAAACCTTGATAAAACTCTTCAAACAGTGCCCAGACTTCTGCACAACTCTGAATATCTTGACTTACAGCTTCTGACAATGATAAGTCGGGCTCTTCCAATTTAAAATGATGGCATTCTTCACTGCATAAAAAGATCATTGCATTATGCGTTACATTACTCCACTGTACTTTTATGGATTAAGAAATGGTACCATACAGAAATCATCGCAGTTTTAAAAGAAAAGTCATTGGCTTTATTGAAGAATATTGCTGCCAACTGCAATTTCCTTATAATCTCCTTCTTGATTAGAAATAATAAAGAAATATGAGCAAAAACTCTTTTACACAACAACCTTCTTCCATATTCTCAATTATTTTCCATTAACTTTCCTTATTTTTTATTTATGAGAAAGGTGAATTAATTTGTGCCCTCAAAATCAAAGCTGGAAAGAAAATAATTTTGAATAGATTGTTTCTCCCTGGTGGTAAAAAGAAAATGCTAGTTTTATTTACCATCATTTACAAGCCAAGGTAAGAAGTTAAATAGAAAACTCCATCCTCAAGATCTACAATAATGAGCAGGGACACTTACTGGGAGAGGTGAGCTCCTGTCCACTTAAGCTACAAGAGGTTCTTTTTGGACCAATATCCCAAACAAATCTCTTAGTGAGAATTTCAAAAGTCAGAATTAAGCCTTTAGTGTACAACCTTCCTTTTGCAAGACCTTAAGAGACATCTCAATTTATTTATCTAAAAAGCATTTAGAAAAATTTAGCTTAAGAAATTCACATTAGGTAAACTCAACAAAAAGGACCCTGAAAAGCTAATGAAAAACATGTAATACAAATTAAATTACTTACAATATCTGTTGAGATAAAAATTAGTGAACATTTTCTAAGATACTATTGCTGCAAAAGATCAATACATTAATGAATAAAATGTATAGGGAAATAAACATACATACATGAGTTTTTCTTTCACGGTTTTAAGTTCATCAAATTCTATCTTTTTTTCCTTTATCATCTGAGCACTCTTCTCGAGTACATCCTGACCACCTGTTTCAATGACATCATCACTTGGCTTTAGCTGATCCCAGCGAGCTTTAAATTTTTCCAGGTCTTGAAGATATATATTGATACGTGAAAGCACATTTCCTTTCATCATTTCTACCTGCAAAGCAATAAGAAAAATTACATTCCTTAATGGATTGTATCCACAACTATGATCAAAATCAAGCATCAACTTCAAAACAACTTGATCAAAAATCAAACGTAAAAACTTCTTGTATAATACCAAATAAATAGTTCAACTTTATTACCCTTGTTTTGTTTTTCTTTTAAAGGGGGAACTACTTGTTGTAGTTGCTTGTACTTGAGACCTATTCATTTAGCCTATGCTACTTACTTAGGCTTGCTTTCCATTTATAGCACATAGAAAAATTGCTATATTTGTATAGCAAATTGATATCTTCAGTACAACTTCAAATGAGTTAAATAGTTTGCCTATGGACTGGAATTACAGGACTGTGCATAGGTCAGCAAAGTTAAGTGAAAGGAAAATAAAAAGCTTCAATACTAAAAACACGATAAAGAAACAAAAATGTTATCTTTACACTGTTATCCTCTTTTCCTCTGTTAACCATTGCATTTATAAAGCCATTTCTGTCACCAGGAAGTTGTTTTGAGACAGAACTACAACAGTACAACATTTATTTCAGCATCACCTCAAGGGAAGTTTCCCCTAGTTACTGCTTCAGAGTAAACAGTTACTGCTTCAGAGTCTAAATGTTCTTCCTTAGACGTCTCTCCCTCAACTCAATAATGCCTGTGTTATTACTGAATAGACAATATAGATGGATTTAATCTAAGAAAAAAGTATTGTTCCAGATACATTCAAAATAATTTCAACATTTTCAGGTAAAATATTAAGCTTTCATTGCTACCTGTTCAGCAATCATAAGCTGGTGGCTTTCCATCATTAATTCAAATTTATCCCATGTAGCTCTTAGGTTACTGATACTGTCCAAACCCGCACCAGCCACAGTTCGTAGAAGTTTGTTTTTATCTTCAGCCTCGTGAAACAGGAGAAAAATCTAAAATCAGAAAGAACAAAAATAAGTGTGCATGTAAAAATTCAGCAAATCCTGTTTATCTGAAGTAAAAACATATGAATTGCTAATTCTGTATGCCCCGATAATATGTTTATATACAGCTGCTTTTCTAATACTGCTTATAGAATAATATTAAAACATTTGGAAAAATAGTATCGGAGGCATTTAGAGAAATTCTAAACCTTAATCCTAACATGAGATATACAGAAGTGAATGTAAACTATGAAAGAGGTAAGTGCCACCTTATATATTGCAGAGATCAGCTCAATCAAATTGGAGAACAGCAGCAGAGCAACAGAGTTCAATAAATCCCTTCCCCCCATTTTCCTCTCCATTTAAGATCCTTTACTCTATCCCATCTGCCTTACATCCACAGCCCCAAAATTATGGGGTTTCCTCTAAATCATCTGTCCTATCTACCTTGAGCTTTGTACGGAGCTCTCTGACATTTACTCCTGGACAGAAATTACTGTGCTACATGGACTACTGCCCTGACCCTATGTGACCTCTGCATGATCTTTATTAGTTATTACTAAATATAAGTTTCCATACTAGAAAGAAACAGTCTTATAGCTGTTGTTCTGGATAGAATAAAATAGTATCTTACCCCTTCTTTTTGTTCTTGTAGGCTTAAATATTTTAAATTGTCTTCTGCTATTTCCTCTACAGTTTGGGGCCTAATCACTAGTGTTTCCATGGCATCAGTGAGAAATGTAGAAACATCACATAGGTGAGCTACATAAAGATGGAAAAAAAAGTTATAATGGAGAGAATATTTGTAGTTTTAAATATCCAAGTCACACAAATGCACAAGGATAAAGCATTAGTCATAAGCATGCAAAGCATTTGTTTAAAAATTGCAGACTCCAATCTTTTCTACTACCTGAACAAAAACTGCACATTTGTGTTTACACATAGCTTTTCAAACGTGATCCACTGCATTCAGTGTATGACTTAGACCATAAGTATCAGTGTCCCTTCCAAACATTAAACATAAAAACATGAGGTATTTATTTATGTACTTTCAAAGGCTGTATAGGGTTTTTTTTAGGTAAACAGATAAAAATAGATGTTAAAATTGTTCTTGGGTCTTTTTTCTTTTTGTTTCCGTTTGGGTCTCTTAAAGAAGCTAACCAACTAAAGCCATCTTGCTTTACACATTGAAAAGACTCACAAACAAACACCTGAATAAGCTATAATGTTGTATTTACCTACCAAGGTAAATCTCTTTTGATACTGAGAAAGGAGCTGTACAGCTCCAGGAAATGTTCCAGGAAAGATTCACCTTTCAGTTTATGGAAATAATTCACTTTCTTGCACAATCTTTGTTCTTTGTTAGATTTAAAGCACAAAGCACAGTTGTTCCTCAGCATCTACACTCTATTCCATTTTGTTCTGCTGTTCCAGATAGAGGTCGACCACTCAAAATAGGGAAATCTTTTGTATTCTTCAATACAGTTCTAAGAGTTTTGACAATCTAAGCAACAAGCAATTCTATGGAGTAAGTCTAGATTATTTTAGACTCTTCATAAAGTATTCAATTTGTAAAAGAAGAATCTAATAGCATATTTTATTACATTTTACGACACATTCTCAAACACCTAGGAAATTTTGCTCCCTCAAACATTAAATAAATTTTCCTCTCTGAAGCAACAAAATTTTCCTTCAGATAAAAGAAACAAGCAAACCAATGATCATATGCATTATTTTACACTTGTACCAGATGTGTCCCAAACAAGAGAACAGGGAAGATACACAATGGACATCAAAGGGTCCTAGGTTAGGTCTGTAGTGAAAAAGTAATATTGAGGAATACATAGCTGTAACAGATTACTGTCTGCATTGTGATTTCTGCAGTTGACTGTGCCCAAAAGTAAGATATTTCTTTAAATGAGTATTTACATTAACACAGGTGTGCCCAAGTACAACAGAAAGAAACCAAAACTGAAGTACTGTTCATTGAAGTTACCTTGAATAGATTTTCTCAAGGAAACAACTAGAATGTCATACAACTTCTGGATGAAATCATCTATTACAGTTTTCACAGGGTTGCAATTAACAGTCAAACAATCTATTCGGATTGTGCTTTAAGAAAAAAGAGATTACAAGACAGTAAATACTCAGTAGCATAGTATCATAGTATAACATGTCAGTATCTCTAGATCTATGCACATCTACAGTTTACCCTAACTTTATAGTTTAATGAAAAATTTCCGTTATAAATCAACAAATGAAAGTCATAGCTTATTGGTAAAATTACTCATAATGCTGAAATATTTATAACAATTATGCATATATACTTCCAGTTTCATGGAGACTGAGATCCAATGCTCTGCTTCTCCAAATAGTTAGAAAATGGCTTGATTTTATGTAACCAGTGCCATAAAATTCTGGAAGGCTATTACCATACTCAGAAGAAAAATACTTTCATTATTTGTATATTCATGTCTTTAATTCTCTAATTTCCAGGACATTTTACTAACTCAGCCCTCAGTAGTAATAACAGAAGAAAAGCCACAGAGAGTCATTTCAAGGCCCTATATCTAATACATCAGTGATCATAAGCAGATACCAAAAGGACAGTAAGAAAAAAGTCTACCTTATTTGATATCTTCCTGACTATCCTCCCTCAACACTAATATTTTCAACCCATGGATTTCTTACTAACATGTTGCTTCCGGCTGTAAGGCACATCAGCCAGTTTCTCTTCTATTCACCTCAGTCTGTCCATAAACTCATGGAAATCTTTACTACTCAGAGTATCACTAGCCAGCAGGTTCTACCAGTCCATTCTCCAGCATGAAATGTCACATCTCTTTTCTTGTTCTAAACATGATTCCTACCAGCTTTACTTTAGAACTCTAACCACACAGTACAATAAGTTCATGTGAATACATGTAGGAATAGAAGTCCACCCTAGCATATTTTAAACTCTAGAGGCAATCAAATGTTCCAATACAGGAATTACTTCATTTCATTAAAACATTTGCTAAATCTTTCCTAACTGCCATATATATTTCATACGTACAGGACTTAGCTAAAAGATTTGTTAAAATATTATGTTTTGCAGTATTTCAGAATATGCCCTGAATTCTGAGGAAGTTTCCCATTATTTTAAGAGGAAGTAATGAAATATTTTCAGAGAAGGTGACACAGATAAAAGAGAGTATCTAAAAGTTAAAAATTAAAAATTAAAATCAAAACATTTAAAAACACCAACATTTTAAAAACACTTAAAATTCTATCTGTATCTTCATCTCCTATTTTACTACTATCTTCAAAATATCTGATGGAATACATTATTCAAACAAAACAAGAGAGTTACATTATACCTTGGAAGACGTTCTGCTTCTTTCCCTCTCACTTTTAATGCCTTGAAGTTTTTTTCCCAGTCCTGTTTGCTAGAAAGGTGTGTCTTCACCAAAGGTTCCATATCTACTTGGCCAATTACAACCCATTCCTTTCCAACATGATTTTTTATTCCATGGAAAAGAAATATTTGACAGATTAAAATACTATTTCTCAGTAACATTAAAATACTTTAATAATACTTTCAAGTTGCATTCTCTCTAACCTTTGTGCTTCTTCAATTATCTATATATTTTCTTAGTGCAAAAATCAGGTGGTAAAAAATGGTTTGATATGTTCACATATTGAAAGATATTCAAAACACAAAGACTGAAAAGCTCAGCTATTATGCAGAGCTTTTCAAAGGGAACTACACATACATTTCAAGTCAGGCATGTTCTTAAGTGATTGGCTTAACATAGATGGACTTGCTAAGCTTTTGCTCATATGTCTTGAAGAAAAGGACAAAAATGCACAAACATCATTTACTCAGCTACTTCTAGAATATCCAAAACATAAAATGATACAAATCTAAGGGAAGAAAGGCATGAGTCAGTCCATTATTGAAAATACCTTGAATTGATTAGAAACATCTGTCAGCCTTCTGAACAAATCCTCTGCTTTACTGAAAGCAGTCAGAAATCCATTTGCATTTCTTTCGGTCATAACAGTGAATATAGACTCATCCTCTGCCTCACTTACTCCCCTAAACTGATTTGGAATAGAGATGAATCTCTTCATTTCTCTATAATATCTAGCTCGTACTTCTTCAAAAGGAGGTCTGAATTGCAAGCGACCTTGCCTAAAAAGTGAAACAAATAATAGAAAAACTAATATTTTAATGTAATCTGCACACGAATATTTTCTTTTAAGGCAAAAAAAAAATCTAAAGATCTTACTTGAATGTTAGATCAATAATGATCTCTGGTAAATTCTCATTGAGTGCTTCTAAGCCCATTTGATACTGGTGCTCCAGAGCTTTGTAAAGCTGATGATTCCAGTGTTGTCTCCAAGCTTTCATATCACTCGATCTGAAACCCTAAAATTTAACAATGTTTATTTTTATTTGACTTCTCAAACCATAATTACAAGATGAAATTGCACGTGGTATAAAATCTGAAGACCGGGATCCTAGTAACATTCAGTGATCACACAGCTGGAACAGACCGGGTCATAGCACCAAGCTGGTCAGAGTTTAAGGACCATCTGCACAACATACTTTAGTTTTAGATAGTCCTGTGAGGAGCAGGGAGTTGGATTTGATGGTCCTGGTGGGCCCCTTCTAACTCAAGATATGAGTTTTTGATTTTGTGAGCAGTTATTGCATTTATTGCATTTATTTCAAATTAATAGAGGAACAAAAAAAATATATCCAAATCAAACTGACTCTGTGGCAGATCAACAAAAGAACTGCACTGAGGTTGATCACCCATTGATTTACCAGAACATTCTTCAAGGTTACTCTAAAATGCACAGGACTCTGCTGGAAATAACATTAAGAGCTGGCTGAATAAGAGATTTAAACCTTCTATTTTCTTATAATATGTAAGCTACCTTTTAAACACTATTTACAAAAATTCTTGTGTGTTTCCACAGAACAATGTTAACTAATAAATTAATGTAAAATTTTAGCTCAAAGAATTCAGTTTTTCATAGAAATCTCCTACACTGCACAGTAAGAACATGTAAAGCCTTGTCACACAGTCAAGTTCTGTAAATCACAGACTATTCTGAGCTGGGACTCACAAGGATCATCAAGTCCAACTCTTAAGTGAATTGCTCATATGGGGATCAAACCCATTGGCATTATTAGCACCCTGACTGAGTTAAATGGTCATTTGCAAGTCATGTAGGGATTTGCAGAAGGACAACAAAAGCTAGGAAACAAATTAGAAACTCCTTCCAGCTTAAAAAGTTCTCTTGTTTAATTGGAGATTTTCAGACAGGGCTTTGGAGGCAGTCCAGGGTTGCTGCACAAAGCTACACAGTTAAGGTCTGCCCTATAATTCAAAGCTGCCCATAGGAGCTCTTCCAACAGAAAGATTCTACACATTAAGAAAACATGAAATTGTCTTAATTAAGCCTTAAGACAATTATAATAGGGTTTTTTAAGAAGTATGTGACATATTGATGACAACAGCAGTAAGACTATGCCATTTCATAATTTTTGGAACGTGAAACAAACTTACATTTGGTTAAGTTTTATCACTTCTACTCAAAGATTTTTAAAGAGTGACTGAATACAGTTTAAGTAACTTTTCATCTAAAAATATTGTGCAATACAAAAATAATTTTCAAACAGATCCTACAGGAAATGTAGATTCTTTTCATAAAATATACTGACTTAAAGTTAAAAATATGCAAAATAAACTTCAAAAGAAATCAAGCTAGATTATTTTTCATATTATCTTGGGAGAAGGAAAACAAAATCAGAAGTAAAACACTGTAAAGACATTGCATTTATTTGATTGGCAAACACCAACAAAAGTAATCTGCATTTGTTTTATAAAGGATAATAACATAACTATCTAAGAATATAGTCCTTTGATTGCTGAAGGCTACAGGAAAAACTAAAATTACTTGGATTATAACTCAAAATAGCTTACTTTGATAATATGATATTTTAATCAAAATCTTTATCATCTTATTCAATGATATTAAGGGTCTTTTCCAACCTTAACAATTCTATGATTCTACTTTAAAACTTGGCAGTTGATAAGTGATCAAATGAAAACATGCTTTTTTCATTATTTCAAGCAGAAGTGCATTTTAATTCCAAATTTTATACATTTGTTTTATTCTGTGTGTGGATCACTTAGTACCTGTACCAATTTCTTCATTTTACCTTGCATTAATGGCTCACACCACTGATCTACACTACCCGAGGTTTTCCCATCTCCACATCCAACACCTGTCATTGACCGAAAGTTCTTCTCCCATTGCTGATGTGACATAAAAAAATTATCTCCATCCTCCTCATCTGAGATTTTACCTCACATCTGGCATTAACTAGGACACAGGTGTTTTCCTAAGACTAAGTAACTCCTTAATCAAAATTAATTCAATCATGCCATGTTTGAGTCTTAAATCTTGATTACTGTTGAAAAACCAAATGTTCACAGTTTGCAGTAGGAAAATCAAACCTTGCCTGTGACTGAAGGCTGGCAAAACCAGTCCTGAGCTCCTGAAGTCCCTCCTTCCAACGCTGCTGCTGCCGAAGTAGATCAATATTCATAAGAGAGATGACCTGTTAAAAGAATTTTAAGGAATAATAAACATACTCATCATCATGTAAATGAAAGAAATGTTAAGGTATTCTTTAACAGACTTCAATTTCATCTGGAAAATTTACCTTTTGAATGAAGTTTGTGTGCCACTTTCTTAGTTTTCTATTTTCAGTGGAAAGCCGTTCAGCAGCAGCTTGGAGTTTTTGGATATAAACCTCCAGTTCTCTGGGATTATCCCATGTTATTTGGGCTTTTCCTCCAGGACCAGATTTTGAATGCTTTAAAAACACACAAACTTTGTAACTTTTAATGCCAAAAACAGTCTACCAGCTAGCATACAAAAGTGATAATATAAGAAAGATGGTTTTATTCCTAGCAAAAAAATGGAAGATCTCCCTTTCCCTAGCTGCACTAGAGATAAAATAATCTGGCAAATCACAGACATGTAGGGGCATAGCATTATAGCTACATTAGTGCACTGGAGAAGGATTAATGGCAGACTCCTAGAAGAGTTTGAAATAGGTCAGCTGATCTTGAGACTGCTGCTCCACAAACATAAGCAGACATCTGAAGATGAGAAGACACCTTAAATGCCTCTCTTGGTCTTTGTTCTGCACAGATCAAAACCAAATGTGACATTAATAACTGCTAATCCGCTTCACCTGTTTATCAAGGAACAATTTCTTAAATTGCAATGCAATAAACGTAGAAAAAGCAGCATAGAATATGCACAGATATCACTGAAATTAAAAAGACAGAGAGGGGAATTCTTTCACCTTTATTATCTGTTCAAATGCTAGAGCAGATTGTAACATCATTGGCTTTTGACTCCCAATCATTTGTTGATCAATAGAATTATAGAAATGTGCCACCTGTAAAAAAAGAAGAGCTTACATTTAAAAGAAAAAATAAAAAGTCTTATGTCATCTTTGCCTTAGCTGTAGGGGTAACTCAGATATCACACACCTCATGTGAAATTGAATTGAAATATTAGTCAAACAAAAAGATATGTGACGTGGAGTGTAATCAAAAAAATATAACACCCACCCCAAAAACCCCACACATACTTCCATTAAAATACTTATTAACATATTTCCAGTTGAAAACTAGCAATGGTAAGGACAAGTTGCAACATTTTATGACAATTCCCTTTAGTCATAATTACAAAAATCTGAGACTAAAATCAGGTAATCAACTAATTACTTGTCTTATTTTGTATATTCATACAGTAACTTCATATGGGTTTAATACTGTATTTCAAAAGAAGACACATTATGAAATTTTGAAACTTTACTTTTGTTTTCTTTTATGGACTTAGCGAATTTGTTCAAGAAAGAAGTCTCATACAGTCAAGCACAGTGAAAAGCTTAACCACACAGACAGAAAAGACAGCACTGTAGAAAAGTTCAA
The DNA here is from genome assembly GCA_026413545.1 of Cichladusa arquata. Taxonomy (NCBI): domain Eukaryota; kingdom Metazoa; phylum Chordata; class Aves; order Passeriformes; family Muscicapidae; genus Cichladusa; species Cichladusa arquata. Next base: position 75,368,889 of record JAOTQP010000001.1, read on the forward strand.
GCTGGGAAGTCAGAACAGGAAGTTACTATGGCATAATCTTATACCTGCTTGAGGATGACTGCCTGCTTGCAGAACTTCTGTGCAGTGCTTGCAACATGTTGTATTTTAGCTGGTATAGCAAACCCAAGTGCTGATAGCTGACGGACTTCTCTCAGCAGAGTCACCAAACGATCCGAGTAAAGTATGTTTAATGCTCCAGAAACGGGATCCAACTCCATCACAGGGCTGTTAGCTTGGATACTGAACCAAAATCAACCACATTACTGAATATAACTTGATATCTATCCTTTCTTAGATGCATTTTACCATAATATAACAACCTATTCTAAACAGCTTGATGCCATTCTGTTTTGTTTTTCTATGCTTATTAACATCTTAATTTACTCAGAAATTATTCCAGTAATTCTTCCTTTAATTCAAAACAAATGAGGATAAGACAGAATTAAGAATGCCTATCATTTTTGCTTACAAAATTTTTCAGGTTTGTGAGGATATCTAATACTTAATTCACAGCTAGACAGTATTTTAAATTTCACTGTACCCATCATAGTCTCTCAAGCAGGCACCTTTACCTCCCTCAGTCTAGAGCACTGCAAAGGGGAGAGAAAATAATGAGGGAACCAATCTAAGAACCAAAACTTGTACCAATGGAGCATTTTGGTATATTCAGCCAGATGCTAATGAGAACATCAGCCTATCTTCAGATTTTACTCCTTTTTTTTTCTACTTTAGCAATGCTTCTACCACCATCCTTTCATAAGCACTTCAGCCTTACTCTTTTTTTTTATTTATCTCTTTTCTAGTTCCCATATGCATTGCATTCCCCTTTGTAGGGAGTTCCTTCTTTTCTTGTTCTTTTAATTGACCATTTCACATCTTTCAAAATCTCACAATAACAAAATTTTATGGTACTAATAAATTAGATGGCTGTTACGTATTTTAGTATTTTCATTAAAATAAAAGTTTTCACTTAAGTATCAACTCCTGTATCCTCTGTAACTGTGGACAAATTCTTTTCAGAGGAATTTTGCAACACTCAAAGTTGAAGACAGAAGCTATGTGGCCAATCAACTAAAACAAAAATTGTTTAAATATACTTTAGTATCCCATATAGAAATTTTATTCTTTTGAGAAAAAAAATTCATGAAGTTTAAATTGATATGCTTACCCTCCTTTCATCTGCCTTATGTAGACTGCAGAATTTCTTGTGAATAACAACTAATTTGTTCCTCTACATGTGTCATCTGTATATCACAGCTATACCCTCATCTAGTTTCTAGACATTATCACTATAAGGAATACAATGGGTAACAAGTAAAAACAACAAGCAAACCAAACATCTCTTTCATACCAGGTGCTAAGAGAAACTTCAAGACTAGTTACTAATCTGCAGCATTAGCTATTAATTATAATTAGTAATATTGTCCTGTATACTTCACCTTACCAAGGAAGATGAAAGTATAATAAATTGTTCTATTTTGTCTCTCCATTCATTCTCAGTCCTGTAATTTTTTTTAATCTCCATTGTCAAGTTCTAATGAATTACACCATACTACAGATTTCATTATTTAATAAACATTATTTAAACAAGAGTGTATTTACCAAAGTCCTGACTTGGGATTTGATAATTCTGACTGGATATTCCTGGACCAATCATCAAATTGCTCTTGCTCATATACTTTTAACTGTTCCAGAAAACAATTTGCACTTTGATGAAAAGTTTGAAATCCAGGTAGGTCAGACAGAAGAGCCTCTGCCAGCTTGATAGAATCATCCACCTTTAACATAATAAAAAAGAAAAGAAGCTTAACTTCCCAGTATTCAAACAGAAAAGAAAAGTCGCCACAATAAAAATCAGTATTACAAAACATCCAAGTGGGATTCAAAAAATGATTAGTAAAAATAATTCAATTCTGAACTGTGTCCCAGATGTTTGAATTCTCTTTACAGTAAATTGAGTTTACTGGAATAAGCTGTCCACTGACAACGCTGACAATGGCATCCACCCCTATTAAGATACCCCAGGATATCTCACTAGGTATTTAATTAACTTTCTGGAAAGGTGTAGAACTCCCATGAGTCTTCTGCTGTATCTATAAGGTCTATGACAATACTCGAAGATATATGAAATGAAATGAAATTTCACATCTACATGTGGACAAATTGAAACCCTAGTCAACACAATCAGAGGAGATTTGAGAGCAATTTAAAAAGTTTAGCACTGCCTAAAGCAGACATAAAACTGACATATATCAGCTGAACCAGACTAATAGTTATTCTGGGGTAAGTAACTTCTATTCTCATTCAAATTCATAGTTATTGTAGAGGGCACTTATGTTCACATCACAGAAAACATTCTGGTTTTCATTGGTCAATGTTGTCCAAAAAATGTTCAAAGTTTCCTACTAAAGTGTAAATACAAACTTACAAAAACAAGATAAATTAAAACAGAATGGTTGCACATTTACTTTACTACTGTAAATTCCCTGGCAGGCACAAGCTCAAAATGTACTACTCTTTGATTTCAAGAAGACACTACAAAGGTTAGTAATAACAATTGAGAAATAGGATTTCAGAATTTGGATATCTATTAATCCTAAATACAATTTTAAAATGCAAGCTGGAGGGTGAAATTTAACAAAAACACCAACTGTATGAATTTTGGTCTTTTTTTTTTTCTTTTTTAAGAGGTAGTTCAGTTTACTACAAAAAAACTATATTCTAGGTCTGCTAATAAAATTCAATTAGCAAGCAGCACCACTGATAAGGAACCTCTATTATTTAACTCTTGGGAAGCCCACAATTTTTCTATGTGGAATTCCCCCAGAAATGTCAAATACCATGTTTTACAGTCTATGATAAATCGTGTGTAAACAGCAACAGAATCTGTTACCTTCAGTTCCAGCTGCTGGACCCAAACAATATTATTGACAACTTCAGAAAGGTTCTTGCCTGACAGTGGTCCAGAAACATCACCAGGAACACCATGGCATCGAGTTTCAAAGTCTGTCTCATAGTCTAACACATTCAAAAGATTCATTAGACCAGAAATCTAATAGAACAACCTTAGATCATTATTGAAGTTATAAAAATATACTAGAAAAACTGATATAATTCTAGAAGTAAATAAAGATCCCAGAATTCACAAAAAAACTAATGCAATTAAATACCTTTGACATAATCTTGAATTGCTGCCAGCAAAGTTTCCCTTTCAAAGAGCAATTCTTTGCTTATATTTGGGTGCTTTATCAGTTCCTTATGCTTCTGAAATATTTGAAGAAGCTGGAATATGAAGATTTTAAAAAGTTATCACTTTCTCATGAAAAAAAATTAACATACGCTGACACCACCCAGTAGTGCTATCTTTGGCTCCAAGTACTTACTCCTATCCCCTAAATTGACTACTTAGGAATTAAATAACTTGATTTTCAGGAAAGCCTTCAGACTACAGAATTACCCATACCTGCTGTGGACTGTCCAGAATTTCTGAAATAAATTTCTTCAATTTGCTTGCTATTTTCTGTTCTGCTGGTGCAATGATTCTTTCATACTGCGAGACTGCTGCTTTCCATAATGGCTAGAGATAATGAGTTCATGTGTTAGTTTAGGACTATATACATTGCAGAAAGACACAGAAAGAATGTGAGTAAATTAAAAATAAGCATTATACCTCTGTGTAAGGATTATAGTGTACAGGATTCAGGCCAGCAAAGGGTTCAAACACACTGGAAAGATGTAAAGAATTTTGTTCTCCAGCTGGCAAAAAGAACATAAGTTTCTCATGCAGTGTTCTAACAGTTAGCACCTATGAGGGAAAAAAAGTATTTGATATAACAAATGTATTTTTACATAAAATTTATATTTACAAGTACACATCTCTCTCCTTTTTACAAGAAACTTTTGAAAGGCTCAAACAAACTTCATGGAATACCACCTGACTCTGAAAAGATCATGTAAGTTTTTTAATTCCCTTTTTTAACTTGAAACAACACTGCTTAATCCTGAAACTAATGGAACTAATATGTATAATTCAAATCCCTACCTCATCAAGACGTTGGCCAAGTTTGGCTATCAATTCAGGGGAATATTTCTCATTTTTCCATGGATGTAGAGTGTAACGTTGCCATAGTTGTCCAGTTAGGTATTCACAAGCTGACACCCACTGCTCACAAACCAAGATGCCAGCCTGTATGTTTTCTTTAACACTGTGAAAAGCATCCTCCCACAAATTCAAAGCTGTTAATTTTCTCTGAACAAATCTACCCAGTGAGCCACCTAGAAGACAAACAAGTATAAAAAAACCAAGATGTCATGTTTGTTTGAAGTAATTCCTTTAAAGCTACACCACATTCCAATCACATTTTAAAAAAATAGTGTAGCACCTTGATTTCAAATCACACAAATGCAGCAATAACTGATTATTTTGTTTCAGATTCAACAAATCTCTTGAATATCTCCAAGGTAAACAGAAGTTGGTCCAACAGTGAAGCTGATGGATTTGGATTCTGGATTCCACACACAAGCACCCATCTTTATCAGCAGCAATGGCTGTATCTGGCTGCTCCCTACAACTTTCTCTCTCACACACACACACACACACGTTATCTAGCAGGAACACACAAACTCACTGTCCTATGCCTGCCCCCAAACATGGGGCTGCTGACAAGAGAATGAGAGAAGAACCTCTCTGCACATCCTGCTCTCACCTGCACACAGACTGAACTGACCTTTAATGGTAGTTCATGCAAATAAATTTTTCTCCTCTGAGAGAAAGACAGGGAGTCAAACAGAAGCATAACAGCTCACAGGCTGAAAGGTATCCAACTCCAGTTTTTAACTACCCATCACCTTCCCAAGTATGTGTGAAGGCATCTACCAGAACTGGCTGAATTACCACATACTAGAAGGCAAATAACATTCATGCATCATAATTACAAGAAGCAAGCATCTTCATACTATGGGCTGTTACCCATACTGGTGTCTTCACAAGGAAGGTCTCTGCTCAAGGAATCATTTTACTTTTCTTGACTGTTCATTTAATAAAGACTGCATAAAGGTTTACCTATCACATCCAAGAGATTATGCATGCGAGACTGTGGATAAGGATCATGTTCTGTTTGTCTCCACACACTATCAACAGTATCCTTGGTAGCCTCCACCAAATCCACAACTTCAAATAATGAGAGAGTATCCAAATTGTAATAATCCTAGGAAAAAAAAGATCCTTAATTTGGTTCCATTACAAATAATATTGTCGAAACCTTTATGCACCACTGTCACTACAAACTACATGAATATCAGTTACAGTAAAATTTTGCCTAAGAAAAAAATAGTCATATATTCATATATTTAGAAAGAGTGTACATATACTGACACATATTTCATAGGAATAGAGTTTTTTACTATGTCTAGAAATATATCACTGATCACACAAAATAAAACATACTTTTGCAATGTCCTCAAACAGATCTCTAAAGTATGAAGCTCTCTCTTTACTACACCCTTTATTTCCATGATGAGCACATTCTCTCCAGAACTGAAATTCGTCTGTTGGTGTAAGTATAGCTGCAAATAAAATAGAAAGCATTTATATATTAAATATATCAAATATATATATTAATAATTATATTTATATTTATAATTATTTTTAAAA
>JAOTQP010000001.1:75380162-75397861 GCA_026413545.1 Cichladusa arquata
TTTTTCTTTTTTTTTGGTTTTTTTTTTTTTTTTGCAGTGAATTGGAAGGATTGGTCAGCACACTGGAAACCGAGAACAGGAAAGGTTTTTCTAATAAATGAAGGAGTCTGAAGCACCTTGCTCATTAACTGCTATAGAAAGACTGCTTTATGCAGCGATACCCGAAAGATGCTGTTAGAATGATAAGCCATTAATGCGGTGCAGCAGGAGCTTCCCCGAAGTAACTAACTGCCTGCTTCATCTGTTAGGCCTTGTTAAGCATGCCAGTAAAGCAGTAGTTAGGACTAACGTCCTGAGGACATGAGGATACAAAGGGCTTGCGAAATCAACACTGCGGGAATGGCTATTGCAAAAAATTGTGGCGTATGGCCTTTCTCATAGGCTGGCCAATCTTGAACTTAGAAGTACCCAGGCTCTTACTTTGTTATGACTGTTCAGTTTGGGTGACTATTCCAGAGCTCACTTTCTGTGGTCATTGATGACCTTTTAGCTTCAGTCAGTTTATTCATTGCCTCTAAATAACTGTTCTTGTGCCAGCATTATCCTCTGTACCACTCAGAACCCTCATGGTTCTGCCTCAAAGTAGATTTAGAGGGAACGCTTCTGTTTTCTCATACTTTATTTTCTATACTTAAAAAAGCTAAGTTATTCTGGTTTTTAATACCAGGTTTCAGTTTCCTTGCTCATCTTAGCTCTTGTTTCATGTGTTCAGTTTCAGTTTGTCTTTCTGGAACACTGTTAACCGAAATTTTATGATCTTAATTTCTTTTACTTAAAGTGTTTTCATAGCTAAAAAAAAAAAAAAAAAGAAAAAGAAAACCAGATTCTACAGGGAGCTAGTTTTTAGGCAAAAATTGTGATGTAAGTGGGAGTTCATGCTAGGTGACCAAAAAATGTTAGATACACAAGCATTTTTGGCATTGTGTTCTTACACAACCATTTATTGGTAATATTCTTTAGTAAAATCAGTGATTACAAATAGATCTATGTTAATCTGGATAAAGCTAATAAGCAATAGCATACCATATGACTCTGCCTCTTTCTGGTGACTTGCATTCCTAATGCCAGTTGGATGGATGGATGGATGTTTGTAGGACGCCTTTAATTCCAGCTTTCAGCACAGAAGGCTGCTTCTTAGAGTGTTTCATTCTTTTCCAGTGAAGCTAAAAAAGATACATGGGGAGTTAAAGTTGTTCACCCCTCTTAGAATTGAGCTATTCTTCTCCTGCTTGATGTTTTAATTTTAAAATTGCTATGTGGGAGCTGCATAATTTTAAATCCTCTCATACGATTAGCTTTCACCTCACTGTTAGAAATAACCTTAGCTTGTTCTAAAAGTCTGTAATTTGTCTGAAATGAGGATGCATTGAAAAGGTGCTGCAACTCCTTACTGACTAAAGATGCCTTTGTGTAATCAGTGTTTTTACTGGAGGAAATTCTATGCATTATTTTAATGAATGATGAATTAGAGAATTCACTTCCTAGGCAAACTGGGTTGTGCGTTACATAATGAAAACAATGTGGGGGGAAGCTGAATGTGCTGAGCAGCTTCAGTCTTGCCACAGATTGCACACTACTGTTCTGGTATACCTACCAAGTATCTATAGCATTTGCAGATTCTTAATTACATGCATAATATAAACAAATTGACCAAGCTTTTTTTTTTTTTCCCCCCAAATTTGGATGGTTAACTATAAATGACTTTTAAATATGTCAAACTCTGCAGCTTCTGTTGCCCTTAATGAGATCTGTGCATATTCAGCATTCTTGACGATCATGTTGCTTATTAGAGACCTAACATTAAATGCATATGTGTATAAATATAAGTAGATAATAAGGCATTTGAATTACTGAGGAGTGATATTTTGGCCATCTATGTGGCCGATTTTTTGTTTAATATCTACAAGATAACAGTACTTCTGCATTTCACAAATGGTAGTAGTTGCAATAATTTGGGCTATGAGATGGTTGTAATCTAAAGGTAGTTTTGTGTTCCAGCAAGAGTTGAGGATGACAGACAGTCGCTTTTATGAAATTCAGCGTAACTGTAGATGTATATTGACCTTGTGAACCAATTTAAGTAGATTAATATAAATGTGGTGTAATTTAATTTTTCCTGTTTTTCACATTTCTCATTAAAATAACACTGTTCATCCCTCTGTTTCTATTTGCTACTGCAGATCACAAGCATCTGGTAAAGTAATAAGTGGAGAGGAACATTTTTCAAGCAAAAAGTGCCTGGCTTGGTTTTATGAATATGCAGGTAATATGCAATGTTTTAAGCTATATTGTTTTGTTTTACATTAAGCAATATGTCAAATACTACTTTCATTTTACTCTTTTAATGCTGATGTAGACATAAAGCTATGCCTGTATTTGTGTCCTTATAACACACACTTGACTTAGTATAGCTTTCTTTATCACCTTCTTGGTATTTGTTCTTTTTGACTTTTTTTTTTCTTTACTCCATGCTTTATAACTTTAAAATGAAGTAACAGATGTTGAGCAGTACAGTGCTGAACCAGGATATACTGAGTGATTCTGCTTCTTGCTTTGAAATTGTCAAGTAGAAGTCAAGACATTGAGAGATAGTTCAGATTGATCCTTATGTATCCAACTATATCTTCTTTGTGATGATATTGGAAGGCTAATGACATAGGTCATGATTTAAGCCTTGGATTTCAGTTTCACAAAATAATAGAGGTTTATACTGTTTTTCCATCTGAGAATTTGTACTAACATTTTTGATATTCTAAATAACAAATGTCTCATTCCAAAAGTATTTGAAGTAGCTTCTTTCAAATAACTCATCATTGCCATCAAATAGCTGCTTTCAGTGACTGTGCAGCATATTTTGCAGAATTTATTACACTATTGCTGCTATTTATTTACCAGTCATATGGTTTCCGAACTCAGGATTTCTAAGTTGTTATAAATTTCTTGTCTAATCACAACTTAAAGTCCATCATAAATAGTTGGTGATTAAAACTCATTAATTGCCAGGTCTTAGTATGGAGAGAGCTGCTACCTTATCTGCCAGCAATTGATTTGAGTATATTTATCAGGACTGATATTTTCCTTGCAGTCTTTTCACACCAATGAACTACTCTTGTTTATAGTAATCTATTTCTACTTTAGGTTTGAGGCATACTCTTCTGGAGTAGAGCCATTTCTAATTCAGAATTAATTTTCTTGTGATAAATGTGTTTGCACATTCTTCAGAATTAATGTTTGTAAATTTTGTCACTGTTGAGTCAAGAATTGAATGTAGGAGGTTCTACTTTTAGTTAACCAGTAATCAAAAAAGGCCACATTTCCAGCAGTAGATAGAATTCCAGTTAAATTATATACAATAGGAGATTAAATGTTTCCATTGAAAGGTAAAACTGCACACACACGCAGAGACACATATTTATATTTACGCACACGTGTGTGTGTGTGTGAGTCATACATATGATTTCTGGACCAGAAACAATGATTCAAGCTTTTACTTGTCATTACCAGTGAACCCTTGTATGTGTTTCTCTTCATAACTTGCTTTTTTATTTTTAGCATTTTCTGTCTAACACTGTTTGACCTTGCTTACCTAGGCAAAACATCCTCTCAATATTTTTCAAGAGGTAGGGGTTGATGATCTTAAGTGTCAGTTGCATTTTATTTTCCTGTAAAAAGTAGCCATTCTCAATAGTTTTTATTGACAATGTTCTTATCTCACAGTGAGTAGTTATTCAAAGCACATAATCCAAACTCTTTTAAAGAGGCTTTTGCTTACACTGGCAACAGATAAAGTGGAGATAGGTATCATCAAGGACTCTGCCTATTATAAGTAGCAAAATTTGCCGAGAAGTTGTAAAGTGGGATGTTGTTTTGGAAGCTGAAACCTTCGCCTTTTACTTGAGTTCATACTCACTAAATGTTAATGTAATAATCCAAGACACATCAAAATACTGTGTTGACAGACTTCTTAATAGAATTTGGCTGCCCATTAGGAGTCATTTTTGGAACAGGCTTAGTCAAAATAACTGAAACCAGAGAGAGATTAGAAGAACAAAACGCTCTAGATTGTGTCCATATGCACTCTTTAAGTGCACTGTTTCGCTGCATTTTAGAAACTTGTGTTTAAAATGGAGAAATAATAGCATAACACTCTGTTGTGGTCCTAATCAAGCTATTCTCATTGCAGCTCTTGACCTTTTTCTGCTTTGTATATGGCTAACATGCTCAGCATTTTTTCAATTTATTTTTACCCCTTTGTTTATATTACTCAACATCTTAAAACTAATCTTACATTATTTGCAGATTCACCCTCCTCTGTTAGTGTAAACCCATAATGTTAGCATCACTGAAAGAATAATATCTGTAATAGTAGCTCAGACAGAACTCAATTTTTTTAGTGTTGATAAAATAGTTTTTTGAAGAACGTTATTCATAAAGTAACTTCAGCAGAGAGTAGTGGTACCCAAATAGTCTTAAAACAATTGACTGCCACAGTCAATTATTGGAGTTGAGCTGCATCAATAGGAAACTCAATGGAGTCTTTTGAAAACTCGAATACAAAACTCAAATGGCTCATCTGCTGTCATAGGGAGGCAGTGCACAGCACAAACATTCTGGTGTAGCACATAACATACATGTCTACACAGTTGCACTTGATAGAGTAGTTTTAGCTTAAAAGGTCTTAATGGCATAATTCAATGTTTTTAGAAATACTTTGGGTGCAGTATAGCCTAATTATTATGCATAGCCCTTCTGAGCAGTGAATGTTACTTAGATTTCACCCTGATGTGGTTTTTGCTTTGTAGGACCTGATGAAGTTGTAGGCCCTGAAGGAATGGAGAAGTTCTGTGAAGACATCGGTGTTGAACCTGAAAATGTAAGTTTCTTTCATAGTGCTAATAACACCTAAGAGGATATTAGATTAAGGTTAAGTTCTGTGTAAAACTCTTAACTCAACTAAGCAAAGTTTTTCGTCTTCCTCCTTGTAGAAGCTGCTCTAAGATGTTTCAGCTGAATACATCAGTTATACTTGGCTGGTGTGTGTGGCATTTTTGGGGGGGTTTTATTATAGTAATACTTAATTATCAAAAATTGGAAATAAGGAAAAATTTGTATGTAGCTGAATTTTTTAATGGTAACAGATACAAAGATCAAGCATGTACCGAAATTGCTAGAGTGTTTGAATGCATTATTCTTGGACATTAGTAAATTAGCCTTTTCTTAAGTACTGACTCTTTTTCCTCCTCTTATTTTGATTTTGTTTCTCCTAGATTATTATGTTAGTTTTAGCCTGGAAACTAGAGGCTGAAAGCATGGGATTTTTTACCAAGGAAGAATGGTTAAAAGGAATGACCTCATTACAGTAAGAGAGTGTTTTTACATATCTAATAGAATGTTCTAATTTTATGCTTGTACCTATAACTTAACTATTCCTGCTCTGTTTCATGTGTGTTGGAAATAAGACACAAAAAAGCTGGCTTTTAGGTCTTATTTTGATCCGCAACTGCAAAATTAATCTGATGAGTTCACTCAAAGGATTAAGTTACTGTCTAAACCTAGCTAAGACAGGTTTTGGTGGCTTCCTTTTCTTACAAAAATATGTTAAAATATCATTCCATTTAGCAGACACAAATAAGTAGATCTGGAGATGAACGTAAGCATTTCTCAGCACTGATATTCTGGAAAGATTTTACTGATTTCTGAGCTTTGTAGATGAGGACTGCATGGGTAATAATTTTGGCTGTATTTGTTAGATGCATGTCAGAAGCCATGCTTAATGCTTAGGTTAAATAACAACTTTTCAATTTACAAATTAACTTCTTGCTCTTTCTGTTTGCATTTGGATTTTTGGTGAGTTAATGCCCTTCCTAAAGAGATTGTTTCTTACATTAAAGTAATCGGCATTCTGCGAGGCTTAGTTCAGGTGTTACTTTTCGTTTGTTCTTTGTGGTCCCCTACTTGTGGTCCCTTAGTGTTTTAAGGGTGTTTTGTTATGACACTGCATTCAATATTACAGCTAGGGAGCTACTATTGCAGCTAGAGCATGCTGGGGAAAGAGGTGTGGATTTTACCCTTACCCTGTCAGTTGTGGATTGATTTGAGAGATTGTATTAGGCAGATAACCTCTGGTTGTTCGAAACTATGGAGTAAGTGACTGTGGACTGGCTCTCTTAACTCTTAATTGATTTGGGATCAGGCTTCTGATAGATGCTGTGATTATTTTGTAACTATCACCAGAAATTAAATTAGGGGCTGGAATGATTAAACTGCCTGAAATTCAGGATGACAGAGATTAAATTCTGGGTGCATGATTTTTCAGATGCAGTGAACGGGTATTGGTCACTTACCTGAAGTACTTAGATTTTACTCCCAAATAGAAGCTTTTAGGAGTTAGCCAATCTCACAGAATGCAAGCATAAAGATACATAAAATCAGGCATCTGTTCAGAGCTGATGTTTTAGGCTCAGTTTCTAATAATTTGCTATGACTGGAAATGTTCTGCTTCTTTTCAGAACAGAGCTGGTCGTGCTGTAATCTAAATGTGTTTAAGACTGAAAATAGGGTGCTGCTGTGCGTTTTCATAGAAACAGACTTCTGCTGAGAGGACTTGCCTAAGCCTAAAGCATTAATGAGTATGTTTTGCTTCCCTGTTGTTCTCTAATAAGCTGGCTAAGCAGCTGGGTGAAGCAGAGATGCTCACATAACACAGCTCAAGATCCATTGGCCAAAAATACGATTGGGTTTCGGCTGGGAGTGAGCGAGTGGCTCCATGGCACTTAGTGGCTGGCTGGGATTAAACCATGGTGAAAGAAAATACAAACCTGTAGACTTGTGCTGTTGTTGCTTACTAGGAAGGGAGGATCATATTATGGGATTCCATCTGGAAGGGGTTTATCTATTTTCTCTTGAAAGGTTTGACAGAAGTTTGAAGGAAAAGGATTTTACACTTAAAAGAGTAAAATATTACTGCATGCTCACAGAGCTTATTTTTTTTACTTTTAATTTTTGCATGAAAAAATGAGATTGAAGTGCATTAAAACTCCAGAGTGTGTTCTAGTCAGACTTCTGTTGTAGAATCCTTATTTCAAAAATACGTGAAATGTCACAATTGCATTAGCAGGGTTGGGTGGAATTCAGCTCAGTTGTAAGATACCTGAATGTTTGGTTTGTATGCAGAGAGCTGAGATTTCTTAAACTCCTACTGCAGTCTTTGGAGATCCAGGCAGTATAATGAAGCCTAGGGAGGTATCCAGTTTGCCCTGAGACCTAATGACTGGTCACCTGAATTGCTCTTAGAGGTTGCTTGGCTAGTCCTCTATGAATGGCAACACCTGAAGCTTAGGACATCTGTCCCTACTGTACTGTTAGATGGCAGCATTTGATGCCTTTGGTGGCAGCATTGGGTGCCTGAATCTTGATGTGACATTCTCTCTCTGTGTTGTTTCATAATACGCTGGTGAAGTTTGTTGTTTAGAGATGAGAAAAATAAATGTGTGGTGAGGTAGATACTGTCAAAATGAAGGTGAATTGAGCCCTAAATAGCATCTATGAGACCTAAGCAACTTAGACTGGGAGGTTTCCAGTACATTGTGTAGGCAGGGTGAATTCTGCCACGTGTGTGTGTGTGTGTGTGTGCGTGTGTGCATATACATATATGTATGTATGTATATATGCAAGCTCTCTTCATAGCAGAGAGAATCAAGTACCTCTGCTACGCAGTTTATTTCAGCTACTTTTAAATACCTCCTTAGAAAGAAATATATATTGACATTAAATGCTTTTGGTTTAATGTTTGTATACATCTTAGCAATTTTTCTTTTTAGTAAAAGACAGGCACATATGAATAGCTATGAAATATAAAACATTGGACTATCTGAGTAGGAGTAAATGAATCATCACTTTGTCCATGTTAGCTATGCCTCAGATGATCTCTCTACCTCAACAGAATTTAAAATACATCTACTTCATGATGCTAATTTGAGTTTTGTTAAAAGTGTGATGTAGGGATGAGAAGTGAATTTAGTAAGCAAATGTCTAATTTTGATCTTGAGGTAACACTCTTTAATGCTGTCTTTCAGTAAAGACTGTTTGAGAAATGGCATCTTTTTCTACTGTCTGTACAGGAGTTTAGTGTTAATTCCCTTGTGCTTATTAGAAGGTTGTTCTGATTATTAGGAAGATTATTCTAAGTATGGGTGACCTTAGTCATCTGTTTTATGGTGCAGCCACACAAGCAACTGTATCTCCATAAAAGAGGAGTTTGACAACTCCTTGCCTCTTTTTGGGAGGAAAGTCAGTGGCTAGGTACCGAAATGTCCTTAACAGTTTTAACAGAGACATGTCTGTGTGTCAGGATCCAGAGGGTGATGCTGGTCTGAGCATGATCTGTTTGATTAAAAATGCACTGATAATAAATTGCTTAGGAGTCTTGACACTTAATAATTACTCGTTTTCATACCAACTTTTGAAAAATAATCAGTTGTATATTAAAATGCACATAGCCAATAGTATAGTAGAGGATAGCTGGCATTGTCCTTTGCACTTAGATTTATGATTATTTGAACAATTTTAGCAAAGTAGTTTGTAAGAAATTCAAACATACTGAAATTTGTGTTTACCCATGATACGGTAAATAATCTCAGTCAAATTATATTTAGCAAAATGTGGGGTAAACCCACTATAAATACCTTATATATGTCACTAGTGCACAAAAAACTTGAGCATTTAGGTAGATTAAATAGTTAGATTTGTCCTCAAGTGTGTAGAATATTGTTGGAAGTATGAAACTTTGAACATAGAAGAGATATTAATAAAAAATACTATGCCTTTCTAGCATGACATAATGCTGTTTTAAGGGTTGAATAGTAGAATACAGACCAATTAAGTGGCTGAAGACAAAAAAAGTAATTTTATCATTAGTTAAGTTTACCAAAGCTCATTTAACAAGAGTTCTTTTCAATTTGGTATATGGTTTATCACAGAATATACTAGTTACCATCTGAATATGTAGCCTAATTAGCTAATATTTTTATTTGTTTAGCATCAGTATTGGCTAGGACTCAGTGCTGCTTTTAGGTAGATGCTGCTAGAAACAAGAAATAATAAAAGGTTGCATCAGTTGGAATTGCTACATTTCTCTCGTCACAGTCTGAGAGAGACAGACTGACAGAGAGCTGTGCACACACAGGCTGGCAGATCTGAGGAACAGGATGTATCAGCTGTGGGCAAAGTACAGCATCAAAGCACAGCATCTCAGCAACCTGCAGTACCCCCGAAGGGCCCTTGCTGGGGGCCTGTGTGACAAGTCCTTGTGGAGCTGTTAGAGGTGCAAATGTATTCTCTGAGAGGCAGGCTGCCAAAAGGGGGACACGTGACCAAAGGAAGTATTTATGTACAGCTGCATTTCTGAAAGTGTGCTCCTTCACGAAGGATACAAGGCAAGGTAGATTTTTTTAATTTATTCTTCAGTCATGGCAGCTTTTCTATAAGAATAAAACGTCATGTTATAACTGTTCTATTGAGTGAATGTTTTCTGGAGGATTAGCAAGGTTAAATTGCATTCTCCTTTGCCATTGTTGATGAATCTGACCCATTTTCTATTTGGAAACAAAATTCCT
Source organism: Cichladusa arquata (assembly GCA_026413545.1). Classification (NCBI taxonomy): domain Eukaryota; kingdom Metazoa; phylum Chordata; class Aves; order Passeriformes; family Muscicapidae; genus Cichladusa; species Cichladusa arquata. The sequence continues at coordinate 75,389,777 of JAOTQP010000001.1, forward strand.
TGCTGAGTAAAGTACAAGGAGATCTTTCTGCCAAAGGGTTATTTTTGCCAAAGCTTTATCCTGTTGTCTAGGGGGCCTGTATATTCTCATACAGCCTTTGATTTTTCAGTTGAATAGCTACTGACTAATTCAGATGATTAAGGTTTTATCAGAGCTTGCATTTATCAGTTATAAAACATGAGCAGACTAGTATGTTTTGCAGAGTCCCTGCCCAATCCTTCCATTTGTAAACACACACTTGAAAACTACATGTTTAGGTTTTGCAGTTTCCCATTTTTTATAGCTGGATTTTAGCCCTTAATGCACACTGAATGATGTTTTCTTTGAACTTTCATAGTGATTGGAAGATATGGTACTGCTGGGTATGAATATAGATTGTAGAGTTTGGAATTACAAGGCTATTATTTGAGATGTGATTATTTGTATTATATTGCTGATATATTTAAAACAAAAAACTTGCTTACAGAAGCCAGCATTCATCATTTCAGTAAGCTGCAAATGTTGAGCATGTTCAATATTCTTTAAGTCAGTTTCACAGTATAACTCTTGTATATCTAATGATTCCCTTTTGGTGACTTTGATTTTTTTGCTGGCTTCTTTTCATTGCCTAGATATTGTGTTTTGAACTCCTAATGTTTTGGTTTGTTTTTTTTGTTTTTAAGGTGTGACTGTACAGAAAAATTACAGAGTAAATTTGACTTCTTACGGTCACAGTTGAATGACATTTCATCCTTTAAGAATATCTACAGATACGCCTTTGATTTTGCAAGGGTAAGACTGCTGAAACATTAGGAAAGTTCTTACTTTTATTTATTCAACACCCTTGTACTTGATTGGTTTCTGTGCTTTCTTTATTCAACCTTAGGAAAAAGACCAGCGAAGTCTTGATATTGATACTGCAAAGTCCATGTTGGCTCTACTGCTCGGAAGAACTTGGCCACTGTTTTCAGTATTTTATCAATACCTGGAGGTACAAGTTTCCTTGACTTTGTGAATGTAGACATAGTAGTTGGACTGTTCTGTGAGACTATTGTTTATTTTTCATAAGATTGTATCCATATTGCTCCCTTTCCCTTCCCAATGTGGTTATGAAACAGTGATGTTCTTGTATACATCACAGATCCTTATCTTCCTCCCTGTGCCCTAGCCCCTTTTCTTATCAAAGACAACTAAAATTCCATCTTGGTAATACCGTAAATATTAATTCAAAAGTAAGTAGTAGAGGCCCACTAGTCTCTTGAGCTGCATCTGCACTGCATTTCAAGTTTGCTTTGTGCAGATAGTGTGTAGGTACCTTGGTCTCTGACTCTCTGGAAGATTTTGGTCAGCTCAGCTGCACACGAGCGATTAAAGTGAATGGGTGTCGGTTGTGGAACACATTAGGCTTGAAACTATTCCCTTGCTTCAAAACAGCACTAATACTGTAAAGTAGTTGTCCTTATGATCATAATGTATTGTACCCTGGAGAAAAGATGATTTTATTTTTTTTTTAAATAATTCATTCTGGAAATATATCTGAGCTAGATATGCCTTGCTTCAGAGCAAGGCAAAAATATGCCAGTTTTTGAAGCATAGAGTGTTGACTTACTGATTTCCAGGTTTTGGGAAATTTGATTCTGCTCTGATCTTCCAAGAAATCATTTTATGCAGTTTCTTAACTGTGAAATGTATGTGTAGTATTTTTTTAAATGGGAAATCTAGTGAGTAATAGCCATTGTTACCCATTAAATTGTTTGTTAGGAACTCATTGAAGATAAAATGAGATAAATGAGATGCAGGAGTACCAAATGCCACTTGACATTTTAATGTTTTGAAATTACTTTTCCTAGCAATCGAAGTATAGAGTTATGAACAAGGATCAGTGGTACAATGTACTAGAGTTCAGCAGAACTGTCCATGCAGATCTTAGCAACTATGATGAAGATGGTGCATGTAAGTATTCTTAATGTTTTCCTTATTCAAATATTAGCAGAGAATTTTAAAATTTGCACAAAACAAATTTCTGTAAAAGAAACAATACTGTAAGGTTTATTTTTTTTCCCAACAAGGTATAGACAAACAGCCCTGATGACTATCCATCTTCAAGCTGCAGATATTAATTGCTCGTAATTGTATGTCATGGGTAGAGTATGTCAGTGGTGTGATGGTTTACTTGAGCCAGCTTGTATTCGGTGAGGTTCTGGTGAAGATGCTTGCTGAATGCAACTGTAGACTTGCAAGTAGAATTATAAACAGCAAGCTGTCATTTTGTACTAGTATATAATAAACTAGCTTAACAATTTTGGCCTACCTGCTAGTACTTGGGGCTGAAATCTCCATCTGGCTGGTAGTCATGCCGTGACTGGATTGCCTAAGTCCCATTTTGGTCCATGTTCTAATTATTCAGTTTTGAAAACTTCAGGAAGAAGGAATTAGTTGTGCTGATTTGGAAGATTGTTTTTATGCTTTCCATTCAATTTTCTCTGCCTGTTGGATATCAGGAACACTTTTTCCATAATTCCATATAGCGTTCTTTGTGCACTTTTTATCCTTGGATTGGAATGTTTGTACTAATCTGAGTATTTTACCATAGGATTGACATGGATGTTTCCTAGACCAGTAGTTTGTACCCTCATACTTCAAAAGGAGGTGTTTGAAAGACGTTGCAATTATAACTCCAAGTTTTTTCCATTTGCAGGGCCTGTACTTCTGGATGAATTTGTTGAATGGCAGAAAGTCCGTCAAGCGTCATAGCAAGAATTCAAAAGAAAATGCAAAAGTTTTTTTTTTGGTGCCCGCCTGTACACAAAGTAATGAGAAAAACAAAGGATTGCATTTTCATTCATAAGAAAGACTTTACAGTAATTTTTTTTTCCTTTTTTAAGGAGACTTTCTTGTTACATGTGATATGGGCATTGAACCACACCTCTTCTGAGACTGAAAGTTGGAGTTCTTGTTTTGAGTCTTATGTTTATAGCATTTATTTCAGAACAATAAAGATTCAGATTTGTGACAAAGGCCTAAAAGTGAAGGATGTCCCTTGAATGTGAGTGTGGTGTCTATTTTTAAAACCAAATCTATAAGATATCTTTCTCAGAAGTGCCCTTTGCTATGAATTTTTGAAGACCTTAAAAATGCTTAATTGGCGCTGTTGCTTGCTGTTGGTGCGATTGTCTTGTGTGGCAGATGTTAGAAAGAATGACTGATTCTGGAAGCCCTGGGTGTGGGAGTGTGCTAATTTGCATAGTAAATATTGGTCGTGGGTTGTGCCAGAGTTTTCAGCTCCTCGTGGAGATAAAGGCCTTAAACTCCTACTATAGTTTTTTTATTTCTTTGTTTATTCCCCACCCAGTGGCATGGCTTTTAATGGCAGGCCCTTTCGAAGCAGAAAGGTGTAGAGCAAATGGTTCTGTGTGCAGAATGGTTGAAAACTAGTTGCCTGTACTTCAGATGCTGAACACAAATACTCTTTGGTACAGCAAGGCAGCTTCCAATTTTTACTGCTGTTTAGGCTTTTTGGATTGCTTTGTATAAAAGTGCAATTTATATTTTAAAAGGGAAAACTGGGAAGACTTGGTTTCAAGCTTTGCTTCTTATGTGTTTTAGACTGGAGGCACTCATAACATGATTTTTTTTTTTTCCTCTCTGTATGGTTTTCATAATGTAAATCAAGAAGCAACTATTTAATCACCTACTTTTGACCAAGTAATAGACTGTGTGTAACAGGGTATTAATTGTCACTCTGTTACTGTCTCTTTTGAGTCCAGTGACTACTGTGGTTGCCCTTTTAGGCATTCAGTATTCATGACAACGTTTAAATACAGTAGAAGTTTCCCATTCTACCTCCCTGCCCAGGAGACCTAATGCCACCTTAGAGAAGGAAAGGGATTTTAATCAGTAAACATGAAAAACCAAACCAGAATGAGAGAATGAGGCATTTGCAACTTCGGCTTTATTATATAAGTGTGTAATACAGACTGTGATAATACTGAGAGACTCAGTCAGTGATCAAGGCCTCACTGTGCCAAATATTTCAACAAGTGAAATAAGAATAGACAATGTAAACTAGGCATGACTTGAAGATCTTTGCCTCAGGGAAATTCTGCTTTGCACATCCCTTAGTCAAACTAACAAGCATGAGTTTTCCTGTCCTTAAGGAAAGCTGTATTCCCAAGGTGATTTTTTTTTTTTTTAAGAAGGTGTGTGTCAAAAAAAAAAATGTATAAGGAGAAATAAGGGGTACCAACTAGTGGTGTGTGTCTGTGCTCTTGTTCTGCTACCAAGGACCCCCCTTGCAGCTTCTCTCCAGGTCTGCTTGCTGTGGGCTGCAGGACACAGTGCAGTGCTGGGCTCAGGCTGTTCTGCGAGTCACCTTGAACTGTAGGAGCTTGGTTGCACCCAAGTGAGAAAAGCACCGGAGGAAAAAAACAACTGTTGAGATACTTGGAAGATCTCTGCTTGTACAATGGCTAGTGTCTGTGTGCATGTAAACAGATGCACTACAGCTGCTCTAAGTATTTTTGCAGCTATTTTACAGAGAGTACCTAATATTAGACCTCGTGTAAGCTGCAGCATTTCCCTTCAATATGTTACAAGTTGTTCATTTGCATTGCTGATAATTCTGATTTCACTCATGACAGAGTGCCTTTCATTTGGGAATTGCCCTACCCCACAGAAAGCTTGTGCCAGAATGAGATTAATTTCAACAGTCTTAAGACCCGCTGGTACAATAAGGTCTTAAAATGTGCAGATAAGTGTGCACCATGTAACTGATGTCAAGGGATGTCCTGCTGTATACTAAATCTCTTCAGGGATGCAGATTCTGAAATGACTTTCAAGTTCACTGCAATGGCTCACATACTGTGTTTAGTCCCCACTAGGGTGTTCTCTTTCCAAAAGTTTTGAAATACTGGTCAGAAGAGAATCTTTTACAGCTTGATTTTAAAAAATCATTGCTTTTAGGTAACTGCAAACTTGTGAATTTGATTTAAACCTTTGGTCCTAGACTATCGTATTAGAATGTAAAAGTAGGAGTGATGCACCTACCCATCTGAGGTGGTCAAGTACTTGCCATTAAGGTGTAAGACACTATGTGATGTATCATTTGTATCTGTTAAGGTTTTATCAGTGTTCCTATAATCCATGTTTCAGGGATTTACAGTGTGGTTGTGTGAGTAATTGAAAATCATCAGTTACTGTAAAACTTTGGGGATTAATGTATTTAAACTAGCTGAAATAGTTTTTCAAATTTGAATAAAATAGAATTTTAGGGTATGGGTTCTTGGCTCAAAACTGTGATCAGGTGTATTGTTTCAATGTGAATTAATGGCTTGTACAGTTTCATTGTGAACCGATCATGTTTATTAGCTGTGGTTTATGACCTCACCTTACAGCTTATTGTGGATAAGTGCCAATAGCTGTTAACTTGGTTTTGTTTTGTTTTCTTTTGTTTAAATTTTGTGCATGTCCCATCAGCCAAAACTTGACTTCTGCTAAATGCTCTTTTTAGTCTTTTACCTTTAATTTTTATTTTGTTCAGGTGCATTTCAGTCTATTTAATTTTTTTAAAAAAGTTATACCTTATCCTTCAGTGTTGTAAGATGAAAGTTCACAGATGCAGTATGCTGCCACAGTGTGACCAGTAGTTAAATTGAAGGTGAAATGTCTTCCGAAATTAAATCATAGTGGTGTCTATCTTAATCCTATAAATTTCCCATTAATCTCACTTTAATTTCTTGACATTAATTCTTCCTAACATAATTAATCACTTCTAGTTTTCTTAGACAACTAACAGTTTCAGTTTAAAGTCTGCAAACACACACCTATTCATGGAAAAAGCCATACTGGTTGATCAGAATGTAGTATTTCTGCTGTGTAAAAAATGTGATCTTGAATTAAACAGTTGTGTATGCTTACCTATGTCTTTAACTGTATGTGTAGTTTTGATCCAATTTATCTTTACTGTTTAAATTAGCTCCTTAAATTAGCTTTTTTAATTCTTTACTAATTGCTGTAATTTCACTTTTCTATATAGCAGACTTTGAATTTGGCTTTTGAGATGACCATAGACATCAACCTGGTACCTGTCTTGGGTGGCCAAAGTGCGGGCCCTGTGGTCTCTGGCTTTTCTTCAGGGGTTTTTTGGTATCTGTCAAAAACTTTGTGTTAATACATTGATTCTGTCTGCACCAAAAGTGCAAAAGGGACCATAAATTTAATGTTTCTGATATTTTCAATTTTTGAGCTAGTAAACAGTTCTTTCAATGCAATATGTACACATTTGTGCAGGTTTAGCTTTTTATGTATGATGAATAAAATGGTGTGTAATAGGGCAGAAAACTTTTCTGTCATGCTGCCTCTTAGTTTCTCCCTATGTGTTTTTTGGTTATGTGTAATTGTTCATAAAATCACTGAGGTAACTTAATTCCAGCAAGATGGATCAGTCTCATTAAGTTAACCTTTTTCTTTGCCTTCTGTGTGTAGATGTAGAAAATAGAACTTCATTGCAACTGTGAGTAACAGCAAATGCTATTCTTGACTATATCCCCCGTTATTAGATGCTGATAGAACATCATGATCTTGGAAATTAACTGTCATTAATTATTCATTGAGTGAACACAGTTCCAACAACCTGTTGCAGTGCATGTGAATGAGGAGGGAATGAGCTTTTCTGTCTTTCCCAGCTGCCTTCCCTCCCTGCCTCTTCCCCAGTGTCTCACTTGGGTCAGGTGTCTGCTTTTAGGAAAGGACTTGGTGTTTCCTAATGTATTCTTCAATAGGGTCTTTCAGAGCTCATTAGAGAAAGGATCAAAGACATCATCCTGTCATATGATTGAGTTAGTAAGACTGCTTTTCTTGTAGATGCAGTTTGTTTCACTGTTGGCACTTGCTGGTTGATGAGGTCTGATGCCATAGCTGGCTCAGGACAGTCTTCCCTCCATCTCTTCCATACCTAAGGCAATGCCAGTTTATTGCCTCCATGGTTTTGCTTTATATTGTTTTTGACAGTGAAGTTCCTGATGCCTTCCTGAGCCAGCAGAAGTTTAGTGGTATATACACAGCAGGCATCTCATATCTACAAGTGATGGCAAGAGTTTTGTTACTTCTTTACCCATCTGTGTTATCATTCTTCCTGTCTTTCTTTCTGTCTCTATGAGAAAGGGCACTGAATTGATAGATATGTGCATTAATACTTGAACATGCTCTGCAAGGTTATGTATTTTATTTTAATTTCAAGTCAGGTGCGTCACCAAAATGAAATCAGTGTATCACATCATCTGGATTCTAAACTTTAATCTTATTCCTGTTTTCGTCCTATTTAATCAGAGTATGACACACTCTACATATTTGGATCTCCTTAACTTCTTCCTCTGTATAGTGACCATAACAATGACAGAAGAAATAACTTAGTGAATTTGTTTTATATGCCTTAGAGTGGACAGATGTTTGTCTTGATGATTTCTTTAATCCAAGTTGGTTCCAGTGTATTTCTGTTGAATGACTTACTGCTTTATAAGTTATGAAAATGTAATGGTTGTGTCCTGTTTCTCTAGAAACTGCATATTGATAAAGTTACTTTCAACACATGAAGTTCTTTAGCTCCTTAAATTAAACTTCTTCCTTAATTATGACAATTTAAAAAAGAATCACTCTGTTTCAGGAGTTTGTCCATCTATGTGTGTATTTTTGTCAGCTCAGTCATGAATTAGTGCTGATTATAAAATAAAGGTATTTTTTGGTTGATTTCAATTCTAGCTAATATACAGCTTAATTTTTGCATTAGAGTGTTTCCAGAATTACTTTGTTTACTTCCACTATTCATTTTATGATAGTAAATTAAAGGACTAGAACACAGAACTGCTAGCTAGCTAATTTTTTTTTTCTGGTAGTGGCACTGAAGTGAGTCTTTTTTATTCTTTAAAATATTAGGGTATTTCAGAAAGGTTTATTGTGCCTATTATAATTAAATTATAAAGTGAAATGATAGATGTGGCATCTAGCCTTCTATCAAAGGCTTAATGTGAAATTATTTTAGCATTCAAAATCAACTGTAAATCAATTTTTCTAATGAAAAAAAGAACTAGTATCCTATGATGTCATGTATCT
>JAOTQP010000001.1:75397961-75417045 GCA_026413545.1 Cichladusa arquata
TTTTTTTTCTGGTAGTGGCACTGAAGTGAGTCTTTTTTATTCTTTAGAATATTAGGGTATTTCAGAAAGGTTTATTGTGCCTATTATAATTAAATTATGAAGTGAAATGATAGATATGGCATCTAGCCTTCTATCAAAGGCTTAATGTGAAATTATTTTAGCGTTCAAAATCAGTTAACTGTAAATCAATTTTTCTAATGAAAAAAAGAACTAGTATCCTATGATGTAATGTATCTCAATAATTAAAGCTTACAAAGAAATATGATTCATAGCTATATAGTTCATTCTCATCTAACCGCTCAACATATGTCAATTCGAACATAGACAAAATGTTAGGACACATCTGAAAAAAATCAGTATTAATCCATGAGAAATGTAATGGCTTTAATTCTTTTCATATTGCAACAGTAGGAAGAGGAACATTTGTTATATGAAAAATAGATTCTCTGCATACCTGACACTTGCATTGGAGTGATGATTTGTGTCATAGTTACAGATAGTGGTTCTATCTACAAAACAAAGGAAATGGTGTATTCCCTCATGCATGTTAGGGGTTTTTTGCATCAGGATTGGGTAGTACTGCAAAGCAAAGGCCACTGCTGGAGCTCTGAGGAGCTCATGACACAGTGCTTCTGCCGAGATGGGAAGTGGAAATGTTGATGGCTCACAGGGGAAGGAGTAGGAAATATATCTCAAAATAAAATACATTCCTATCCTGCCATTTTCCCGTGTATTTCCATGGCTCTTGGTGTAACCAGGGGTATGATCTCTCCTTGTTTCAGACTTGTAGCCTCTATACATGCACACACGTTTTTATTTCTAAAAGTAAATATATAAATACTTCCCATCTAGCGTTCAACGTGGTGGATACTGCCCAGAAAGATTTTGAAGCTGTAAGGAGAATTAGAAAGGAGATTCTGTTCTGCTCAGCTTTTCTAAATTATGTCTACTTCTTTGAGGCTGTGGAAGTGACTGGCCACCTTTCTGTCCTATACAAATCTACCCTTGATGGTGTGTTTTCTACCTTTGAGTAGTTCTGTCCACTGTTTAAAGTTCTGATAGTGAAATGCTGTTTCCTTCCTGAATCTTCAGTAAGCTGATTCCAGACCAAATGACTGACTTTTTATGCTTTGGGGTTGGTTTGTTGGAGTTTTTTTCCTTGGTATGGTGATTACTGGCTTAGAGAATAAATACGCTAATGTGGAAAAATGTCTTTGTAGAATTGAAGATGCCAGTGTTCTTGGGAAGACAGTAATTATTACTGACACTTGAGTGAATCGCTGCGATATTTGTGTGCCAAGGCCCGTCCTGTGCCAATGTTTCTGACTTTATTTCTAATTTGTTCATGGGGCCTTGATTTTAGGTCGTGTGTTAAATCACACGAGGATATTGCTGTGCCTGTGCTGTACAATTGAGTATGCTGTACTAATGTTCATTACAGTGTGTACTTCGTAAATGCATAGCTTATGGCTTTAATAGTGTAGTATGTTACAGTTTGTGGGGCTTCTTTGCTCAATGGAAAAACACTGGTTTCTGCAGTCATGGGGAAGCATCTGAAGTGTTGGGAGCTGTTTGGAGCAGGGAATAAGCTTCGAAACAGACTTTAAATTGCTGTTTTATTTTTTGATGCTCGTTGTATTTTCCTAAAGGGTCAGTGTTCATCAGGGAACATGTTCATAATTCTTGTTTAATAGCAGAATATTATTTTTCTATCAATTTGAGAGTTTGTTGGACAGCTAATGCACTAGCATGTAAGGCTTCAATTTCATTGTACTGGGTACTGTGTTGTTAATAAATTTTTTTTTCCAACCGAATGATACTACTGTCCTACTAACATTGGGCTTCTGCTTTGCAGAGTGCTTGTCTTTTAACTAGACTATTTCCACAATTGAAATATTAAATATTTTTTCCATTTGAGTGCATCTTCTGTAGTTGCTCAGTATTCATAAAAACCATCATTAAACAAAAACTTGTGTTCTAGTCTTGATGGTAACAAATTCCAGAGAGAAAAATTCTCATTCTCACGTCTTGCTTAGCTTATATGTTTATTGAATGTTTTTGCCTTTTTTTAACTCAAAGATTTGATGTATATTAGCATAGTTGAATTCACCAATGATTATTCCAATCAAGTTGTACAATTATTTTGGTTATGTAAATAATGGAAGTAAATAACAGAGACTCAGTTCTCGAAACTGTTTAGGATTTCATCTGTAGAGAAATTAGATTCCTAATGATTGAACAGACATTTATTTTATGCCCTTCTCTCTTAGATTTTAGTATGTATTTTAAAATTAATTTTCTGCTGCTCTTGAAAAAGTGCAGTCATTAGTGCACACTAATTGCTAAGCTTTTGCTGCTGAGCAGTCCAGGTGGATGACAGAGGAAGTGCTGACTTTTAGATTGGATTGCAGGCCAGGTCTGTGTCCATCACTTGGTTACAGTTTGAAACGGACGTTTTCAACGAGGTTGGCAGTATTTCTTTGTTATATGGCAGTAAGAAATAAAGATTACCACACTACGTTATGCCACATCTTCACAGGATTAGAAACGGGGCACAGTAAGGCACGGGGAAATAGAAAGAAGTTTCAGGCAGTTTCTGACATAGTTAGCTTTTGGCAGATATACTGCTTTATGCAAACAAAGTTACCTAGTCTGGATTTTCAGGCTTTGGATGTTTGTTTATGCAGATGCTGAGCATGAGAGGGCCTGCTTTTAAGGTCCGAATATCCAAAAATGTCACCTCTCTTTTGCAATAATGTAACTCCTTGTAGTGTTCTAGTGGCTGCTAGGAAGAGGAAACCATTTAATGCCTGGATGTTTCCACTTACAGAGTCTACAGGAGATAAGACTGCTGAACTCCTGTTGAAACTTCTATGAATTTCATGCCTTCAGAATATAAATTAAAGGATTCAGTTGTATGGCTAGATTGGTGTTGCATATGTGTCTACTATTCAGTAGCCCTCCTCACCATTCAACATTCTTTTATCTAAGCATGGAGGAGTAATTTTGGCTACGAATTTATGTTTACCTTTTCAACAAGCAGAGGAGAGCTTTACATCTTACATGTCTGCAAGTACATCTTGCCCCCAAATGGTATGTGCTTTCTGTTGTTACTAAATGGTCTTTATCAGTACAAACAGTGCCAGTGTTTGATGTTTAGGACCAAACTCTAGTGAATTAGCAGTAGGCTAAAAAAGTAAATTTACAATTTTATACAAACACAAGACAAGTTCGTAGGCAAGGTAGGAACTACACCCACAACCAAGAAATCTGTCCCTCCCTACCCTCCTTCCTTTCTCTGTAATGTGTATCTTTCCAGTACATGAATGGAAAAATCCTGAATAACATTTTCAGAACAGTTAAATGACAGGAAACTAAGATTAGAGATGAGTTTTATTTTAGTTATCATTTTACTGAATAAGTTGATCAGAAAATAATGGAGTTGGAAGCTAAGGTTCATAAAGTGCAGTGAATTAAATTTACAATATTTTAGTGCATAGTGTCAAAGAGTTTTGTAAATATCTTGGAGAAGTCATGCTTGCATAGTTTTAATTGTGGTTTTCTTCCTAGTTTCAATAAAAGACAATAGATGATCTATGCTTATTCAAGGAAATATTGAAATTTGTATGTTAATATTGGCTGTCGAAGTTAAGTGTTGTTTTTTGTTGAAATTACACCCTCCACCTAATTTTTCTTAGTCTTTCTCTGCATAAAGAATCCAGTGGTACAAAGCAAGAAGAAAGCGGTTTCACACTTAGGTAACATGAGTACACCTAACCGTGAAAATTTGCTAGTTATAGTCAAAGTTCTCTGATGCAAGAGACAGAGAGCAGAGGGAGTAGGAATAATTTTGGTTTTGGAAGAATTTTGGATATTGAAAACATTAGTTTCTAGCTAGAGCAAGTTCAAATTTTATGGTGGAATTTTTTTTAACTTAGACTCTGTGTTATAAATGTGTTACAGTATTTCAGGCTTTCAGCAGTGAGTGGCAATGACTTCAAACAGTCATTTCAAAATTATTTTTTTAAATGAAATTAATTTGGTTAATAGAAGTATGTTGCCTTATCCAATGGGCCTTTTTTATGTTTGCTATCAGTGCAACCCACTGTTGTGACCAATATAGAAATAAACATCTCCTTAGTATCTATATTTGGCTTCAAGGAAATAGGTCATTTTTTGGAACACTGAAATACAATAGGTTATTCTTAGTTTTGACACAGAGAGAGGATTTGGTGCTTTTAACAGTGCAGCTGAGCAAGTTGGCTTTTAGGTAAATATAACTAGAAAAGGATCAGTGAGCACTCATCTGTTGATTAAAAGATGTGCATTTAACAATGCACATGCTTGCGTATGCTGCAGTACAACAGCACAGTTTGCCTTTTTTAAAGGCCATTTGTTTTTTAAATTGAGATTGATTTCATTAACAATTAAATCCACACCTAAATTTTGGTCCACAGAATCGTTTACTGTTACCAGAACCCATCAGTCTTCAGGGCTGTCTCCTTGCAAAATACATGCTAGAAAATGAGCGAAGAATAACAAGAGTCCTGCTACACGCTCCAAGAAGCCAATATCAGAGACTTACCAGTAGGACTAAGACTTTAAAATATTGTTTTGAAAAGAGACCTAAAAAGGCTGTCTTTAGGCTGCTATAGTGATATACCTATGATCACAGATAAAGGAATACACTTGAGGCAATATTATTCAAGTCCACTCATAAATGTGTTAATGCAATACATGCACAAAGCACAACCAATTGTGCCACTAATGTGAGAAAACTTAGAGGTTAAGAGAGGTTTTGTAGAGTGAGATTACTGTGGAGAAAAGGTAGCTGTGCGTAAATGTTAGGCTGTACCCACACAGAATCTTTCATGAAAAAAGAAAAAAGGAAGAAATACTGCTTCATTATATTTGCAACTTCTACAACCATGTGATTTTAATACCTCTTTCTAGCCCTTTAAATATGTATATTGATGTCATTTTTGTGTCCCATAGTACTTCAGGTAGTGGATGGAAGCGGGTTTGCAGAGTGCTCTGGTAATGTAAAGGCAGTATAGTTTTCCCATGTCTCTGAATTGCACCCAAAGCTCTCTGTGCATTTGTAAAGGAAGCTTATTGTTTCTTCCAATAGTCATTGGTGTGCAAGGTGTGTTGGGGAGGTCCTAGAACACCATTCCCTCAACAGTCACTTCCCTCTGGAGCAAGGTTCAGAGCCAGCATCCAGATCCTCCTGAGGCCCCAGGCAGGCCTTGGGCTCCTATGCAATATCTAACCACAGAGGAGACTACAGCTCTAATGGCCCCAGGTTCTTTCTACTGCTTCCACAGGTATCCAAGTAGCTGCTGATGGGGGTACCCAGAACTGCTGCATTGGAAGTGTCAGAGTCAGTAGATGCTCGAGTCATGTCTGTTTCTGGGCAAAACAGATGAGGCATCCCAGAATATACCTAACTGTTTGAGCCACTCAGGAACAGCAGTCACAAACAGTGACAGAGAGAACAGTCTTCCTTTTGTCCAGTAGCCTAGAAAGCTTTCGTGGCTTTCAGGAAAATTCGGGTAAATGTTATAAACTTGAATATTCATTTTAGTATGGCTTGGATTTCTGATGAGTGCACTCTCTACCAAAGGGAGTTCAGGCACACTCTAAGTTTGCTCTCCAAATTCTCTGAATATCACTTTTTGCTCTAAGTCCAGTTCAACAGAAGAAATAAGGTTTATAACTGAACATATTTGGCATAATCTGTCAGCTGATTAAACAGTGAAGCAGAGGCACTGGGTGAGTTCAGCTCACTATTGGAAACTAGAGCAGATGGGTCACACGCCAGTTCCCATGGGAGATGGCATCACCAGCTCTCCTGCAACCAAAACACAACAGGGGACACTGGATCAGCTCTGTACAGAAGAAAGACCTTCTAAAACTACTTTGTTCAGCACACAGAATTTCCTTGGAGATCTCATCCAGTCCATCTCAGTTTAATGGCTTGCATTAAACAAATGCCCAAGGCCTGCAGAAATTCGGAAGGTGCAACAAAAATGGAATTAACAGATTTAAGGCACTGTCACAGGTACAAGAATGAACTAAGAGGCTAGGCCACCAGGGAGAAAGAAATGATAGTTTTAACAGCTGTAAAAGGAGTGCTCAAACACATTTCTGTTCATAATTTTTGTTTTGTCTCTTGTGATTTTGTTCTATTTTAAGAGATATACAGACCTAGACAAACTTTTAAGAATGTGTATCTTTTTTTTTTCCCTCTATGATTTGTAGAAAACTAGAGAGAACAAACAAAAGCAAGTGAAGTTACTTCACATAATTTATTACTTCAACCTATTCTGGCTAGGTTGAGTTTCTTAACACTGCTGCACAATGAATGTTGCTTAAGTGTGAATTTTACTCGCTATCCATGTAAGACAAAGTGTTAACTGCTCCTATGGCTTAATCTGATATGAGTAAAAAGAACTCATTTCAAAGAAAATTCTAACTTTATTTTGTTTGTCCCCCATATGCACATCTTCTGTAAGAATCACACTTTTCTATTTGTTTTGTAAATTGACCACTGATTCACAAGTCACTGAATAATATCATGTGGCCTAAGAAATTTAGAAATAAACTGGAACCACATTAGTCCCACTCTGTCTTAGAAAACCATACATCTATGAATACAGTAGTACTGTGGGCTTGACCTACTTGGGTGCTGTACAATTTTATTAACTATTCTTGGGGTAACTGCCATTTTTTTCAATTCAGGAGTGGGTGATGTCTGTATACAACTTGGTTACAATAGCATTTTTTAAATAAATCTCAGTTACATGTGTCGATTTCCTATTTATTTTGTTGTCAATTTACCACGCTGTGATCTGTTATTCAGTTGTTCTATTATCCTGTCCTGGATTATAAATCAGGGGTTTCTTGTTGTTGTTGTTTTAAGAATTACTGTAGTTGCAAGTCTAAACAAATATAGAAATATTTTGTATCCATTTGATAGTTTTAGTACAAAGTTGATTCATATCCTTTACCACCAAAATTTTGGCTTTACCAGTTCGGCTCTTTTCCACCAAGTGTATGTGCCTCTTTCTTGTCCCAGCTTTTGTCTGCTATTCCATCCCTCTTTTAATCAAGTCAGGTAAATTCATCTATCATGGTACATGCCTATATTCTGTGCTAAAACTTTGTATGAATCACAGAGTTGTGGAATATGCTGAGTTGGAAGGGACAATCCATCAGCATTATTGAGTCCAATTCCTGGCCTTGAGCAGGACCCCCAAGAATCACACTGTGTGCTTGAGAATGTTGTCAAAAGTGAAACTCCTTCATTGGTCCCAGAGAATCCAGGTGGCAGTGATGAGTTAGTGAACTTGTACAACTCCAGAGTTCCGTTTAACAATAAAAATAGCCAAATGTCTAATGGTACAGACAATCAAAAAACGTTGTCTATACCACTGTCTATACCAGCCCTATAAGGGCTTTTGCTAAATATTTTCTGCTGGAAAACCGTGAGCTTCATCTATTCTTTTATTCATGATTTCTTCATCTGTGCACCTCATTTGCTTCTGTGAGCAGGAGAGATACATTTTAGTACAAAACCCACCTGTTTTGAACCTCTGAGTAACACTGCGAGAGATCTTTGCCTCGCAATTCCAGCTCTGGACGTTTTTTGAGCTGGCTCCCGACGAGCAGGACCTGGTGCTGAGCAGATGCTGTGTCGGGGCGTGTTGCTGTAAGAGCCCAAAACAAGCCGCCTGTGTTGCTGTCAGAGCCGCACGATGACAGCGCAGCGCCGCCAGGTGGGGCCGTGTCCCCAGCCATGTTCCATGGATATTCCAGCTGCCGCCGATGCTCCAGCTGCCGCCGGCCTCCGGCACAGGCGCACGGACACGGGGAGCGGAGCCGGCCCTTGTGCGATCCTCCGTGCGGGGCAGGCAGCGCTGCCGCACCGAGAGCCGGCTCTGCGTTGTCTCAGTTTGTCCCGCGGAGAAAAGAAATAAAAGCATTTCTTATTTTCCAACTTTTTTTTTTTTTTTTTTTTTTTTTTTTTTTTTTTTTTTTTAATGAGGAATATTGATATGTGCTAGACTTTTGTTAAAAAATTCTCCCACTCAGTGATGCAAAACGTCTAAGGATTCTAGTGAAGCTCTGCCCCAGCTGCTACAATAAAATAAGAATTTTAAACAACCTGGAAATTTGAACACTTCCCTTGCTCACTGTATACCGACATATAGTAGGCTAAATGTGCCACTACCACTATTTATATATGCCACTATTACAGTTAGAAATAAACCCTTAACCCAGTTTGACCAGCCAGTTAAGCCACTATTCTGTTCTTGTCCATATAGCCACATTTTCCCGTTGACTTTCATCCTGCACTTTTTCATATGGCATGTCTGTTGCAAGAATATAATCAAAATATAGTCAACAATCATCTGGCTACTTTAAAATTCTAATGCTTCTCCCTAGCAGAGTAGGGATACGTGTAAGGATTTCATTGTTTTATAAAACATTCCATAATATACTGATTTGTGAATTGATTGAAGTGGTCAAACCATGCTGCAGCAGACAATTTCAAAGGAAATGGAATACAGTTCTTTCCCCTGCTGATTCAGCTGCTGAGCTACGCATCTTGTGATGAATATGCAAGTGATTCCTAATGGAAATGAGAAACAGATAGGAAAACTGCATGCTTTTTGTGATTCAGGGAAGTTTCCAAACAATAAGCGGGGCTACTGACTTACATCTGGATGGCAGAGTGAGGTGGAGCTCAGCATTAGGGTACAGACAAGGAAACATGGTGCCTCAGCCTCAGGAAGCCACTGAGGTGTTTGACACACAGACCTGGTGCCACTGTCTGTCTCACAGCCCAGTATCCTGTGGAGATGCACGATACTGGAACACAGGCAACAGGGAAACTGGGGAAAAGGCACTGGGTGTTTATTTTAATCCCAGTTGTGATACCTAGAGGTCTGCTGTCTCTGTGCATGGACACCTTGCTCACACCTTGCTGCCCTGAGCAGGGTCCAGGAGTCTGGTAACAAGCCCTCCAGATAAGTTGTCTTTCTTGAACGTAATTCACTTTCCCTGGCTTTTGTATATAAACACTTTATATGTATGTACATGTTTTTAAAGTGTTTGGATAGCATATATAGAGAGTGTAATAGGACAAACAGATTTGGTGCACTAAAGATTTTAGCTTGGGAACACCTTTATATACATAGAGCTTTTGTATAGGCTCAAGGCTTAAGAAAAAACAGAGCACATTTACAAGAGTTAAGATGATTAAAAACCTTAGTATAAAGAATAAATATTCCAGAAATAAACTTGAAGTACAAAAATAGCTATAGTGAAACATTCTACATTATTAAGAGCCACCAATTAAAATTGAATTATTTTAGGACTTCTTAGCCAAAATATTGCAAATGTAGGATTTGTTTGACTGAGAAAGTCTCCCAAGAGGAGTCATAGAAGAAGCAACATTTAAAAGTAAACTAAATAAATTATAACTAAAAATATCATACTAAGAAGTCCTAATGACCTGGTAATAAAAGACACTGGAAATTTAATCATGTTTTTAAGTCTGATTTCTATTATTATAATTCTTGATATATTCTGTCTTCATAGGTAGCTAGCTACTAAGTCAGACAACTGTCATACCTATACTGATTTGTGTTACTACCACTAAAACATTTGTTTTATTAAGAACAAGTGTCTAAAATAATCTATTTTTGTATTGTATTGGCCATATTTTCTCTGTTATTGTCATAACAATATGACAATATTGTCTGGGACACTTACTCTTCTAAAAATAGACAAGACTAGGAAGTTAAAAGTTATTTTGCAAAAGCTCTCTGAAACTAGCAGGGCATTCAGGCAGCAAGGTGGACATAATGTAGCTGCTTCCTACTGAAGCCATTAGGAGTTATGGTATTCTTTTTTCCTAAGATGTACAAAATATTCAGCCTTTCAAGGCCTTCAAAGCCATTGTAATTCCATATAGACATTCCAGCTACACAGACTAGTCCTTCCTGGAAGTTTCTATTCAGTATTTCACTTAATCTGGTAACTGAATTGATGGGCATGACTGGTCTTGAAAACATGCCAATGTTTTCCTTGCAGCTGGATGTTAAATGCATACAGAACCTTAGTACCTAGCTCCCATTGCTGCCTCCACATTTTTAAAAATCCAGATACCTTTGACAATGTGGTTCATTGTCCTGTATCAGAAATCAAAATATCAGTAGGAAATAGATCTGTGTCCATGAAGTCTTATAATGAAAAAAAAAAAACCAAAGAGCTTAGCTCATAGGTCGCTTCTCAGTTGTTCTTATCATCTCTATATCTTGGAGTATGGAACATACAACCACAAGTACAACTTTTGGTTAAAGTGGATAATTAGTTTATTTCCATACCATTGAGAAGAGTGAAGATACTTGGACATTTTTTAGTGATCGGCATAGTCGTAATTGACAGTGGCAGTACACAGCTAAAAATTTAATCTCAAGAGGAAAATAAATATGGCTTTTTTTCCAGAGAAAACCCTAAAAAGCTCAGGTTTCCTAAAAACTAATTGGCACAGAACTGATTTGGGCACGGTAGGTAATAATCCTGTGTTGGCAAGGAGGATGATCAGATGACTCATTACAGTATTCCTCTCCATCCCTTATTTTTATGATTTACATTATGATTCAAGCAGAGGACTACCTCTTAGTTGGCAGAGAAGCACACTAGCTCAACTGCAGAATATCAGACCCAAGTTTCTGTGTCTCCAGGTACTCTTTATGAAGAGAAGACACTGGCAAAAGCAAAATGAGGTAAAGCCACCTGCTCCCTATTGGTGGGCAGCTGGGCTGGGCACTGATTTGCAGGCAGGGAGTTTCTGTCTAGCCCCATTTTTACTCCTCAGTCACTCAACTATGAGCTCTCCTAAACTGCAACTGCCACAGTTTCTCTTTTGGCATTTAGAGTAATCCAGGAGTAATCTCAGGCACAAACCAAAGCAACAAAATAGACAAAAATAATTCTATATTGCGAAGGGACTACAGTTATACTTTACTGTTGCATTTATGTCTTAAGTAATGGGCACTAATCAATGCTCCTTTGATTGCTTTGTATCTTCTGCCTCAGTGCAAAGGCATGTTATAGTCCTACAGTCCCCCAGTTTCAATGTAAGTCTCATTTATAGCTGTGTTTAATGACTGGTTTGGTTGTCTATCTCAAATTCTCAAATTGGAAAAATCTTTTTCTTCTGAATTCCAGAGAGTAGTGAAGTCACAGCTGTTCAGGTATAAACAGTCAGAAATCAAGATTTACTGCTCATTTTCCATTTTGCTACTCATTCTGTTTTACTCCTTTTTTTTTTTTTTTTTTTTTTTTTTTTTTTTTTTTTTTTTTTTTTTATGTATCATCATTTTTCTTATTACCTGAATGAAATATACAAAGTATCTACTTCTGTTGCCGTTTTACTAGTTTGTATTATACCCATTCTCCTCATTCTTCATTTTTTGTCCTTCTAGGACCTGGGACTACAAATTATATTGATGATATCACAGTACACGAAGTACTGTGAAGGACAGGATTATATTGAATTTGTGAAGCTCAGAGAGAGGGATCCTTCTCTCTTGCATGACTATATTGCTGTGATCACACTCAAATTGCTCCTAGAAACACATTCAAAATACTTTGTTTCGGATTGTCAAGAACTACCAACCTTACCCCTAACAAGCTAATTCCAGGAACAGCTGAGTACAAAACAGAATTCTTTTCTTTCATCTGGAAGTCCTTGTAGCCAAAGAAGTGGATCCTGCAAATAGAATACATTAGATCCTTCTGGGATCCCATTGATGGTTTCCCAAATCAGAAAGGATTTTGTTAATAACACAAATGTGGGGAAGCTCTAAGGGCATCAATAGTATTTTTTTGCAGTTCTTCCTAGATCAAAATTTAGTGAATGTTTGCTTTTTAATACAACTCCTGACCTTGCTTCAAAAGTATGAGATAAGAATGAGTTTCAAGGTAAGAGTAGAACAACAGAAGTTTTCGGCCCAAATAAGCTAAGGTTATGTTAAAATCTATTTGCAATACCCACTCCTAAGCATTAACTTTTCAGCATGACTTTCATTTATTGAATAGCTTTATATATTGGTAACTGAGAAGAAAACATCCCCTCTTCTAATTCTATTCTTTGTGTTAATAACATTGAATTAGAGTATTAAAGATGAATTAAGGATTGATCATAGGACCCAGCATTATACCCAGTATGCAGTATTCATCATAAAATACATCAAAAGGATAAAAGGCAAAGCTATAACCCAAAACTGTGTGCCTTAGCAATCCTTCCTCTCAGCAACGTGGCTGCCAGCTTCATTATCTCACAATTCTGAGTCAGCATCTATGTAGTGTGATGGGCAAATGAAATCCTGAAATCTGAAATCCTAAGACCAAATATTTACTGTTTTCAGTACTGGTATATTTTTCACTCAAAACCACCAACAAAATCAGATTGTTAGTGTTACTATTTTGATTTGTTTTCTCTGCCATGTGGGCAAAGATATTTATCCATAAATTAAGTGTTAGTACTTCTTGATGTTATATTTAGGGCATACTGTAGAATCTATATAATTTAAAAAAAAAATACTAAGCACTAGCAGCTTCCATAGTACACTGAGAGACTGCTAAAGTAATTGTTAAATAGAACTGAATTGCAAGTTTTACTCAGCATGCCAGAAAACAGAAGCCAGTCACTTTTTTATAAATACTAAGGTCCTGGATCCAAGAGGGCTTCATTTCATTATGACTGGAAGTTTCTGAAAGGAACCACAAGAGAATAACCACAGCAGGTAACCACAGGTTCCTGAGTGAAGTGAGGGCTTATGATCTTAGAGATGGTGTACAGCAATCTAGGCTGGTAAAAATGTAAGAAATCCAAGAATTTAAAGTCCATCTGTACATTATTTCATAAGGCATCCTTCAAAATGCCTTTGGCAATATTTTTAAGTTGTGAAATAAGGGAATTTTCAGCATCTGTAATTGACAGATGGACAGGAAGCAGCAGCTGTTCACAAGTGAAACAAAACTCCTAGTTAAAGGATGCAGAAAAGGTTTCTCCTTTGCCTATGACTCCAACTTTGCCTTCAGATGCCTAGTCCAGCAGCCTGTGGTCATTCTTCCAGTATTGCCACTAACCCAGGTCACCTAAAACAGGCCTGCTTTCAGTTCAACAGCTCTACACCCTGAATTTAGATCATTCTGTCTCATCTGAATGCACATATTTCATGAACCTGACTGGGAATAACTGGTATTTGAAACATACAGTCACAGGTAAAATTAGAACTTGCTTGATGATTGCTTTTTTATTAGTTATGTGATGCCATTTGTTGGTATAGCTGGTGAAGGGTCTAGATACCAAGTCCTTTGAGGAGCAGCTGAGGAAGCCATGGTTTATTTGACAAGGTGTTGGTCAGTGAAAAGTCCGACTTGATGGTCGTGGAAGTCTTTTCCAACCTTAATGATTCTGTAATTTCCCAGAGGTCCCCGTTAATGTTTTAGGTTGTTAATGTTTTAGGTTCCATCACAGAAAAACAAAGGCACATGTTCCAGGAGTAGCTGGAACAACATTGCTGCTGCTTTAGCCTGGTCAGCTATGCATAGTTATGTGGAAGCTTAGACACAAAGGTGCTCATCATTTTGCCTAATCCTGCAGCACCTCAAGAATTTACTGTACATTGCCCCTGAACCTTCAACAGCAAAGAAACACATAAAAAAAAAAATTAAAAACAAACAAACAAAAAAGCGAATAAAAAGCCACAAACAAACAAACCCCCAAACCAAAATGAGCAAATTGACAAACAAATTACCAAAAAAAAAAAAAAATACACAAAAGAAGGTCAAATTCCTTAACAAAGAAAGCCACTCAGGATACGTATAAACACATGTGGTAACACACACTGTCATAATCCCCATTCTTCCATCCACCTTTTGGAATAAAAATATATATATTTGATTAAAAATACATGGAATTCCTGGTCTCACTGGTAGCCCCTTGTGCTCCTACTTGGTGATGTTCATACATTGATGATTCACTTTCCCACGTGCCTCCTCCACCTCCTAAGCAACAGAATGAACTTTGTCTTTCTTTTGTTTCTAATTAAACTTTATGATCTACACTTGTTGCTTTATGTGGCCCTCAACAATATTTAATGCTTAATCTATTAATATTTTTCATTTTATGCCCACATGCTACTGCTACTACTTTAGATTCATACTTAAGAGTGTTTCCACTTTTATTCAACTCCTTCTTGTTCTCAACTGTCTTCAAGTATAATGGTACCTCTTTTCACCTTTGTCTTACTTCAGAAGAGTTTGCCTCTCCACAATTTGTGTTGTTTTTCTTGCTTCTTTTATAGGTTACTCTGTCTTACACTCTTAGATTATTTTCTTAGACTTGGACTATTTTCTCAAAAGATTGTATCTACCACTTCCCTGATTTTCTTGTGGTCTCCTTTTCTGAAACCAATTATTCTCATTCCCTCCTTTCTTTTCCAAAACCGATTTTATAATTTATATGGCAGAGAAAAGAAAGCTTTGACAAACAACATAGAGCAGGTACAGTTGCTAGATAATGACCTAGGTGGTCAATAATATCTGAGAGCTTTTTTATATGCTTTAATCTAAAGCATTTGTTTCATATTCATTTTCACTTACATGTAAGTGGATGAAACATTATATCAATACTAATTTCTCTTGACAATTATATTATGTTTCTTTTAACTTCCAAAGATCTCTAAAACATTTAAAGGTATACAGAAAACCTTGTAAAACTTATTAGGAAGAAACCATGAGAATTCTATAAAAAGAATAAATTTGAGATGCAGGTAAATAATTATGTACTTAAATTTGTATAAAAGACACCACATTTATACCTCATTTGATAAATAACTTATGATTTATATTAAATAACCGAATGCCTTTAATAAGATGGCAATGCTACTATAGCACTTAATAGCAGAATAAATGCATTAAAGGGATGCAAATCTAAATACTATTGGAATTTACTGGAACTTAGTAGTCTTAGCAGAACTTACCGGAATTTAGCAGTCAAGTTCATTATCTGAGTGATAAGCATTAAAAGAAAGGGAGGAAATATTTTAGGCAAGAAATCGAAAAGAAAACTGTTCTATGAAAGTTTTCATAGAAGTTTTAAAGATTAGAGGCAACTTCAGTTGTGAAGATCTGAACTAAACAAAGAAGAAGAAACTACAAGGTTGCAATTTACATATCATGAAAAGCTGAAGGGCTAGAATGTGCTTTGTGGATTAAGGAATATAAAGGTGCTGAATATAGAATATAAAGGTGCTGGATCCTTTGGCTTTAATACAATGCATGAAGAATTATTATTGACTTGAAATTAGTCTTTTTAGAACAGTCAGAGAGTTATTCTTAGCATTCCAGGGCTCAGCTCTGAAGTGAAGGACACTGTGCTCCTGCTCCCAGCATCTGAAGGAGATCTGCTGCAAGCTTTGCTGTTGGGCACCCTGGCAGGCCTGAACCCACAATGTATTTGTTTGTATTTGTGCAAACCTGCTTTCTCCACAGCAGTATTGGGTAACTTAAATGGGAGAGCAAATGACACAAATCTGAGGAACTATTTAGAAGCACACTCATTTTTCTCCTGCCCTTTACTGCTTTGTGTGTTGGCATGTTTTTCCTCTTCTCCACGAAGTTGATTTCTTTGTTATTAGTTCAGATTACTGTCAGCAGCTACTGTCAGTCCTGCTGTTTATAGCCACTAGGATTCTCAAACTGGGCAAAGTTTATTTGGAGGAGGAAGGTGTATTTTTCATTTAAGCCTCAATGTGTAACAACAAAAGCAGGCCAAGAAATGCTCTGTTCTGTGCAGTCTGTGGTCCTTACTGGCAGCTGCAACACCAGTGTTAGTGTTGTGTTCCTTGTGGTGGGCTCTTCCCACGCCAACCCAAACCTCCCCACTAAGGAAACCCAGAGCCTCAAACTTCTTCTCTTCCCTATCCTGACAAGAGGGAGACTTGCTGTCTGTGCCTCTGAATTCCTGATGTAAACAGCAATTTTTGTGGTTACCATTCTTGGCAAAAGTCGTGCTTCTAGGAAAGAAAAACCCTTTGTTTGGAAAACAGGAAAAGCTGCAAGGGCCACTCAGAAGTCTGTATTACAGCACCCATACTAAATGGACTAGAAACCAATGCTGTTACCCAAAAATCTGCTGAGTTACACGGATGTTTAGGAGTAAGACTTACAGGACTTGATGTCAGGTCTCTGCTCCACACCCCTCTGCCAGCTCAGCATGCAAACTGAGTTTTTAACTACCCTGTACATATTAGGCATTTATCTTGCAGCAAGATAGTGGGACAAGATTTTGAGATGTCAGTTCGGAGTGAAAGAGGGAAGAACATGGGAAGGGATTATAGTAGATTATTTCTTGGAGAGGCCTAACAGAGCCGCAGGGTTGCCAAGTAAATTGCAACAGGATCCACATCTCTGCTGTGGATCATTGCTGTGGATCATACCTGTGGGTATGCCCAGAAAGCATCACTCCATTGCATACCTGTTACACATTGCCTGTGCAGCCTCACATATCAGACTGCTCCCAAAGGGCACAGAAAATGCAGGAGAGCCACATTGCTCCATTAAACAGACAGAAATGGTGTGGCTGGGGCTCTGCCCTGGCCAGCACACAGCACAGATGTGCCCACACCACCAACCCCATACCTCACAGTCCAGAACCTTCACCTCCACATGGTTATGTTTAAACCTTTGCCTAGAGTTAATCCACATTCTTCAGGGCTTAACTGTAGCTGTGATTCTGGGGCTGTAAGGCTGCTTCATGACTAATTTATTCAAGTTAATTTTCTGGCAAGACTCATAATCAAAAATTCAGTTGGAAGTCCAGATACTGCTAATGAGAAACAAGCCATGCTCAGAAGCCATAAACAGGAGTAGATGTCAGCAAAAATATGATACTCCCCAAGGAAGTTGGAGAAACCCTCATAAGAGGTTGGAGAACCCTCAGAGGAGATTAGAGAAAGCAATCCATGTTCAACAGGAGATTAAAACCAAGAAAAATAACATCCTAGAGATAAAATAAAAGGGAACATACAAAGACTCCATGGGAAATTCATTTTCGTTGTTTAGTTCATTTGCCATTGTTCTTTGGAAAAAAAAATTGTTCTTGGGTTTGTGTTATTATTCTGCATGTCTTTCCCTGCTCTCAGACTCCTAGAATATTCTGAGAATATTCCTAGAATATTTCCTTCTATGGGAAGGGACCCATAAGGATCTTCAAGTCCAACTCCTAAGTGAACGGCCCAGCCAGGGATCAAAACCACAAGCTTGGTGTACAGAAACATATATTTGCTGGTTTCCTTCTAGTACAACATCTTAATAATAAAATGAGGGTGAGCTTCTTTTGTGCTCCCCTTGTTGAGCTTCAGAAGCATTCTGCCCTGTGGCCATGATGGAGATGCCTGTCAGAAGAGAGGGATTTGCTGCAGGCTCTGGCACAGTTCCCCTCTTTCCAGGTTTCTCTCTCCCCACTCAGGCTTCCCAGGAATAGAGCTGTCTCTCACTCCTCTGGGTGTGACAAGGAGAACACTGAGGCCTTCCATAAAGAAAGCTTTCCAGACTCTGCTGCAGGAAGCTGGGGAATTTAAAGAGGCTTTTGCTCTCGTGGGGAAAGCACCTTGGAGAGAAGTGTATGAATATCTTAGAGCATTTGGATGAATGACAGGCATATATTCCTCTCACTTTTAATAATGAGAAAACTGAGAAACAGGGCTGGGGAGAGGCCACCATAGGCTGGTACCTTCAGGACAGGCAGCGGGAGAGAGGACAGAAAAGGGGAAATCAAGATAAAAGTATCAAAAAATGATTTTTGGAAACTAGCCTGGAGCTCAGGTATGTTTGTGCACTGCAGTGTTGCAAGAAGTAGGTCACAGACTTCCAGAGAGGCTGTCTGGAGGCCATCCGAGCCATTCCCATAGCTGTGGCTTGGCTCAGGCTCCCTGTGACATGCCCAGCAAAAGCAGCACCTTCTGGAAGCTTCTGCCAGCCCATGCTGGGCTCAGAGGGGCTGAGCTGCTCCAAACCTCTTCCTCTGGGCTGAGTTTACTGCAACTGGCCATGCCTTTAGCCTTATTTTCTGATAAAATTGCATAGCTGCCCAATTGTCTTCCTAGTGTCACAAGATGAATTATTTTTATTTAACTGGCTGAATTATTTCAAGGCAAACATTTATTTACTGATGACATGGTAATGCTTCTGTAATTTCCATTTCCTGAGGGCAGCACAAGGGAATGGCAGGGATGTTCAGGGATGGTGGCTTTCTCAATCATTTCAATTCCCCCTGCATAGTTTTGCCAATATCAATGCAGCAATTCAGGGGAAAAAACAGAGCTAGAATAAAGGAAGAATTTACCCAAGTGCCTAATAACATTCTCTTCCTTCTTAGGCCCTGACAAAAACAAGATAAAGTTTGCTGATTTCTTACTTCCCAAAATGAGGACTGAATTAATGGGAAAGCCACAAATAGTTTCTCATTCCCATCCCGCTCCACAACTGCACATAACAAAATCATCCTCAGGCAGGAGAAACCAACAGTGGTGCTGTTTTGCAGCTGCTGCTGGAATGACACAGGGAGGTAACTTGCCCTAAAAATCTTAAAATCTATTTTTTTTCAGACTGTACTCTCACTGTCTTTTGTGTCATGCCAGAAAAATAAGTCCTTAGTATATAATGGGGAAGATGCTAACCTGATAGGACTCCAAAGAAGTTACTATAAATAAATCTGTGGAAGTAAAAAAAAAAAAAAAAAAAAAAAGATTGATGGAAAAATTGTCTTTTATTTTAGCAGACAAAAGAAGACTTTGCTAATTATCTGTTCTTTTTCTAATATCTTTTTCCAAGATATAGATATGAAAACATAGTTCTCAATCTCAGTTCAAATACTGTAATTATAAATGGGTGACTAAATATAGAAAGAAAATGTTAGCCAGGAAAAATTATATATATCTTATAATTATTTGTTGGTTCCTTACAGCAGAGAGATGTGATATTAGAAAAATATAGC
>JAOTQP010000001.1:75424727-75457163 GCA_026413545.1 Cichladusa arquata
TTTTTTTTTTTTGTGTTATTAATAAATTTCTTCTTGTACCTTTTTAAGTTTTGAGCCTGCCTTGTCTCTACTCCTGGATCCTATCTCTAAAAGAAGTTAAATATATTAAAATTGGCAAAACCCAAGTCACACCGTGACACCGTCACAGTTGAGTATCGGTATTAGACCAATACTCTTATTTTAGTAAATCATAACCATTCTAATAATCTCATTATTTGACAGTAATAGAAGACTTTTTCATAGCCATAGTTTTGGATGCCAACTTTGAACAGGTTTTGTAAATTATTTTGTATTGTAAGGACAGAAAGCAATAGCTCAACTTAATGCATAAGCTCTGTGAAACTTTCAGTGAACATTTGTTATGGTTCACTTTCAGGTAGGAATTTCCGTTTTATATGCTAAGGAAACCTAGCCACATATGACATCAGATTTTTTACTAACTTGAAAGATTCTGACCCCACTATGCACAGATATTTCCTAATTTGTTTATATAATAAATTCCACTTCACATTTGGCTAGAGAAAAGGAATAAACAAACGAAGATGTTGAAGGTTCAGGAGCACGTGGCTGGAAATTTTCCCAAGACCTTGGTCTGACTGTCTCATGGCCTTGCCAATACTGTGATAACGAAAACTGAAGGTGCTCCAACCATTTAAAGTAGTCAGGGATAGAATCTGTTCTGATTTAAGCCCTATGTAATTTAATGAGCTTGAGAACTTGGTCTGAATCACATTAATTTGCATTTACAAATTCTATTGGCTGGTTAGTTTTTCTAGATCACTTTCTGAGCAATATTTCACAGTAACTGAAAATTCACTGATATCATGTAGATATTGACTGATAAATTTAAACATGTGAAGTCTCTGAAAATTTCAGGTGACAGCTAACATTTAGAGCCTCAATTTACCGGGTTTTTTACTAATTCTCACTCCAAAATCTGTAATGTATGGAACTTGAGTATGTCTAAAATGTCACATAAGCATATTCACTAAAATGTTTTCAAAATATCTAACTTTGATGTTTGGTTACCGGTATTAAGGAAAACTCACCACAGGCCCTGGGAGCTGCTGGGTCCTCCTGAAGCTGTCTCAGCTCCGGGCAGGACAGAACAAGTTCAGTTGTTCCTGCCTCCCTCACAGTGCAAGTGCTCCAGCCCCATTATCCTGATAGCCTACCCTGAACTTGATACAGATGGGGAAGTGAGATTTTTGATGAAATGTAGAACCCCCTTTTTATTATATTTCTTTGTAGTAAAAAAAAAAAAATACACATTTATTTCTGTGCCATATCACTTTATAGTTGAAAACACGCACTTTGGACCAGGAGTTTTCTTAAACCCACCTTTAGTAATCCCTCACCAGTTATCCAGACCTTAATTTTAAGCTTACCACTTGCTTGTTGTACTTTCTATAAAACTGTATGCATCAATCTTCTAGTTTATGCCCCCCCTTACCCTCAAGAGCTTTGTAAAAAGCCCAGCTGTATAAACAACATGAAGGTGGTTGGCAAGCAAAACCTATGGCTTTAAACATTACACTTTCTTTCCTGAATGTTTTTAAAATGTATGGTTTTAGTTACAAAACTCCTTGCAAATCAAAAATTTACAGTAAACTTTCCTTCCCTGTATTTCCGTGAAGGACAAGCACCTGTCCAAAAGATTTGTGATGCTGTTTTTTCAGATAATGTCAATGCAACTTATTAAACTAATTTGGGGTCACTGAATTATTTGTGTGCATGCATATATGAGAAGTTCTGATCTTAAAAAGAAATTTGTAGACACTCAGGTGGAAATGCCAATAGATATTGGCTTGGGAAAATATAAGGAATCGGGAATACAATTCAATTAGGCTGTACCTTTAATTATTGATGACTGGAAAGAGGTAATACCTCATTCAATATATATGGACATATCTTCTGAACAATGGACACAGCCTTCAGATTTTTCACTGGTGCTGAAGAGAGGCTTTCTCTCACCCTTGAAACCACACCAAACCTGTCCTGTTCCTCTGCTGCATTTCTTCTTACAATATCTAGAAAAACAAAGGCCTTCAAGGAGTTAGGTACTACAGCCAGCACTGGTTTGACATGTCTAGATTCAGTGGAGGCAGCTATGGCTTGTTATTACTTAAGGGATGTAAAAGATACAGTGCTCTTAAGAAGTGATCAACAGAAATTCAAATCAGAAATTATGAGTCTTCATTATCAATAGTAAATGTGTTACATACACCAGAGAAAAGAGCTTGTGGAGGTACCAAAAATACTTGTGTGTTTCTGTTGGGCTCCTAGCCCAAATTCTCAAAAATGGTAAATACTTTGAGCCTAAATGTTTCAGAGGACATTACATTAATTTTTATTTCACACTCCTGAAGGAGCCATTTATTCCTCCTGAAGGTGTAGAATCCACAGATTTAAAGTTCAAACTCCACTCTGGCTCCTCCAGGGTCAGCAGAGCCCAGCTGTGAGGGGCTCAGCACAGCAGCCTAAAGAAAGGATCTAATGCCACTTGAGATGCAGGGGGGAGCCCAAGGCATCTGTTGAGAGGGTCAGATGTGACACAGGATTGATGAGAGCTCTCTGTCCTTCAAGCAACCTTAGAAATCTGTGTGTGGGCAGCTGAAATAATCCCAAGGTGCCTACCTCAGTGTAACAAACTAAACTGCTGGTTTGGGATTAGAGGGTGCTTTGACTTCACTGATTATAGTGAGACTTTAGACACAGCATGCAGGAGGGTGCCCATATTTAGTCCTGCAGACAAAAAGGCAGTGTGCCATCTCTGTCTCTGGTGCTCCTCACCTCTGCTCCACGGTGCCTGCAGGGTCTCATTCAAACAAGAAGTCATTGCCTCTTGGGAACATGTTTATGTTTCTTCCTTCCAGCACTGGACCATATTGAACATCTCTGAGCATCCCAATTACATCTTTTTGCCAGCAAAGGGATGCTGCTGTTTAATATAAAAAGGAGTCAGGTTGCTGCCATCCCAGCTCAGTCGTCTTGGTCCTAGAGATGGAGTCCCACCTGGAGAGGCAGAGCCAGACTATTTCCACGTGTTTGGAACTACTCTGAGACTCCATTTTCCCATCTGCACAATGGGCCTCAGAATAACATCCTTTTTCCCAGAGGAAGCTCATCTGAATGTATGGCACAGCCCCAGGCACTGGAAATGTTTCACATGAAACACAACTGCCTTGTGGTAAGAAATGTTAACAAATGGGACTATTGACTTTTGCTTATTTTTCTGAAGTGAAGTGTCTGCTGTTTCAGGGTCACTGATCATTCACCACATTCACTATATACTGTTATTTTGGGCACCAAACACAGACTGTAAATCAAAATAAGACACCTTTCAATTATTTGTGTTAGCAAAATATATGTTGAAATCACATGGTTGGCACAATTCTTGTTTTCAAATAAATAGCACCCAAATTCTGCTTCAAGGCACTTCATTTCTTCTCAACACATCTTCCATCCATTTTCCATTTTTCCTTGGGGGGGAAGACTGTCATGATTACTCCAGTCTCAGTTGTGCCTGTGTAAATTACCATCAGTCCAGCTAACTTTACCCATACCCACAAGATGACAGAATTGCAGAAATTTTGCAGTGCTTGTTGAAATCTTACTATTCAGCAGTTTTGTGGGTTTCAGAGCTTTTAAAATAAAACTTTCCAGGCTAGTTTGGTTGTGCTGGGGTCAGCACAAGGTCTATGAACAACTGCTGACTGTTTTTACCTTCATTTGCACCTCTCTTCATAGTTTTAAACTAGGTTTCTGACTCAGACAGTAGGATCACCTGATCCATAGATTTTACATCTTACAATGCCCAACGCTGGCTGTCTTTGACATTATTGTTTATCAGTGCAACTTACAAAACTTCCTCTGTTTGAGGTCTTAAAGAGTCACATTATATAAAAGTAATAACTTCAGAGGTCTCTACTTAGTTCCCAGCTCTGTCAAGACTTTATCTCCCCTTAAAAATACCATCATACACTACAGCTGTGACACTGTTTCAGAAAAAGGGGTGATAAAGCTCATTTTATTTGAGTCTTTTGTTTACTTGTTTGCATGGCCTTTTCACCATTGTTTCTTCACTCTGTCTATGGAAGACAAAAATCCATGCCTCAGTATAGGCTTCTGGCCACTGATGTAGTATAAATAGAAATAAAATGAATTAGAACACATATTGGATTCTGTATTTTTACATTGCCAGGACTCCCAAAGGATTTAACTGAATGTTCTGAAACACGTTTCAGTCATAATACACTCTCACATGGCTCATTGCACACAGTCTTTCAGAAACCAGCTTCAGGTTTAGCATTTTGATTTACTCCCTGTGACAAAACAGCTACAGACTCCCTGCTTTTTTTTCTCTCTTTGTATGTTTTGCTACTCACATGCAGAACCTGTTCACTATAGTGGACTAACTCTACACTTGTTCATTTCATTTCATTGTCCTCCAGTAGCAAAGATCCAGCTTTACTCATCTTTTCTTATACAAAGAGAAGTTGTTCTCAGAAAAGCTGCCTGTTCTAGTTTTTTCCTGTAATTACTTTGCCCAATTTTTAAAATATTCCTTGGAAATGCCTTAGGACAGCTCTCAGAAGGTTCCAAAAGCAAAGCCTTTGAAAGAGATTTCATAGTGAACTTCAAAGGACTTCAGACCATTTGTGAAAAAAAAAAATCACAGAAAGTGGAAAATCATTCTTCCCTGCCTAATATATCATTCTCTTCATGCAAGACAACTATAGTTACTACTGCTTTGTTGACTGCAGCTTAAGCATTTTTAAGAACAAGGCTCCGCATCTCCTTGGAGCATAGTTGGGTAGGCTAACACGGTTTTTTAATTTTACTCTTGAGCCAATCTAAATATTTTTTTTCAGTTCTACATTTATATCATTCAAATATTGTCTCTGAATATTTGGTTTTGCCTTTAATTGGTAGTTAGCTAACCTATGTTTATTAAGGTAAACCTGAAACCACTGAGGAACAATTTGGGATCATCCTCTCCTCAAGTGTAATGGACTGATCACATTTTTGCAGCAGCAGTTGGTCAAGAAATTAATTCATCCTATTCCAGAAGAAAAGATTCCAGTGTCTGAGCTGACAAAGAGTAGTCATATAAAGACTTGACACAGAATAAAAAACTTTAAACTACATCTTATAAGGGGCAGTGATACTCAAGTGGTGGTATAAAATTGTGCTTCTTTGTGTATAAGAAACCTAATTCCAGAGAATTTGGAATTCACAGGAATGTTACCTGTGGAGTTTTAAGCTATTCATTTTGCTCATAGATTTCTGAGCTAGGTCTGGTACTGCTGTGAAGAGCAGTAAAATTCATAACTTCATTGTCTCTAGGAAAGCACTCCTTTCAGACACAAAAAATATGACAAGGCATCACCACTGCTCCCAAGCTCCACACCTAGCAAGTAAAACACACTGTAAACACTGCTTATCTGCCAATTGGGTACCCCAACACTATGAAAAGCAATGCTGCAAGTATCAATACAGAAATGTTGGAGGATAAGAAACGGGATACATACATCATTTGTCAGTCTGCACTAGCAAGGAGTGCAGTGCAATGGATTCAGTGCTTGTCCTGAAGCACTTCAGGAGAGAACATTTCTCAAGATGGTGGAATAACTAATTCACAGTTTTAAATAACTAATTAACAGACTTTATGTCCTTTGCTGAGTAAAAGTCTCAGCGCTGCTGACAGACAATATAAAGGAGAATATACAAACTGCTTTAACAGATGTTGTCTGCTCCTAAGTGGTGTAACCATATTTAGCAGTGGCTGAGATGGCCAGAGAGGCAGAAATAGCCTACATAACAAATTCTTCTCAGCTTTATTTGCTTTTGCTGTTTGTCACCATAAAACACACAGCTATCATTGTTTGAGTAACAGAGCTTTCACACACTCAGCTTCACTGATTTCTGTCCTTTTCCTGTTTTGTAAACAAGGGAACATTCACGTCAGGGTAGTGTATTCCAGGATGCCTGTACCAGTGTCTACCAGAGAGCTGCCTGAGGTTTTCCATACAGGCAAAAGAAATTATCCATGAAAGAGAAAGGCAAAA
The DNA here is from genome assembly GCA_026413545.1 of Cichladusa arquata. Classification (NCBI taxonomy): domain Eukaryota; kingdom Metazoa; phylum Chordata; class Aves; order Passeriformes; family Muscicapidae; genus Cichladusa; species Cichladusa arquata. The sequence continues at coordinate 75,430,799 of JAOTQP010000001.1, forward strand.
TTAAGCAGAAACCTCATCTCCCCTTGTCAGCAGGTGATATGACACGAGTTATAGCAGGAGCTGAGATTGTGGTGATCCTGGGGAGATAGAAATAATCTTTATGTTTGAGGTATAGTAATGACCATCTCTGTAATAATACCAGATTTATCCTACTGTCCACCTCATAAGAAAAAAATCACATTTTTTTTGTTGTTCTAGACACACAGATCCATTGCCTACCTGTAGCTGGTAGATCACCTCTCTTGAAGTATTAGCTCTCTCATTGGTCTGTGATTTTCATCCTCTCATACAGTAAATTAAATTCAGGTTTTTTGAAGATAAATTGTATGAATTAGTCACTCTACAAGACCACTTTATTACTAACAAAAATGCTTTTAAATGTTCTTAAGTATTTCCTGATATTTAGCATTTCTGTTTTTGAACACGTCACACAGTAAAGAATCCTATAATATTGATAGAAACTCTCTTTAAGGATCTCTGAAGTAAAATTTTTTTAATGCTATGGAGTCATAGTTCTTTACAGAAACAAAGAAACAATATCATATTGTATATTCTATAATGTTATTTCACTAAAAATTGCTGTTGAACTAGTGTAACTATTGAAAAGTTGAAGAATTTACTTAAAAATAATGTCTCTTGCTACGTACTTTTATTGTTTATCAAATGGTAAAAAAACCCAATTTTTCTAGAAAAGAAAATTATTGCAGCATTGTTGCCAGTTATTGCCAGTGGAAGTTACTGCAAAACAACCAAAATTGTGGTTTGCTTCTGCCCATTTCTTCCCACAGATTTTGTCAATATTCAGAGACCTCATGTTTATACGAGGATACAGTTTCAGAGCCCTCAGCTGGAGAACGGATGCCTAAACCACATCATCGGGGAGGAGAAGCAAACCAGCCATCTAAGCATGTTTACTTCCAGCAACAAGGAAGTTCTAACTTGTCCCTGAGTGGTGATTCACTGGGTTGGGACTATAAAAGTAAAGGTAGCTGCTCTCTAAAACATCAGGGCTTCAGGCTTCAGAAATCCAACATGATGCAATCAGGACTTTCAGCTGTTTTCGTTTTCTTGTTGGGTTTGTCATTTTGCCTGGCAATCCCCATTCCCCTTGAAGACAGCCATGAATTCACAGAAAAAGACCTCCAGTTTGCAGAGGTACAGTACAAAATAATTCATTTGCATGCTCCAATAGCAGTTATCTGTGCAGTTACAACTGTTTGGAAGTTGGCTTATGATTCCTTTTCCCCTCCTTAGCACTATCTCAGGACTCACTATGATCTCCGTCCGAATCCTGCTGGCATAATGTGGAAGAGTGGAAACACAGTGGCAGCTAAACTTCGGGAAATGCAAGCTTTTTTTGGCCTGGAGGTGACAGGCAAACTAGATGAAGAAACATATGAGCTGATGCAGAAACCAAGATGTGGTGTCCCAGATGTGGGGGAATATAACTTTTTCCCTAGAAAACTCAAATGGTCAAAAATGAATTTGACATACAGGTAAATGTCTGATATTTGGAATGTTACTACTGTTATTACCTTCTTTCCAGGCACATTGTCCAGTGGGTTTCTCAGTACACGAGGTTGATGTGAGAAGCATGCTTTTGAGTTTGACAAAATTAATGTTGCAGTTTAAAACCCTTATTGCCCCACTTTTGGAAGGATGCTCCTAGCCTACATTGCAGCCCAAGGAAGTAAATGTGATATTTTTCCATTGTACTTTGTCATGGAAAAAGAAAAGGAAACGTGGTGTGCTGTAAGCTAGGAACTCCCCATTTGGCCTCCATATAGACACACGGGACACATCCATGGTGCCAAATGAAAGAGGGCTAGGGGCTCACATCATGCACTTCTCTGGGTCACTCCTTAGCTCTGTTTGGACCTGGTTTAGTTTGGGCCTGCTTGTCTTGTCCTGGACAGAGAGCTGTAGATGCAAACCAGTCTGTGTAGTGTCACTGTGGGAGCCAGCTCTTCCATTTCATGTGCCAGATGTAGATCTCTGTGTTTGGTCAGACAAATCCCTGTACCATGACCTCAGGGAAGTTGACCTTGGGAAGTGAAGGGCTGACAGTTCATGGGGTAGATACTTATCCTTTAATTCTGCAAGGTCATATATCTGGGGCTTTCAACAACTACAGACTGACTTTGTTTTCTAGCACCTGCAATTAACTACAATTAATGACTTTATTTAGCAGATTCCAGATATGAAATCACTAAAATCTTAGTTCCATAGCTAGTGATAAATATTACTTTAATATGGACAATTATAGCCTATGAAAATCACTTTGGATAATGTTATGCTTCCCCAGGAAGTGAGAATCATGAGATATTTTGTATGACATAAAAAATTTTGAAGTTACTGATATGATTTTACTTAATACTGAATATATCTGTTACTTTTTAAATCTTCTGGTGCATAGAAAACCAATTACAGAAAGCTGTTGGATCATTTCAGATACCTCTGAATTATTTTAATGATGATAGAAATATTTATTTATTTAACATTGTATGCAGCTGCTAAGCTCGTTGTTATGTGATAAGATCATATGAGCAAAAAGTTTTAATGAGGTGTACAGTCAGAGAAAAGTGCATCGCATATTTCTTCAATTCACACAATTTCACTGGAGATATTAATCTGTTTGACAGAATTATGAATTACACTTCAGATCTGAGACGAAATGAAGTAGACAGAGCTTTCAAAAAGGCATTTAAAGTTTGGTCTGATGTGACACCACTGAACTTCACCAGAATACGAAGTGGTGTAGCTGATATCATGATCTCCTTTGGCACCAAAGGTAATGCAGAAACAATTGTTTTTATTTTATATTATAATTTATATACATAAGATGGAGTAATTAATTTAACTGTTTTGAATTTTGCTTTGTAGAACATGGTGACTTTTACCCTTTTGATGGACCCTCTGGACTGCTGGCACATGCTTTTCCCCCCGGCCCAGACTATGGAGGAGATGCTCACTTTGATGATGATGAAGTTTGGTCAGATGATTCTAAAGGTAACAGGAGTTCCTGGGATTATTTAAAATTGTGATAGTTGGAAAATTTATCCCTGTTTGATATCTGTAGACAGTTTGTTTTGCCTGTTTATTGTTTGTTCATCATTATGTTCACTGTTCACACACAGAACACAGTTCAACCTCCAGCCATAAATGGAAGTTTAACATGTTCGTATAATCTTTAAGATATAACATGCCTACGGGAACTGATTTTAAAAAAATGACACAAACAAGATTTTGTCATTTTGGCATTTCACTAGGGGCAGCTAGTTCTGATCCTAGACTGATGGGAATTGCTTACTGAAGCCTATAGCAAACATAGCTGCACATTTTCTGCTTGCATTTAATTTGAAAATTCATCACCTTGCCTATTCAGGACAGAGTTTAACAGAACAAAACACATATTTTTAAGCACTGGATTAGGTCCCCCTCCTGGCATTAATGCTAATTTCTGCAATACTGAAAATAATATGGACTCCCTACTACAGGTGACTTCCCAACAAAAAATGTTCTTGGTTTGAGTAGGACTAAGACTTCACCCTAGAGCTTTCCTGTGTTGAAAGAAACTTCAAGAAATTGAAATCTCCCTAACAGTGTCATGTAAAAGTTGTGCTGAACACCGGCTGTGAGACACTAGATCTCTTAGGCCCTTATTAATGCAAAACATATCATAGTTCAAAAATGACAAGCAATTATATCTAGTGGAAGGTGTCCCTGCTCAAGGCAGGGGGGTTGGAATTGGTGGTCTTTAAGGTCCCAAACCCTTCTATGACTTTACAAATTATGCAGAATTTTTCCATGTGTTCAGTTATCTCATTTCATTGTCACATATGTTAAAGCACAGTGTCGAGTATGGTGATGCCAGGAGATACACACTTACTTTTGCTGTGGTTTGTTGTAGGCTATAATTTGTTTCTTGTTGCTGCCCATGAATTTGGTCATTCCCTGGGACTTGAACACTCTAGAGACCCTGGAGCTTTGATGTTCCCAATCTACACATACACTGGAAAAACTGGTTTCGTGCTTCCTGATGATGATGTGCAAGGGATCCAAGAGCTCTATGGTAAGTCTGTATAATATATAATATTTATCTCCTGTATCATTATAGCCTGATGCAGATGCACTGCACGTGTACTGTGAGCTGCAGATGTTCAGCAACAACAGTCATGGCTGATGAGGAATGATTCACTGGAACAGGAGATGCTTAGATTTAGTAGTTCAGAGGGAAAAAAATTTAAGTAACATTTCAGAGCACAGTTGGTCACTGACCTATCTCCTTTAGTGGTAGGTGATGAGGACCAGAGTCCTTCTACTTTTTGACCTGCCTGAAAAGAGATGGTAAAACAGAGTCTAAAGGTAGAAATAGAACTATCTGTGTTTCGTTATGAAAAGCATAAACTTTTTGGAGGCCTTCAAAACTTGAGTTAAAGAAAGCAAGTTCATTTAACACCTTTGCAGCACATTTGAACTGCAAAGTTCATGAATGCATTTGGCTAGTGAAAAGAGAGACCAGATTTTCCCAGTAAAATTTTTTTACCGATTTTGTTTGTATTCGTCATGCTCTTGGGAGATCCTCCATGTTCTGTTCAATATCATGACTAAAAGACAGAAAATTATCATTGTCAAGCTTACATCATATGCTGTCATCCCAGGTGCTGGAGACAAAGATCCCAACCCAAAACATCCCAAAACACCTGATAAATGTGATGTAGAATTATCACTTGATGCAATAACAGAACTTCGGGGAGAAATGCTGGTCTTCAAGGACAGGTAAAGACACTTCCATGTCAAGGATGGTGGGTACTGGATAAAGTTTGAGCAAGCAAAAGCATCAATGCAGGTTTTTACTAAAGATTTGGGTAAATGTACATTTAAAAGAGCACAAATCAATATAGATGTCTCTTAAGAAACTGCATCATATATCTTTTTAGGCAGGATTTATAAGGCAACTACAGACTTGACTGTCCAGTAATATGATGTGAAGATAAAATGGCTGAAGACCGACGTTTTTGTACACATTTTTAAATTCATGGGACTTTCTTCAACAAGCATAAATCTGCTTTTATTTGGGCGAAGTTGTACTGCATGCAGGAACTTCACATGGGACAGCAACGTTTCTCTAACTCTAAACAAAAGAAGCTTAAAATATGTTACTGTTTGAGATTATCACTGTGTGAGTGACAGAAATGATCTGCAGCTGACAGCTGTGGCGAAAGGAAAGATGGGCTCTTCCTCTTCAACATTCTATGATATGATAGCCATTAATTCACCAGTAATTCATTCTAACTATAGCACATCAAAAATAATGCTATTCTACAGTGACTGCTATTCTACTATGACAAGAAATATAAAACATATCTTCCTTTTCTGGACTAGGTTTTTCTGGCGACTTCACCCTCAGATGGTTGAGGCAGAACTGGTGCTACTTAAGTCCTTTTGGCCAGAGCTTCCAAATAAAATAGATGCAGCTTATGAAAATCCCATCAAAGATCTTGTGTTCATGTTTAAAGGTGAGTTTTCAATTTTGTTGTCGGTAGAAAAATACAAATATTTAATCAAGTTCGACAGGCGGAGCAATGGTAATCAATAGAAAAATAAAACATCCTACCTTCCTTGCTTGAAAAATAAAGTTTCACCTCATGTACATCTATGAAATTTTCAGTGAATTAGAAGATGTACAATTTAGTTAAGATGCCCAGAATCCTAGTACAAATAGTCTAATACCTACTGAGTATGTGACCTAAGAATTTGTTTGTTGTATGAAAATAGGCATCATGGTTTCCTCATTTTATTCTTCTCTCAAAGCTGAGTCCTTAAAAAGACTCACTCATGCTTTGTTTATATTTTCAGGGAAGAAAGTCTGGGCTTTGAATGGCTATGACATAGTTGAAGACTTCCCTAAAAAGATATATGAAATGGGATTCCCAAAAGAAATGAAAAGAATAGATGCAGCTGTCCATGTCAAAGACACTGGCAAGACTCTCTTTTTTACTGGAAATAAGTACTGGAGGTAAGCTGGAGACAGGTCAGTTTTGGTGTCCCCAGTCCTGACCTGTCCAGATGTATGGAAAGATCAGGAGTTTGGTTCAAATCAGGCATTTGGACAATCCAGTCTCTGGTTTTTATTGGTGCTAGAGCTGTGTGCAACATGTTGTAAAGGTGTATGCAAGACTTTTATAAAAATATGGGCACAGATTTTAAAATTTTCCATCTAGCTTCCTTGAGTTGCTTGTATGACATGAAATGCTACAGTGCTGTGAGTAAGAAATCTGTCCCACCCTAGGGTGTCTCTTTTTTACTGTCCATGAGTGGAGCTCACAATCAGGTCTCATGCATAATTAAAACATTACCATCCCTTCCCACTATCATTGGGCCAAGCAGCCTCAGGATAGGTTTGTAGTACCAATACATCCAGGTATAACCTCCATAAAATACATACTTTATAGACCAGCTCTGAAAATGTAGCTCTATTTGCTTTGTGTTTATTCCATTTCTGGTGGAAGTGTACCCTGTTTATCACCCTGCATTTTACCATTGCACTAGACAGAAAGCACCCAAAGGCTGATGGCTTGTTTTGGATGTGGGTAACTTCAAAACATAGAAAAGGCACAGGCCAAACTCCCAGGCTGTTTAAATCCCCTAATTTTTTTTCTTTTGTGTTTAATATAGTTATGATGAAGAGGCAGAGGTTATGGAAGAAGGCTACCCCAGGCTGATAGAGGAAGAATTCCCAGGAATTGGTGACAAAGTGGATGCAGTCTATGAAAGAAACGGTACATAATCTGATAAGGAAACCTTATTATAATTAATTGCCCTTGAAACTTGAGGTTAATGTCGTGTAGAAAATTCTACATTTCTAATTTTAATTTCTTCACATCAACACTTATGTTCTTGAGTGAATCAGTTTTCTGATCTAAATTGTGCTCTGGCCAAAAAAAAGCTCCTTGCTTAGGGAACCTAAAGTGACATGCTTAATGTAGAAGTATTATAATATAATAATTGGAGCCCATCCAGCTTTTCAGGGAATGTTTCTGAGTCAATGTCTTAAAAATTAAAATGCCAGCCCTGTATTTTCCTGATCTGAAGTGCAGTAAGAATTTGACACAAAATTAAAGAATATTGGTAATTTTAAAACTCTGATCCAGCTCTAGAAAATGGAATGAGGATCTTTAAAAAATTTCGCTCAGCATTCTAAATATAAGAATGTTTCATTTGGATTATTAAAAACAAAAACAAGATAATTACTATTTTAAGGATGATTTATATGACAACACCCTTTCTTAGAGTTAATTCTTTTTAACTTTCTTTTTCCTTAGGTTACCTCTACTTCTTCAATGGACCTCTGCAGTTTGAATATAGCATCTGGAGTCAAAGAATTGTCCGTGTCCTGCATACTAACTCCCTATTTTGGTGCTAATTACAGCTGAGTGTCATGTCAGAGGCTGCAGAGCAGCTTGTAGCACAAGGGAATATTAATAAAGTGGGCATTTAGGTTTACTAAAGGACAGCAAGGTTCTATGAACAAGTACTAGGCTACCTACCACCAAATTTACACTGTATATATGGACTTACACAGCTGCATGTCAGTCTGTTATTGATTTAACTTAGTAGGAAAGGAGAAAAGAAGACATTAGCATTTCAAGGTGCATTCCACCATTTAAAGTTTTTCTAGTATTGAAGTGATGCTGGATACATCACACACTTTCATGAACACTACTGATTCCCAGTATTCTGAGCACACCTAGCACCTTTCAAGGATCTCCTAGCATGTCCCAAGAAATAGACCTGGTAAACCCGAGCTTTATATTTTAAACTAATCCTCCTTCCCTTTTTGAAATTCCTTTTAACATACTGGGAATTCAGATGTGAAATGAATGAGTGAGGATTGCATGGTGACTCCCTGAGCAAGCAGCAATGGTGAAGTTTGGCAGTTCAAAAGTATTTGACTGTATTGAATGGGAATGTTCCCCTGGATGCCCATGTCATCTTTAGAACAAGGAGAAGGTACAGAAGCAGTGAGATGTTATTCCAAAGACGACAGGAAAGCAGGAAAATGGAAAAGTACTCCCTGGAGAAATTGTAAGCCTGTGTGATAATGGGGAAACCAGAAGGAAGCAGCAACAATAGAATCATGCAGGTTTAAACCATGCAAGATGCTACGTCTGGTATCACAGCCCAGAAGATTTCAGCTGGTGTTAACTGAAGTGACATTTATAGAGGTTATGCCTGTGCCAGAAGAGAACCTGAGCATCCAAAGGAAAATATTAAAAAGAATATATTTTTTCATGTTGGCCACACTTTTAATATCTATATTAGTTTTTTCAGTATCTTGTAAGATTTTGTTTTGTTTTGTTCTGTTTTGTTTTAATCAATGCAAATGATGTGGGACTGTGATTACTTTGATTTTAAAAAATAATATTACATAAACTGGAGGAATAAACTGACATTGTGAAATTACTTAATTTAATTTCTTTTTTATGCTGCTTGTCACAGAAGCAATACAGAGCTATCGGGCAAAACAAATCAAAGTACCTAACCTCTGCATTTTATTCATTAAGATCTTCACCTCTCTTTAAAAATATGATTTATTTTTTTGTCCCTTCAAGAAAAATCATTTTATAGAAAAGAGAAGGGGAGGCAGACAGAAGAGTGAAAAATGGAAAGATCCCTCAAATCTGCAAAATAATAGCTAATTTGAAATTAGTCCTTATCATTACAGAAAGAATTTATTAAGGAATACTGGAAAAAACAGTTACCCATTAGTTTGAATGTTAATATTATCAATTAATTAAAACTACATTGTCCTGTTCTGACTTCTCAATAAGTCAATCAATCAGCCAGGCCTGTCAAGCAATACTCACCAAAAATTAATATCTTTAAACAGACCTAAATAACTAGGTTTACCTAGTGGTGGGCTAGGTGTGGTTAATTCTGTAGCTCACACAACATTGATGGTTGGCTGAGATAACCTAACAGATTGCAAGGTGTCTTCTGAACATAAGATTGTGAACTAATGAATCCCAGACTTATTCTTAAAAGAAATGCGTGGAAATAGAACTGGAAAAAAACCTTTACAAAATTAAAAACTTAAAATGGACTAAAATCAAAGTTCTGTTTTATGGTAAAATATTGAGAAAACTGCTGGGGGAAAAGTCAGTGCAATTCTCTAAGCATAACAATCATAATTTGGTTCAATTTCATATAAAAATTTCTGACAGAGTGTGCCTGAAGAAAATTATGTTTAATATTGGGCTGAAGTTTCACTTAATTACTTTGGCAGTGAAATAAGGCTCTGGATATATAAATTAGTTCTCATTTTTCTCAGTAAAAAGACTTGGTGAAAAATTGTATCAAAAGAATAATGAATCTTCATAATGGCTAGTTGTTGAGTCTGAGTCTTCTGAGTTTCAAAGGTCTGACATGAGCTGCACTGGATAAGGGAATGCAAATGAGGACAGGGAAGCAAGGAGATGTCAACGAATGTCTTTCATACCCATGTGAATTTCTGTTAACATTGAATACTTGGCAGGGGAAAAAGGTACTGCATAGGAAGCTGGACCTTCAAAAGCCTCCAGCATGATCATATCCAGCTGCCATCCAGCCCAAACAGACAGATTCCTGTTAGCTGCTCGGCTGACTGGAAGCAGCCCTTGGCACAAGTCCAAGCATGGCTCCAGCTTCTGTGTCTGCATCCCTAGCGAGAGATGGGAGATGTTCTGTGGTTAGCTCTACCTCAGCTGAGAAAAGTTCCAGGCTGCTGGTTCCTGGCATTTGGTTGAGAAAAAAAATATGGAAAAAATGTCTTGTGCTGTGGAAGTGGAAGGCTGAGATCAGAGCCAGAGGGACCCTGTTGCTGCTGTCAGCCAGAAAGGAGAACTCTCTACAGTGGGACCCACTGCCACCACATGAGAATAATATTGCAGGGGTGACTGGTGAGGACCCCGTGGGATGTTGCCCAAGACCATCGAGAATTGAAAAGAAATAAATCTTTTTCCCGAGGCAGAGACTGAGCTGATTGGTTTCCCTGGGATGTGAGTGAAGGAAGGACCACAAGGAGGCTGAAGCAGCTGTCTCTCAGGATGTAATACAAGCAGAACTAATATCTCCCCACCAGGTTGCTAGTTTTTTATGTGAAACTACAGAAATCCACCTAAAAGTAGGGATGGATGGAATAGTCCCTACCCAATAGTAGGTAATTGTGTCAGGAAGGTTTAGGTTGGATATTAGAAATAGTTTCTTCACCCAGAGGGTGGTTGGGCACTGCACCCAAGAAAGTGGTCACTGCACCAAGCCTGACAGAGTTCAAGGAACATTTGGACAATGCTCTCAGGCACTCTTGGGGTATCCTGTGCAGGGCCAGGAGCTGGACTCAATCCTTGTCCCTTCCTACTCAGCATCTAATCACCCTGTGATTCTGTGATTGTCTGACTGATCCTGTGATTCTGTGACTAGCACATGAACAGTTATTGGTGAATGCACCTTTTATATCCATGTTGATCTCTGCTAGGAATGATCATTTGAAAGGGGAGGAAGGATAAGGCAAGGAAAGGAATCTGTCAGATTTTCCTCGGGGAGTTTTCTGTGTTGGTTACATGATCCTGAGTTGGACTTAGAGGATGCAAATATGTATTCCAGGTGAGAGAAAAAATAAGAAAACATCATTAAACTTGCCAAAGTAATAAACTAGGCAACACTGTAAGAGTTTCCATTAACTACATGAGATCCACTAGTAGCTGAGAAATTTAAGAAGGAATTCAAAGTTATAAGAATGGGTTTTTTCCTTTAGCAAAATCTCCAGAAACCTACTCTGAAGACACTAGAGGGCAGTGACAGCTTTGCTTCTCAGAGATTCTTCACAGAATTAAAAATATAATAGTGGGTGAGGAAGCCACAGTTAACTACAGTGAATTCTCACATTATATGAAGACATAAAAAACCCTGACACTAATAAATAGAATTTAATTATTTATTCTATTGAAATTAAATTATCTGAGCAAAAAGTTAGGCTATAACAGTGTTTAGGAAGCTTCTAGATATAGTCACTATCAGGGATACTAATTTTTTAGTCTTCTGGAATTCAATGCACTACACTTCAAACAGTGCTCTCTTGTCCTAGGCACAATGCAATCCCTTAGTCTAACCCCATTCATTGGAAAATTACACAATCACATACATAGACATGTTCTAACTGCCTGGGAACATGGCAACCTTTCATGGATTCTTACTGAGTCTGGAGATGACAACTTACTGTTTCAGTATTTTCCTCAGATTGACTTATACAGGATCTAGATCTCAGCCTTCGGTCTAGGACAAAGAATTTCACCTTCACTTATGTTGTGGTGAGTGTGCATTCATCCATCCTGTTGGAGATGTTTTCTCTTTACACATCAACAATTAAACAGTACTTTGTGGAAATACTGATGGCTCATTAACCAGAAAGCTTATTTGGGATGTAGGATCAAGACCTTCTGTCAATTATGTCTGGGGGGTTTTTGCACAAAGTGAAGTGTCTGAACACACTATGAGTCCACACCAGTTTTGGGGTTTGATGGTTCTGCTGCTTCTGATGAAAAACCTTTTCAAGGAAAACCTCAGTAGTTCTCCCTAAGATGATGCAGAAGGTACAAAGCCCACAGAAACTCCCTCCAGCCTGTGATCCTCCTCTTTCCTGCTTAACACAGGGGATGTGGTTGGTACAACCATTTTAGTCACAGACTTTCCATTGCATACTGCAGCTTGAATTTCCAGCCACTGCTGTTCAGGACTACCTCTGGCACTCACTTCACCTATTTCCCATGTGCTACAGAGAGTGTGCTCTGCCCCTGCCCTTTTACTCACAGAAAATGGATGGAAGAACATTTTCCTCTAAGGAAACTCTTACCAGGCAGGAGACAAGGGTGCAGTTTATTGATTAAATGTCATATAACAAATTTCCTACTGGGGCAATAATAGAGGATAGTGCATTTCTGTGTATGTTGAAGTGGGCCATCCATGCTGTGTCTTGACTTTTTGCTGGACTACACCAGGGTTCTACCACTGAGCAGGAGGATCCTGATGGAGCAGTGTCCTCAGAGTGGTCACATCCCTACTGTGTAGTCTCTGCTGGACTTTACATGCTCTTACATGATCCTGTTCTGCTGTTTTTAGAAGAGGAAGATGGGTCATTTCCAGGGCCAAGTGCTGCTTTCTTAGCCCAAACATTACTACAGCACTCGGTAATCTCATCATTATGGGGATTACCAGCCTAGGAAGAAAGTAAGAAAAATTTCTTTTTATTTCTGTGTGATTTTTGTGGCCTGAATATATCCCTCAGAGGAACAAAAAAATGATGTAGCCGTTCTCAGAGTCTGCCATCCCAAGAAGAACCTGTGAAAGTTTGTTAGGAATTAGCCATGTCGGGTGACCTTGGTAGATAACCAGGACTTCAGGGTCCCAACACTCAAGGCATATCATCCATATAGAAGTGTCACTGCCCATGGCAAGGAGGTGGAACTAGATGATCTAGGAAGTCCCTTCTAACCCAGAGCCTTCTATGGCCCTATGATTAATGGTTCCAGATTGTTTTCAGGTGAATCAGGAGAATTTAACATATAAATCTTACCCTTGGTCCAAATCATGTGCTATTTTCTTATAGCACATTGGTGATATAATGGCAAATAAATTGTGCATGATGGGGTCAAAAGACCTCAGTGGTGCAGAGAAGAGAGGGTGAGACAAATGCCAGAAAAAACTTGGTCGTGAAAGCTGCAAGGACCCATGGATTAAAACATCATGTTTGAGATCCCCCAAGGGAAACTGCATTACAGGTAGGCCAGGACCATTAGAGTGGTATGTGCAGTGTCACAGAGTCCAGTTTCAACAAGGGGCAGCCAGGATGTGGCCAGACAGCTGGAACAGCTGAGCTTGGTAAAATCCTTGCTCTCCTCATAGCTACATATTCTGATCTGTTGGTCTCAGTTGATTAGATTAGACCCTGCAGGCAAAAATCATAAAGAAAATCCATTTCCATTTTTCTGGCAGACGCTAAACACAAGGTTGGGTTATCCCTTAAAGTAGCCCATATCAGAGAGTTAGCTGATGGCTGGGCTATCCAGCTGTAGTTTCCAGGAATCACCCAAGCACTCCTCCTTGTGGAAAGTTTTGGCCTGTAACACTAATAATTTAGCACACTTTTTTTTTTTTTTTTTTTTTTTTTTTTGAAAATGCTTTGGGAGATTTTTGTAGTACCAAAAATGAGGATATTTTGCACCAAAACACAGGATAAGAAGCTCCAGTAGGGTGATTGGTTCACCAATTATATTTTATATAAGAACATATTTCCAACTGAGGTCAATTTCAAATTAAGGGAAACAAAAAATAAATTACATTCTCAAAAGTACCACAGAAATGCCCTGTCTAAAATTGTGCTGAAAATCACGGTGCAGGAAATAAAATGCACCCAGGTCTATCTACAGTGGCAGGAAACAGTGGATGACATTGCAACAGAGAGATAGAGATCTGTAACAGGAGAATGAGGATGTAGCAGGAAATATAAAGCAAGAGATAGCATCAGCTTATTTCCAATTCCTGTATTTGTATAACTAAGTATTAGTATTAGTATTAGTATTAGTATTAGTATTAGTATTAGTATTAGTATCTGAAGTGTGAATATTAAGAAAGAAATAATCAATAAGAGCATGTTAGGATCTGAACCAAGATTCAAACAAAACAGAAATCTTAACATAGACTCCACTTGGTTCAGGGAATCATTGCCCAGATAACAGCATCTTTGCAAACTGCTTGGGAAAATCACTGTTCTCATACAAGCAACCTCAAATGTAATAGTAATTTCAGAGAAGATACTACAAGCACACGTTTTGGAAGAGCACCTGGATCTGGTACCAATCAAGCATTTCAAAAAAAGGGCAGCAAAATCCTTTTGGCAGTTTTCTGCTTAGTGCCAAGGAGGAAGCACACAGCTCAGAACTTCGCATTCGGGAATTTTCTGTGCCATGTTCATGAGAATTCAAGTATGAGTTACACTCCCTGAAACTGAGTCACTTGATGCTCAAAATAAATATCGGATGTGGGCTCCTTCTCCCTCTGTGAGGCTGCACAAGCATCAACTCCAGAAGGAAAACGCTTGTTGAAATTTCAGGCTTAAACAATCCAGTGCTGTACATGCAGCCTTAAATAAACACCGGAAATTTTAATTGTTATGATTCCACTTGCTCTATTCATAGCTCTCTGCATTAGAATGTTCATGGCACTCCAAGGAATGACTTATATGATATTGACACATGATATTGTTTAAAATGTGACATTTCTCCTTGAATCTAATCATTAGAGTCACAGAATGTCAGCAACACCCAGCTGTCCAAATCAGGCCATCTCAGATGGTCCTATTCTTTTCTATCCATAATGGAAACTACAAGTAAACAAGATCCTGTCCTGTGATATTTCAAGAGCTGAAGAATTTTTCACTGTTTTTCTTTAGTTCTTTCTTGTATAGATACAGGCATTCTTAATTATCCACATTCTCAAGTGAATCTCAGATTTAAAATAATACAGTAAACTCAACTGATTTTTTTGTACTCATTATGAAAGGCTACTCCCCTACAATCTATTTTTACACTCTTGTCCTTGTTCACTAAATGTGTTCCTAGATCAAGAAACAGTAAATAAGAGGACCTACTTTCTGTAAGTTGCTTGCTTATGTATCTTTAGTGGAGCTCTTACTTGCCCTTTGATGTGAGCAATATGTTTTAATTCTCTTGACAGTTTTGGCAGACATTTTTCTTGCTCTCTGCTTTGTAAGACTGTGTGACCAGAACTAGACATGATATTCAGGTCAGAGAGAATCAGGTCATTAAATTTCTAGAATTATCATTAACGTCTTCCTCTACATTTTATAGCCTTATTTTTATAGACGTGTATTGGCGTCAATTGTTAAAATAGGTTTACTTTAACCTCAGTTAACAGAGATTTCATCTAATAAGGAAAGGCAAGCCACTGGAACACAAATTTAAGAAATTCCCCCAAAAATACTGGAAAATAAGCAAGAGTCAAGGACACTGTGAGTATTGCTTTAGTGATTAGCTGTCTGTGATTTACCATCTTCTCTGTGTTTACTGAAAGTCAGAGATTTGCAAGTTCAATATGCGTCAACACCAACTGCCAGTACTGAATCACAAAGAAGCCCAGCCATCCTGTTATAACAGAACCAACTAGGAATAAAGTAATAGATACCAGTGATAGACAAGCTCAGAGGACTGTGTGAAACCAGGAATTATTTTCCTTCCTCTGATGCATCTTACTACAGGATACTACCTGCTCAGATTACTGTGTCAATTTTATGATGCCAGGTTTTAAAAAATGATTGTATAAACAGCCAGAAAGAAAGAAATGCAGCCTGAAAACACACTTCTGGGAAGCAAAATAATCTACTTAATAACAGGGTAGAGATTTAATGAATGCATGGAATGCAACCCTTGGGGTACAGGATAGGAACAAACTGTGGCAACAGGAAAAGCAGGGAGGCTACTGCTACCAGTAAACTCCATCAGCGCTGTTATCCTTACAAGGCAGGATACATAAAAGCAGAGCTCAAAGGAGCAAGAAATGTCAAGTCAACCTTCACAAATATGTGGGACCCACAGCTTTGATCCAATGCTGAAACGGATTAAATCACCCGTCATCGCAGATTTGGCTACAAGGTTATGGGGCCGTAATTCCAGCATCACCACCCCCCAACACACCTTGAAGTAACCACAGCTGTGTAGGTGGCACAGATGTGTTTAGGCTCAAAGTGGGTAGACTAAATTTTGATGAGATGATATAATCAAAACAAGTCTCAGTATTATTTCTAGCATTGAAATTTGTTACTGAAAATAGTGTGCATGCAAAATATCTATTTCTTAAAATATCCCAATGACATAATTAGACTCACTTCCTCTGTGTTAGATGACTAAACAACACATTGCATGTCTGCACAGCCAAGAGAGAAGTTGCAAGGCTATATGATAGGGGGATTACTGTATCATTAGTGACTTGCCATGAGAATGACCAGAAGGGACTCTTGCTTCTGAAATGCTAGGGCTGAAACAGAGGTAGGCTTTAGGCACCATGCAACTTGAGTTAAACTGCTTTCTGTTTTGGCACAGACATCCTCTTTCTTGTGGACCAGGGAAAAGCAGTCTTCTTCACTCCAGTTTGGGATGAGTCAACTCCTCCTCCAAGGAGTTTATGCTCCAGGGAGATGTAACGCACAGTGAGCTGGCTGGTATAACCACAATAGCCCATGAGCAGAGCTCCAGCCTGCAGGAGCCAGAGCCAATCCACAGAGTATTTATTTTCCCTAAATTTGGATGACACCCTTTTGGTTGGAGAAGGCAAGAATAAAGACAAGGACCACCAAGAGGACCTGCAGAGAGCAGGGAAGGGGAGAGACAGGCAGGGAGAGGAGAAGGACGAGTGACTATCTCAGGCTGTCCTGCACTGTGGGGCAGCTCAATGCTATGATGCATCCCATCCATACAGGAAAAGTGGAGTGCATCCTTTGCTGCTCAGTTTCCTTCCTACGGCAATTTAGTTTATGCTTCATTTCATTCCTAGATGAAACTGAAACTGAGAGCTGGGAATTGCTCCCAGACCATTCTGCTTAGATGTAGGGAAGATGCTTAAGTGCCCTGGCTTTCTTAAAATTCTCATTGAATTGCACGATATTGTACCTTCAAATTTTCATACTTACAGTGCTTTGTTACTGAGTTTTTAGATTATGGTCTGTTCTGGACCTTTTGCTAAGAAAGCAGCAGACTCCTAGGCAGATGCAGAGCAATAAAAGCTGTCCAAGCCTGCCCGTGTATTCTCTCAGAACTGTTTTCAGGCTGAACTCTTCCTGTTTGAAGCTTCAGAGAATGAAGGATGAGTTGTTTTTGTATAAACAGTAAATATTTTCCATGAGCTAGCTGGTTTATCAGATCCTGCATTCTTAAGAGGAGGGATTTACTGGGACTTGGTGTCCAGTTAATATATCTTTCTGCAAAAGATTTCTGTTGCTACTCAACACAAGTAATGCCAAGGAAAGCTGTGTAACCCCATGTGTGAGATTAACTAAGGAACTTTGGGTGTTGTGTTGTCTTCACTCCTTCCCGTTGCAATGAAAAGAGAGCAAAGAGCAAACACACCAGCTGGTGGTAGTGATCATGCCAGAGATGTGCCTTCACAGGCAGAGTCATTGTGGTCATTCCCACAGTTTATAAAACAAAAAACGTATAAAATTGTTATACTTCTGGGGTATCTGAGACTACATTTCAAAGTCAATTAAATAGCTAAAACATATTCAAATTCAAACAATTTTTCTGTGCAGGTCTGAGACACTGGGTCTGCTCCATATTCTTGACAGTATTTTCATTATTTTACATACTGGAGATCATCACAAGCAACTGTTGGGTTTTTGTCTTGGGAATATCCCAGATTTATTGTGTGGGCGCAGTACTTGTCTAGCATGATCCTATTGACTAGTCTGCTTCCTCACTTTGAATCATTAGATATTTCCATCCAGCAGATTGCACAGATTTAATTTTGTTTCAGCTCTCAGGTGGCACAAACCCTTTCTCATCTGCTGTGTCAGGCATTCTTGCTCCAGCTGGCATGGAGCAAGTAGTGAAGACCTGGAGGGCCTTTCTGCACCCAGCAGAAGAACAAATGGGCCAGGCTGTGTTCTGTCATGCAGCAGGAAATAATGCTTGCCAGGACTTGAATGGAGATTAATATAGTTTGGGTTAGTGTTGAAAGAGCAGCTTTAGTGCCTTGCCTGATATGTGGTTTCTGTAGCTGTATGTGCATTTGGATGTCATGGAAGCAAGCAGGATTTCCAGCCTGATTGGATCCCCTGGGCTCAGCTGTCATATAAATGACACAAATCAGGCATCTCATTCCTTCACCGTGCCCACCCCTCAACGCCTTAAAATTGTTCATGTTGTTTAATTTCAAAAGCTTCAAAAGGAATTCAAGTATCATCCAGCAGAAAACACCTGTGGGTAAGGAGATGTAGCACAAGTGTCCTGAGGCTTCATCAAACACTTCTCAGCTGCACTCTTGTCCCCAAACCACCCGGCAGTGAACAGGTGATGACACATGGTGGCAGATGATGGAATGTAAGGGACTCACTTCTTTGAAAAAACGATTGCAAAAGAGTTAAATCAGTGAAGGAGCGTACAGGACAACCTTCAGGGAAGTAAGAGAAAGTAAAAACCCAGAAAAGAACATGCACTTGCATAAAGACTTTTTTCAGCAGACTTGGTGAAATGCTTCCATAATGTTCCTGGGAAAAAGAAGAAAATAAACCTGGTATGTAACAGAAAGAAGGAAAATATTTTGTCAAACAGAAGTGCAAGATAAATTGCAAAACTCCTTTTTTCATACTTAGCTGTGAGATAAAAATAGCACAAGCAGCACACTAGAGTTATTACTTCTTTATTAATAGTGAATACTACTTCTGTCCATGTAAACACTTCTGAGTTAAAAATATTTTCTTTCATTCAACAAGGGTTGACTTAAAATCAAATAACTGAGACATCATGCACTTTATTTCAATTTGAGCTGAAGGTGAGGTATCTTTCAAGTAGATCTAATTGATTGTGAAAGAAAATTAAATTCTTATTTTGGAAAGATATAAATTATTTTGTTTAAAGAATGAGTTTGGTTTTAGTAATTATTTATTGACCTGAAGGCAAAACCCAGTGGCTTCACAATTAGTTTCCAGAACTCTGACAGCTTTGGTGCCAAGGCCACTTCCCTGGGCAACCTGTTTTAGTGACCGACAACTATCTCAGTGAAAAACCTTTTCCTAATGTCCAATCTGAATTTGTCCTGATGCAGCTTCTTTCCACTTCCTCATGTCCTATGGCTGGTCATACTGGCACCATGAGTTATGTAAATGAAACAATTTTCACCTTTATCACAGAGACAAACAAAACCAGAAACCAAGCAAAAAAATGTTCTGGCTAAATGCATAAAGAAAGTTGAAAGATTTGGCTGCTATTGAAGGTAGATTAATGCTCTAAATAAGGGCAACACACTTCATTCCTATTCATAACCTAACCTGACTCACATTACCTAAGGGACTCTGGTTATTTCACAATCTTGTTCTCTTTCTGCCTAATCCTGGGGCATCCCTGAAGTTGTACAAATTGCTTAATCATCTCCACTGCTCAGCAATGGCTCACCTCTTCAGGTATCTCCTTTTGTGCAGGTTGAGGACTGAGGCACAGCAGAGGTAAAGGGCAGAAGCCATCATGACTAATGAATATGGTGTTAAGAGGAGGCATCTTTCTTACCTCTGAGCTGGACACATGTTCCCAGTAAGCACACGCCAGCCTTTGGGAGGCCAGATCTGCTCCTGTGATGTATGTTGGGATGTTGTTGGGGTCCCTTTCTCTTTGCATGGACACCAGCATCTTACCACACAGTCTAACTTCTACCAGAGTAATGGCCTCTAAATGAAATGCTGGGCCAGATGGAGAATTGTCATCTGCTTCCCATTTAGTCAATGAAGAAAGGTAGACAGAAAGTGATTCACATCACTAATACCTCAGCTTCTGTCTGAAGGCATCTGTTTTTCTTAATTGACTGCAGCTAGGAAGCTGGATGACTGTGCTCCTAACCTAGACAAATCTGTGAAGCTGCTACATTTATGAAATATTTGTCTTAGATTCAGCCAGGTTTCTGACTTTACATATAACACCCCTGCTTTTTAATTTTTTTAAAAATCAAATTATTAGCATTCTGATATGTTGAAGTCCTTTTCAAAGTTTTTTGTATTTGGGGCATCCAGTTTATTTTCACCTTTGCACCCTCAGAAAATTCAGACCTGCTCCCATTAAAATATCTGGACGTTTTACTGCAGCTAACTTCTGATCAATTCATTGATTTTGCCCAGTGAAAGTCAAGCTGCTATGACTCAGTCAGTCAACGACATTTCACATTTTGCAGTCACTTTGCAAAATTGAAGCCAAAATGGAAATATTTCATAATGGGGGCACTGATTGATACTAAACACCATGCCAAAGTCCATCTGAATCTTGCAGCTGTTTTTGTTAAGATGGGGTGAGCTCTTCTGGTGAAACATAAATGTAGACCCATTCTATCCTCTTTTGTCTTATGCTTTTGTTAAAGCAAAGAAACAGTATCTTTGTATAAAGTTCTTCTAATGTATTTTAAGTGTGTACTTTAGGGTGAGATGAATCATATTCTCTGTATGCTAGTCTCTTCAAAAGAGATGCAACATGAAGGGAAATCAATTTCATTCCTGAAGATGACTTTCATAGCTTTTATTCCTCTAAAAGAATTCCAATATGATCAGAATCTACAAAAGGATCTCAGTCAGATACTCAACTGCACATAATTTTGATCCAGATAAATTTATTTTCTTTTGAAGTGACTTGTTTGTTTTTATTCTGTCACATCATAATGCTTAAGGCTAACTCATCATCCCTTTCTTGTTTCTCACATCAGCACACAATGTGCACACATCAATAATTATGTTCCACTCACACTTTTGTTGTGTCATGTTATCGTTAACTTTGGCCTTGGATCCTTGCTATGAGATACTATCTACTATACTTGGAAGCCTTCGACATTTTAATGTCCGGGTCTCTGTTTACAGTCAAAAATTAAAGGTGATTTGAGCTAAAAAAATCCAGAGTTAAAATTCAGGGCTATTATGCAAGAGAAAAAAATTAATAAGCATTGGGCAGAATACATAAAATAAATATAAAATAGCAAAAAGAAAGAAAAGTTATATATTTGCTTGCAAACAATTGTTTTGAATGAGTGAATCTTCATTGTATAAATATTTTCAAATTATGGTTGAAGACATAAAAAACAGATGATGCAGAAAGATTCAGGAAGCCTCTGTGGTCAATAATGCATTTGGACAAATAGTGTAGAAGTGTGGGAAAAGACAGAAATAAGCCAAATTTTAGCTGTTATTGATAACAGGGAAATGGAGGCAAGGCAAATCTCTGTTGAGGGATTGCTGGATTGCATCTCTTTCAGTTTTGTCTTTTTTCACAGAGCTTTTGCTATTACAAAGAAAATAAAGAGCCCAGGCTGATAAATATTGTTCAAGTGACAAATCCAGATTAACTCACCAGTTAAGCATTCTAAAGTGAGACCTCAGTGGACTCCAGCTGAGCGTGTAGGTCCATCTCCCCTGTTCTGGCAGCACCTGAGAGGAGATGAGGGCAGTGGATTCTGTGCCAGGTGCAGTGAGACCCTGTATGGGGTGGCAGCTGCTCCACGGGCAGGCTCTGCTCCGGGGATGGGGACTGAGGAGCCTGGGCTCTGGCACAGCTCTGGGAAAAGAAAGGGAGGAAGGAGCCTTTTCCTGACTTCAGTTAGTTACCAGCTCTGGCAGCTACCATGGCTTGTGGGCAAATATTACCTGTGGCAATCCCAAGAGACTGCACTGGGGTTACTCAGCTGGCAGGAGCAGGTGGCAGGCGATTGACTGGGGTCAGTGCTCAGCCCACCCCCAGTGCCAGGTGTCACACTGCAGGCACAGCCTCTGGGCACAGCCAGCCCCCTGGCTGGCAGCTGCTGTAAAAGGGCTCATTCTGGAGCAGGGAGGGCACACAGGGAGGGCACAGAAACTCAGCCACAGGAGGGCACGAGGCACACTGTACTTTCCAGGACCAGTGGGTGACACTCTGTTGACCTGGGTAGGTGTCCCAGGAGACTTCCAGTGGGTGCAGAGCATTTCCCTACATCACACACATTTGGTGCTGCCTCTCCTGAATTGATAACAATGACACTATTTATGAATGTGCATGTGCCCCAGACTCAAGGAGACACACAGTGAATATTTTGCCTCAAGGAAATTCCCTGAACTGTTTGCTTTAGCTACTTCTTGGGGAGGATCAGTGCCCAGGCCTTTGTTAAAGCGTATGTGATTTTCAGAATATTCCCCTGTCCCACTGTGCTTCCTCATTCCCACAGGCCTGTGTCTGCTGGGCATTTGTTCAGTCCCCACCAGATCAGTTCTGCAGGGTGTGGCAGTGGGTACGTGACCACTTCAGCAAAATGCAAATTCTTCCCAATAGTTTTCACTCAGAACAGAGCTTCAAGCAGATACTCCTAATTGACTCATTGTGTGAAGTTGTAAACACCTGAGTCATGCATCATTTTAATGCTCTTACAAAAGAATCAGCTTCAAGAAAATTGATATCAGTTACTGAGATAAAATGATATTTCAACAATTCTATTTAGGTTAAATGCTCTTTTCCTGAAATGCCTGCTGGGAGGCACTGAGATATATTGGTGCATTCTATTTAATTTCACAACTAAAGTGTGGTATCAATGACCGCACTGAAGATTTTTTCCCAAAAAACCTCTCCAGAAAAATTAACTAGATGTGTTTCTTTTACTGCCATGGGGACAAGATGCTATAGGACAATGAAAACCCTATTGCACTTTCCACATTATTCTTCGTGTAATAGCAAACAGGATTTTTTTCTCCTTTTTTCATGATCCTTCTCGTACCAACACTGTAATTTATAATTGATCAGATGCATATAGGAATCTATAAATTGCTTGTGAGCAGAACACACTCTTGTCTGTGTTTCCAGTTCTGTGTGCTAATGAGTTGATGGTTAACATGACAGCCAGCTGGTTTTGGCACTATCTGTTTAACTAAAAGCAAAATAAAGAATTGCTTGTACAGCTGCACAAAAATGTGGAAGGACTTATGTCACTGTTACAAAACTCTTTTTATGGTCAAACAGAGGAAACTCTCTAAGGGTTGTTTCACTGCATCTTAAAGGAGTTATTTCAGGCAGTTTCAGTTCAGTTCCCCATTACCTCTTAAGAGTAATGGGAGCTGCACTACCATCAAAGTCTATCCCTGTCTTTACACAGATAAAAATACAACAACCTCAAGCTTAGTGGGCTTGAGTGCAGCAAAATCCTCCAGTCCTCTAAAGCAGTTTGTCTGCAGGTATAAAGACCTCCCTTCATCTTCTTCCTCTTTCAGGCTCAGCTAGTTCAGTGGAAGAATATCCTTCCCTTTTCCTGTAAATTATTTCCCCTCCAAGGTCAACTGTGCATCCAGAAGTCTTACTAATTTTTCCAAGAAATGTTTAGGATAAACAGGACAGGCAAGGTACGTAAGCAGCGACTGAAGTTGTCCATCTCTCCTCCTCTCCATCTGCCTTTAGGCACAAAGGCTGTGTTTAAGTTTCCTTATTAGCTGTGACAGACAAAATCACAAGTGCTGCTTTGAGTGTTGGTCTTTCCCTGCTCTGATGGAGGTGATTATTGCAGTTTGGAGGTTAACTTTTCATCAAAGATAACTTCTTTCATTTTCTTTGCATTAGAACTGTGTTTCAATCTTTCGTGTGTGCCTGAGAGAGATTATGCATCTGTAGTACAATACTTGGGTAGTAAGGGTTGTCCTGATCAAAGCATAGGAATAATAGACTGTGAGAGAGAAACATCAGAGCTCTGAACCTTATTCTTTCACCATAATAACCCATCTATATGCCTCTCTTTATGTCGGTTGTGTTGCTCTGTGTATGAGGTGGGTTCATAAGTAAAGAGCATGGATGGATATGTACATCAGCTGTGGCACCAGAGTAAGGTTAGAATATTTCTGTTTCCGAGCACTTAGCTGAATGTCACTGCTCTTTTATGTGATGTGTTGCAAGGAAAAAATTAATTTTTTCCTGTTAAATTCAAAATGTATGTTACAAGCAATATATATTTGATTGGATCTCATATCTTAATTTAATAGCATTAAAAATGTGTAAAATGAAATCAAATTTTGCCAAGTTCAAGATAAAAATTGTATTTAATATTCTCAGTGCTCTTGTTACTCAACACCTTCTGAATTTGACGTGGTTTAATTTTTATTTTTTTTAAATAAGTCCTTTCCCTTTATTTGTCAGCTTTGAGCAGGAAATGGTTTCTGAATATGTGAAGAAATAAGTGGTGTAGAAGTTTGGGAGAGCTAAAACATAATGTGGGAAAATTTGGGTGGTTTTGACTAGTATATATTTTTAAGGGAAAGGGAAATTTTGCTGTTGGAAGAAAGAAAAACAAGGAGCTGCCAAGCATATAATGTTTGAGAAATAATGAAAAATTCTCTATTAACAACTTAAGAGTCTTGTATGATTACTTTAAACACATTTTCATGATTAACTCATATTCCATGTTATGGAATTTTCAAGCAGGCAGCAATTTATTTCATTTTCTGCCTAACTATGATTTTGATTCAAATTGAACCATTTTTGAGCAGTTATTGCAACATGAGAATTTTTTCAGCCTTTCATCAGTGAAATCTCCACTAACACCAAAGAAAACTCAGACCAGATTCTTTCTCACTTTACATAAAATCTTTCATGTCAATCATTCTTTTCTTAATTTTATCCTACAGTGACAAGTGAATACATTCTCAAATAATCATCAAAGGAGACAATAAGTCCTTTCTTTGCAGTACTTGGGAACAAACTATACACCATACCTCTTTTCAGAATAAATAAAACATGAAAATAATTGCAGATGTTGTATTAGAAATTGGTTTCAGATGTATTGGGATGAACAGTTCTTAAAATAAACATTTCTTTTTCCTCACCTTTACATTTCCCTGCAATATAAGGGAAGATAAACCTATCTCTTGAAGGATGTTGGCAGGTCAAAAGAATGAGGGTTTTCAGATTAAAAAGAAATCACTGTTTTAAATTTTCCTACTTTCCTTCCACTGGATGTCTTCAATACCTGGACAACAAAAGCAATTATTCCCTTTATTCCTTTTCCATCTACCGTGAACAGAATGATAGTACCTCTGTCTATGTTGTTGCCTTTTTAATTGCTTCACAAATATTATTCGTGTTCTCAAGTAGAATAAGGAGAGACTATATGACACAGATGTTAGAGAAATGAACCTAATGGTCCATTTTACACAACATCCTAGTTCTGACCAAATAAAATTTGAATGCTGCAAAGACAAACTCCCTATAGTGTAGGTCCTTTGAGAATTACAGTGTTTGGAAGGTTAATCCTGTGTCACCTTGGACAATTCTAACTCTATATTTTGCAGGGCAAATCCAAAGATCAGTAACCACTTCAAGAAACATAAATTATGAAAAAAAATTGTAAAGTATATTAAAAACCCCACAGCCTATACCGCATGGCCTTTTGACATTTGTACTATTAATTAAACTGAATCTCCTAACTATTTTTTAATGTTGCAGGTATCTATTTGCTAAATTGCATAGATAAAAGAAACTCTTATTAGACAGCACAATGTTCATGCCAGTAAAAGTAATATTTTGGAGGTTTGAAAGAGAAGTAGATGACCTTAGAATCAAATTCAATATGAGATTATTTTCTATTGTTTAGCAACAGGTGCATTTTGCAATCTCTGTAGGGAAAGATAATTGCCATATGTGGGACTGAGGAAACTGTTACTGAGATACAGGTTAGGGCTAACCAAAATTACCCAGCAGAAATAAATAATACTACAGTTATCACTGGAAAAAAAGACAAAGACAAGTAGGTGGACAGTAGGTAGTGACTGGGAGGGAGCAAATGATGTGCCCAGCTCATGTGTGTGTTGATGCTGAGGGTGTTGGTGTTGAGCACAGCCATGTGATTTGGTGTCCAACACATCTGTGAAAGACATTGTGTAAGTCTCCCTCAGTTTACCTCAGCTAGCTACTGAGAGAGCACATGGAACACTGGATGAGGTGCCTTCCACTGCAAGAATTCACATATGATCTGGAAATCATAATGGGCTTATGATGAAGTGTTTACAGTGAGGGCAGAGGACATGCACTGACAAGCCCTGTGTGTCTTGTAAATGCATGATCTAGGGAAAAATCATTCATTCTGTATTACACAGCTGCCTGTTACTCCATTCCTCAAACTCCATGGCAATGCACAGCACTTCCTTCTGTTCACATACACCTGAAGGGCTTCTCTTCAATCTGGGAACAGTTTAGCATGTCTTTAGCATGTGAAGTAATATCCTAAGGCATTTTGGAGAGAAAAGACTGTGATCAAGTCTTACAAAACTGTAGTGAAGCAACATCCTGGTGAGCCTGCCTTGTGTTCTTCCATTAGCTGGAGGCCACAGGATAATCATTTCCAATCAGTCATGTGAGTCCAATTCCTTGAGAACATTGTGAGCATGAAAAAGTAATTTAATTTAATATCTGAAGCCTAATCCCTGTCCATGTTCATGACTGCACATGCAAGCTTGGCTCATGTGCCATCCTCAACAGTGACAGCTGGAGAAACTCTTCCTCTTCCTCTTCCTCTTCCTCTTCCTCTTCCTCTTCCTCTTCCTCTTCCTCTTCCTCTTCCTCTTCCTCTT
>JAOTQP010000001.1:75457430-75507696 GCA_026413545.1 Cichladusa arquata
CTTCCTCTTCCTCTTCCTCTTCCTCTTCCTCTTCCTCTTCCTCTTCCTCTTCCTCTTCCTCTTCCTCTTCCTCTTCTCTACAGCAGAGTCCATCTCTCCCTGACACACTTCACTCAGATCACTTGGATTAAATTAGCAATCAAAGTTGCAAAGGCTTTACAGTTCAACTTATCTTGGATGAGGTAACATGAATTCATTTAAATACCTCAGCCAGATATTCAGCAAGCCCTATGCAGGCACAGGGTGGTGAGCTGGAGGAACACATTGCTGGAAAATTACATATTAATTGGTAATTTCATATCTATGTTTTGTTCTGACCCTACATTCTTGACATCACAAGTGGTTCTCTGTTAACTACAGATATCATATGTTCAAAGTAATTGAATGGTGAATTTAACGGATGGTTAATTTAATAGTTACAATATTTATTAAAATGCAGCTTTTTTAGTCAAGAAACATTTCGGAATTATGTTCATAGTTAATGTGTTAGCTATGGTATTTGATTACTTGAACTGGTATTCAAAATAAGAATATTCTTTGGTATGCAGAAGTAAAAGAGATGTAGAAATTACTTACTTTTAGCTTAGCATTTCCACAAATGCACAATGACAGCACCTTCTCTAGTCAGCATCCTTAAATAAGTGGTTTGAGATATTGACCAGCCTTTTCTTAAACAAGAGTTTAAACTAAATATTTTTCATCTTTTAGACATACCATAAGTATTCAATTCTTTTGGCTCCTTATGTTTGGCAATTGCCCTCTGCTCTGTGGCTTCATGTCCTAGAACATCAGTAAAACATTTAATTGTCAATTTTGTTACAAAGATAAGTTACACCCTTGTCTGCTATCCAAAGCTTTCCCTCTTCATCACATTTTTCAAAGACATCCTTCTGCTAAGTGAAACCTTTGTGGGTGCAGGTTTGCTTGGAGCAGACAGGGCTCTAAGGTGGGTATCACCACTTTATTTTATTAATCAAAATAAAGAAAGGATTGATAGCACAAATGATGTTTGTCCCCAGATAAAGAAGATAGGTAATGAAGGTAAAGTTTACATAAAGAAGATAGGTAATGAAGGTAAAGTTTACATAAAGAAGATAGGTAATGAAGGTAAAGTGTATGTTTGGTACTCATGGTCTACTGGCAGCTATTTAAGGATCAATGTAGACCTCTACAAAAAATGACTGCCAGTAGTTGGTTACATAATTTTCAAATTATGACCATGACATAGGAGAGCAGGATGGCAGACTGTT
This sequence comes from Cichladusa arquata, assembly GCA_026413545.1. Lineage (NCBI taxonomy): Eukaryota > Metazoa > Chordata > Aves > Passeriformes > Muscicapidae > Cichladusa > Cichladusa arquata. The sequence goes on from JAOTQP010000001.1 coordinate 75,458,681, forward strand.
TCCTAGAGCACTTCCTCACTCTCCTCGCTGAGGTCTTTTTTCGGACAGAGAACTCCAGCTTCTCAAGGCAGTGTCTGTTTATTTCATGTATGGATAGTGCATTGACTAAATGTCTCAGGAGTTCCAAGTCAAGTTATACAAGATCTCAGCTTTTTCCAGTCCACATGAATTCCAAGTTAGGAGACCCTTCACATGGCAAAGCTCCCTATCTCTTCCCAATATTTAGTCCAAAGCATTGCAGTCAAGTTAATGTAACATTAGCATGTAATATTCTAACAGTATGGCTAATGGATGTAGAAAAGTCAACTGTCTAAGCAGTTTTAAAGAGATGGGATGACCAACCACACATCAGAAATCATCTTCTGTGGACTTGTCTTCTGCTCTACAAAACCAAAAACCTACAGTAAATCTTCTTGAGTCTAAAAGGTCATCACCTTAATTAACAACCAGAGATCTGGCAGCTTATTCATATCCTTTACAAGAGAATAAGAATTGCACAGGTCCTTGACCATAAAAGACTGCACATGGGAGGAGTGAGGAGTGCAACATTTTGCTGGCCATTCTCCTTCAGAAGGAAAGATGAGATCCTGCCCACTTTTCAGTTACCTCTATGGTTTGGTGTGTTGGGACAGTGACAGTCTGAATCTCATAGGGGCCAGAATGGTAAAGAGCAAACAGTGAATTAATTGTGTATCACAACCACAGTGCTTCCTGTCACTCCCATTGCTCAGGACATGCCCAAATTCAGAGTATGACCCCTATATATTGACACATGTGAAATAAGGTGCCATTATTTCCAACTTTCATATTCCAGTTTAGTTCATGCAAACTTCAGAGGTCTTGGGCATTGGATTCTGCCACACCTCCTGTTCCCTGATGGATAGTATAACACCAATGGACTGCAATCACTCTGTGACTCTGCCTTCTAAGCTACCAAGTCAGACATTGCTGAGAGGAAATGACATGCAGCTTAGGAAACTTGTTTATATACAAAATACAAGTACGGAAGTGATTTCAGCTTTCCTATTGCTGATAATAATCAAGGACTCAGACATCAAAAATCTCTAAATTCCTGTTTAATTAATATCAGCTATTGAGCCCACCTCTACATGTCATCTCTCAGTTTTCAATGGAACCTGGACAAAATGCTTAGATGAAGTATAAAAGTGACAGATACTATTACTATTAGAAGCCGTGTATTAGAAAAGCAGGATGAAGAGATTGCACTGATAAATGGAAGTATATGGATATACAGGCAAAATCCTGGAATTCAAGTCAATACCTGTTTCAGGCTCAGTTTCAATACTCTCAAAATACTGTATTGCAGAAAGAGATTGAAAGTTTCATTTTCAATAAATATTCTCTGGTTGTTTTGAGACTCTTAATAGCAGACCTACCTTTTCTCATGTCACAAATTTTCTGCTTGCCCACCTCCCCCAACCATTACATGCTATGATCCAGCTGTTATTTATTAAAAACTGGTTAATATAATGATGTAAAGGGCTTGTGTCTTTTCCTGTTCAGTTATTGTTCCTCAAGTCCCAGAATCTCTTTGTATGAATTTATCTCCCAATTCCATTCGAGTGAAAGAAACCAGCACCTTCTTCCATGTCCGGGCATGTCCAAGACCTTCATAACACATCCTGCTTCTTTGGCACAAGTAGGTTAAAGAGGGAGAGTTTAGAAACAGCATGAGTGAAGGGGAGGTGGAAAAGAAGACATCTAAAGATCCTTCTAAATATCTATAAGGTGAAATCATAGTGTTCGTGCGTGTATGTGTGTGTGTGTGTGTGTGTGTGTGTGTATCTAGCTCAAGCTTCCTTTAACTTAATTTGATATTGTTTAGAGTATTAATGACAATTTGTTTACATGACTTCCTCTTCTTTCCATAAATCAGAAGCGCCAAGCAGAACTGGAATGACATTTCTGGATGGAATCTCAATAGTAAAAAATGAAATGGCAAAATTCCCAGGTAGGATTTTGACAAGTCCACTAAAAACCCTGGCACTTGGACTAGACCCCAAAGGATAATAAAAATTACACTGTCAGAGGACAAACAGTTCTGTGGTGGAGGAATATTAGCCTTGATGTTGGCAGGATTTCAGTGAAATGCTCTGTTCTACTGCAGGGGTCTTCCTGGGAAAGCACCCACTCTGGTCCCTGAGTGTGTGGTTAGCTGCTGGCGATATGGGACAAATGAGTCTGAGTGCTGACAAGCTGAGGGAAGAAATGAGCAGCATTCCTGGACCATTCTGGCTGTTTCACTGCTGCATAAGCTGGCAAGTCACCCCTGACGTCTACGCGGTCTCCAACCCAGCTGAAGGACAGCAGTGACTTCAGGGCACAGGGGTATCAGCTTCCCAGGGCTGGGATGGGAACAGCAGCATCTCTTTACCTCTGGGACCAAGGTATGAAACAGGCATCTGACCTGCTTCATGCCTTCTCAAGGATTAAGTGATTCTGGGCACTCCTGAAGCAGAACTGATCAACAAGCTGACCTATAGGTAAGGCCATATGAGGACTCAGCTCAGCTCACTGCATCCAAATTCAAGCTGTCTTTGCCAGTAAATCTTCACTATGTCCCCTGGCAATGTAATTTTCAAACACTTTAAACTTCTGATGAAAACCACAACACAGCTCCTGGTTTTTATGCTGCAATACCTAAACCCAGGACCAAATACCCACATTAGTTTGAGCACTAAGACTGCTGTCTTAGGGTTCAGGATAAGAAGGCAAGTCATCTCTTGGATCCAAGTGTAAGTATCACTTGCTCGCACATCTCAGAATTGTGCAGACTGCTCAGCAGTGAATTTGCATCACTCATGCTGCCAAACACAAGGCAAGATACAGCTCTTCCTCCCAGCACTCACCAGCCACTCCATAAATGTCAGTTAGAGCATGCAGGCAACAGGATCTGGAAAGGGGAACCGATAGCTGGAGATGTTACATGCCTATTGGCAGCCACGCAAAAGTCACTGAGAAAAAAGGCACACTGAAATGTTTGTTACTTAAAAGGCTCACTAAAATGTTTGCCAGCTGAGTGTGCTTCATCTCATGATCTGACTGTTTTGTCCCTGGACACAGCAAACAGGGTGTTTACAAAACATTCAGCTGAAAGCAGAGAATATGTGCCATATGCAAGCTGCTGCTGCCAGGTGCAGAGACATAAACACAGTATTTGAAATGTCCCTGCTTTGTGTCTGGATTTCCATGTGGAAATGCAATCATACTCTACAAATGCAGTTTGGGATGCTCTTCCATGACCAGCAGAGAGAAACCCTGCTGTTGCCAAAGGAGAGGTCCTAGCTTCCCAGCACTCCTTGCTGCCTTCCTGCATCCTTGTTCAGTGCCATGATATCCCACCCATCCTTCACGGAGGCTCTTCTCACCTCTTAGGGTGCCAGTGCATTTGCTAACTTCTGCAGCAAACTATTTTTAGTGGGGTGAGGTTTTTTTTCAGGGCTGTTTCCTGTACCTTCAGCCCTCCAAATTTGTTTATTGAGGATGCACTTGGTATCAGAAGGGCACAGGAAAACAGCAAGAGTACTGACCAGGCTGGGAGGAGCAGGAGGACCCAGTTACAGCAGCAGTGGGCTACTGGCAAAGCCACCCTCATCCTGCTTCAGCCTTAGACATAAACACTTGTACCACTTCACTCAGTGGTTCAGGGACCTGGGCTCTGACCTGGGTCACACACACAATGTGACCTGACTCCAGCCAGCTGTTCAATTCCAGTTTCCTTTGGAAGGAGGCCATGCCTTTCCCCAGGCCACCTTGCAGACTGCAGAGCTCAGCTGCTGTGGTGCTGGGATTGTTTTTATGAAGTCTCCAATGTGGTTTTTCTCAGTAGAGAAGTGGTTCCTTTTTTCTTATTTTTCTTATGTTCAAAAAGAAGTGGATTATTTTTAGCTCATGTTTCTCCTTTTGAACTTTCATGTGGGCACTACGTCAGCACAGGAGAAGTCTGCTTCCAAAGACGGATGGATGTCTCGGAAATGAGACAATGCCAATAAAGATGTGAGTGACAGTGGTTCTGCAATCCCTGCATAAAGTGAAGAACACCATGTTCAGAAAAGGACATAGGAACTCAAAGTAGGACTTCCAGCAAATTGGGAGACTTGGAATCTGTGGCACAAATCCTCATCACTTTCCATCTGATGTTGGAGAAGTTTATTAAAAGGTTCTGTTGAAGACCCTTTACCCCAAAGGTGTCTGTAGTTCTGTAGGAAAGTTTCTGCCATTTCTTCTTTAGTTGTGAAACCACTCTTGGCTAATAGGCCATGTAGACCAGTATATATGATCTGGGGTCTCTGCAGAGACTTTTACTTTTTGGTATTAGGGAGAAAGAGTATGAGGTCGTAGATCTATGATTATGTGGGCCAGGTAGCAGCACAAATAATGGTTCCATAACAATGCTGGGATGTCAGGTTCAAGAAAAGAGAAATTAGTGTTTTTGTATAACTGGCTATGTCACTAAAATTATCAGGTGCAAGGAAGGGTTTTTTCCTGGTATGATAAGGTCCCGCATGCAAGCCACATTGAGAAAACTGAAGGCAATTTCTGGAGGTCCCTCTTCAAGTATACTATGAGGAATTACAGATTGTTGACCCTCACATAGAGCCAGGTCACTTCAGAACCTCTGAAAAGTGGGGCAGCTTTTTTCCAGTCCACTTTAGGAATGAAGAAAAAAACAACATACTGTCCAATAATATGATTGCGAAATCAGGGGATTTTGGGCAAGGTAAACTGTCATGCGTTTGCTTGCTTCTGAACCCAAATTTGTTTTCTGTGGAAAATCAGAGGATGTTATAAGCTGAGTCATGCCATTATTGACTTTAGCAAACACAGCACTGATATAAATAGTGAAACACTGGTGACTCTTAGACAGAGGAAAAGGAGATTGAGAGGTCTTCTAGCAAGGGCTGGTAGGACAGGGAGACAAAGATGAAGACAAAGATCCTTCTTTTACTTGACTTATTATATGTTATACACTCCTCTGCTTTTCCAGTGGCTCCAGAAAAGGAAAAAGATGTGCAATTTGCTAAGGTAAGGACTACGGACCAAACTGATGAAATAACTTATTGAGAAAATGAACATAGTGATGTATTAGCATTAGTGATGTAGAATATTTTATTACCAGATCTCTGAGTTTGAAAAGGAAGTTTCATATTCTAACTGTTGCTTTTTCTTCCCTATTAGAAATATCTTGAAAACTTCTACGATTTTAAAGAAGAGAAACTTTCTCTGTTTAAAGCAAAAGACCTCAACCACATGGCTGACAAAATACGGGAGATGCAGTCATTCTTTGGGCTAGAGGTGACTGGGGAGCTGAATCAGAAGACATTGGACATGATGAAGCAGCCCAGATGTGGAATACCAGACATCCGTTCATACAGCGCCTTCCCACACAGCCCCAAGTGGAAAAAAGAAGATGTGACCTATAGGTAACAACCCTTAAAGCATGTTTTTCTCCACACCACTGGGAAGCTTTGTGAATTCTAGGCAGAAGTAATGTCAACAGGTTCTTTACTATTTATTTCTGTATTTCTCCATATAAAAGCTCCATTCAGGATGAAATGGACAGGAATGTGGGAAATATTCAGGCTTCCAAATAGTGATGAGAATACTGAAATAGGAGTTTACATCGATTTGCTAATAGCCTGCTAAATAATATACTCAGTGGATAGAAGGAATACAACTGAATATATATGTTAGGTTTTCTGAAAGGCATGAAAGAAAACTGAAATCTTCATCTGTTGTGTAAGCAAATATTATGAAAATAAACCACTTGAGACACATAAATAATTGTAACAACTGATTAAAATATTTGACCTTGATGCCACATGTCCCAGTCACATGTGATCTGGTTGCTTTTAATTCCTTTTGTCTTTAATTCACAGGATTTTGAACTACACTCCAGACATGCTGCAAGCTGATGTAGAGGAAGCAATTGCAAGAGCCTTCCAGCTCTGGAGCAGTGTCACCCCTCTGAGGTTCACCAGGGTCTATGGCGGCCAAGCAGACATAATGATTTCCTTTGCTGCTGGATGTAAGGAGACTGTTGCCAGGGAATCATAGTACTTGTCCCTTTTTTTAACCAAGATAATGAAAAGCATCCCTCTTCTTCCCTTTCATTTTTAGTTCACGGTGACTTCTATTCCTTTGATGGTCCAGGAGGAACTCTGGCTCATGCCTACTCCCCTGGCAGTGGGATAGGAGGAGATGCTCATTTTGATGAAGATGAAAACTGGACCAAATTTACTACCTATAGTGGTAGGCAAACTTAAATATTGTGTAGACTGTTATTTTATTAGAAAATGTTGTCTTGAAAATACTGTAAAGTTGCATATCCCATGGCAGTAGTTCCAGTATTTACTGAGATGTAAAATGTCAATGTAATTTAGTAAAACAGTTGTGCATATTTTGATCTGGGATGCAGTCACAACAGCCCCTTGAAGTTAATGCCGACTGCAGTTACTTCTCCAGTGAAGGAAATGAAGTTAGTGTGGAATAGCAATGTTGGGTAATCACAACATCAAAAGACAGGAAATTTTCATCCTCGGATAATGACCTTAAAAGTCATAATATAACCTCTCATGTTTGTTCGTTTGTTTGCTTGCTTGGGCTTGGTTGTTTTTTTTTTTTAATTTAAAGTGATGCTCAGCTTTGACTTCTGGAAAGGAAAAAACATCTTGAATTTATTGGTGAATAAAATTAAATATAACAATGAAGTGTTCTGGTTTCCAGCAGTGTCCAGGGATTGTTACACGTTGCTGGTTTTGTGAAGTAGTTGCCAGGCAAATTCCATATCATTTACTATTCCCAAAATCTGATCAGGTGACTAAAACCTTCTCACCTGCTTTTCAATTTTTTTTTCGTATTAAAGAAACCTTGATTCTTTGTTGGAAAAATTCTGCAACATGGGCAAAAACTGTTCCCAGAGTGGTTTTCCAATGAAAAATCAATGCCTATAATTCAAAACTCACTCCAGGAGGCCAGAGAGCTCTTACTGGGGCATAGTTAGATTCTGCCTTTTTTTTAAGATTGTGAATTATATCTCACGTGAGAGAATGACATCTGTATCCATTTGTCATGCAAAAAATTTATTTAGTGCTTGTTCTTTGTGCTGGATCTTTTTTAGGATACAACTTATTTCTTGTTGCTGCTCATGAGTTGGGCCACTCACTAGGTCTCAGTCATTCCAACGTTTTTGGTGCTTTGATGTATCCTATATATATGGCCACGGACACGAGGAACTACCAACTTCATCAGGATGACATTGATGGCATTCAAGCCCTCTATGGTAAGCAAGAAGCATCATTTTCTGGTGAATGATGGATAAAAATTTATAGTTATTTTTACCCAACAGATCAAATTTACTGAGGTTTAATTTCCTGCTATTATTTTGGGCAAATCTCTTGGGATTTTTGTGGCTAACAGTCTACACTGCAAAATGGAATCTGTAGACTGTATTCACTCCAGTTACTCAAAAGATCCAAGAGATTTTCCCAATGATACCAGAGAAACAGCCCATGTCTGTAGCATTAAACCCCCTTATCTTCCACAAAAGGGTGGTTATGTGCACAGCTGTCAACTCATTTGGCTTCAGGTACAGCCTGAAAGGTTGAGGTGTGAACTGCTCTGATCCAACTTCCAATTCCACACTTATTTATTTTGCAAAGGACCCCCCAAGGAACCTCCTGCACTTCCAACAAGAGCTTTACCTCCACAAGAACCAACTGAAATGGTACCTGCAGAAGCACCAACCCAAATGTATCCCAGCGAAGAACCAACAGAAATTACACCCTCCAAGCCTCCCCAAAGACCAGATGACTGTGACCCTCATCTGACTTTTGATGCTATCACTACTCTCCGTGGGGAAACACTGTTCTTCAAAGGCAGGTAAGTGCTTTTATTTCCAGCAATATCTTTTTGTGAGACTCACAAAGGCAAAGCATAAAGTTCTGTTCAAGGAATTTATCCTCCCTCGGTTGCAAAGGAAAATATTTTTTTCTGTAAGTGTTAAGGCAACTTTGAAAAATTTTAGTAGCCCACCTGGGCTGAATGAGTAACATGGCTTACTCATTTGTGTTTATACAAGTGAGTATAATGTTTTAATCCATCATACATCATTGTCCATGCCTATTAAAATTGTGCAAGGTTGAAAAATTCCAGTGTCGCTTCTCAGCCTGCAGCTCCTTCACATACAGCACTGTCCTCATCACACCATCCCATGTATGGGCCATCAAGCAGTGATAAATGTCACTGGTGACTTTTGGTGTCACTCTGACCTAGGATTCTGCACTAGACCAACTGCTCAGAAATGTCTACAGGGAGCCCCTGCTGTTACAGGCTGGCCTTGTTTCGGGCACACTCTGGCTGTAGTGAGTTGCTGGCTGGGCACATCCAGCCTGGTGAGAGCAAACAGCAGGTCAGGCTCAGGGCTTCAACCCCTTCTCAGCTTAGTAGTTGTGTTTTGATTGAACAAGTTCCCTTTGACGATGTGGGTCTGATTTTCCTTCTAATACACATGAAGACTTGTAGCTTGAAAACTTAATAATTTTCAAGGAGGAGGGGGAAAGAGCAATTCTTCTTTAAACTGGGTTTCAACAGGTTTCTCAAGAATTTCTATTTAACATTTGCAACCAAACTGAAATGAGCTGTGCCTAGCTACATGGGTTATGGTGAAGAGAAAGCTGCAATTGTCAGCCCTGACACAGATATCCTATGTTGTCCTGGACAAGCCATTAGGGTGCAAATGCAGAAGCCCTCAGGGCCACTAGCTGTGGGTGGCCCTGGCTGAGCCAAGGGGTTGGACAAAATGGACTTCAGAGGTCCCTTCCAACCTCAGCTATTCAGTGACCTCAGAGCAACCTGTATCAAAGGGCACAGATCTGTGAGGGAGCAGGGCAGGGTGAAGGACTGCATCCCAAAAGGGATGGAATCTCTGCCTCATAGGGAGCACTGGCTCCAGCACCCAGACAGTAGGATTTAGAGTACATGTATGGAACCTTGGTCTCCTAATGAAGCACAGACTATAATGCGCTGCTGTTTTTGTTCCTGTCAGCTATGTCTGGCGCAGAAGTCCGTATTTCTCAGAAATTGAGCACGACACCATCTTCTCCTTCTGGCCATCCCTGATAGCTGGCTTTGATGCTGCCTATGAGGTTGACAAGAGGGATCGAGTGCTATTTTTCAAAGGTACTTCTCTTACATTTCCATTGTTTTTTAAAGCATACACGATGTTATAGCAGTACTGCTGATATTTAATCATAATGAAAGGAATATTATGCTTATATTCATATTCTAATACTAGTACTACTGCTAATAGAGGATATTCTTAATATTTAAATCCATTTAAATTTTGCAGATTATGTTACTGCCATTAACTAATGCTGCTTCACCACGGTCCTACATAGATTTCCTTTGGTCAGTGACAGAGAAAACCATAGCTGAGACAAAATTGCTACATTACATTATCTAAATACATTTTTAAAGATGACAAACATACCTAAAAATATATTGACTTTTAATTCTTGAGTATATAGTACTTTTATTGACTATAAAAAATAGAAAATTCAACAGCTGTGAGGTATTCAAACTTCTGTTTGCCCTAAGTGGGCAATGTTTTCAGCTGGATATCTGCACTGTTTGGTGGCATTTACTACACAGAAAACTCTGGGCCTTTGACAAAAAGGAGATCTGACTCCTCAAGAACTCTTATAACTTTTTCTGTTTTCCTGTAGATGACCAGTATTGGGCTGTTAGTGGCTACAGAATAGAGGCAGGGTTCCCCAAGCCCATTCAGAACCTGGGCTTCCCCACCAGTGTCGGGAAAATCGATGCAGCCGTTCATGACCAAAGCACCAAGAGAACCTATTTCTTTGTTGGCAACAAGTACTGGAGGTAAGGTTCATCTCCCTTCTGTACAAGAGATAATCAACAGTTTTTTTAATGCAGTGATGTGAGTATTCATACAGGAAACTAATTTCCTCTTTTTGTCAATCTTCTCAGCTGCTAAAAACTGAAACTCAGTTACTCAGGTCTTTCATAAAACAAAGTCTGCTACACCTGAGCGTTCACTTACTCTTACCAGGCTGAGATTAAGGGACAAATGAGTTCTGTTTCTTCGTTAAGAAGCAGTGTGAGCTTGTATAAAAATATAATGTAATATAATTAGTATAAAAATATAAATCCAGTGGACTTTGTCATCATGTCATTCACTCAGTAGTTACTAAGAAGCTCTGTGAAATTTATAAATGACAAATCAAGAAAGTTATAGAGGGAGATTAAAATATATACTTCTCAAGAAACAGTTCAGCTAAGTAGTAATCTTAGCCTAATAATTAGTCTGTAATACTATATGGAAAGAGTGTTATTACACCTGAAGTTTGCATTTCCCTTATGGGATCATTTCACAGGTTGTGTGCTGTAAAATTAAAATAATTATGTTTGAATAATTATTTAGGATTATTACTCAGTGTAAGCCCCATTCAGCTGTATTGTCAGTCTCAGTGAATGAAAGTAAATGTTCTAATCTGATATTCTGAAAGCAGACTTACCTAGGCTACTAAAGATGTAAATATTCACACAGTCAGGATTTATACAGCTCTATGAGGTCACAGACTACAGGTGCTGGATTTTCAGCTGAGAGTAGGCATCTTTTGTAAAAAATCTGTCTGGTTTCAACATCAAATGTCACATGCTTATTTTCTGTTTCCATGCAATTTCTTTATTTAGTTTCAATGAAAATACCCAATCAATGGAAAGAGGATATCCAAGAAAAATAGCTGTTGACTTCCAAGGGATCAGCTATCCAATTGATGCTGCACTTCAGAAAAATGGTAAATAATTTAAGAAGTTATTTTAAAAGATCCCAAAGACCACCTACCAAAGTAAAAAAAAAAAAAAAATGCATTTAGATGAATATATTAAGATTTTGGTTTGATTTTTTAAATCACCCTATGAAATAGTGAGCATGTAACAATACATATGCAAAAATGAAATACTAAATTTTTCAATATTTTTTCCTTCCAATTCTAGGATATTTCTACTTTTTCCATGGATCGGACCAGTACGAGGTTGACATCAAGAGGAAGAAACTCATCCGTACAATGAAAAGCAACAGTTGGTTTAATTGCTAGAAATATGACATGATGGTGCAGAAGTATATTTACACCAGGAAAGAGTTTTTCATATTTCTTGCTTTCAAATAGTGTTATTCAGCTGTTCCTGTTCATCTGAGTCTGAAATGATGGCCTTTGGCAATTCTAATTTAAAACCTTAAAATGTAAAACCTTATGTACAGTTTTAATTTATTTGGTTCTCCAACTATTTATTAATCAAGTTGTGTTTGAGCAATAAAGTATTTTGCTTGAGTTTAGCAGTTCTTGTGTTCTGATTCTGTCCATTGGAGACAAGGATCTGCTACAACCACACACAAGCCTGAATGGCACCAGGAGCCATCAGCATTTTCAGCAGGGCTCAGTGGGGGGAAAGTTAAAGAGAAGTAGAGGGGCAGTTCCCAGGTGATAAAGGAGGGAAACAAGACACTCAGGAACAATGTGGGGGAGGTATAAATGGTAAGAGTTGATGCTACACGAGTGTGTGTGAAGGGAGAGACTGGAGTCTATGGCCTCACCTGCCATGGCCCCTGGCACAGGGACAAAGGGTTCAAGGCAGAGGTGGGGACAGGTAGATGGGAACGTGGCAGTGGGCTGAGAGGACCCAGTGCCACTGAGGGTGGCTTTAATGGATAGAGTCATTGGTACAGCTGGACATGAACAAACAGACAGAAGAATAAGTGAGCATTTTGGGGATGGAGGCAGCATGCAGGCAGGGTGGGAAGTGATGGAGATGTGATCACAGGGTCACAGGGCGTCAGTGGATCAGACCTCCTGAGCTGTAACTATGTGCCATGGAAAAGGAGTCAGGGCTGGCAGTCCACCTCACAGTGCTCAACAACAAACCAGAAACAAGAACCACTTCCCAGACCAAATAAGCCCAAATGATAAGAAAAAAAAAGAAGGATTTTTATATAACTGCCACAGGTGAATCCTGCAGATTCTGTGCAGAAAAGCACATCTGCTTCCTCCATGCTCCTTTTTGGGTTCCTCTCACAGGGCAATAGCTCAGTGAGCTTAAACATCCCTTGGGCTGAAAGACAGCTTGGCTGTAGTCCATCCTCTCTTCGAAGGGATTTGATCCCATCTCTGACAACGCTGCTCTGATGATGTGATTGTACAAGGAAGTTGATTCGCTATTGCTCTTTCTCTGGCAGAATTGGCAAGGCAGAGAGGATGGGAAAGGCTCACAAGGACAGTATTCCAGCTACCACAGCTCAAACCCATTTGACAGAGATAAGATTTGTTCCTGGTTTTCTGCACAGGGCAGTTGCCTCAGACATCTGATCAAAGACATACTACCACCTGTCCCCCATCCATCAGGGCCAGGGGAAGCCATGTGTGTCCCAGTGCACCCACAGGCCACTGTCCCACTGTGGTCACAGACAAGATCAAAGAGAGGCAGCAGAGATGATGTCAGGTTGGATGGAGCTTTCAGCAACCTGGTCTAGTGGGAGGTGTCCCAGCCTGTCATGGGTGGGCTGGAATGAGATTATCCTTAATGCCCTTTCTAGCCCAACAATTCTATAATTTTATGATCTTGGAATATCTCATCTCTGCCATGTTCTCCTCAAGCATGTTTTGTGCCATGCTAGATATACTCTAAGTACCTCTAAAGCCAGGTTAAAAACCAACCCATGTTACAAATCAGGTCATGTCTTAAAAGTCACATTTAACTTTAACAACAGTCACTAGTGTTGTGTCAAGTAGGGACACAGCAGCTCAGCATTGCCACAAGGGCAGTGGTTCACCATGGTGAAATCATGCACTGAAAAGCGGCTGAGCTCACCTGGCAGCAGTCCAGGCAGGGCAGAGACAGGAAAACTGGTGTTGCCCCAACATCTCCCAGTGTCTTTCTCAATAGCTCTTGCTCTGTACAAAGCCTATCCTGAGCAAACTTCAGCCCAAGGACTTCAGATGCCTCCAGGCTTAGGCAGGGTGCTTGTGAGTACTGTTTGTGCATAACTAATGGGGTTAATTCCCTTTGTTTTTAAAAATGCCTACATACTTTGATATCCTAAATAGATGCCTTCGTGTCTGTGAAGGCTACCTTCAGAAATCAGGCCTTTAGGCTCTGTCTAAGACAAGAAAGTGATTAAGGATGAACCAAAAGGAACATTTCAGCAGCAGTGAAGCAGAACACTGTTGATGTTTACAATGACTCACATTAGATTAAAGTGTTTCTCCTGCATAAAGTTGGTACTACTTTTTTAGTTATGACATCCAGGAAGCAGCAAAATTAAAATACTCCCTCCACCTTTGGATATGAATTAGCTTAAACTCGCAATATCTGAAAAACAAGTGTTATTTACTTAGCTGTGAAGAAAAATGTAGCAACTGTAGCCTGGAGCAGAAACAGATGACAACATGCCAGGGATTTCACATAGACAAGGGGATAAGTGAAATGTGTTAATCATGGAATTTCTATCTGTATTTCTGATTTTTTGAGGTCTTAAACTTTGAAATGAAACAACACTACTTTCATTTTGGGAAAAGCAACGAAATTCCTGGCAAATGAAAGACGTAGCTCAGATGACGTTGGAAACATTGGAAGCAGGAATGCTGGAGCTGCTTGTCTATACTCAGTGAACAAGAGAAGATTTCTTGTAACCATGATTTTGTTATAACTCATGAATTATTGCTGGAATTAAGGGACTCTTGGGTGCCAGCAGGGGAAATTTATCCATAAACATAATTTCAAATACTTGTCCAATACGAATAGGAGCTTTCCTTGGAATCCAAGAGCAGGTATGCAAATTAGAGTCACAAAATATAACCAGTTAACATCTAAGATACTTGATTGCACAACAGTTGACCTAGACCCAATCCCTTGCACATGAAATCTCAGGCCAAAATCCCTTAGTGACTTCGCTGACAGAGAGCAAGGGTGACCTGTGTGCAAGTTGACTGGAACTGGAACACTGAATGCTGCCAGGGAATCAGCATTACCATGCTGGGGACCCACACCTGTTATATAAAAGCCAGAAGTAGGTCACACACTCATCTTTGTCAGCAATAAGACATTTTTGAGGCTAGGTTTGTGCTGCCAGGTCTGAGGGTTTGCAGCACAGCCAGGAAGGAGGTGAGTTAAGCAATGCTCATGGCAGCACAGGCTGAAGTCGCAGTTTCACAGCTCAGAAGTTTCCCCCACACAGACCTGCTCTCCCAGGTTTTGGCCAGGGGTCCTACACTGCTACCAGAGTTCAGCCTAGCCAGGATACTGAGGACACATAAGGCAGCAGAGAGCAGCAGTTTCAAGAGTAATTAAGAGCAATTTCCGAGTAATTAAGTTCTTGGTTTTGCACAACAAGCCAACTTAGTTACATCCTATTGAGGCTCTATGAGATGTTCTTTTTCTTTTCTCTATACTACATTATTCATTAGTTTCAAAATATATAAACTAGCAATAACCTTTGTGTTAAGGTTAATAATAACAGCAATAAACATATTGTGTTATATGTCTTGTGTTATATGTCTTAGGGTGGGGCTATGGGAATGCATCCAGGGCAGGTAAATTCCAGAAGAGGAAGAGATAAGGGCAATCCTAGCAGCTTACCCAGACAATTTTACAGGCGGCAAAAAGGAGAACATAGTAATTTTCACACTGACTTCTTTAAGCTAAAACCAGAGGTTAACATTATATATTGTGCTACTTCTGGATAAAGTCACACTAAAGAACAACATCAGAGAAGGTCTCTGTGATTATGGAACTTTCTTTATAAAACATATTCAAGGTGGTTGACCTCTTGAGAGAAATGGGGAATAGTATCAAGAAAGAGGCTAACAGAGTAGCAAATGTACTTCAGAAAGCTGATTATCAGAAAACTATATGAATTTCATTAATACCTTCCTAGATGATTTTGATGCCTTTTAGTAGCCCTCTCATTAGAGAGAAAGATGAGTGATGAAAGTTTAAGCCCTACAGGCTGGAAAGTTACTTCTTTCTTCTAGTACACATAGAGACACTGAGGGAAGAGAAAAAAGAGTTGGAAGGCTGTAGGGGGCTGTAAGTACCAGCATCTGTTTCTGCAGAGGTACTGCTGGTGTGTAAGCTGCACAGGAGAAGTCTGCACCAATTTTTGGATTCATCTCACTCACTCTGGTACACTCTCATAACTCTGTGGGTGGAGTCATTACCAAAAGCTCCCTCAGGGGATTCCTTCCCCTTGGCTCAGTTGGTCCATTCTGGATCATTCCTTGAGCCTGTCCATCTCCTTCCAGGACTAGGGAGGGGTTCTCTCCCTAATGGAACTGCCCCAGGTAGATGTCTGCTCTCAGGGTAGGAGTTCAGTTCTCAGTGACCAGATAACCCTTGTGGAGTGCTGTCAGCCTTGCCTTGCTGTTTCAGCTGCCCACACCAAGCAGTCCCTCATGTCCTGCCTGTGGATGGCCAAGGCTTGCTGTGCTCTGGGGATCCCTCTGGCACCAACACAGTGCTCTTCAGCAGGAAATTATTTCAGCAAGCACCCCAAGTGTGCAATATATTTATAGACTCTCCTTTCACATCTCGATTATCCTGGCAGCTCTGTGGGAGGCAGTTTATCTCTCTGCACATTCAAAGGCTCACCTGCTGCTCAGTGCTGCAGGCTTACCCCAAATCCTGGTCAGCCCCATACAGAAGTCTCAGATATGTTAGACTGCTTTCAATGGCAGCAGACATCTCTCTTCAGGACTCCCATTCCACCGCTTTGTTCTCATTTGTGGTAGTGCATGGAGGGTGTGATTGGGCATGAAGGGAAAGTGGACCCAATCTGTTGCTGCATCTCAGCAATTCTTACCATCAATAGCAGAAATTGAGGACAGAGGAATCTCTCTCTGACAAGGACAGCCATCAAAGAGTTTGATCCAGAAAACATCAGTGTTTTTTAAAACCTTATAGTAAGAATCAAAGAAGGAGAATGTGAAATAAAGTATTTGGGCAACTCTCTGAGAGCAGTGGAAAAACTGCTGAATACTAGTAACATAAAATTATCTTGGCTCAGTTTTTATAATTTTTATATATGCTGGAGAAAATGCTTTCATTTATTTGTGCAAATTTCACATTTTCCTGCAGAAAAAAAAGATTGTTTCATCTAAGTTCAAACGGCTTTTAAAAAGTTGCTTAAACAAAGCATTGCTTCATCAAACAATGCTTCATCAAACACTGAGAGGACTCTACCAAAGGGAAGGATTGTGGCACTATAATCCTCCAAAAAAAGGTATAAACCCCCCTTGAAAAAAAAGCAAAAAGAACCTAGAAAACTAATTTTCTGTTTGTAGTCTACAGTCCTATAACATTCTGTCTGTAACATTTATCCCTTTAGGAACAACCCTTCTGAAATATTATCTTTGAATGGAAAGCAATAAAGAGACATGCTTTAAGTTTTGTAAGACTACATTTTAACAATTAAAAGATTAATAAGCTCATTAAAAAGAACTACAGGTCTATTATCTTCTCATTAATCATATTTCCATGTTGCAAAACCTGCGCAAGGGTGGAACCGGATGAAAGACAGCACTGATCTGTTTTATGGTAAAACTCTTGTTTTGTATGTTCTGTTGCTAACTAGACATTGTGAGAATCAATGAGTCAGGGATTGGAAAGCTTTATAAAGCAAAAGAATACTATATAAAGGTGAAGCAGGTGTGTGGCAGACTACGAAAAAGACTTCTATAACGGCTAGTGGAAATGAGAATGGGAAATCTCCCATTTCTCCTATTATTGTGTGCAGCACTTTCTTCTGCTTTTCCTGCAAACACAAGGCAGACAAAGGAAGAAGGCATGCAGCTTATCCAGGTAAGGAAGGTAGAGCTCTGGGGGGATGTTCAGCTGCTGTTGATCATCCACAGCAGTCTGTGTAACTAGTATAGAGCAGCCAAAAAGCAAGTAGAATAAATAACTTATTGAATATTTCTCAAAATGGATGTGTGGTGACAAAGGATACTTTAGTACCATCTTATTTTACTTTTTTGTTAGAAACCAATTAAATAAAATTATGAATTCACTCTGTGTTAATTCTACAAACAAACTCCTTAGTCAGTCTAGGGTTAGTTTTCAGTTCAAGTGGAAATGTGGTTATTTATGTGACTTGTGATACTATGAAACATAACTCTACACGAAGTAAGTATAGTACATTTTTCTGAAATATGACTGTCTAAAATGCGGGGAAACAGGATGCAACTACTGAAATTTTATATTCAGTTATGTATTTCAAATTACTTCCTCTAAAGGATTCTAGGTAACCTTGGGGGGCAGGGTAAATGGAGGGTACATTATAAGAAAATAATCTATTTAATAAATGCTAATTTTAAATGCATTTTGATAACTACAAAATATTTATAGTGATAATATAATGCAAGAAACTACCATTAAGAGAAAAATATTCATACGGTCTTTAACAAACTATTATCCATGCTGCCATAGAACATAAAGAAAAGTAGCAAAGGCACATGACTGACTCATGTTAGTTTAATGTCTTATAAGCTTCAAAGGCAAACATCATTGATTGATCTAAGTTTTGGGTTTGTTTTTTTTTTTCATTAGAAGTACCTGGAAAAATACTATGGCTTTAAGAAAGATGGGGAACCTTCTGTTTGGAAAAGTAATAAAGCAATGACCCAAAAACTAAAAGAAATGCAGGAATTCTTCGGGCTGGAGGTGACAGGGAAACTGGATTCTGGCACTTTGGACTTGGTACAGAAACACCGCTGTGGATTCCCTGACGTAGCTGGGTTCTCCACCTTTGCAGGAGAGCCAAAATGGACAAAACAAGTCCTGACATACAGGTAATCACAATGGAATTCTTCATGTCAAGACAGTGTGAAGTACAGGGTGAGTGGTAACAACACAAGTTGTCCTCTCCTATATTTCAAAGGATAGTAAACTACACACCAGACCTGCGTCCAGCAGATGTCAATGCAGCAATCGAGAAAGCGTTAAGGGTTTGGAGCAGTGTGACCCCGCTGAGATTCATCAAGAAGGACAGGGGTGATGCTGACATAATGATCTCCTTTGCAGCCAGAGGTAAATCTCTCTGTAACCATTACAAGTTATTGCCAAGTACTGCGTATACGGAGCAGCTGACCTGGAATGATTTCTCCCGTACATAGCACAGGTGGGGATCAGTGTCCAGTTGAACAAGCAGACAGAAAGGTAGAGTTCTTGCTCTAGGTGCTATGGTTACAACTCTGGACAGACTTTGGGGGGCATAGAGGCAGATGGATAGAAACAGGAAGAAAATTTAGGGAACTGTTGGTAGTTCAGGGGATCTGTACCTGCTATGTGCTGCCCAGTGTGTGCATGAATGCCCAGCCAGATGTGTTTGGGGTTTGCTGCCCAGGTCACAATGACTTCATCCCCTTTGACGGCCCCGGGGGCTCCCTCGCCCATGCCTACGCACCCGGCAAGGATTTTGGGGGAGATGCTCACTTTGATGAGGATGAAACGTGGACCAAAAGCACAGAGGGTAGGTAATTCATTTCCCCAAGCCCTTCCTGAAGCAAGTTGCACATGGAATCAAGGGTGTGGTGTCTGTCTCTTCTCTTCCTTAGGAAGTGTTTAAATTGCCATTGATTTGAAGGAGCATATGGTTTGCACAGCTATAAAAAACCTCTGAGCCTCTGGTTTAAGCAGTTAAGGCCCCAGCTCAGCTTCTGCCATGCACTGTTGAGATCTTTATTTGTAAGGCAGCCCCACTTCTTCTCATTCCTCAAACCTCCTCCCGCACAGTTACCTCACTTGCACTGGCCCAGGGTTCTTCTTCCACACTGAATTCTGCAGGATCTACAGACTATTTACTTGTACTCTGCCATAACGAATCCATTATTTTTACTCCTGACCACAATTTCATCTCCAACTGAATTTCCCACAAGAAGTTCATTTGCTTGGGCAAACACTTCTGAAAGTTTTTGACCTACATTCATGTTATTCAGGAAAAATAAAAAGACACAGCTCTCCTATTATGTGTTTTGTTTGATGTTCCCAGGCACGAATCTGTTTTATGTTGCTGCTCATGAGTTTGGCCATTCACTGGGACTTTCCCATTCCAAAGACCCCAACGCTCTGATGTATCCAATTTACAGGAAATTTGACCCTTCAGTACTCCTTCTTCATCAGGATGATATTACTGGCATACAGTACCTCTATGGTAATTCAGAATTTTTCGTCAACTACTGCTTGTAATTTCAAAGACTTCAGATACCTTTCAGTGACATTTTTGTGTACTGGATATACCTCAATGAGTTCACACTATAATTTCTTCCATAAACTGCTTCTTTTAGGATCATCTCCTAACACAAACAGCGATCAAAGGGAATCTACTGAGATAAAAGACCCAACTGAGTCAAAAGATCCTGCACTGCCAAACAGCTGCAGCTCCAATTTAACATTTGATGCTGTCACCACTTTCCGTGGAGAAATAATGTTCTTTAAAGACAAGTAAGTCAGTTTCTGAAAGTAAAATACCTGAGTGCAACTTTTTAAACTATGCCACACAGGACAGAAAAAATAAGTTTAATTAGAATATCAGCCATTTTAGACAGGAAGACAAGACAGGGAATCAGGAGAAGAGATGGAAAACACAAAGAGGGTGGTGGAGAAATAAAGAGAGTTAAGTATAAGGAGGAAGATGACCTTTGAAACAGAGAATGCCGTGAATAGGGTGGGGAAAATGGCTCCTCTGCAAACGTGCTGTTTTCACTTTAGGCTGTAAGCAAGTCCCAAATGTTCAGCATCTGGGACAGTTCAGCTTTAGCAAAACACATCACCAGCTCTGGGACACTTCACAACCTCTTTGCTGTCCTTTCTTTGACAGAGCTGAGGGCTTGCCAGCCCTGACAAAATACCTGCTTGAAGAGCCCCTGTAGTGAGAGTTTAGTATACTAATCAAAGGAAAGGAGAATTGGGCTTTTGTTATCAAGGTCTTACTGCATATCAGCCTTGTGAAACACGTCTCTCTAAGCTCCACTTCTGCATAAGGGGAAATTAATGTTTTAACGAAACAGTTCATCTGACCTGTTCTAGATGTCTGCATCGAGAAGGGAGCAATCCCACCATGGAAATAACACTTTACATTAAGTTTGCAGGGAATGTAGTGTGACTAACTTGAGTACATGGCTGGGTTTAATCAGATAAACACTGCCCTGGTTGCCATCATGTGGTTTCGTGCATAGTGTGTGTGAACAACCAATTTTATTTAAAGCCTGTTCTGTATTTACACAAGGCATATTTGGCGCAAACACCCAGCAGTCAGAGCAGCTGAATTTGAGTTGGTGTCATCATTCTGGCCACGGCTGCCACCTGGTGTTGATGCTGCATATGAAATTTCTGAAAAAGATGAAATGGTCATTTTTAAAGGTAAAATGTTGTCTTTTTATTTTCACAGTTGCCTTCCTAAGTAGCCTAAAGAGTTTGCATCTGACTTCAAAACCACTTAAGCTCACTCTGTAAGATTCCATAATCTTGAACTTAGTCCAATAAATTAGTGTGTTTCAATCACAGAAATAATAAAATTATTACCCAAGTTAAAGAACATCTACCTTATTTTTTAATATCCACGTTGAAAACTTTCCCTGCCAAAATATATGTCATTACTTTTCTTCTGGGAAATTTTCTATTGAATTTCAGAGTGATACCAGCAATAATATGAAGAAAGACTGAAATTTCACTTTTCAAAGAAAGTAATATGGAGAATTATTGCATTTTTTTGGACTCCAGAACTATTTTCAATTATTTTTAAGTTCAATTATTAATTTCAAGTAACCATCAGCTTTCATGAAAAAGATTGTGTCATTCCCAGAAGAAGATTGTCACAACATGTTGTAATCATCTTTTCTTAATAGGGAATGAATTCTGGGTTGTGAGAGGAGATAGCATACTTCCTGGATACCCCCAAAAACTCTACACCCTGGGTTTTTCAAAGGATATTACCAAAATTGACGCTGCTTTTCATAATGGAATTGAGGGAAAAACATACTACTTCATAGAGGACAAATTTTGGAGGTAATATTTCCTGTGCTACTTTTCTAAATAAAAGTAAACATAATCACATGATCAATATCCTGTCATGGTTTAGGATGCATTAGTCAGACACTTTTGGTGATCTCTTTCAGTGTCTCAACTGGCTGTGGAGAAATATCTGAAAGGAGGTGGAACAGTTCTTTGAGTTTTCCCTTTAGGTCATTTAACAGTTGATTAGTTTGTTTGTTTGTTTTCATTTAGCTGTCTTGGTTAAAAAGTCATTGTACAGCTCCACAAGTCATCTCAGGAAACCAGGCAGAAGCTCACTATTCATATATCAAATATGTTTCTGTGGAGTAAGAAGGAGAATGTCACCCACTTTCAAGCTAGTAGCAGATAGTTTCATGAAGTTGCTGATAAATACCATGTACTGCAAAGAACTGTTTGTTGTGAATGGTTATTTTTTTTTTCTTTTCAATCCCATCCCTACTGTTCAAGTTTGTCACAGATTTCTAACAGCTGAAGGAGGTGTTCCTGTAATGGAGCAGTAGATAACCTGAATTATTTCAGATGAACAACAAAACTTCTCTTTCCTTCTACCACGATGCCCAAATGATTGGATAGACAGTGATCACCTGAGAGTAATTATTCAACCACATATCTGTAGTTTAAGCAGAAGATCAGACTTCCACATTTTAAGTCAAACTCTCATAACTTAAACAATGATGAGTTTGACCATTGTATCTCATGCTAAGCAAATTATAAAAGGGAAAAGCTTTCACAAGACTTCTTATTCCAACACTGATAGATAAACTGCACTTCATCAAAAATGTAGTAACTTGCTGTACTTAAATAAATGGACCTAAAATACCTCATAACTTCAGAAAAAGCCCAGGATTTTCCTGATAAACCTTTCTTACAGAGATATAATATGAAAGAAAACTTTTTATAATCTATTCTCTATCGCTTGTTTAGGTGTGGTCTCTTAGTAGAAATAAAAAACGTATTTATGGTGATGGATCCTTTATCAGGTATTCATAGGTGGAGTAAATAGAAGCAATTCATCCCCTGCAGCTAATAAAGCACTAATTAAATTATGGCAAATTGTGTCTCTACACTACCAAATGATGCTGAAAATCTTCAATTAACTTAGTTATCTGTTGGTAAGTAGAAGATACTGAGCTGAGAGGAATTAATCATTAGTTGTTTGCAGGTTTCACTGACTCTTGTTCATTTATAATTTTTCGCAGTTATGATAAAAGAAGTCAGTCTATGGATGGGAAGTCATTAGTGATAAGAGATGCATTTCCAGGAATTAATGGGAAGATTGATGCTGTCTTTCAACATGAAAGTAAGTAATTGTTCTTGCTGAAATCTATATGAAATGCTCAATGCGATCAGGCTGAGAGTGCTTGGGCAGAGGCAGGTACTTCTACATGCTGCTCAGAACCCACAGGATGACCAACAAGACCCTGAAGCAGTCATATAACATTCCCATGCTTCACTTTACTGCCTTGAAAAATGGTGATGATACACCTTTGGTGACAGCTGCACATCTGGAAAGGCCAGCTCTAAGGAAGAGATATGTCTGTATTAATGCTGATGTGCACATCACACCATGAAGATCAACACTCAACACAGTGACAGCTCAACAACATGAGGTGTACCTATCACAGCTTGGCCCTCTGACACAAAACAGCACCAGCTTCTCCTGCAGGAGGCTGAATGTGACTTAGACATGAAAATGCTGGGCTAGACTCAAGGGTACATTCACACTGCCACATGTCACAGCTTCCCAGCTGCCTCCTTGCTCCCCACCTGCTCCTCATCCAAACCCATGCATGCTAATTGTTTCATAGCAAATCTTACTTCTTCCTGCCAAATGAACCTCACACGTGGTGCTGAGGGATCTCACTCCCAAGAGGGCACTGTGGACATGATTAGCCCAGGCTGGAGCTCTCCTTCCCTGCGTGGTCCCTGGCAGCACCCATCAAGCAAGTGCCTGCTCCCACCTTGCTGTGCTCTGTGCCATACCCTGGCCTGTGCAATACCTACCCTCAGGTGGCCAGGAATGCACCCTGCTGGGGGGGTTCAGCACAGCTGGTGTGTAAGCAGATGCTTTAAACTGAAGGAACACACAGGATACATCTTTTGTAGAGTGACCTTGTGGGCTTCATCAAGTACATGATGCAGCACGTGCATGGCTGGTTTGCTGTGGAGTCTCCACGCTGCTGGCCCATGTTTTGCAGAGATTACACCTGGGAGTAGATGCTGTTGGCAGCATAATTGCATCCAAAGGTTACTTTGAGCTCTTTGAGGATGTTGTTAAAGTGTACTGATCTTTATATCTGCAATATCATAATTCACCTGGGGGTTTTGTTTGTTTGTTTTTTTCTAGACTTCCTTTATTTCTTCAGTGGAAGAAAGCAATTTGAGTTTGACATTGATAAGAAGAGAGTTACACGCTTCCTAAAGACAAACTTTTGGTTTCCATGTTAAAAAGATGAAATCTGGAATGGTGTTGGAAAAAATGTACTGTTACTGTGCTAAAAAAGTTGGGTTTTTTTATAAATATATAGACAGACACCACTGACTTGCCTCTGTTTTCCCTGGGGAGTCCCTATTGACTGTGAGACACCTGTCATGTGTCAATGAGAAGGTCCCCATCACCTCACCTTAGGGGCTGGGGGGGATAGGGATCAATATCCCTGGTAGGAGCATTTGCACGTTTCATACAATTTATTTTGTCATGTTCAAAGGGGACTACAGGAAGGTTCAAAATTTATTGTAAGTTGATTACTGGAAAGAACAAAGGCAAGGAAATGAAAGGATGATGGTAGATTGGGGAGGAAAGGGAAAACAGAGGGATGAGTGTATAAGAGGGGTTGGTTGTGTGCAAACAGGCTGCAGTCAGCTGCTTCTTTGGCCATGCCCTGCACGTTTGGTCTTCTCAGTAAATCATGTGTGGATAAGCTCTTTCTGTGCCAGTTTGGGTGAGCTTCAAGCTGGAGCTGAACGCCAGCAGCTGGAGAATGGCTGCAAGCCATGGATGTGGATGCTCCTGGGGATACAGGAGGTGCAAGGCCAGCTGCTCTGCTGGGAGGGCTGTGTGTCTAAGGGCAGCTCCTGAGGGCCTCCACACTGCTGGTGTTTCCACGTCATTGCTTCACCATGGGACAGAAGTTCTCATCAGAGGGAGGTGAGAAATGGGGTGGGGCCACTAGTTCTTTTTATATTTGTCCAACAAATAAGCCATTTGTCCATAACATACCGTATTTGTTATGGTTTCTGTCTGTGATGGTCACTGTGACCAGTCTCATGGCTCTCTGGACCCACTGGAAAAAGCTGGGACCTGAATTGAAGAACCAGGGGGCAAACATGAACCAGCTGCCAGTTCAATACTGCTGACATAATCTACCTGATGATGAAGCCAGACATCACTTGGGGCCCACAATTATTCACATGGACAGCTAGCAAGATCTAAAGTCTTAGAGAAGGTATCCTTTCTTTCATTCATGTAAAAAAATCTCTCCCAGCACCCAATGTCTCCCCCTCATTAAACAACATCCTCCCAAAAATGAAAACGCTGAGAAAAAATAGTTGTTCTATTTGATTCTGCTTCTCCGTGCATCACAGAATCACCAAATGGTTGAAGTTGGTTGGGCCTCTGGAGGTTATAGTGTTCAACCCCCTCTGCACAAGCCCATCTAGAGTGGGCTACTGAGTCTATTGGTGGCTTTTGGGGATACTGCTTTTGCACAAAGGACTGGCTCCACCACCTCCCTGGCCAACCAATGCTCTGTCACTCTCAATAAAAAAAACTGGGATGTTTAGAGGGAAGCTCTCATGTTTCACTTTGTGTCTTTTGTCTCCAGTCCTGTTGGGACAAGGCTATTGTATTCTATTTATGCATAAAATTATACTGGAAGATTGTAATGAGATATTTCAACACGCTTTATCGAACCTTTTTTCTGATGTATTTTTAAAACCCCTGGTAGCAGAGCTACTCAAATGGGCCACGACCATCACTGAGGAATCTTTATCAGAATTCTACCAGGGCCAAAAATATATAATTGCATTGTCAGCCTTGCAGATAAGATAAAAACTGCTGCCACATCTGATACAGAGGTGGCAAACAAGGCTTTGCTGTCCAAGCAGAACTGATTCAATGAAACAAAATGATTCATTTTAATCACAGCATCTCTAGAAAAGGAAATTAGTAGCTTGGGTCAGTGTCTGGCATTGCCAAGGTCAGAGAAGCAGGTTAAATCCTTGAAACTTGAAAGTTTCTATTGAATTTAGCAGGAAATATTTCTGTGCTGTCTATTTCCTTCTTATTAGCCTCGTTGTGCTGTTCCTGTTTTCTCATTCTGTATTTCCTTCATGTTTCTAGTACGGCTTTTTGGTTGGCCTCATAGCTGCAAGTCTTAATCAGTCCATGATCTCAGCTAAAACAATGAAAGTTTAAAAGATGCATAAATAGCTTGGCTCACACTTTATGGTGTTTTGGGCATTTTGTTTGTTTGTTTTTAATTCCTTCAGGAGGTTTCTAACTGTTCTGGTTTGAATGGTTTTCTTCTGTTGTTCCTACTGGTGATGTTCTTCTATGGTGTCTGTGCCTTGCACATCATTTCCATTGTGGATAACTGCATGAGACCATAGTATTTTAAATGGGAAAATCTCTTCCAGTTCTGTTCTATCCAACTTTCTTTTGGAAATGTTGTCTTTCAGATGAGATTATCGCTCTCAGAACAAAGTTGACTGGTCCTAGACCTTTCATGATTGTTTTGTAGTTTTCTGACTGTCACATACTTATCCAAATTTGATGATTTCTGATTAGTTTGAGTTCTTTATTTGCCTGTTTCTGTGAACACAGATAGTCATACAAATTGTGAATATGAAGTCTTAGATCTGTGGCAGAAGTAGAGCTCAGCTGACTTTAGTACTGTCATAATAGTTCAGCTAGTTTACTGCCAGATGTTGGTATGATTTTTTTCTTCACAATTCTCATTTTAAAAATCTCCAGTATCACTAACAAGACAGCCTTACCATTTGAGTGAAAACAGGCATTTGAACTGAATGTGATTGACCTGTATTCAATATCCTATGCTCTTCTAAAATACAGCTTGAAACCCAGACTCTGAGTTAAATGCATTCATTGTCTGTGGTACACTTAGTCCGAGCATTCCAGTTACAGTTTTCTCAGTCTTCTAAACACATCAGATTTTCCATGTTCTAGCCAATTTCTACCCTGTTTGCATAGAAACTTGGGTGAAGACAAAAGTTTCTCTCACAAGGAACAGGTTTATTATGTGACTCTTAGAATTCAGATCACAAGAATTTCTCTGTTTTTTTCTTTATTTTATATATAATGGCCTTATTTATTGTGGTTTTCACCACCTTGTCTTGGAGGATATTTTGCCTACATCTGAATGTATATATTTGCCTTTTACTTTTCAAGGACTCCATAGCACAACCATCAGACATAATCTAGCAGATCCAGCATGGAAGTCCCAACACTATCTAACCAAGGAAAAAGAACTGGCTTGCAAGCTCTTTTTCTTTCTGTTTATTGGTTTTCTCAGTTTCACACACTCATCCTGCCTAGAAGGAACAAATGACCTGTGATGTTGTTCTTGGCAGGATCACAAATATATGATCAAACAAGGTAGGTCTGCGGTGCTGACCTGAACTGAAAGACATTGTGTAGTGATTTAAACACTCAGACTAAGAGCAGAGAGTTTACCACCTCAGTAATCAGACAAAAGTAATTGATAAGTCCTGGCAGAACAGAATAAGATTAAAATGAGTCCATTTAAATATTATCTGCAGGAACTTGCTCTAATGAGTTGTTTGGTTTGGTTAATGGAAATGCTGTTGGGGAAAAAAACCCTTTCTTGGTAGCAGAAACAGCAGATTTGTAGATTCAGAAAGGTTTAAGACAACTCAGAGCTGCAAAGATGCATGTCTTAGGTGCCATTGATATTACTGAGAAAATACTTTAAAACTGCCAAGGAACAGACTTTTTATCCAGATTATTCCCTGGCAGCCTCTGAATTTGCCTCTGGCTGCCAGGAGGAAAACTGCCCTTGCAGGTTCACAAGCAGCAGCTGTCTCAGGGGATGTTTTGGCATTTGTGCCATGTATCCAGCTGGGGGACTGTGAACCTATAGGAATTCCAGTATGTCCCAAATGGTGCAGAACCCCAGGAAATACACAGATTTCGTTTGTAGATCAGCGTGGACACATTGATTCCTTCTTGCTGCCTCTTTCAGGACAAGTTTTACATCTACACAATTTATGTGATAACAGCCAAGTTTAGAGGCAAAGGGCTTTGAGTTGGTAATGTTGGTTCTGAAGGGCATCCCAAGGCCTATCTGCCATCAGGGAATCAAGACTTGGACACAACAGATCAGGTTCCCATCCCAGATAACAACCCAGCTGCAAAGAATAAGAATGTAATTTGATTTTCCTTGGAAAGGAAACAGGTGCTTGGCATGGAAAGTGTCACTCCTTCCCTTCTCTTTTGTACTGAAATCATTGATGATGCCATGTCTGAGACTGTGCCAGTCACTGAGGTGTAGCATAGGTGCTGCCCCAGCGTGGGACTGATCACACTGAGTTGCTTTTCTACAATAAGATAATTAGAACTGATTCAGCACCTGTCATCCTGAGCCCTATCACAGTGGCCTTTGGACTTCTGAGTGGTTTGAACTATAGAATTGTGCTCCTAACACTGCCCAGCACTGCACCCTGGTTTGTAAACTGTGACTGATCATTCCCTTGGAGCAGCACCAACAGCAATTCTATAAAGAAAATGTTTAACACTGGGTGACGTGAAGCCATAGGCTTGTGCAAACTTCAAGACAGCTGACTGGGAGGCTTGCCTTTGGCTGTTTCATCTCAGTATTAAAATGTACTTGGTTCACTAAGAGAAAACTCCTTATGAGCCCTCTAACTTCAAGCAAATATCTGGCAATCAGTGGAATATTGCTGAGCAGTGACATGACTTACATCATTGACACATTAGATTTCACATGAAAAGTGACATCCTCCAAGGAAAATGGCTTGTTTCAGGATAATATTCTAGGTTTGCAGAAAGATTTTTATTTTGTTGTTCCAAAATAGATTGGAAAGACATTAGAAAATAAGGATATACGAAAGAGCACAGAATGGAAAGAAAAGTACTTCCTGTGGGAATGAGGATTATATTGCAGTGCCACCTGCTATTGAGAAAGCAGTTGAAACATCATTGTGACAAACTGTAACAGTAAACAATTCTTAGAATTTTGAGGTACCAGTTTTCACATTTGTAACATTAAAATTACCTAACTACCAATCAGTGTTCCCTTTTCCACAGTAATTTTGTAGTGAGAGACTTGATTTAGGGAAACCCCACAATGATTCACACTGTGAATTATTTTTTTTTCCATTATTCAGTCAGGGGTGTGGGTGGAAGTCATTAGAACATGTTACCAGAGATAGTTAGGGAAAAATGGAAATAGCTTTGAGAGTCAAATCCAAGCCCTAGGAAAGTGAGGTACAAAGTAAATCAAAATCACTGAGATAGAAAATTGTTCAAGGCTGGGAAATTCTTCTGGGGAAATACATCTCCTCTTAACACCTCTGCCTAAATATATTTTTCAGTTAATGCTGAAAAGGGAAAGAATGCTGGGTAGACCTCTGGCAGTCCTTACATTCCTGTGCAGAACGAGAGTAAGGAGCAGTCAGTAGAGTACCTAGAAAAGGGACATTTTGAGGTCTCTTTTGAGATTCCTGCACAAGGAACAATGGTGCAGTTCTTTACACAAGAAGTGTAAAAATAAAGCAGAATCATTGCTAATACAGGGAGACACAAATCTGTGCTGCTTGGGTGTACACTGCAAAAAACCCTTGAAAGCACTGATTTAACATCCTTGCCACCTCCTCTTCCTTAGCAGATGGGTACCACACCTTGCAGGGTGATTCAGGGTGAGTGAGGCACTGATGCTTTTGATCCAGACAAGAGCTGCCTCTGAAGAGCTGTTGGGGATAAGTAAGTGCAAAGTTTCCCTCTCTCCTTTGATTACATGGAGATTTTCCATGTAAGTATATCTGGAACAGCTCTGCTATGAAGACAGGCTCAGAAAGCTGGGAAAAGAAGGTTTCAGGAACACATCATTGTGGGCTTCCAGTATTTAGGAGGGACTTTTTATAGAGGCAGGTAGTGATAGGACAGGGGCAAATGGTTTCAAATTAAAATACAAGAGATTTAGATTAAATCTTGGGAAGAGGTTCTTTACGTTTTTATGTGTAATGGGGCACTGGAACAGTTGCCACAGAAGTTGTGGATGTCCCATCCCTGGAAGTGCTCAAGACCAGGCTGGATTGGGCTTTGAGTAACTTGATCTGGTGGAAGGTGCCCCTACCTATAGTAAAGGGGTTGGAATAAGATGACCATTAAGGTTTCTTCCAATCCTAACCATTCAATGATTACAAATTTCTGCTATTTTAAACAAACTCCACACAAGGACAGTGTGTTTGGAGTTGTCCAGATCTCGTACCCTGATGGACCTGAGGCTGCTGCAGGTCCCTGACCCCATGTCCAGCAGTGAGGCCGTGCTTGTATCCCAACAGGTACATACACTTGTACAGATGTGCCCAATGGACTCGTGTGCACCCTGGCATCTTTCCAGTCACAGCACCACTGACACGGGGGCCTCCAGGCCTGGCCCCTCTGCAGAGGCTCTCACTGAGATCCCCCAGACAGGATAGAGCCACTCACGTAGGAAAATAACTGGAAATGGGGTTTAGTGAGAGGCCAGGACAGCGCCAGTCAAAGCAGGTACAACACAATGGTCCCACCAGATAAATGAGGAACTGTGCAGACAGCAGTCGGCACTCAGTAACAACTCCCATGAGACTTCCTCCTCTGAGGAGGTCTCAGTTCTATTCTGGCATATTCATGCCTCCTTCTGCTGGGATTTGAGCCTTCGTCTGAAGGCAAGTTCTTGAGAAGGAGAAGGCGGTGTTGCACTTGCTGCCACGCCGTGGGAAAGCAGATGGCTGAAACCCATCCTTGCCCCAGTGTGGGCTCAAGGGAGCTGTGCCCACGGGCACGCAGTAGGAAGTC
Source organism: Cichladusa arquata (assembly GCA_026413545.1). Classification (NCBI taxonomy): domain Eukaryota; kingdom Metazoa; phylum Chordata; class Aves; order Passeriformes; family Muscicapidae; genus Cichladusa; species Cichladusa arquata. Next base: position 75,488,853 of record JAOTQP010000001.1, read on the forward strand.
AATGCAGATGATGAAATGAGACATGACTTTGTAGCCCATCACCATGGAAATTCCCAAGGCAGTGGGATGCCACTGCTTCAGTTTCCTCTTCCTGATGCTGCTTAAAGTTTTTCACTCCTCAAATGCACAGAGATCCCACAGCTAGTGCTGGAGTCCAGAATTTTCTATTCCTTCCACTGGCTGCCTTGGAAAGTAATTTATTTAAAGTGTCATAGTAAAAAGCCAAGAGTCTCTCTCACCCTCTGCCCAACTCAGTATCCTCCCGATCACATTAAAATATGGCCATAGACCCTGCACAGAAATCTGCAAGGCAGAAGAAACTCTGTGAAAGCCACAGCACAGGATTTCCTTATGTTCATATCTCAGCCACAAGATGCATCTGATTAATGTGCTTCTCTTCCTTGTGTGTGTGTGTTTAAACACGTCTATGATGCCTTCAGAAAATAAAAGGGGGACAAAATAGAAGAAAAAGAAGTTAACTACTTTTTATGGAAAAAAAATAAGAAGTGATATATTGAATCAGGAATTATCTTAACCATCCTAAAGAAACATAAGGAGAAAAATTTACAGAGTCATAAGACTAATGTAGAGACAGAGTTAGAGAAATTAAGCAGCGTTTCAGAAATCCTGAAATCCTTTGAGTTGTAGCCAAGTCTTTGGAGAAGTATCCAACACACAAAATTCTTCTTGTACATGTCTGATCAAGATGGATTAAGAATAACCAGTAATGAAGTCTCCTTGGACTATGAACCATTAAGTTGAATTTCTTTAGTCTACAATAGCTGTACCCTTTGAGGAATTCTTTTCCTATCCCAGGAAAATAGGAAATATTTCCTATTTCATATCCCAGCTTCTGATTTGAAGTGTCCTGTACTAACTTCAATCAATCACTCCAGACAAGCTATGTGACTCACACTGGAAGGTATAAAGTTATTTACTTTTCTCAGGAGTGGTGTAAGCTCTGCTGAATCTAGATGCAATTAGGGGGTGATACACTACAGTGAGTGTAGTATCTCATATTACATAGATTATTTTTCATTATATTTAGGAAAGTAAATGAAGAATTTCCCAGCATAATTAAAATAATGACATTTATTTGTATTTCTCCCTCTAACACTAAAATTTATGTTTCTCTTTTAAGGTTTATAAGGAGGGTTTTTACCTCCAATAAGGACAGAAACATCAAAACCATCCTGAAAGATGTCTAGCCTGTACCTGACAGCCTGCAGTGTTAGCAAGCACACATCCCCTTCAGGCCAATTACTCTGATGATTGCAGTTAGAAATGTTTTCCTCAGTTTAGGAGTCTACATTGTCCAGGATATTTAAATTTCTCGTATCATTGTTACAGACTTGGCTAATACAGTCAATGTGATATGGAGAGCAATTCTTATCTAGAAGAAGTGTCATGTGGCCAGTAGAAAACTCTCTAGAATTCATTGTCCAAAATAGGAACTCTGAGACCTAAATAACTTACAGATATCTACATAACAAAGCATTCAGAGCAGATTCCACCTCATTACTCATTTGCCTGTACTTCAGACACCAACCCAGGGCAGGCTGCCATGGCACAGGAACTACGGAGACCAGCATCCTTCCAGGGCAAATGGAGATCAGGTGTGATTCCCTAAAGAATTTCAAATAGCACTAGTGTTCAGGCAGCTGGATCCCAAACCTCATGTCTAAATTTAACCACTGTTGTTTAAGACCACTCTAGGGTCTTGGAGACTGGAGGCTGTTAATTTTTTTTTAAATACTTCCTTATATTTACTAGCTTAATCATGGCTCCTATCACTCTTCCTTTCATGAAACAGTGAACATAGGGTAAAAAATGGTTACTTTAATCTTTTTCCACACGGACGAAACTTCCTGTTGTCTTTCATGATGTCTTTTCTTCTCATCATCTTGTTCTGTCTGAATCAAAACACACTATTGCAGCAGACTTTATCCATGCTGGCAAGAGTGGAAATGTTAGCTACCATACAAATGGGAACCCAGATTATGCATTCCAGTACCATGACCAAAATTGCTAACATCAGTAAAAAAAATTGAATTATTTTAGCACTCACTTCTGCTAACATCGTAAGATTGTTTTAGATAGAGCTGTTAGATAACTGTTAGATGACAGTCCTCCTGGAGTTATGCTGCTGGTTAAGTAAGATTGGTTCTTTGTACTGTCATTTGTATCTTGTTATTACATATTGCTACATAATATTATACAGTCTGTTTAAGATTTAATCATATGTAGCATAGTTTGATTATCATACAATATATTATGTAGCTCTTAAATGTTATTTCCCGTTATTTCTCCAGTTTGTCAAAACCTTGTGCCATAAATAGTCTAAATTCATGATTAAAAAAAAATATTAACTGTAACTCCACATTTTACCTGAAAAACATTTCCTTATTTGTTAAACATTCTATAAAATTGCCCAAACCAGAAGACTTGGGCAAAACAAGGATAGTAATATTAGTTAAACACCTTATGTCACTACCTGATGATGAAACTGCTATGCATCATTTTTACTAATCAGAGGATATTATACAGCATGAGTCAGGCTGTCACTGATTTACTATCAGCTATATAAACACAGCTGAGAAGTGTGCACAGTAGCTCAGGAGTGAAACTGAGGCAGACAACCTCAGATGAGGATGAAGACCTTTGCAATTCTCCTGTCACTGTATGTGGCTGTCTCCTCTGCGTTTCCTGTGGCTCCAGAAGGAGAAGATGAAAGAAAAACCCTACAGCTTGTAGAGGTAAGTATTTTTTTCAGTGCATACCTAAGGGAAACCATAAGATATTCTGAGGTTGCTATAATCTCAATTCACAGAAACTGGATGGAAACTAAAGATGTGCCATTTTGCAGAGGTTTGAAGAGAAAGTTTTTCTTATCAACCTAGAAAATGTGTCAAAATTATATGAGGGATATTTACCCAGAAGTCATCTGAATATTGTACACTTCTCTTTTAGTGGTGTCAGTAAAGCAATAGCAAAACTACTCAGGCACGAGTTCTAGCAGCAACAGTCCAACTCACCAGCAATTTGTGTTTCAGGATGTGCTTTTAAACTTGTGATATGACTGGTCTTAATAATATAAGAAAGGAAACTTGCTTGAAGCAGGCATGTTTTTCCATGCTTTGGCTGAAGAGATCTCTTATGTAATATTTTGGGAAAAGGGAACTCGTATAGACACAACATAATTTGTTGTAGAAAAAATTCTTGAAATTCAGTAGGAAGGCCTGAGCTTCTAGTATCTTATTCTGTAGCTAAAAATAAAAGATGTGATTCACCAAGTCTGACTCTCTAGCAGTAGTCATCTGCTTCGGTGGGAGTCCTGGCTGTGTGGAGTCTCACTGCCAGCCTCAATTTCCTTGGACAAGACCAGTTTTAAGTTCCCTTTAAGCTTTGTTGTTAGAGTAATTGAGCACAGTAAATAATGTGGAGCTGATTATTAATAGTAGATATTAGATTTTCAAGACATTTCTTGATATATTTCATCAGTGACAACAAACAACAAATTCAGAAAACTATAGGAAAAACTGTACTGAAGAAAAGAGGTAGGTTTTGGTCCTGGTAAACACAGGGTATGTCAGTATGGGAATAGTTTAAGATTAATTAGAAAATTTTAAGTGTGATAAAACATAGTACTGATAACTCACAATGCTCTTTCGTTTTTTTCTTTTTAACTCTGATTCAGAGTTATCTACAGAGTTTCTATGACCTTCAAAAGGATCACCGTCCCCATTTAAGAAGCAGTGGTGAAAATCCCCTTACTGCAAAGCTCAAGGAAATGCAGTCGTTCTTTGGACTAGAAGTGACTGGAAAACCTGATCCTGACACTTTGGAGGTGATGAAAAAACCCAGATGTGGTATACCTGATGTACAGAAATATGTGTTCACACCAGGGAACCCCAAATGGAAAAGAAATAATCTGACATACAGGTAATCTTTCCAAATTTGGTTCAAAAAGGAATAAATAAGCCGACCTTGGAGTGGGAGGTCTGAAGGAATCGTATTATGCCATAGGTGGGCATATGGAGTTATTTAGTGATTTCTGGAAGAAGAGAGATACTTTAGAAGGCAGTATCTAAAACAAAGCCTGTATTAATTTTCATTCATGAAAGATAAGTCTAAGATTTTTTATTTTTTCACAGCTAAAATGCTGAAATTTCAACTATTTTCTACACAATATGTTATGTGTTGGGTTTTCTTTGAAGGATTTTGAATTACACCCCAAAGATGAGACGAGCTGATGTAGATGAAGCAATCAGAAGAGCTCTCAATGTCTGGAGCAGTGTGACACCATTGACATTCCAAAAGGTTGAAGACAAAGAAGCAGATATAATGATCTCCTTTGCTTATAGAGGTAACAACGATAACGTGGGATATTAAATACGCATCTGAAGTCATTGAAATTATTTAGGATTTTAACTGATCTTTTACCTCTTCATTCTAGACCACCGCGACAATTCTCCTTTTGATGGTCCCAATGGACAACTGGCTCATGCATTCCAGCCCGGTGAAGGTATTGGTGGAGATGTGCATATGGATGAGGAGGAAGCTTGGACAAAAGATGGGAGGGGTAAGTTTTTGCAGCTGAATCTATATAGTTTTAATCTCATACAGTCTTACCCCATGTGATGCATACTATTACATGAGCCTGACTACAGGCAGGAAAGTGAGCAAAAGGGACAGAGCTTTTAATTTATGATTGCTTGCCCTTTCTTTGTTGTTTTTTACTGCCACTTTTAGACATGAACTTGCAGAAAATAGGTTTTTAGATCACAGTGGCATTTATAATGTCATAAATATTTATGTCATAAGGGTTAATAATGATTTTAAGGTCAACACTTTAAAATGCTTTTTTGTTCAGAGGAAAGCTAAAACTTGGATACAGGGAAATCTGTTGGTAGACTTCTGGAGGCAAATTCTTTCTTTTTCTTAACCTAACACTTTAAAGTTTAGTTCTAACTAGGGTGTTCCAAGTATCACTGAAACTGTAATCTCATTGCTTGTTTTGATTTTTTTTTCTGTTGGATTATTGCCAACAATTCCTCATCATGGATATGATCATTGATGTGAGCAGTTTATGTGATAGCAGGGGGAACTACTCATGGTGAAGACAGAATGACACTAGAGAAATGACAATGAGAACGCAATTAAGGCCAGACATCCCCTACATAGTCATAGAGCCCTTCTGGAACAAGGTTTTTGTGTCATTATGATGATAGAATTACTTACAGTCTCTCTTGTACCTCTAGTGTATATCAGTTTCCCACTTAGTCAATCATGCTGAGTATGGGAACAGATTTTCTGCTGTTTCATATGGATTTCATCCTACAGGCTACAATTTGTTCATTGTTCTTGCCCATGAGCTTGGCCATTCACTGGGTCTGTCTCATTCAAACGATCCTGGAGCACTGATGTACCCAACTTACTCCTACACGGACCCCAATGAATTCCTTCTTCCTCAGGATGACATTGATGGAATTCAGGCCATCTATGGTAAGAAACAATACATTTATTTAATATTTCTGCTTGAAAGGCTGGTAAATGGTAAAACAAATGTATTTAATATTCCACGAAAATGAGAAGTTTATCAGTTTCTGAAAAATGGATAAAAAAAAGAGAAGAAATTTCTGGAAGCTAACTTCAGCTGAAGTCCAGTTCCACAAAAATCTTGTTTTGAAAAGATGAACACAACTGGTTTTATCAACATTAGAATTCTGCATTTAATGACAGACTCTTACTTTAAAATTATACCTTTTTTTATTCTATATAAAATGTGTTTTCTGGGTCCTCAGAGACCTTCTGAACACTCTCCTTATATTTCTCCACACTAAATTATAAATATTCATCCTACAGGACGGTCCAATGCTGCTGTGCAGCCAACAGGACCCATAACTCCAGAAGCTTGTGACCCAAATTTGACATTTGATTCTATCACCACCCTACGTGGAGAAATATTCTTCTTCAAGGGCAGGTAACAACAATAAGCATATACATTATTTCTTTAAAATATTCACTAGTTTTAAAAAAAGTCCATGAGGAAAACCTGTCCTTTTGGAGTAATACAAAGAGAAGCACTAGAAGATCATTCTCTGATCATTAGTCCAAAGATCCCTATTTGACAAGAGCAGGGAAGGTGACGGGAGCTTGTAGATTGTTTTCCAACTATTCAATCACTGTGCCCACTGCTGTGACACACTTATCTCTGAAATTGATTCAAATAAACAGCAAAGCAAGAGCACTCCTATATGTGTTAGCAATGGATCCCAATGTGTCCATGGATCCCACACTCATCCTCAGCACAGGAGCAGGGACAGAAGTGCAAGCACTGCCAGGGAGAAGGATGTCTGAGCCTTATTGCACTACAGAGAAGTACAAGGTCTTCTATTAAATTTGCTTAATTTTTAGCACATAATTGAGGTGTAAAAATTACAAATGTACTTGCTCTAGATTTCTTTTACACTCAGTGGATGGGGATATTCACATCTCTCCTCTGTTGTACTTCAGGAACTATAATAATTATTTTGAATTTTTGATAGGAGTGGAATTATTTTATGACTTAAATTGTGTTTAAAACAGGTACATGCTGCGCAAGCATCCCGAAAGGACAGATGCAGAGCTCAATTTTATCTCACTGTTCTGGCCAAGGTTACCATCAGGAATTCAAGCTGCTTATGAAAACATTGAGACAGATGAAATTACAATTTTTAAAGGTAATTGAATGAGAAGGTCTCCACTTTTTCTGATCCGTTACTTCCTCCTTCTTACAAATTATGCAGTTACAGAAGTTAAAATGTTTTTAAGGAAGTAAAAGAGATAATACAATTCTGAAAATAAGTATCAGAGGAACATATTGCTGTAATCTCCAGGGGGCATAATCTAGAAAAATTTCCCCCCTGTTATAGTTAATGCCCTGAAAAAGCAAGTTATGAAAACAGCTGCCCTTCTTCAGGTCTAGTTCTCTTTAGGTAACAGCACTTTGTGCAGAAGGATTTTTACTGAATTCAATTGACAAATACAGGCATTCTTATGCTGCAGTTACTGATATGTTTATTAGTGTCTGTTATGTTTTGAAAAAAAAAGTAAAAATATGTTGGTGGAAAATTGTACGTGAGAGGAAAATTGTTCAATGAACTAACAATCAGTCCTTCTTTTTCAAGGTCTCAAATACCCTTTAAATATCTCAAATAAATTCATTACAATGAATAATAAATTCATAGTAATAATTCTCTAAATAAATTCATGTATATGACCTATTACCATTTATAAATATGTTCATTGCATCTAAAATTACCAAAGCATTTTGATTAGACATATGTTTTCCTTAATAATTTAATTTGGTGCACGTTGCCTAGCTTTCAAAATAATATATGGCTCTATGCATATTACAGGAATTTAACAAATTAAATATCCCAATCTAAGGTCAATGCTTTAACTCAGCAAACTCCAGACCTCTCCAAGTTATTACCCAGAAAAATACCTTCTATTAATTTTTTTAAATTCTGGGGAAAGTTCTATCCAACACACCTCATGATTCTAGTGTTTTATTCATAAAAAACAAAAGTCATTTCCCCTGTCTTCAGGATTTAGTCCCAGTGTGAGAATTAGAAACATTTTCTAAAGCAGTAAACTGAAAGGAATAACACGGACATCTAGACACATTGTCTTCCTGTCATCTAAATACAAGTAAATGCTTTTTCTAAACAACAAAACCAAAACTTGCTCATATTTTTCAGAGGATAAATATTGGGTCATCAGGGGATATGACCTTCTACCTGGCTATCCTAAACGAATCTATCACCTTGGCTTCCCTAAGACTGTTAAAAGAGTTAATGCAGCTTACAATGATGAAAGCACAGGAAAAACGTACTTCTTTGTAGCTGACAGATACTGGAGGTAAGATTTAGCATTCATTTACCAGAAAACATGTTTTCATTTCCCTGGGGACTGATGTATTACTCTATAGTTTGAGTGGATTAATGTTTAAACCAGGCATATTCCAGGCATTTAAATGTGTTTCTTTGGAATTCAAAAAAAATCAGGCATTTGCTAGAAAACGTCATTTTTTCACCAGGATGGTTTTTTTCCAAACATTAGATTCCTGTAACAGGATTATAAGTACTTTCACCTGAATGAAAAGCTACCCAATATAAAAGAGTCAATTTCTAGTAAATTACAAATTTTTGCACCCCAACAGTGTTAGTCTTTGTGCTATGTGTCCACTTTTAATTCACTTTTCAAACAAAATGAGTCATCAATGCAAAATGTTCTCATTTAATTCCTCTATGAAGTAATTACAAATATTCTCCAATTTTAAAGTTTTTTATTTCTAATTGAAGTTCAAGACAAATTTCAGAGAGCAATTTTTTTTAAGAAGTCTCTTATTGATACGAATTCAATCATGATTCAGGTCTGTGCTACTGTCTTCTCCGAAGTTTTATGTTTTGTTTTTTTGTTGAACTGTATATTCAGTGCCTTGAAATAGAAATTCATTTTACATGCAAGTGATGGCCAAGGCTCTGCTAGTCCAGAAATCCATAAATAAATGTCTGAGCTGTGTTTCCAGGGTCCCTAGGAACATTGTGACAAACTTTACCATAGGCAGGTGTTTGAAATCTCACAGAAATTTCTAAGAGAAATATAATAAGAAGAATCAAAAAGCTACTTAAGTTAATCTCTATGAGACTTCTTAGTAACAATAGAGCTGCATGTAAGAATTTGCTTTTGACTTTCAAAATATTGTCTGCTTCCTCATAAATCATAATGACATTTCTTCCTCTAAGATATGATGAAAAGAAAAAATCCATGGACCATGGGTATCCCAGGAAAATAGTCTCTGACTTTGGAAACATTGGCAGAGTTGATGCTGCTTTCCAGAAAGATGGTGAGTGAAAATTACCTTTAACCTGCATTTATGTGAATATTTGTGCTTCTACAGATAGAATAATTTTTTTTCAAAAATCTGTTATTAACCTTAATGAAAAGGAAATTAAAAATATCAGGTATACATGGACTGTCTATAATGGGGATTTTTTTTTTTCCAAAACATTGAAAAAAGTCACCTATGAAATATAATTGGATTAAATTTTCCTTCTAGGTTACGTGTATTTCTTCCATGGAACAACTCAGTTCCAGTTTGATCCTCGCGCTAAACGGATTGTTCGACGAATGAAGAGCACCAGCTGGTTTAATTGTTAATTGCAATGTTTTTCCTTGTGCACACTGCATATTTTTATCTGATGCATTTTTCCAGCGCTTCATGATTCTCAGGTCTGAACAGGTTTCTGTTCAAATTCTATGCCAGTATAGTCTTAATAATTATTTATTTTAAGCCAAATAAATTTATTTAATTTATCACAATTTCTCCTGTTACAGTCAAGTTTCCTAATAAATTATGTTTCTCATTTAATTTTTTTCTTGGTGTCTTTTTTGCCCTGATGCTCAAGATCCAAGTCTATCTTTTTGAACACTAAAAAATGTATTCTGGCAGGAAATGTCAGGTTTTTTCACAGAGATAGAGAAGGGAGGACACGTTTATGTCTGAACCCCCCACTCCTCACAAACCCTGGTGAAAATCTGATGGTTAATTAGCTGGGGTTCATTATCATCAGGGTAGAGATCTACTTTCTGTTCCTCTTCTGCTCTTAGACCACCCTCCAAGGTGTACGTCTTTACAACTGTGGGCAGAGGGCAGGGGGGCAGGGGAGAAGGAATATTCTCAAAGTTTTGGGTTTAGAAACTGGATTCAAGTCCAGAAATGCAGAAATGTAGATTAGAAAGGACCCCTGAAATAAGAAACTAGTCACTAGCTCTCAAAGGTAGCCACATCATACAATAAACAAATAAACTTTTTTAATCAAGGTTCTTTCTACTCTCTTACTCCTCCAGTAGTTACTAAATCCCACCTAATTCCAGTGGGTTAAAGAATCAAGAAGTTTGCTTAGAAGATGAAAATTCTTGGCCAAAAATACTTCTGATACAAAGATTCATGAAAAGGACAGCTTGATTTTCAGTTTAACCACATTTTCTGCAAAAGCCCTCAATCGAAAAGGTGTTTGAAGGGTTATTCACTTTCTCTTCAGACTTTGCAGCTCAGCTGATAGCCTTAGAAGCCATATGAATAGGACAAAATGTATCATATCTGTATAATTCAATAGGCTTCTGAGGAAGGTTTAAGGTTAGAGTAATAAAAGTATATTTTGAAAAAATAATGTGCAGTCTCATAAAAAAATATCTATTTCATTTCCTTATTACTTACCTGTCTGTATTAGAAAGCTATTAAATTTTATCCTTCCTAAATAAAGAGCAGATCTGGTACTTCTTACTTTTATTAAATTCGGTGTAGATCAATCTCAATACAATTCAAAGATAAGAAATTGTATAATGGAAAATTAATTTGATCATATACTTTATAAAACCTAAGAAAATATTACAAAATATTAAAAATAAATTGCAGCAAATCAAAGGCTTTAATTAAGAAGTTAATTTATGTGAATTGTGTTCTCATAAGGTGTTATAAGTACTAGTTCTTTAACATCAAACCTCAGTAGCAAAGCTGTTGAATCATATTTTCTTGTGTTAGTCAGTGCTACTGAATGACAATCAAACCAAAAGTCATTTTAGAAGTATATACATCTGAATTGATTGTGTTGTGTTCTGCTTTTTTAGCAGCAATGGTCTACAAATATTACATAAGGTTTACAAGCAAATAGAATATTTCTTACTAGAACAATTTATATTACAAAATAAAAACTGGGGACATATGTTCCCTGCACATATGGAGTAAAAACACAGGATCTCAAGGTGATGTCTAAAGAGCTTCTCAGATTTAGAGCAGAGTACTAGTCCCTCTCTAGAAGGAAACAGTGGTGAGTACTCATGGGGCAGTGAAAATGTTAAATGGGAGATGAGGGATTAGGAGGTGATTATGTTTTAGAGGAAAGAGAGATAAAGAGTAATTTACAGACCATGAAAGTTGAAGAAGTTAAAAATAGGATGAAGTTTCTAATGCAATATTTTTAGTTCATGCCTTTTCACATCCTGTCCAATTTTTGAGCTGCCAGACGCAGTTTTGAAATTCACTTTGTGAATTTCCCATGAGCAGGAAGAGGAGAGCTCAAAATGAAGTGATTCCTTAGTGAGAAATCTGCCCCGTGCTTGTGTGAGAGAACATTTCCTCTGGCTGCGGGAGCGCAGCGATTGCTCCATCCCAGCCACACCATGAGGAGGAGGGGCACATCTGGGGCCAGCAGCTCCTGTCTTCCTTCAGGCACAAAGCAGGCCTTCAGTAATTAGGAATTGGGGTGTTTTGTCCATAGAATCGCCTGTCATCTTATTTTTCCCTTTTAATAAGTTTATTTGCTAATTACTGACTGTGCTACGTTAAAGTACTGTGCCCCTCCCCAGGGTCTTGCTGCAGGTGTGGTGTGCAATTGTAGCCAATATCATTGTAAGACAGATTTACCCAGCCAGGAGTTCAATTCCCCAAATGTGTTTAGTGCATTTGCAGTTCTGTAAAGTCTCCTAGCAACCCATACAGGTATGAAACAGGACTCCTGGCAGCCCATCACTTCCCAAAAACCCACAAACAATACTCTAGGGATCTGTGCTAGCATGGTTAAGTCCTGCCCTCACACACTGCAGTCTGCTAAAAGTCCATCAAGAGTCAAAGATGTGGAGCATTTGCCTTTGCCCCACGTTTTCTGCTCAGACTGAGTAACAATTCAATTTTATTGGCTCTGTGGAAAGATTGAGCCTGAAGAATAGTGGCACAACTCTTCTGCCTGAACAGTCCTCAAGGGTCATTAAGGTGCCTAAAGGTTCCTAGTTGGCTTCCAACTACCAGTCTAGAAGCTACAGGTCCCCTCCAGGTTCTGGATCACAACCACCAGTGTGGCTTTCTTTTTAGAGATCTGTCCTATGTTTTTAAATGGATATATTTGTTTGTCTCAAAGGTTTCTAAGCTGGAAGGAATGACCATGGTGCTGCATTCTGATTATATTCGTGCATATGACACAAAGGATAAACACTGTTCAGGGCTTTTGCACCAAACACATTTTCCCATGGCACTAGAATATATTTTTGGAAAATGTGTTTGGGCTGATATTAATTTAATTTTATAGAAAAATTAAAAACTACAGGCAGATTTGATATGAACTAGGAGAAGTGGTTTTCCTGCTTCCCACTGTGGCTGGATATCAGATCCCCACAGCTGTCTGTGGAAGGATAGAGACAATAAGAGCAGCTAGGTTAAGATCAACTGCACTTAACTTTATGTATTTATTTATTTATTAGGCTTTTGTTTACAGAAAACAGAGGAATTCATATCTCTGGAGAGTGATTCAACCAACTATCTTAAAATAGGGCCATCTGACCTTTACAAGGTCTTCATTCAATCTAGAGAAGTTGAAACCTGTTATTTAGACTACGTTTTTAGTTTCAGCTAATATTAGTGTTTCCTCAGAAGACATCTGAGTGACAAATGATGGAGATCTACATCACTGAAAATACCACCAGGGTTTTGCAACGTGGCCATCTACACAACACAGCAGCCAGTTCCCACTGCCTGAGAGAGACACCGGAAAAGGTTCACAAGTGATGTTTCACAAACATGTCTGTAGCTGGCCTTGGGGTCTGGGAAAAGAAGAAGCTGTATAAGAAGCTTCTCATTACGGTTTCCTAATGCTTATCTTTGACATTTATTAGAGTTGGTGGATGTTGAACTACCTCATGACTTCTTTTCTCCTCTTAGAAGACAGCAGCCATGTGACCCCTGTTTTAACCCAGAAAGTTCACTGCCTATCCTCATCACAGCAGTAGAACGGGTGGTATTACATGGAGCATCCCAGGAACCAGAAATAGTGCTGCAACATGGCCCTGATCTTAACTCTGTGCCAGCAGGGGCTCGACATTCCTAACACGGGTGTCTGTTAGGTAGCTGTCTAAACGTGCATTATATCAACAAAAATCTAATCAATATGGTCAAATACATACAGAATTGCATGGGACCCATACAATGCTATGATAATCATCAAGAGAAGGGTTTGATTTTTTTTTTTTTTAAGTAGCTGAGAAATGCCTTTAATGAAAAGTTTAACAACAAGGCCATCGGGAGGAAAAAATTCATCATTAATGCCTCCAGATGGAGAAAAGTTGGCTGGAGGAGACAGCAAAAAAGCCAAAAAATGGAAGCATGGATTTCCTGAAAAAGCCACTGTCCAACACGAAGGCATTTCTTTCAACAGTTTTGTAAAAGCTGAGTATGTGCTGTGAGAGCTCCTCTGAGGTGCTGAACACCTTCATCTCTGTTTGCTGCCAGTGGAAGAGGAAGGCACTTGGCTGGAACAGGGTGAAATCCCGTAATTTGTCACAGCCTGTGTGACTCTTGAAACTTCCCTTATTCTGAATTACTTAAGACAGGAAATAATCATATGCCCTGCGGCTAATGTGGTTAAACTGAAAAAACCCTTTAGTGATGAAATGGCACATAGATAGATAGATAGATAGATAGATAGATAGATAGATAGATAGACAGACAGACACAAAGATAAAAGATTATTCACATTCTTTAGGCTCAATTTATAAGGTAAAATCAATCTCATTTATGCATATCTTGGATTCCACCAGAACAATTTTTTAAAAAACAGTTTCAAAAAGTTGGCAGAAAGAGGTGGGTAGGAAAATCGCATTTTCATCCATTTTCCAAAACATTCTGTCTCACTTTATGAATAAATTGAAAAAGAAAATATTCTACTTACAGTAACTTCTCCCAAAGTTTTCTTTGTTTTGTTTTTTATGGGATTTGTACCTCATCCACATTTCCCATTTTCTAGGCTGAGAATGTAGAGCACGCCTACATTTCATGTGTGTTGGGACAACTTACCAGGTTTTGCATTTGTCCACCACTTAATCTGGCATGAAATTGCTCAGGTTTGTCAAAGCCAGTGTAAAATACCTAAATCTGAGTGCCAGTTTTGAAAGGATAGCAGCTTAGACGTATTCACCTCCCAAATGACTTCAGATGACTGTAAAATGGGATGGATTCAATTAAGTTTTATTGTGTCAGTCTGCACAGTGTTACAGCTTGTGCGGAGGGAATCAGAGCATGATGTGCTCTGAGTCAGTCTACAGCTGACTCCCCAAAGCACCCCACAACCATACAAACTGGGATGTGAGAAAGGAGGTACATGGAGCAGAAAGCAGACAACTCTCCTACCAGGACAGGCATGAGGGTAAAAATGAAGGCTCTTTCACTTTGGCTCATAACATGTGCAGCTGTTTCTAGCGCTCTTCTCATCCACCCAGACAAAGGCAACGAAGAAGATGCAAAGCTTGTACAGGTAACTGCATTCTCCATATCTGGGATCTATTGAGCCCTCTCTTTTGAGACCTATTCTGTGTGTTCCAGCTGCACAGCAGCTTGCTGCCTTTCTGAGACAATGCTATTGCATAGAACTCTGTTGCCTGAGCTTTACTAAAGTAGGATAAATCTGTACAAACTGGGAATGTCGAGTAAATAAGAGTCAGCTCAATGTTGTCTGTTTCTGTTTAGCTACGATCCTCGGGAAAACATCTGTTGTGCTCCAAAATCACAGGCAGGTTTTGCCAGCAACCTACACAAACAACATCAGTCCTAAAGTATTTATATTTGTTCAAGAAACAGATCAAAATGTTAAACGAGTCACTTTTTTTTCCACAGAACTATCTGAATAAATTCTACTCTGTTGAGCCAGATCCAAATCAACTTGGATGGAAAATAAATGCTGAATCTGCAGCTGAAAAGCTTCAGAAAATGCAAAAATTTTTTGGCTTGAAAGTGACTGGAAAACTGGATAATGAGACATTGGAAATGATGAAGAAACCCAGATGTGGAGTTCCTGACGTGGGTCTCTATGGCTTCACTCTGCCTGGATGGAAAAAAAACAAACTGACATACAGGTAGTATTTCAAACTTTTTGAGTTTAAATGTTAGGTCTGTGTGTGTCCAAATTTGTTATATTTAAATATAACTTCTATAGCAATTGTTTCCTGTTGGAAATACAAAAATGTTTCTCTTTCCACAGCTGTTAGCTATGCATGCTCCTGAGGGGAATTTCTGAAAATCAAGCTGGGTATTTTACATTTACTGGTTCAGCCATGGTATTTTGCCTGCCATGTATCACTCCTGACAAATATTCTGTAAGCCAAACGGAAACATCAATTGCACCCTGTACGAGCCTCATTATATTTAAAATTTGTTGAGACAACAGTGTAGTAGTCACATGGAAGCCTGAGGAGGTAACTTTCCTCATGCTCTAGCGACAACCTCCTGGCTGAGGCCTATTTTAAGAAAAAACTGATAATGTGTGGACAACTGTTTTTATGAAAAGCACATATTGGACAGTTATCCCATACCCAAATACACTCAATTTTCACATATCAAACTCACTCAGCCCAAGATGAATCTTGGGAACTATTTGTTTACAGGTTACATTGTTTCTTATATTTTCTGTTCATCTTTCTAAAAATATTAGGGATTTAGTTTTTTCTGCAAATACTAAATATTATACTTGAATTCTCATAACTGTAGACTTGTGAACTACACACCAGATATGAGCAAGGAGGATGTGGATAAAGCAATTGAGAAGGCGTTTGAAGTGTGGAGTGCTGTCACCCCGCTGGTTTTCACTCGCATTCATAAGGGAATAGCAGATATAATGATTGCTTTTGGGACCAGAGGTAATATGAAAACTGCATACAATGATAAAACTAATTAATAGATTTTTCAATAGTTATGACCTAAGCTTAGTGTTGTATCACCTTCATGTTATTTAGTTCATGGACATTGCCCTCGTTATTTTGATGGCCCCCTTGGAGTTCTTGCTCATGCCTTTCCACCTGGCAGTGGTTTAGGCGGTGATGTGCACTTTGATGAAGATGAAGACTGGACCACAGGCTCAGCTGGTAGGTTCAAAAAATGTTTCTAAAGTGTTATGGAGATATATAAATTCCATTCTGATTTTATTTAAGTGAAGGAAGAAACTGAGAAGAAGCACTGGGCCAGAAGAGCAGTTTGAGACAGGCTGGCCTCCAACTGGGACACTTACAATGACGTAGACAAACTTGGCTTGATTTACTTTAGTCCTTATTTAGCTCTGATAAAAATACCAACAGGACAATCCTTTCCAGGCAGGAATGCCACAGACACAGCCACTCTTACCTGGGAGCTGGTGGTGGCCCAGAGTTTCACAACCCTTGATAAAAGCTTTCTCTTTTCCTCTCCTGGTGCACACCAGGCTTGGAGCTACCTTGTGCTTTGCAGACCTCAAAGAACATCCCTACCACCTAAAAACCAATACAGTGATAAGGAAGAGTCTTCACTAAAAACTCCAGGGTAGGTCCAACAACAGGCAGCAGAGAGGGGAGCACTGAGTGTTTGGGACACATCTGCTCCTCTGCTCACCTCTGTCTGGCCATACAGCACGTACTGCCTTGGATAGGTGAGTCACTACACCCTGACATTGACCTCTGATACTCCAGATCCCTTCCTCATCCACTTTCTGGGATGGAAAGCTGCAACAAGAGAACTGAGGTCAGCAACAGCAAGGAGCTATAGAACAGAAAGGCGCTGTAAAACCACTGCACAAGGAGGAAAGAGAGTGTGGGTTTATTGTGGTGGGAAAAAAGAGAGGGATAAGGGCTGGACATGTCACATGATTCATGTAATGTTTTCCCCATACTGGGACTGAATGGGTCAACCCCAGTTTTTCTGCTGTTCCTCAGCAGCACAGCTCCAGCAGCTAGATGTTGCAGAACTCAGAGAGCTTGGAAGACTCGTGAGAGGGAAGGACTGACTGGAAATATGTGTGGAAAAAATGAGGCTTTATTTTGTTTGGGTTTTTGAGAAATGAATGTCTTGGCTTCAGCCAGACCTTCTTGGGCAATCAATGACCAGTTGTCTCCTCTGCCACAGACTTGTGACCTTCATTAAATCTGTTGGCATTTCTGGATCTTGGTCTGCAGGGCAGATGATCATTCTTCCCTAATTCAGAAAGGCGTGTTACTGGGACAGATGAATGTTGAAGGAAATTCCATTTTTATCTATTTATTGTGTTAACATATTTCACTGGGAATAAGCATGCAGAAGCATAACATTTTAAAAACGTATTTTCTTATACAAATCTCTAAAGAAACCATATGTTTTAAAGTCCCAATTGTAGAAAGGTAAAACGTTCTGCTAACATTTTATCTTTCCTTGTCTATTCATGATCTCACCTTTCTTTCTCATGTTTGTAGGAGGGAGAGTGACACACAGAGTGACACTTTGATATCTCCAGTGAGCACAGAGCGTGTCCTCCTGCCTTGCCCTGGAGAGCTGTTAGTTTGATCTGACTCACTATCTAATCTGTTCTACCTCAGCCAGGAAACCCTGCCAGGACATTCCAAAGAGCTGCACCCACACTCACCCCCAGATATCTACTCATGACACACACACACTTTCAGTAGCTAACAGAAAGCAAGAGGGTCAAAAGTCTCTCCCTTCTAGTGAGGAAGACCACAATCTTGTCGTATACAAAAATATTTTCACATAGATTCATTTCCTAGTGAACATAAACATATTGTATGAAAACTGTCGTTGAGCAAGAGACCTGCTATGATTGCATCAGCCATTTACTGAATAAAATTTGACTGATCTCTTCTCTCCTTTCTATCCATTTCTTAAGGGTTCAACTTGTTCCTTGTTGCTGCTCATGAGTTTGGCCATGCCCTGGGTCTCTCCCACTCTAATGATCAGAGGGCTCTCATGTTCCCCAATTATGCCTACATCAGCCCCACTGAATCTCCCCTTTCTCCAGATGATATAAATGGCATTCAGTCCATTTACGGTGAGTAAAATCCATGGCCTTAAAAAGAAAAAAAGGTAAGCAGGGGAGAAATAATCTCTTTATAATCTCCTTCACAAAGTTTCACCATAAACTTAATCATATTGGCATAATATTTTTTTAAAAAAGCAAGGTGTGGAAACCTTAATATTTCTACAACTTGATGTGTTCTTTCCAAAATGTCTCACTCAGGACCCCCACCAAATGCCCCAGATAAAAGGCCAACTACCCCTACCTCACCTAAAATCTGTGGCTCCCAGATGTCTTTCGATGCTATAACTACACTCCGACAAGAAGTCATTTTTATAAAGGGCAGGTAAATACTGATATGACATTTGTCTGCATGGGGTTTAATTTTTCCTAATTTATACAAAGACTGAACATTTTTGTGGTTCACATGTTTACAGAATTTACAATTCGTGGAAATAAAAGTTTTAGCAGGTATTAGCTATATTAATATTTTCACAGGATCCTCTGAAAAAATATGTTTCATTTTTTTCCAGAAAACACCTCAATCCCAATGAGGTCTTATTCCCAAGTGTATAGATGGTTACAATGAGTAGTGACTTGACTTAATGATGCAAATATTTCCTGAAAATTTCATAAAAGTTTGGTTTGGGAGGTAGCTCAAAGATAATTTAATTCCAAGCAGGGATATTTCTTACTAGGCCAGGTTGCTCAGAGCCCCATCCAACCTGGACTTGAACATTTAATTAAGTGTTTAATTAATTTTACTAGTCTAAGAAACTAACTAACTAAGAAATAAGTATGTTTGACAATACAGTTGAGCCCATCTCTCCTCCAATCACCTCTGCCCAAAATTGTCCAGGGAATTCATCTGCTGAAGAGGTTACAGAAAGTTCTATCTGGGCTCCTATAACCTTCTTACTGTACAGTACACATTCCATCAAAGTCTTTGCATCCATGTCCATGCATTAACAAAAGAAAATGAATCGCTGCTCTGTTTTGCAGGG
>JAOTQP010000001.1:75507796-75535736 GCA_026413545.1 Cichladusa arquata
AACTAATCCCATTTATCAGTCAGTATCAACAAAAAGCCAGAATGAAGATAGAATAAAAAACCAAACACTTTCCAGCACAAGGAGTTATTTCCTTTCTGACACATCAAACCAGATAGCTCCACTGACAAGAAAGAGCTTGTAAGCCACAATGTTGCTCACATTCTTTTACACATATAGAAGTTTCTGTGGTTTGTTATGTACTACAAAACCTGTTTCATATTTAAATCAGGCACTTATGGCGGGTATATCCTGATAACTCAGAAGCTGAACGTGAATTAATTTCTGCCTTCTGGCCAACTCTAACTCCTGGTATTGAAGCTGCATATGAGAATACAAGAGATCAAATCCTAATTTTCAAAGGTGAAGTATGAGATTTTCTTTAACTTTTTTCTTAATTATTTATGTGGGAAGAAGGAATGTGTGCATAAAATTTACTTTTCAAATACATAAAATAAAAACTCAGAATATTTCATTAGCTTTCCTACAACCTACAATAAAGGAGGGCATTTTATCATTTGCTGTCTGCAAATGAGTGGTGAAACTGAATATTTTGATTTCTCTTAACAGGCAACAAATTCTGGGTTATCAACGGATATCGGGTGTTACTTGGTTATCCAAAGAATATCGACACACTGGGCTTCCCTAAAGGTGTCAAGAAAGTTGATGCAGCTGTTTGTAATAAATATACGGGGAAGACAGACTTTTTCATAGGTGACAAGTACTGGAGGTAAGAAGAATTGATAAATGTTTTCCTATTAATGACTGGATAATTAATAATCTATTATTAATCTGGATAAAAATTGAAGTGTCTATATGATAAAAGAAAAAATAGATCTTTTAGGTAACAGTATGTAACTAGGTAATCATAGTAATCCTACTTTTCATAGAAGTGTTTCTTTGGCTCCTCCATGGGCAGAAGAGCATAGCTTTGTCTTTTGAGAGCTTAAGGGTGTCCTGAAGTAGGCATCCAAAATATGGATGTGTTTTGATACATTATGCCTGGAAGCTGAAAAAAACCCAGCATCTAGAGAACTTTCACAAATACAAAAGTGTCTCTAGAAATTAAAGATCAAATCTACTTCAGCAGAAGGCTGGCTGTGATGGCCTGTGTAGGATTTCTCTGATTTCAGAAAAGACCTGGATTATTTTATCCCTTTCAGAAAAAGGAAAGTGAGAGCTTCTTTCCTGACTTTGACTGGTTAGCGTTGGCTTTTAGACAGGTTCCTTCTAGATCCTATTCCCAAACTGGCATGAATGAGTCCTGATACACAAGGAGCAAGCAGGTGGGAGAAAGAAGTCCATTTTGGGAAGCTGAAAGATTTTTTTCTGTGTGCAAGGGCAGTGGCAAAAAAGGTCTTCCTCAGGCAACCAGGGCAAGCGTGGGTCACACAGATTTTATTGTGACTAATTGTGGGGTTCCTCAGTGATACATAAAATGTCAGCTGGATTTTGAGATTCCTGTGGTTTCCTGTTTTTTAGTTTTGATTAATTTGGATGGAGGATTTACAGTATCTTGGATTGTTTTTCTACTGCCTTGGTCACAAGACAATAGCATGCAAGCAAACTACAACAACGCATTTCTTACCTAGTAACACATTCTCTCAGCTCATGTGCCCATGAAAAATATTTCTTGTATCCAAGGAGAAGTAAAACAAAGGTTTTGTTTACTTGGGGCTTTTTTTTTCCCCTGAAAGGGTTCCTCAAATCTGGAAGAACATTTTAGGTTCTCCTTTCAACTCCCTTAATCTAGCCCCATCTCATAAAAATTGTCCGGGCTCAGTTAGGAAGAACTTGATTGCATTAGAAATAAGCCAGCTTCCTTGCCTCCATCTAGATCTGTCAGCTAGTAGAGGACTATGTACAACATCTTATCCAAGTCTGAGAGGAGGAGTCAAAATTCATGTTATAAATATGTGCTCTAGCAGGAATGAATCTGTTCAGTTTTCATGCACTCTCTGTCACACTGTTATCACAAGACAGGGTAAATCCCTTCCCTGGAGTAAAAAATGTGGGTCTTCCTTTAATTTTTCTCACTTAGGATGCTTCTTTGGAGCTGTACCTGCCTTTATCAGCAAACAAGAAACAACCTCATGGAAAACACAATGGCCAGCATCCTGCAGCCATTTGTGGAAGTAAATAACACAATTTTATCTTGCAACCCCAGTGGAACCAACTAAATTGCAGATGGTGGACACCTTTAAAAAACTGCTTAACTCTGTGCAGAATTGAAGTCTAAACTCTGGAAAATTTCATGTCTCCCTTCATATGATTTAGGTTTGATGAAAACAGCCAGTCCATGGAGAAGGGTTATCCTAGACTGACAGCCGATGAATTTCCAGGAATTAGTCAGAGAGTTGATGCTGTTTTTCAACAGAAAGGTAAATGAAATGAGCTTTTAAGTAAAATCAGTTTAGTTGTAATGATCTTAAGTTCTGAAATTATGATTAATGTCATTACTGCATCCTGCAAAAGACAGAAATTAAGACATGCTCTCCTGTGTGTACAAAGGAGATTTTTTCAAAATGGAGCTATTTCTTGTACCCATAACATAATGCTTTACTTTTTCATTTCCAGGATTATTCTACTTCTTCCATGGATCAAAACAGTGGGAGTTTGACCCTATTGCTAAAAAAGTTATCAGAGAAATGAAGAGTAACAGCTGGTTTAACTGTTAGTATCATTAAACTTTCCTACATTCAGCAAAAGACAATAAATACCATTCCAGAGATCTCAGAAGCTATTTGTATGTACACTGCTCTACAGAATAGGCAACAGGACTAGTTTTCATGAATGCTTATCATGTATTTTAATAAATTAACATGTTAGCTCAAATTTTATTTTGACTAGAGCAAGACTAGAACAAAATTGCATTTTTCCCGTAAGTGGAAATTGTACAAAATAATTTATTATTTTATTCTCCAGATGGTTTGGGAATTTTTTATATAATACTATGGCAATAAACACTTTTAGGTTGATGGCACCTGTTTTCTACTTCATCTGTTGAAGGCATTGTACATTTCTGAGGTGTGAAAGGCTGCAGGCTAACATACTAATATCCCTCCAGCATACGTTTGTACTTTGTCTCTTTTGTCTCCAAAGAGCAAGCTTCTTTTCTCTCCATCTGCAAGACACAGGCTTTCATTAGTCACTTGCTTTTCTGCATTCTGCAGAAGATGCATTTTCCTGCATCTTGTCCTGCCCTTCTTTGGCTGTTGCAGCCTTGTCCCTTTCACATCACAACAGTACTTTGCCACCAAAATCACCCTGAAGTCCCAATGTCTAAATAAATTATCTCACCTGATAATAGCCCTGATCAGTCTTTATAGCATAACAATTAACATTTCATCAGTGCCCACTTTTTCTGAAGCTATGAATTACATCCTTCACAAATCAGCCCTGCCCTGTTGAAGAATAGATTCAATTACCATGTCATGGAGCACAACCTTTACTCTGCTGACACAAACCATGTGCTCTACATACATCTGACATTTACTGCATGTTTGCCATGCAGACTCCTCACAAAATCAGACAAAATCTATAGAGTCACATCATATCCTCTCCAGGTATTTCTTTCACATTTACTTCTGGAAACAGGCCCAGAACACACTGCCAAATTGTTGGCCATACTGCATGCTGGAGATATCTGAGAGCCTGGTCTCAGTACTGGTTTGTCTTGCTGTTCCCCAGTTCTCACATATTTGTCTCTTTTACACACCTCTTGCCTGCTTTAGCATTCATTTTGCTGTGCATTTTTATAGCAATGCAATGACCCCAGCATGAACCTTGCCCACCTGATTTGCTGTAAACTTCAGCAGTACCACCGTGTGGATGCTATTGCTGTGAGAAACACACTGGCTTTGGTCCTACCAGGAAATCAAAGTAAAGGATCAAATGTGATGTTTCACTAATCTACAAGTCTAATCCTGGTGAATACCATCACCATTTAGATCCCTAAGAAAATTTAAGGCTAAAGTGGGGTGGCATAGTAGACATAGTGGATACAGTAGGAATTTGACAGAGATTTATCTGACTGCTTTAGCATTCTGTCTAGATATATGAGTTAAAGAAGATCCCTGTACTGAAAGAAGAGGACGAAATTTTCCACATTACTCATCTCGTCTCATCTCATCTCATCTCATCTCATCTCATCTCATCTCATCTCATCTCATCTCAGTCAAAGACTATGCTGGGACAAACCAGTGTCTTCAGCCTCCAGAGAAATCTTTGCAGGGGAAGCCCACCCAACTTGCTTAGAGTATCTAACTTTCAGACAGATAAGGCTGGGTGGAATTAATAGTATCTTTGATGGGTATCTTTCAGTTTTCATTCAGAATAGGACATCCTACATTTCTCTATGATGTTTGCTTTTTTGAAAAGTTACAACAGCAGCTTGTTTTATCATCACAAGCCAGTGACAAAGTTGTCTGAAAGCACCTGCTTGCACTGCCACTGTGGAGTGCTTGTGATATCCCACACAAAAAGAACAGAACATGCTAGAGGTAGGCGAGACAGAGACAATTTGTTACCTATTTCTGTATTTTTAGGGTTCTTAAACTCCAGCATTCAATTAAATTGATGGCTGTGTAGTAGAAAGCACAGTTTAACAGCACAGCCACAGAAGCTGCCAAGTTACACCCAAGTGTTTATACTCAGAGGCAAGATTACTCTTTCACACACAGTCTGCTCAGTGTGTAACGCGATTGTGATTTTAACTTCAAGAAATGTTTAATCATTGAGTCAGATTATTCAGTTCTTTGCAACGCATAGGCAAGTTCCGCTGTCTTCAGCTATATAAATGAACATCATAGTTACCTTGTGCTCCCTCTTCTCTCAGGTGAAACATTGTTTCATAATTAATATAAATCCTGGTCTTAAGGCAAGTTAATCTTTTACAGTGAAATGCAATTAATTAAGTTTGATGACTGGAAGCTCTAGCATTCTGTTAAACCAGTGTGGGGTTCATGTTCGCAGGTCACCTGTGAAAATAAATAAATCAATAAGTATTGCTTTTCCTTT
Source organism: Cichladusa arquata (assembly GCA_026413545.1). Lineage (NCBI taxonomy): Eukaryota > Metazoa > Chordata > Aves > Passeriformes > Muscicapidae > Cichladusa > Cichladusa arquata. Next base: position 75,512,813 of record JAOTQP010000001.1, read on the forward strand.
ATTTGCAAAGAAGGCCTAAAAAGTCATTCCCAACACAGAAAGACATGACTTCAGATTAGTAGTAACGTCTTGGTCACTCAGTTTTCCCTCTCTGGTTGTCATTTCATTGGAGAAGTAGGAACCACAATAGGAGTGTCAGAACAGAACAGAAAAATGCTTGCTGGTCATCCTATCCTTCCATCTCTGCCAGGAGCCTGGACAACACGGTATTATGTCTTGGACCTCACCATATCCTTCCACAGCCCTAAGGAGCTCCCAATACCTCTCCCCCTCTCTTATGCCTCCTATAGCTCCCCATAATGCATGTCCCCATACCGTATTTAGGTATCTAGCTGGGTGATGCTGTGTAGTTACCCTGGGCTGACCAGCCACTGACCCCACAGCCCAGCCTAGGGGTGAATTATCTGTCTTCCCATCAACAGGGGTTTTTCTCCTCTAGTCAGCTGCTATTTTCCATAAAACCAGTAGGAACTGTGGAATTTCAGTTTGGCCTGGAAAAATTGGCCAGTACCTCCAGTTGCTGTGAGACCAGCTGGATGCACAAACACACAGAAAACAGGATCCCATGTGGTCAAGCTGAAATAATTTTCTCAGTGTTTTTATCAAACATTCTGCTTGCTTTCCACTGCAGATTTCCATTCAGTTTTATAATATTGTATTCCCCCTACTGTTGACAAGAGGACTTTGAGAAGGCAGAGAAGGAAAGATGGAAATGACACATAAAACCAAGCAGACTGCTAATCCGCACTTGTCTTTCCCGTTGTTTCATGTCACTAAGAAAAATGGCCATTTGCCTCTCATCCAATTACTGTTTTTCAACAGCTGTTTTTCAAATTAATTATAAGATCCTAGGATGATGAGACTGAACTGAAATGAGGAAATTACACATCCTAATGTAATGCATTACTGGGGCACACAAACTGCAACATTCCTTCTAGATTGTCCTGAAAAGTCCTGCTCACTTCTTTGCCTACAGGAACTTGATCTCCTGACACTGGCATGGGAGTGTTTCAGCTAACAGAGTGGGGTAGGAGCTATATAAATACTCACTAGGGCAGAGTTGAAAAGCCACATCATTCCTTTTCAAATGAGCAGTTCTCTCCTATGATTCCAGGTGACAGGCAGATACCCCAAAAGCCTTGAGAAAACTGATACCGAATTTTTTTGAGGTTTTGGTACCTTAAAGGAAGAAAAAAGACAAGCATGGGAGCTAACATATAAAGAAAGAACTTGTTATTACCTGTCTGTACATAATCATTCCTCCCTGCATTTGCTCTTAACTGCTGCAAATTGCCAAAATCCCAATAACAGGAAAGGAAGGTGCAAGGCTGTGTTTAAGTGCTGATCACCAACTTGCTCTTTGAACAGCTTATGAAGTTTGAACCCATCAGACACGCCAGAGCCATACCCAAAGCAGAGAGCTGAAATCCAGTACAGGCAATGCAGGTGCTGAAACAGGACATCAACAGGAAATGCTGATGAGTGGCACAGTGCAGATGAGGGGCCTGGCCAAAACAGGGAGAGCACTTTTCTGAGGTCTACACACACAGGCAGAGAGCCTTGCAGGGTGAACACTTTTAATGAGATCCATCTCAGTGATCTTACTGAGTGTACCTTGCACATGTACTTTGCAGACAGGATTTAGAGGTTTGAGATGTGGGTTCTGTGGTTCTGACGGTAAATCAGACTTTTCCATGGTCTGTCTGCATTCATTGATTAAATCAACTTGGCATAAGGGATATCTGTTGGATTTTTCCTCAGGCATCTCAGGCTCCATGTGTTTTTATGGTCTGTAAGCACTCTATCTTGCTAACTTTAGGTGAGTTAGTAGACACAGATCCATAGATCCATGTGTGTGTTTGTGATGTCCTTTAAGTGCCTTGTCCTCGTATGGATGCATGTGGGTCTGTGCAGGCTCTGTGGGGCTCTGCAGCCTGCAGGGGCTAAAGGAGCAGGGAAGGTGTGGAAATGCCTTCTCTGTATGATAGGAACAAATGCTGCTGGTGGAACCAAGGGCCATACAACCTCCACATTAATGAGCAGCACAAGACTCCAAATTATCAGATAAAAATCCAACCGAGGCTCCTAAGGGCTAGGTCTGGGATGGGTAACTCAGCCTCTGGATCTATGTGGGCTGTCTGTTTGACCTTGGACTGATGAAGATGGTGATTTTGGAGCATTTGCTGTAAGTAAAGGAGGTTGCACAGGCTCTCAGAGAAAACGCTGCTTCTTGCAACAGATTGGAGTTGTGAACTTCACCTTGGCGAGCACAGCCTAACAATTCCCACGGACACAGCCCGCAGGGACCAGCACTGCCCACTGCCCCTGCTTCGGGGTCCCCTGCTCTGAGAGTGGGGCTTCACTGCCGCTGCCCCGCGGTCACAGCTGCCACCCAGAGCTCACAGCCGCAACCCCGCGGTCACAGGAGCCACCCAGTGGTTACAGCTGGCAGGCGAAAGTCGCAGCTGTCACCACGCCCGGGATGTCACCCAGGGCTCGCAGCTGCCACCGCGCCGTCACCGCTGCCACCTAGCGCGCACAGCTGGCACCCCGCGCTCACAGCTGGCACCTCACACTCACATCTGGCACCCCGTACCCACATCTGGCACACCGCAGTCGCATCTGGCACGGTGCAGTCACTTCTGGCGTGCCGCAGTCACATCTGGCACCCCGTGCTCGCAGCCGCCCCAGCATCTGCTCCAAGGTGGCTCCCAACAGCTCAGGTCCTCAGATGCTTAGTTTCAGTTGTGTGGTTCAGCTCGTGATTTTCTAAATAAAAGTTTGCATAAAGGTATTTCATACAGAGAAAAGTTTGCAATGAGAAGCGCTTAGATAAATAAAAGCACCCAGAGGGTACTAGAAACTATGTTCTGAAGGACTGAGCCCCCCTAAATTATCAGCAGCTGTTATAGGAACTGGTAAAAGCTGTTTTGCCCTAGACTGAAAGGGTTACAGTGGTTAGGATGAAAAATTGATACTTAAAAATGCAGGTATTTTCAAAACATAATACTTACAGACATATGGGAAGTGTCATTATTCAACAGAACAACTTGATAATAAAGACGAAAAATACATCACTTACAAAAAGCAGTGAAAAGCATTTTTCAAATGTGTGTGTATGCATACAATACAAATATATATGTATATATTTATGTCTAGCTATGTTTCAGGCTATCATTACTCTTATAACTACTGTTTTTTATTTTCTCCAAAGATTATAGATGGTATGATTTACACAATAAATACATGAACTCTTTAAATCATGATGCAATTTCTAGTTTGGTTATAATTTTCCAAGCAGCTGAACAGTGCATTTATCACTTCATGCTACTGTAAACAGGATTACTGTGAACAGACCAGGCTTTTGGTGTAGTATAAATAAACCCAGTGTAAGGAAGTAAGGAAAATTTACTCTGACCTTAGGAGGAGACCAAACAGGTACAAGTGTGTTCTGGAGCAAAATTCTGCAAGTCAACCACTGTTTGTTTAAGGAGATGTACAGAGTATGGAAGGAAAATGGCTATTAGTAAAGATGTCTTTTTGATTTCTAAGTGTGATAAAATCTTTCCTCATTTCCAGGAACACAGTGCAGTCTGTGTACATCATGAGCCAGAGGACAGGATTTAATTAGAGAAGAAGGCGCTGATTCAGCAAAGCCTTCAAGCTCATGCCAAAATTCCAACGTGTGTTTAAGTAACACCACTTTTGAAATCTTTTGTGCAGTAATGGGACATCTGTGCTCATTAAGACCATGGAAATGCACTGCCCCAGCAAAGCTCACACAAAGCACGGCCATTCCTCAAGCGCTTGGCTGAAGAAATGTACATTCACACAGGTACATTCAAAGTGATCTGTGTGTAAATGAGAATGGACCCATCATGTTCCTTCCCCTTGCAGTCCCCTTGACTCTCCTTCCCAGAGCTCCATCCCCACCTTGCAAACCTTTCTGCCTCCGCCTCTGGTTTTGCAAAGGTTGTTTTCACATACAGATAATTGGAGGCCGTAATTTTGGGAATCAGTGCTATCAAAGGGCTGAGGTCTAAACAAAATGCAAATTGTACAAAGGGAGGTGCAGAGATCTTTCCTGAATATGCTGTGAGATATTTTTGCAGATACAGCATTTCTGTAAGAATTTGATTACACTTTGAAGGCCAAGTCCTAGATATCTAAGTATGTGATTTCCACCTATATCCTTGTGTCTGATATCCTTGTGACTGGATTAGAGCCTTTAAAGATGCTTAACCACCAGGGAAAGTCTCTGCAATTTGGGATGAATTTGACCATTATTTGACTCAGGTAAAATTTTTCTGCAGCACCTAGTGAAACAAGGCACATTGTTATCTCTGGAAGAAAACTTCCAAGAGCCTTTTTCTCCTTCAGCACAGGGCCAGGAACCACTCTCAGTGAGGCATGGACTACTCGAAAACCTGGTCTCTGCACCTACTGTGGGTCACCAAGGCTGGGCTGGCACTGTAAGATAATACAGGGCTGTTGGGGCTTTTTTTGCACACTGAAGAAAACAAAGTGTGAACATGCTGTAACATGGCACAGTATGAGCCACTGGTTTGCAAGACAGAGGGGTTCCTATCCTTTCTCTTACCATAAATACAATTGTCTTCCTCCAGCAATGGTGCCATAGTCCTTGGCTGGCAGCTGGAGTTACCAGCAGCGATATCTGACAGAGACAGAGGTCTTGTTTCATTACCATGTACACTTAGTAAGTTTATCTCCATGCACAGTAGTAATTTTACTTCTCTTTTTGAGAAAAAATAGTGGAAATAATAGTATTTTTCTGGTGCTGATGCTAGAAAAGGGCTGTACGAGTCATAGTTGATGCACAACCTCTTTATTCAAAATAGAAAAGCTGAGCACTAACCATCTACAAAGTAATATACACCCTACATACTGCAATAAAGTTGTTGTTTAGACTTCTTTGCCATCTTTCTGTTTGTCTTAGAGAAAGTTGATGCAAATAACCTAAAAGCATCAAAACCTGGATATTTGATATCACAGAAAATGCCAAAATACAAATACAATTTCCTTTCATTCTGAATCAAACCTAAATCAGTACAAGATCTAAGATTTCAGTATAAATACACCACACTGTCTTCATACAAATAAGTTAATTACTCAGTTTGCGTTATCAGAGTTTTCTAATAATCATATGTTCATCTAGATTATTTTAATCATCATTTCATACATCACAAATTGTAAAATTTCTATTGGAAAATACTAATTTTTGTCGATCAAAATATCAACATGTCAATGAGTAAAATTTACTTGAATTTTTCTAGTCTTTTAGGATTTCTTTCACAAGTACTATATCCAAAAGAGAAGGCATCAGTCCACAAAGATGGCTACAGCAACACGACAGGAAATCTTAAAGACATGCTGGAATTCCTAGCTTTTCAGGTGACCAGAAATGTGGGCTACAGCACTGTGAGCATGAAGGACTCAGAGACCATGGTGTGGTGTTCCTGACCTAGCAAAGCACCAATTTTTTTCAGGAGACCCCAAATGGATAAAGAACACATGAATGCACAGGTGATGAGTTGTGGATTTTCTGGCTTTGGAAACGAGTAGGCATCATTTGGATGATTTAAAAGGACCTTTGACTTCTTAATTTTTGCCAGTGTTTTCTTCATTTTGTGCTTCAAATCTTTTATCTCTGTTAGAAGCTCATCAAGGACTTTGTAATAAAGTCTCTAAGATTTTTTTTCCATGAATTCCTAATACTCAGAATTAAAATAAGACTGTATTATAAAAGGGCACAATGCAAGTTCAAATGCAAAATGTTTAATGTGTTTTAGTGAGAAACACACACTTGTCACAGCACCACTAAGTCCATAGCATTACATTAAGAAGGCTGCAAATTTAAAAACGTAGGTTGGTTATCAGAAAATTAAATGATCCCATGATATGAGATCATGACGGGCTAGAATTTTCCCACGGTGTGACATCCCTGGGTTTCTTTTTGACCTCGTCCCTATTGCACAGCACTGCCACTAGATGTCAGATGATGAAAGGGCCCCATTGGTCCCCACAAGTGAGATGAACAGCTGAACTGCACAGGGCAAGAAGAGTCACCAGGTAAAAATAGGTAGCGTTGATTTTTGTCCGTTGGTAGTATTAAATTATAAGTTTTCTAGGACGAGTTGCACTGCTGTGACACACAAGAACACAGGAAAACTCCTCAAGTCACTTTCTTTCTCTGGGCTGTTACACTGTTTTTAGAATATCTTTCAAAATGAACCCTGATTCATTACAGGAGCTCTTCAGCATTACCACAACAATAACACTACATAGAAATGGAAAAATGAGACTCAGAGCTTACTCAATGGAAACAAAAGTGAGATAAAGAAAAATAAATTATCAGGTCTAATTCCTTCAGTCAGTGTAGACTTACCCATAATTACATCTCAGCTGGCTCTGTGGCCTTGCCCTTCAGTCCCACACTTGCAGCTAAATTACAATAACTGTGGGGTTTGGTGGTGAAACATGCTTACATCCAAGGAAGTTTTCAAACTGGACACTGTAAAGGAAAGGAGACTTGATATGTCCTCTATGTTATGTCATGGAGTGGATGAATACTCTCCATAGCAGTGTAAGGGAATTTTTGCAAAGATCAGGGCTAGGAAGACAGCCCTGGACCATATCCTGGTACATAGCAGAAGCACCAGCCCTGAACCATGAATGCCATCATGATCAAAACTTCCCAGGACAAGAGCTAGAAAGGTTAGGGAAAGGGAAAAGGCAATGTTCTGCATAGAACAGAAGAAAAAGCTTCCCACTTTTGTCAGCGTACAGGTCATGTTCTGTATTCTGTGATTAGAGCTGTTTAATCTGGTTTGTCTATCCAAGTTTTTAGGAAAAAATATGTTTCAGAGAACTCCATTTTCTTCTAGTACCTGTGTAATGTGGAATGATGCAAAGGGATTTTGGTCACAGTGAATGATATGAAAACCAAAGCTGATGTCAGATTTATGCATTCCCAACTAGGGAGGGGAAGATATGGGACATAATGCATATAGTGTTGATATCAGTTAGTTGGGATGAGTTAAAATTGGATCAGAATGGTGTTGTAGCTCTATTTCATAGCACTGCACAACCTCAACCCTTCAGTTGAGTATTGTAAGTGAGCACAAAGCATTGTATTTGCACTAGTGGAGACATAACATTTTTTCTAGATCTGATTTCCTTCCCTGAAGTGTCAAAATTATTGATTTCCATGCAATCTTTCAGTCACTGTTCATGGCCACAGGTGTGAAAAAGCACCTGCTCTTGTTATCTTCTTCCAAGGCTTATGCTGGGTTATCATCCACTGAAAGGAATGCCTCAGTTATTCATTAAAAATAGAGTTTCTGGAATGCTGTGTCAGGGTGTTCTTCCTCTTTCCTCTGCTGTTATTTGCTACATCATTGTGACTCTATCCTTTGGATAGCACGTGGCACATGCTTCTGCCCCAGTGAAGGGTTAGAAGGGGACAATAAATTTGCCAGCACAGAGGAATGGACTGTGGAAACTAATGGTACATGGATATAGATGATAAACTTCACGTATTCAAGGATTACCTGAGAATAAACCTGAAATTTACTTTAAGAAATCAGCCTATTCTCAAGCTACCTGGGGACAAACAGCATAACAGTGTGGGACGTGAGAACAGTTTAAATTGTGGAAGTATGAAATATTAAATCCTACATTGGGGGATAAATTTGAGATCAGTTTAGAAAGTGAATACTAAATGAACAGACTGATAAACCTTAATCCCAAACAAACTCCTTAAAACAATTATAAAGGAATGGACTTAATGTCACCCTTTCAAAACTGGACTGACTCAATAAATTCTGAGAAAGTTATTTCTGACGTATCATTGTGAAACAGGAGGTGAAAGAACAAAATTTAATCCATCATTGCCTGCAAAAAATATTTTAATAAAACCCACAAGTCACAGCTTTTACTGGTGGCCACTAAGAAGCAACATAAATATTAATATAAATTCATAATTTTGCTTTTTGTTGTGGTTTCCTATAAGGAGCCACTGGTTAACAGATTCCCTGTGGAGTGAGAGGAGGCTGTAGGATCCTAATATGAGGGATTGCTGCTTTATTGTTCAGCACATCCTGAAGAGCTTTGCAAGATCAGGACTGGAACATTTGTCAGCTCGTAATGTTGAGGGGGTAAATCCTGAAATGTCTGTGGGACATACTGGTTCCTTGTCTTCAGTGAAGTAAACTGACCAGCAGCAGAGAACTAATTCTCTATACTGTTAAATTAATAACTTTATCCCTGACACAACTTTGTCCCGCACAAACCTGCATTTGGATATGGCTCAGGAGTCAGTAGAATTCAGAGAATTTCCTCAAGAAATCAAGCAATCTGCATGTGTCTTCCCCATTTTGAGAGATAATTTTAGGTAAGAGAATGGTTTCAGTCCTGTTTTTTATTAGTACAGTGAGAGTCAGTGTTTGCTCTTTGCACCTTTGATGGCTTGCCACACTCAGGCGGATAAGCATGTCATACCAAATCCTGCCTTCTTGTCTGTATCACCACATTTTCTTCCCATCTGATAGGTCCTCTGTCATACAGCTGGGTCTTACCCAGCTTTTTTCCCTTTTGGATGCTCTGATAGTACATCCATGTTTTAGTACCTTTATTTCGGGAGACGATAAGGAAAACAAATCTGGATATTAGATAAAAGTCATAGGTCCAGCCTTAAAATCCTGAAAAAAAAAAATTGGAAAAGCCTTCTTTTTTTCCCCTGAATATTCCACTGTTTTGTAACACGTTTTTGTGGCTTGGTTTTTCAGATTTTTTAAGAGCATGTCCCATCAATCATCTGTCTTTTTGGGTGGGTTTGCTTAATGTTGCCACTGGAATCTAATGCCATTGAGAGGTCCTGTTCAATGTCTGCTGTTTGTCCAACTACACCTCATAACACCCTTCTTCACAAGGCAGAGTTAACACTGAAGTACTCCATCAGTGTGCCACTTGGTCTTTAGTCAAAACAGCAACCAACTTTAGGAATGTCCAAGGCATCTGGCAAGCCACTGACTGCAGATCTCTGCCAAACTTCAGGCTCTTCAAAGCTCTGGACTACTTTTTTTCTAATCTGCCTCAGAGCTCATCTTTCATCTGTTTCATTTCAGCATCCATATAGACTGTTTTGTCTAAATAATTTAGGGCCCAAATCCAACATCATTTCTCCAGTCCTTTGATTTACCAGAGAGTTCCAACTCTAGCCATGGATCTCTGACCCAGGTGACCCTAAGCAGATGCTTCAGCAGCTGGAGAGGGTGAAGATGGATGCACACCATTTCTGGGAGAGCATCAATCAAATTGTCACTTAGAAGAGGGCAGACAATGTTTGTTTGGATCCATTTCAATCCAAGTTTACAGCAGAATCCCAAACCCTAATTCTTCCACTGAGCTTTATTGGCCTGCTCCTTCAGTTACTGTGAAGCCGGGGACCAAGGGGATCGGAATCTCTTCTGTGCAAAATGTAAAGTTCTTTCAGGCAAGAATCAATCAGCATTGTGCATAAAGCTGTAACAATCACTGTTTCTGCTGGCCTTTCTAGGCTTGGAGCAGTCAGCCTGTTTATACCATTTTGGAACAACAGTCCAGTGAAATCCCATATCCTGCAGCCATCCTTCACCACAGCCTCCCACAAGCTGGTAGAGAGTCACACAGGATTTCACTGGACTTGTACCTTAATAGCAGTTTGCCAAAAATAGCTAATTTCAGAGAAATCCTTTGGAAAATAAAGAAAACTTCCTGAAAAAAATATGCAATTTATGCGATTTTTATTTTTCATCAGGAACTGAAAAATGCCCCAGATTTCATAAACTGGTTGCCTTATTCTTTGTGGCTTGTGAGTCATCTCCTAGATCTGTTACAAGACTAATTTTATTATCCTCAGTCTCTCATTCTGAGGTTCACAGAGGATGTGCCACCTGCAAAAATGCCTGACAGACCAGAGGCACCATGACTGTAGCTCAGCTAATATTTTAATCAGTGCTGGGTACTGGTTTCCAGCAGTAGGTATAACCAGTATGACCAGATCAAAGAGAAATCATAAGACTGAGGCTGCTAGAGTGAAGCATATAAATGGCATTTCAGATGGAGTCTAAAGCCTAAGGCTATGTCTCTAGCAGGAGATGGAATACAATTGGGACCATTCACTGCTATGGTGGCCAAGAGACGTGAAACAGCTCACATTCAGGCTATTAAACTCTCTTAATCTCTCAGGTAGTTTGTCTACTTCCAAACAGGTTATTTGGCAATTGTCCCTGACACATGATGTGTCCTGAGTAGTGCCTGGGAATCATCCAGTGGGTTGGTATGAAATGAGGACACGCTAGACCCGTTTCAGCGATTTATCAGGAAAGAGGATTGAGATGTAGTACCTGGGAATGTTTCTCAGTACTACAAAATTTACTGACACCAGCCATAGCCTGAGCATCATTCCATCTCTCTCAAAGTCCCTCTAACATCAGGCTCACAGATGCTGGTACTGCAGTTTTCAGTGAGGCTTACCGGCGAAATATTTTGTGGACTATTTCCTTTGAATTTTGTGCCAGTTTAGTTTGTTTCAATTTAATTTTATGCCTGACAAGACAACTTATGTCTGACAAGAGTACTCAGATGACTTTCACAAGAATTTGAATCAGAGTTGCTGCTGCTGCAACCATTTCACAAGAGGCACCATAGCAGTGACTTGTAGGCAGCCACCACACCACAATTATAAAACAGGAAGAAATTATAAAGTAGGATATCCTTTGGAGACTGCTATTGCTCATCCAAAACAAATGTGAAACACATTGATCTAGTGGTAGGATGAACAGAAAGAGGACTATGCTGGAAAGCTGGCCCAGTAAAATAGCACAGAATCTTTTTAGATGCACACACAAAAGCACATACATTTATATATGTGTGTGGGTGTGTGTGGGTGTGTGTGTACTTACATAACTTTGGGGAGAATTCAGGCAACATACTGCAGAGAGATGCTCTGTGAGTGGTAGCTGCACATGGGCAAGCTGAACTTGGCTGATCTTTGACTCTCTTCTGCTCCTCCTTCCACCCCACATCCTCCAAGAAGGAGACATTGGGTTCACTATGACCAAGGCAACAGTCCTTGTTGCAACCAACTCAGGGCAGATTTTCTATTACCTCTTTTTGACAGATTCTTTGTACATTACCTACATTAGTGTTGCCTCTGCTGCTAGCCCAGTGTTACAGTTCTGACAGGTATTTTCCATCTCCTTGTCTAAAGGGAACACAAAGTTGAAGCTGTCAAGGAAGCCACTGGCATGTGCCGTTCATCAAAGCATCATTATACCCAGTCCAGACCTGTGATTTACTCCAATTTCTGGACAGTAATTTTGAGGATTCCTCCACTGAACAGAGCTAAAGGCAGACAGAGATTGCTCTGCCATCTCTCCAGCCTCCCCAGGGCTACCAATTTCATAGGCAAGATGAGATCTACACTCAAGCCAAGGTTAAACATAAAGCACAGGCATGGTTCATCAAATCATGGCTCTGCAGTTTTAGAGGTAACAATATCTAGAAGTTCCAAAAAATATTTATTACATATTCTTTCACACAGTGCAAGGCATAAAATAGTCCTGAAATAAACTATTCAGATAAAGATTTGTGAAGGCAGAAGAAGAGAGAAAAAGACAACACAGAGATATCTCCCAAACCACACCAGATGAAAACAACAGCTGTCATAGGGGTATCTTAAATCTGAGGACCTAAATCAGCAGACAATGTATTAAACACATGTTGCAGATCCCTTCTTACCTTGAGCCCATTTTCCACCACCTCTACTGCTCATTCTGTCTGCATGAAGAAGTTGGGGGAAAATATGTACAGGAGCCAGTCTAATCAAAACTGTGTATAAATAGAATTGATAATTCTTAAAATTCTCTCATTTCATCTACATAGGAGTGAAATTTGAAATATCTACATGAGTTAAGGAAGTAAATAATAAAAACACCTTAAAATTATAAAAGAATCAGTGAAAAAGCAGTGAATTGCTTTCACATCTTTTGCCTCCCAAACAATTTTGATAATTTAAACCTCTTATCTATCATACTGCTTTTTTCTGACTCATCTAAATAATTTTTATTTGCTCTCTTCTCCTAATGAAACAAGAAAAATTAATGTTAACTGAAAATTGAAGAAAAAGGCAGTTACTTTAAAAAAAAAGCTCCATGACTTTTACAAGAAATCTTCTCTGGAAAATTCTGACCCACCTATCTTAAAATCAGCTCACACTTACTAAGCAAATGAAGTAAGATTGCACAGTGAACACAATGTTATTACAGCTGGTCCAAGCACTGAGCAAACACATTGATTCATTCTAAAGAAACCACACTTGAAAAAGCTATAAAATCTTCATAGGAGGTATCAGATTCATTTGACTTGGTGGATAGAGGGCTTGAGTGTTTTCTGGCATAGGTATGGGTAATCAAATAAACACACACAGAAGTGGACCAAAGGTCTCTGCTTCTGCAGTTAGGATGCAGCAAAGGTGCTGTGGAGAACATCTGACTTTCCATGAAGGCTAACATTAAAAGTAGCATCAAAGATTTAAATCCGGTTTTCCAGATCTTCTTTCCACTTAAGAGAAAAGCAGCCATGGGTTGGTGTTCATGAGCCTTTTTAATCAATCCTAGAAACTTCCCTCATTTCCTAATGATGTTCCTTACTTGCAGTTTTGTTAGCTTTCTTTTCAGACCAAACAGTTCCCTACAGCTCCCCACAGATCTCCTGCTTAGCACATTATACCAAAATCTTCAAATATTTTGTTTTCTGGCTTATTCATTCTAATTTTTCAAGGTATGAGAGTGTCCAGCTGCATCCCTGCAGGTGTAAACTGTATCAGAAAACAGTGTGTAAACTGTACTAGCAAAGTGAAATTGTCTGAACCCAATTGTGTAGGTGAGGGCTCAAGGTTAGTCAGCCATAGCAGGGCTGCTGAGAGTGTGCAAGTGTAAGGGTTCCATACCTTGCTGAGGGAGAGATAGCAGGGAGAGGAAGGAGGGGATTGTTTATTGTCTCATTGCTACTCACATCACCAGCAGGTAGAATAGACCTGCCTCTGCCCACTTTCTGATATCACATACTCAAAGTTCTCTATCAATTTAGATGTCACTTGTCCCAGCCCATGGCAGGGTACTTATAGCTAGGTGACCCTTAAGGTCCCTTCCAACCCAAACCATTCTACGACTCCTTGATCGTACAATTGCAGTGAAAAAATCTTGCGGTTTCAAATACATTTTCAAAAGTATGAAAAATACAGCATTTGCTGTTTATAATACTTTGTTCCTTTTCTTCCAAATCTATGATTTAAAAAAGTTAAAGAAATATGGGAAAGAACCCTCCAAATAGTATTTGTAAAGACCTCAGAGCAATCAGTAACAAAGTGGATGCAATATTGAAAATGAAGGGTGGGTATACATCCTTGCAGCAAACAGGCCTGATCCTGTCAGCCTGTGCTCTGTGGAGGTAAGGAAGTTAATAGAAGCACATTTTCTGTTTCCAAAAGTAGCATATTTATTGATTTATTTCTGTGATTAAAATGAATGCCATTTCTTTACCAGCTGCTATAACAAAGACTTTGAAATGTATCAGCTTCACACCCAAGAAATGTAATAATCAGATTATTTCAAACTCCAATATACAATTCTGCTCTTCTCCCTGGGATCTGCTGATAGGACATAGGAGAATGGTTCAAAACTGCAGCAGATGTTCAGGCTGGACATTAGGTCGCATTCTTTATGACAATGTGGTCAAATACTGGAACTTCCTAGAGAGGTAGTTGAGATCCCAAGGCTGTCAGTGTTTCAGAGGCATTTGGGCAATGCCATTAATAACATATTTTAACTACTGGTCAGCCATAAAGTGGCCAGGCACTTGGGCTGGATGACCACTGTAAATCCCTTCCAACTGAACTATTATAGTCTAATCTAGCCTAATCTAATCTATTCCATGTTTATTTTGACCTAAGACCTACCATAACAAGGAGGTGAGTAGCTCATGCTGACCCCATGAATGTCAAGAGCAAGTAGGGATGTTAGTTTTGTACTGACATCAGTATTTTAGAATTGATTTGACAGTTAATTTGGGTTTGACAATGGATGTATGGAGGTGCTGCACGTAGTGCAGCCAGGATAGCCAAGCCTGTGCTGCCTCTGGGCCCTCTGTGTCAACAGCTCAGGGATTGCTAAAGCTGGAGTTGAGGTAACACAGATTTCAGTATTGGCTCATGATGTAGCCTTAGTCTCTGAGGCACCCAGGTGAGGGGAGAGCCACCTGCAATGAAAAAAGGAGGTCACGACGAGCTGGGGCTTGGTCTCTTCTCCCAAGTGACAAGTGATAGGACAAGAGAAGATGGCCTCAGGTGTGCCAGGGGAGGTTCCTATTGGATAGTAGGAAAATTTTGTTCATGGAAATGGTGTTACTAAGCACTGGAGCAGGCTGTCTAGGGAAGTGATGCAATCACCATCCCTGAAGGTGTTTAAACAGACATTTAGATGCAGAGTGGAAGAACACAATTTAGTAGCAAATGCAATAGTGCTGGGTTAACAGCTACTTGATCAGCTTACAGGTGTTTTCCAGCCTAAATGATTCTAAATAGCTCAAGAAACCCCTATAAAATACAGATTTTTTTTTCCAAAAGAAGCAATTTAGTGATTTAATAGTTAATTGTCTATCAGTTAATTATCTTTTATTCAAAATGTAAATAGCTTTTCTAGAGCATGAGAAAGCTGAAAAGAGGCTGGTAACAGTCAGGAAAAGTTTTTCCTGTGGCAGGCAGCAATAGCTACTGACATGGATTCAGCACAAGTTCTGCAGATGCTCAGGGGTATCAATCAGCAGCTGATGGTGCTCACTGGAACTCACATCTCACACCCTTCCACAGAGGAACTGCTTCTCAGAGCTCTGTCTAGAGGTGATTACAAAACTCTTCTCAGTGACTCAACATCCATCACATGGTTTTGCCAACAGGCATGTTAGCCTACAAAGAGCAATGGGGGCATTTCATGAATTCAGACAGGATGTGGCAAGTATGAAGTTCAATCCAGAAATTCTTCCCCAAGGATTTTTCTTCGTGACAGTAAGTTAAAGATGCATGAGAGTGAATTCATATGTTCTGTTTGAAACATATCATTGACAAACAGGCTGAGGTTGGGTAAATGACCCCAAGAAGAGCCTAGATTTGCAGTTCCTCTAATGAAAAGGGTTTTTTTCTTTTTTCCATTTTCCTCATTTTTAAGGATTTTCTTTTTTTTTTTTTTTTTCTGGTCCAAAGCCCTACAAATACGCAGAGAGAAGGAAAATGTGATTAATATTATGAAAACAAATTCCCTAGAGTGGTTACTATAGCAGTACTCAGTAGAACATCAAATGGACGTAGAAGAAAGTGAAAACTGGGCCATGAGGTCCAGAAACAGGGTTGATCCTTTTCCAAGCTTTATCTTTTATGTAAGCACAGAGCACAATGAGGAATGCCAAAACTCAGCCTAGCAATATAACACTACTCCAATAAATGCATCTGTATTTAATCAGTGTTGGTACTTTGAAGAGCTTCAGTCTCACCTCAGAAACTCCTGAACACAGAAATTTTTACTTTTCTTTTTGTGTAGAATCTATTGTAATGGAATTCAATGAAAAACCCTTTCTGGCCTCTTCTCAAAGACCTGCACTTTAGGGAACAGGGTGACATAATGGGAAAGCATTGAAGAAGCTCTTTCTAACTATCTCCTTTTCCAGAAGAACCAGAAAAATACTCTGGAGAGCAGCTCTCTGGAAGAAGAACCGTCTTGTGGTTTCAGTGGTCCTATGCAAGACTGATGAGCAAAGAACCAAATATTCACACCCAACCAGTATCTAATATTGGAATTCAATCAACAGCCTCTTCAACATGTGATTTTATCAATACAATCTTGTTTCATCAAGGAGAAGGTGATGACAGAGCAGAAACCTCTCACCACTTCTTCATTCTTATTTTGAAAGAACTTACTGTGTGATCTCATGAATGGGACCTAACACAGTAACTGCACAATTACTTAGCTGAACACAGTGGTAGAGGAATTGCATATCACTCATTAAAACACTGAAGAATCATAGTTTAAATATGGATATGAATGACGACTGGTGCCTTTTGTTGTTGTTCTGTTGTCACA
The DNA here is from genome assembly GCA_026413545.1 of Cichladusa arquata. NCBI lineage: Eukaryota > Metazoa > Chordata > Aves > Passeriformes > Muscicapidae > Cichladusa > Cichladusa arquata. Next base: position 75,529,006 of record JAOTQP010000001.1, read on the forward strand.
GTTGTTTACATTGTTTAAAAAAAAGTTATTTAAATATATTTTGTTTTCATATTCCTTCCTTCGTGGCTTTTTATGCCAATCACAAATTTTCTCTACCAGAAACTGCTTCATCCAAGACACTTCAGATAACTGCCAGAAGACTGGCCAATGGATCTGTGATGCAGAGAACCTACAAATATGCGAGACATTTGCACCCAAAGCAATTTAAGCAAGAACTTTGCTGCCTCTATTCCTTTTACTAATAGATGGAATAAGCCATTTTGACCCCATGAGAGCCTGAGACCCAGGTATAAGTGGAACATAAAGGTGTTATGTCTTTCTTCAGAACTGTGGAATCTATGCAGAAGACAAGCATATTTCATGTCTGGTTCTGCAATTTCTTGAATGATCTTTAGTCTTTTGTCCTACTTCTTGTGAATGGATCTTCCTTTTCTACCTTATTCAGAGCAAAACCAAGAGGAAAAAAGCTATGATCCATAACTGGGACAAATTTGTCCCTGCTTCACATAGCCTCCAGTTTTGCACATCCAAATGAGTGTCCTGCATGCATATCCATTTATTATCTTCTTCCACCAGGGAAAAGCAAAATCTTTTTCATCTCTTGCACTTTGAGTAAAAAAGTGAAAACATGATTTGTCAAACATGCTGATAAAAGGAAAAATCTACTGCTGTTAGTGAATTTGGTTGCTCACATCAGTGAGCAATCCTGAAAATCAGGATAAACATGCAAGGAGGAAGTAGTCAAGAGTTTAAGGTACTTGTTCAAAGGCATGAAGCTACAAGCAAATACAGTAATTCTGTGCATCAGCATCCATAAATGACTGGGTAAGATAAAGGTGGACTACTTTTCCCAAGGCAAGGAAAGCAGGTGTCATTTTAACAGATGAATTCTCCATGACATCAAGATCTTAGATTGGGAGTCTGATTACTTTGAATAATACACTTATTAGATGAAAATTTGGAGGAGCCATATCACCATCTGTCCACCAGAACAGAATCCTCTCAGAAAAAGAAAACAAGACATTTAATCAGATTTTGGCCTTGTGGGTAGAGAAAGGAAAGTAATAATTACTCAATGGAGGAAAATGAAACTACTTCTGGGATCATATGCACTAAATAATCGATTCGAATTTTGTATGCATTCTAGGCTATTGAATAAAAACATTTTAAAACATCAAAATAAATAACAGAATAAATATAAAATGTATGCTATAATTACAAATTATCAAAATGCATTTTCTAAATTACTATTATCACAGTAGAAAACATATTTCTTTGTGGACTTATAAGTAAACATTTAGTTCATACCTATAATTATTGTATTTCATAAATCATAGCATTTAAATTATTTAAATATTTTTGCATGATTTGTAAATACACCAAGAAACTTGAGAGCTAACTGAATTTTAATGTTCCATCAAAAATGACAATTTTCTAATTAAAAGTTAAATACTATATTGGAAGTTATCTGTTTTCTGTTATGTAATGTTTCTTGCTGGGATTTTTAGTGCAACTGTGAATTTCAGCATAACAGACCTGAACCATCCAGATACAATGATTTTTCCATTTATTTTCACATTAAAATATTTGAATCAAGGAAAAAATTGTTAAACATTCAGACTTGCACAACAGGAATATATTTTTCCCTGGTACTTTGTTTTGGAAGGAGCATGGAAAAGGTTCTGATTTTTAATATGAATGATTTATGAATTAAATAAGCTTATTTAACATCATCAATGGAAATCTTTTGAAGCATTAGCTAAGTTGTATAGAAAGGTGAATTTTTTTCACTGTTTCAATCTGAAAAAGGGTCCCATCTACCACCTCTGTATTTAGCAAGATAATGGATTCCTGCTTACGGAAGAAAAAATTGTGCTGTTCCTACTTGTTTCATTGAAGAAATTTAATGTGCTCTTTAAGTACTCTGTGGGGTAAAAAAAAAGAAACTGTGACAGGCTCCTTGAGCTACATTTTTTTAATACTGAAGGTGATTTATGGCAAGCTTACAATGAAACAGTTCTTCACCTTCTTTCTCCATGGGTTGTGACACAGTGACAGCAGGTGAGAACGGGGCAAAGAGATGGGAGGGGAAATGAAGGCTTTACTGAAATCAGTGATTTTTATCATTGGCCTCAAGGGGTCAGAGGTTTCCCCGGAGACTTGTGGAATCCAGGATCCCAAAACCTTGCTCCCACACGTAATTTATTGTAACTTGAAATGTGTTGTACTGGGCTTATGTAACCAAACTACTACCAAACACAATAAACCTATTATGTATGTATTTTCCTTGTTTTGAAGTTTCTCATTACCTGTGGCTTACAAGAATGGCTCCTCTGTTATTCATGCAAAGTACAAAGTTGCATAACTCGGGGAAAATTGAGAGCCCTGTACAATCTACCTGCACCCAGGTACCACAGAAAGGCTCTGTGCTGTCCCAGGGGAGCACTGGCACTGGGTGCTTTCGATATTTCCTGTGTCTCTGGTGGAGCTGCTGCACAGCACACTTCTCTCCAGGAAGCCAGGGCACAATGGAGGGGCTGAGCTTGTGATGCCGCACACCAGTGAGAGCAGGTCTGTTTTGGGACAGACATCTTTGTCACTGCTGTCACCCCCATTTTTCTATTGCTGTTCTACCTTGTCACAAATTAGAAAGACAAATGCTGAAAACGAAGAGTTTCTAATGTAACCTGAGCACACCCAGCAAGGAAGAACTTAAAGCACAGGGCCCACATGAAAGACATTCTGGGTCACTGAGTTCAGAGCTGTCCAGAAAACACATTGAGTAGTCCCCTGCAAAAATTTACCAAGTTCCCTTTTGAAGACTCTCCAGTTACTGCTCTTCTCACAAGAGAGCTGTTCCACAACTTCATTCCTCTGGTGATTGGAATCCTGCCTGGCATTTCTCTGGGTTTTTTTTCCACAGAAATTTCCACATCCTGTAAATTCAATTGTCTTCCCTCCAGTTTAATTCCTGATATGTACTTGAATAAAATAATCTCCCTCTCCATTGCAAAGACACAAATCACTGCTGTCAGCTGTCAGTAGTTTGGACTTTAGTTGTGAAATCTACAGCTGCCCTCCCATTACATAGATTTTTTTACACAAAAACTGTTCCAGAGCAGCAAGCAAAAAAACAGTTCTATCAAAATTCAGCAGATTTAGCTCTTCTGACACCAGTAAAGATGACAGTGAAGGAAACTAGTGAAGTCCAGCTTAATATATGATGGACATCTGTGGAATTAAGCCATAGGTGTGTTAAAACAATGTAGTACTTTGCAACACATTGTAGATGAATCATCTTTGGCTACCAACAAACTCAGGTATATAAATAACTGTAGGCTACATTTTTTAATTGCAGAAATATGTGCTTTAGCTATCACCAATGTGCATGGAGATATCACTAGTATTAGTGCCATGTCTTCCTTTAGTCAAAATTTCAACTTTTTTCTGACTTTTTACTGTTTCATCTAAACTTCTAGATTTCTTTGAATTTCTTTTCTTAGTCTTCTATGAATTTGTCTTATTCTCTACAAGATATGTGTAACACTTCACTTCATCAGCTTTGAGAGTTTTGAGTGATTTTACACCATGGATATTTTTGTCATACCATGCAAGCTGCTACAGTGATAAACTTTGGAATGAAAAGTCATTCAAAGGTATTTAAGGGGACGGCATAATTTTGTCCTCACTCTGTAAACTTATTGAATTTTGCATTAATTTCTTCCTAAACACACCCTGCATATATATACTGCTTCATATTTCTTCCTGATTGTAGTCATGTTCCTGTGATGCACTCTTACTTCACCTTTTGAAACTGATAAATCCAAGGGTGAACTTGCACTTTGTTGCTGCTCATGAGTTGTGCTACTCTGACTTCCCCATTCAAAAACAAGTACCTCTGAAGTGCTAGCCTACCAAAACCACAGCATTCCTGGTCTACCACTTTCCCATGAGGATGTGAAGACAGGCTGTGAGACTTCGGGTTGCACAGCCTGGAGAAGGCTTCAGAGATGCACTAAGCTGCCTTCCAGTACCTGTAGGGGACCTGCATGGGGGGTGGAGAGGGGCTTTTCACAGGGGCATGTTGTAACAGAAAAGGGGGGAATGACTTTAAACTGAAAGGAAGAAGTTTTAGATTAGATATTAGGAAGAAATTCTTTACTGTGAGAGTGATGGGACACTGGCACAGGCTGCTCAGAGAAGTTGTGGATGCCCCATCCCTGGAAGTATACAAGGCCAGGTTGGATGAAAGCTGGTCTGGAGAAAGGTGTCTCTGTCCATGGCAGGGAGTTAGAACCAGATGTCCTTTAAGGTCCTTTCCAGCCTGAGCCATTCTCTGATTCTGTGAATGTGCGGGCATGAATGAATTAGCTCTGTTTTACAGTCCTGCACTCCATGCATTTAGGCACATTTCACACTGCCCAGCAGGGCCTGCTGCCAACAGCATCACCTGCTTTAATACGGAAATGGGAAGATGCATTAAGGGGTGGATGGAACACTAACACAAAGCTAATGTTTGTGAAGCCAAGGGTTTCATTCTGGAAGCATACGTGAAATTTGAGGAAGCCATAAAGTCTGCCAAACCCAGCAAATCTCTCCTTATACACACCTCTTTATACCTGCATTCTCAAGTAGGGGAAGGTTCCTTCTTAGACTTCAGTTCTGCAAGTGCTCACACCCAGAGAAAATATGTTTCTTCAGAGAAAGCCTGCTTTTTCCCTTGAAAGTACTTTAGTATGTAAAGCTAAGCAAGCACAGAGAAATGTGAAGAACACAAACCTTGTTTTAAACACTTAATTCTCCCTTTGTTTATGGCACTGTAACTCTCATGCATACCCTCCAAAGTTAAAAAATAAAATAAAACAGGTGAAGGTGACCAAAAGAATAAAATCCACCATAAGAACAAGACCTAAAATGGACACAAATGTCAAATTCAATAGGTAGTTTCTTCTCAAGATCCTATGCACCATAGATTCTCTATATCATCTCAGGGTGCAAACATAGCACAATTTAACATTAGCATGACAGACACCCTCTCTGGCTGCTGTGCAAAGTCAACAGGAAATGTGTCATCAATAAATTTTTTTCTTCCTTCTTAATAAATCTAATAGATCTCACAGATCTAATAATTCTTAATAGATCCCATAATAAATCAAATCTATCTTGCATTGAAATCCAGGTCCCACAGAAAATCTCTAGCAAAACTGACGCTGACTATACGATACAAGTGACAATACCTTAGTTGATGTGATTCAAGGTCTCCATGACAGCCAGCAGCAGCCACTGGAAAGTAAAAGGCAAAGCAAGTAAACAATAGGCCCTGCCCTAGCAAATAACTTTAAGTGTTTGGACAGATATGTTCAAGATTTCATTTATTTTGCATCACTTAGAGATGATCAGTCCAAGTCCTCAAGTAAAGCTAACCTTGATCCTGTTGGTAGTCTGGGAGAAAAGTCTTGTATTCTTCAAAAACAGATGTAGCAAATATTCATTCTGAAAAGCAGAAAAAAAAAGAATTTTAATTCCAGCAGAAACAGGGCATTCTGATTCATTTGTACCAGTAACAAAGAAGAAAATACAATCTCTAACTAAGCATGTTCTATAGGAGAAGTAGTTTTCTTCTGCTTTGAACTTTCCCCTGAACACAGAATCCTACAGCCAGGAGAAAGCTATAGGATGCCTCTTCAATGCTAAGTTTTGTGCATTTGTATGTGATGAAGGTTTTTAAGGAGTTTCTCTGATCTTCATCAAGTTCTATGACTTTCATCAGCCACTGAAGGTTTTCAAATTCATCTGCGTCCAAAACAGACAAAAGGAAAAGGATGTAGTTTTATTTTTTCTTATCTGAGACTTTAGATAAACAGATATAATCTGTCTATTGTTTGAATCGTAAACAACTGTCTGTTAAGAATGACCTTCAGCATGCTATATTGAGAAACTTACATAACATGTAGCATATTAAGGTATTTTTGTTTTTCTAATACAAGGATTCTGCCTCACCTTCTTTAATCTTGATAGAAGCTATCAAGAAATGCAAAAATTTCCAAAATGCCCTGTTAGAGGGGGGAAAAAGTGATTGAAGCAAAATAAATAATTTAAGAATTTCATGTGTGTTTTCCTCCACTCTAGCAAAGAATCAAAACTGTAAAAATTCAAGTGCTAGGTCAATTTAACATTTTGACTACTACTGTTAATTTTCATTTCCATGAAGAAATGTTTTAACTACAACAGTATGTTGCATCTGAAAATATGTCTTCTCATTTACTTCATTGCCCCTTAACAATGTCAAAATCTAGGCTATCAGAACAGGCAGAAAAAGAGGATGGGAAACTCAAGGATATGTCTGTTTAAGGAGCCTGTGGCTAGTGTGGCAATTGCTAAAGAACTTGTAGGGAGAAGGAATGGGTGGTAAGCTTTAAAATGGAAGAGGTTGATGAGAGATGGAATAAGGTTGGTGAAATGACATCTGGCAGTAATTTCTAGTGAAAGGGAATGGAATCAAAACCACCAAATGAGTAAGTCTCAAACTTCCCCAAGCTAGAGACTTTGGGAAGAGTGGCTGGAAAGATGCCAGTGGAAAAGGGCCTGGGGGTGCTGATGAACAGCAGCTGAACATGATCCAGGGTGTGCCCAGGTGGCCAAGAAGGCCGATGACATCCTGGCCTGGACCAGCAGTGGTGTGGCCAGCAGGAGCAGGGCAGTGACCGTCCCCCTGCACTGGGCACTGCTGA
>JAOTQP010000001.1:75535827-75554248 GCA_026413545.1 Cichladusa arquata
CTGGGGAAGGGTCTGGAGCACAAGTGCTGTGAGGAGCAGCTGAGGGAGCTGGGGGTGTTTAGCCTGGAGAAAAGGAGCCTCAGGGGGGACCCCATCACTCTGCAGCTGCCTGGTGAGCAGGTGGGGTTCAGACTCTTCTCCCAGGCTACAAGCAATAGGATGTGAGGAAATGGTCTCAAGTGGCACCAAGAGAAGTCTGGATATTGGGAAGATTTTTTTTCACAGAAAGGATTGTGGATCATTGAAACAGTCTGCCCAGGGAAGTTGTGGAGTCACCAGATCTGGAGGTATTTAAAAGATGTATAGACATGGTCCTTAGGGTCATGGTTTAGAGGTGAACACAGCAATGTTGGGTTAATGGTTGTACTTCATGATCTTTTCCAACCTAAATGATCCTAAATAGGCAAGAAAATCCCTCAAAAATAAGCTATTTTTTCTTTTACAAAAAAATAATTTATTTATTAAACCCTTTGCCCTCTTAAAGTGTGGCTTCAGTAGTAGAAGCTGAAAGGAGAAGCTGTCACAGTCTTGGAAAAGTTCTGAATTAAGGATCAGAAATAGATGATATAATACCCATTACAAAGGAAGGCAGGACCCATGATTTAATATTTTCTACAGCTTTTTTCAGCTGACTGAAGCATTTTCTACTGCCTATTTTAGGACAGGATTAATAATTTCCTAGTGTGGTGCTTGTTTGTCATTCTTTTCAATAGAAAAAGCACACGTGACCAGCTAATATTAGAGGGCTACCTTGCTCATGAGCTTGTAGACACTGATGCAGCAATCAGACAGGGAGAAGTTCCCCAACCAGCTGATTCATTCTCATCTGCACACTCATCCTCCAATGTATCCAAAAAAGAAAACAAAAAAACAACAAAAAAACCCAAAACAAAACAAAAAATTAAAAAATAACAACAAAACACAAAAACAACCAAAAATTAAAAAACAAAACAAAACCAAAACCAGAACACAAAACCAAAACAAACCAAAACAAACAAAGAACAAAACAAAAACCATACACAAACAAATCCATGGAGGTATGCAAATTTAACTGACAAAGCTGAATGCCTGGTGGAAATATAGAGAAGAATAAAAATGTATTTTGAAGAATAAATAGGGAGGAATACTACAACAACAAGAGGGACCACTGGGAAAACTTTAACATTCTAGAAAATTCAGAATTTGTGTCTTGTAGGGATCTCAGACACTGCCCATGAGCAACTGAATAAAAGTTCTAGGAGAAGAGAGTGAAGATGAGCTGCTAGGAATAGAGATGTGACATAAACCACACAGGACTGAGGGGCTGTGTCTCTGTAGCTCTTTTTATTGAATAGTATGAAGAGCGGGAAGAAAGACATTTTCATGTTGTTTTGTAAGTAGGTTCAACAAAACAGAGAGCGTGAAGATCAGTGGCCCTGTAGATCTGAGATGAAGTCATGGTAATTTGCCATAAATGAGAAACTACAGGTTTAGAGAGAAAATGGTAATCTCCGGTTCCTTGTTATAAATTTGTCAAAAGGTATAGGTTTTCATTATAATTAGCATTTCTGATTAGTTACATGATCCTTCCTTCCAGTAAATGCTCAAACACTAATTGCTGTCCATTGTGCAGAAGTTCACCCCACACAAACAAGGATGCACACCTGAAAAGTAAAATAATGTGATTTTTAATGAGCTATCCTGTGGGTCAGAGAACACAAAAGTATCTCTGTTCATCGCCTTTGAGTTCAGCAAAGTCCTTATCAGACACTCCACATAATTAAGCTTCTGCATCTTTGAACACAAAACTCAGCATAATTGGATCCCTGTGTTGTGTAAAAGTTTCACTGCCAGGAAGGAAGCCAGAAAGCAGAGCTCATGCCCTGTGAGCGGTGAGACAAATCATACTTGACAAACTCAGATTAGTCAAAGTAAACAGCTTTGAAGCAAATATAGTTTGCAACCTCGTCTTCAACAAACTGTGAAGAATGAGTGTATTCATTAGCAATCTAATGGTCAAGCCTAAGTACACTGCAGGATTGTATAGAGATCATGTCCATAACAAGGTCATTTAGAATTCCCTAGCCTCATGTTTGTGTAACTCTTGTCAAGTCTAGAGTTGAGGAACTGGGCTGGAAAATTTGATTTGAGAATGTCAAGAGATTCACAGTGGGAAATGCAACCCAAGAAATCTCTTCTTTCAACTACAGAAGGCTGGCATCCTCACTAGATGCTGGTTAATTTGAGAAGTCCTGGGACTTCTCGGGAAGGAACAGAGTTTTGCATGATTAGGTCCTAATTGGAGGAAGTGCTTGCTTCACTGTTTCATATAACACAGCTGCCCATCTATTGAATTTTCTGGACTGGATTTTAATGAACAACTCTTTGGCATGTAATTTTTTTTGTTTGTTTCCTCCTAGCTAAGCTTTTAGGAAGTGTAGAAGATGAAAGGACTGTCATTCTTGTTCCACTACATTTCAATTTAAACCTACTAAATTGTTGTGTCCTAATTTCTGTAGATTACCTTCTCCTGGTGACAACCCAGAAAGTATAAGAATAAGATTGTTCTGGGTGTGCTGAGTAGAGGAACGTTCAAACAAAAACACTTACTTGCCATGAAACACATTCAGCCACAGTAAGTACACCAGTACAAATGGCAAATGCAAATATTGCAAAAGAAATTGCTGCAGAAGAGAAAGGGTGTCAGTGCATCTGAGATACTGAACTGCAGAGAGTACAAGGGCCAACTGCCCAAAAATTGCCCTTTTTGTGGTGTTAATCTTGCATTAACTATCCTTCCAAATGGTTTAAGAAAATGCCAGAGGTACATCCTGTTAATGCACAGGGATGACCCTGTAAGATCAAAAGGAGTTCACCTTTCAAGCCATGTTTTGCCATAGCCTCTTGATATTTTTACATTCGCCTTATCTTATTTCAAAGACAAGGAACTGGTTATACAAACCTCAATTTCCCAGTCAAAATACCCATTGTCCCAATCAGATCCCTTTAGAAAAATTGTGTACCTTCCTTTTCAAAGCATAAAGGACATAGTTGAAGGTACATCTTTATCCCAAGAAAAATATCCAAATGCCCAAGAATCAAATCCTACAAATATTTACAGTGAGGGTAGCTGCATTAGCAGTAAGATTACCAGATAGGGTGATCAGCACTAAGTGTTAGGAGCAATATATCTCAGTTAAAGCCTCTCAGTAATGGAAAATTGCATTTGGACATCAGATTACAAATAAACTGGTTTGCGTCAATACTCAAAAAACCACTTTTATAGGTCTCCTGGTGTTTTAGTCAAATGAAATATTTTATCCAACTTGAAATATTTTATTTGCTTCTTTTAAAATTTTAGATACTGTAGCTTTGAAATATCATCAGTAACATAAAACTATTTTATCTCAAAGTTGCCAAATAACCAAATATTTGGGAAGGTTTGAAATTATTTAATGAATTGGGGCTGAGCTCACAAACTGTTTTATGCAACATGAAAGTGCATTATTTTAGCAGATGACTCACTTCTTTGGAAGAGTTCAGTCCATCCTGTTTCTGCCATTATTGAAATGTATTAGCAAAATGCTCCCTCCTCTGCACTGCAGGTACATTTGCACAAGGTGCATCCTCACATCACCAGTTGTTAGTGACAAGAGACAAAGCATAAATTTGACTGGACAGAATCTTTGTTTGGAGTTTGTTATCACCAGTTATGTAGAAATGCACTTTTCTTCAGTCTTTGAGCATACTCACAACAACTTTCTTCCTAAAATATTTGATCCATCTATTGTCATACTGCCATCTTCATAATTGTCTTGGGCTCAGAAGTGGACTCCAGGTTATACAAAATATAAGTAGGTATAACTCACACACAGGAAGATTGAATCACATCCATAGAGCCAGAGAAAGACAGTGGGGGAAACTGTTTGGGAGAAGGAAATTCTGTCAGAAGATAAAAAGTTAGTAGTTCAGTTTTTCTCATTTTGTTAAACTCTGGACTGTTGTTTTGATTAACCTTCTAACACAAACCTGAAGGAATAACTTAATATGATTTTTTACTCAGCAAAAGGAGGCTCAAACTCTTTACACCCTGGAAGGCGCCAAAATAAAGAAAGCAGGATCTTTGGGTCTCACACTTGTGTGTGGGGCTGTGTGAGGCTCTGAGGACTGCTGCAGACTTTGCGGGCCAGATCCTGATCTCATTGCCCTGGCTAAGCTGCAGGACTGCCCTAGTGAAGCTAGCAGGAAAGGGTGAAGAAAGAAGTTATTTGTTACCAGCAAGACCTGATGGCACCTGTGATGCAGTGCCTGTATTCCTTACTCAGACAGACCATCTCCTTCCAGACAGAAGGTGAATAGGCCTACAGTAGATGATAGTGGCTGAATTTGCTCCCAGAAATTGATTTGACTCCAAAGGGTTAATTCAGGTTGATTCACAAGACAGCTGAGGCCCTCATAAGTCAGTCTGTGGTTGTGTTACAGAAATGAAAAAGCAGAGCAACCTGTGCATCACCATCAGACTGTACTTCCACAGTATTTCTGGTCATCTTCTTGGATGATTTGATTTTGGAATAACCATTGATAAACATTATCTTCAAGAAAAATCTTAGATACTATAGTATCCTCAGCTGCACTAAAAGCAGAGTAGAACAAGGGACATGATTCTTTCATTCCCCTCTGCTCTTGTAAAAAGCCACCTGGAGAGCTGCATCCCAGCCTGGGCCCCTCAATGTAGGAAGGATGTGGACCAGGTGGAGTGAGTCCATGAGACTGCCATGAAAATGATCAGAGGGCTGGAGCAGGCTGAGAGAGTTGGGGCTGTTAAACCTGGGGAGGAGAAGGCTCTGGGGAGACCTCAGAGACATCATCAAATACCTACAGGGGGCTACAAGAGAGATGGAAGGGGACTTCTTACAAGGCCACACAGTGATAGGACATTTGGGAATGGCTTTAAACTGAAAGGGAGGAGGTTTTGATTAGATATAAGGAAGAAATGCTGTACTATGAGGGAAGTGAAAAAATGTAGCAGGCTACTCAAGAAGCAGTGGATGTTCCGTCTCTGGAAGTATTCAAGCTCAGGTTGGATGGGGCTCTGAGCATCATGATTGAATGGAAGGGGTCCCTGCCCATGGCAAGATGGGCTGGAACTAAGTGATCTTCAAGGTCCCTTCCAAACCCAACGACTCTATGACTCTATAAGCACTTGTGAGGTAGGATTTTCACTTAATGACTCACTTCTGTGTCTTCTGACCCCAACATGTGCCTACTTTCCAGCAGACTGGCTCCTGCCAGCTCCCTGCTGTACTTGCAGTGTCCTTCAGCTCCCTCCAATGCTCATTCTGGACTGCTCACATCCAGAAATGGCTTCGTGTCTTTCAACAGGACAGCCTGAGATGTGGGTTGGAGTGGCAAATGTATGGTCTGGGCATGAGGTTTCCTCTGCTCCCCAGCCTGTGTGAACAGCAGCTTCACTCTTGCTGCCTTCCTTACTCACCACTACTCAGTGCTAATGGAAAATAGAAATGACAAAACCTATATATTTGCTTCTGAATTTGTATTTGATTTTTTTTGCCTAAAATATCATCATTCTTAGGTTTTCTTTCAGAGGCTAGACATATTGCATCTTGTTTTGACTATCTAGCTCCTGCCAGGAAAAACCTCTGAGCCTGCTGTTTTCAAACAGCAATATCTGCACCAGGTCTATAGATTGTTCTTCAGGGAGAACTATGAGCTGTGTTCAGTGTGTCAGAAATACGATCAAATTAATGCAAGCTTCCTTTCAGTTTCATGTCCCTAGAAAGCTGGATGGTTAGAAAGTCACAAAGATAAACAGTCTCAATGTGGAATTCCTGATGTGGAGACATAGCAACCCTCTTCTTGTTTTCATATGAATTTGACAGCTTGCTCTTTGTCATCCTTACACACTGGCTGCAGAACTAATACTGGCTGCATTGCTCTAGAGTTGTAGAATTGTAACACAGGAGAAGGGTGTTCTCTTTTGGTAATACCTGGACTGCTTTGCTCTGATGAAAATTCAATTGAGTAAAAATTTTAGGAACAAAAAAATCTTTTCAACAAATTGAATATGGTCTCTGTCTTCTGCAATGTCAGTGTGATTGCTGTAGTCATACTCACTTAACCTCACATCTTTCGAAATTTCAAAGAAACATCAACTGATACATGGTCAAAACACACTTGCACATTAAATAATAGAAGTGAGAAAGCAAAGAATAACCATGGCATGTGTCCAGCTGAGCACTGTGCAGGTGTCTGTCAGCAGTTTCATGCTGTGATGCCATCACTGTGCTGCTATACCAAAGGGAGCTCTCTGCTTGGACCTCTCCCATTCCCCAGCACATTTCCTCCTCCCTGAACTATTTTCTTGGGAATCAACCTGAGCATCACTTCCTGGTCCTGCATTGCAACAGCACATGTTCCCATTAGCATTTAATATTTGAATATGTGTTTTGACCCTCAAAAGTGCTGGCCAGAAGAGAGATGGTGACGCTCTAATAACGTCTCTGTTTACTTAGTCATTCTGAAAGCATAAGGTGATGACATTATCCCAATTATCCATATCACATAAACATTTTTCCAGAACTGTCTGAACAATAAAATACCACTGCATGCAATTCAAAAGCAAGAGCCCTTTTGCTCTGCTAGCTAGGGTAATGTCATTATTATTGTCCAAAATAAATACTGGAAATAAATCTGACTAAGAATTTTGCTTCAATAGAAACGATAGTAAAAGATAGAGATGCTGAGCATTTTCAGGGGAAAATAGCTTCTGACTTTTTTAAAAAATCTACTTCCTGAAGCCACATAGTCAGTCAAAACTTATCCTGGGTGAACCTTCATTGCTCTGAGAAATTAGACCATTATGCCTAATTGCTGTTTTGTAATGCTGTTTTAGAATACTCCATTTTATGGTCATTGCAGAACAGATGCAGGATTTCAAAGCATGTGGCCAAAAGCCAATTATTTTTAACCCATTAGCATTAACAGAACACGTTTAAACCTATTAGCAGTAGCATAACATTACAATCTAAAAATTGTAACCTTTCCTTTGTAATATGTATAGACTTTGAGCAGTGCTCTATATCTTTGTCACCTTGATTTTAGATTGTAATGCAGCATTATCTTCAGACTAATACATGTATATTAAAAGAAATGCAGAGAACACATTAGATGTCATTCTCTTTGAACAATACCTAAAGGCAGATTACAGTAACTCTTCAGGATGTGATGTGCACCTGTGGCTTCCTTATTTTGGCAGACAATTTTCCCCACACAAAGGGAAATTCCAGTGCCAACGCCTTTGGATGTACTTAGTGCTATTTTTATGAGGCTATAAACAAAGCAGAACTTCCTAGACGGGATAATAAAATATTCGTATATCACTATGGATATTTTTTAACTTTCCTTATATACAATGATACAGATGCATCAGGAAGAGGTGACAAAGAACCAAAAGTAACTCTAAGGAACTCAAGGGATGTGACACTTCTAAACTCCTTATAACTGCAAAGTGAGGACACCAATATCAAAAGGACAGTTTCCAAAGGTGTTTGATATCTCTGTGTTGGTGGTTTGTTTATGTTGTTTGGCTGTTTGGTTTTGTTTTGTTGGGGTTTTTCTTTTGTATATCAGCTGTCAAAGAGAAGGTTGTGTTAAGAGAAGTGATAAGACTCTTCCTGCTATGTTGATGTCTTAAGTTTTATCTTTCATGTTTTCTGGATTCTGTGCTGCATTAGTACATAACAGAACTTCATATAATGTGTTAGCAAGTTCTCATCACAGTTCAGTTAGACAAAAAATTCCTTTCTAAGGACACCATTGTAGCTTCAGGCCCAAAAAGTGTAAACAACAACAAACTGAGGAGAGCAATCTGGGAGGATGGGACTGCATAACCTGAAGCTGTAATTGGACAATTAACCCCAATATGTAAATGGACCAAAACTTATAAAAGTGTGAAAACTCGTGACTGGTCATCCATCTTGGGTGTAGCCATGGCCAGGCTCCTGTACTGCCCAAGGTGTATCCTTTGAAGGCCTTTTAATAAATACCTACTTTAACCCTTTAACTCTGTCCAGCCTCTGCTCCAGGCAGCCTCTCCAGGCATCAATGTCACCTTCTTATGCAAGCACTGCTGAGGAAGGACAACTTGTTTTGGTCTTAGCATGTACAGGGGATTTGAAAGTAAGTAAAGTTAACAGGGAAGAAAAATACAGGGATTATTATCCTCTAGGTTCAAATTACATTTGTTTCTGGCTGAACTGAGTACAAGAACTGCCAGCTAAAATCCAGTATGCATTTTGCTACAGCAACAAGATAACTTTTTCTTTCCATTTGATGGATGCTCTGTTGTGCTAGCAACAGCACGTGTATAAGGATGTGAAGGAGACGAAACAGACTATACTCTCTGAGATGAAGAGGAACTTGGGTATGTCCTACAAGATCAGTCGTCTACTTCCTACCAGTAAAACCTTTCTAATGATTCCCATGAACTCTGGATCCTGTCCAAAATGATGAAGTGGCAAATCAGGAAGTGTAAAAATCCAAAGCCACTTGTTTTCAGCAGCTAACAAACCCATCCCTCAGCAGGTAGTCCACACTGACCTTCAGTCAAAACTGGGGGTTTTCCACCATGGATCTTCTACTGCAATGCATGCCAAAGGGTTGAAGAGCAATCAGTTCAAAAGAATCAGTGGATTAAAATAACATATGAATTTGACCAGTTCCTTGGTCATGTCCACAATATAGAAATTTTTCAGCACAGAGGAAATTCTACTCTCTTCCCCCAAAACACATCATAGTATAATAATATTTATTCTAATATACATATGGATGAATAATTTGCCGAGGCCTGGAGGTAATATAATAATGATAGGTAAATGGAATATGTGAATGTCCTTTAAGAATATTACTCCTCATTTAAGAAACAAAAGTAATAAGAGTCCACTTGCCTAGTGAGAGCTTACATGTCCTCTGGAAAATTAGCTAAAGAGTGCCTTTCACTGCATAACATTCTGGAACAAATCTAAGAATTTTGGTACATATGTAACAGATTGAACAAAAATCCAAAATGCACAATAATGAACATTTAATGCACAATAATGAATAATTTATGTACAGTTATTTTTGCTCCAGCAAGAAAAAAAACATCCTTCTGTTATGACTACTTGCACAGTGACCTTACTGAAAACCTTAGGTTAAGTTCTTCTTGTTTCTTCTACCTTCCCTTTAGGTGAGAGTATTTACTATATATTGTTGGGAAGGGATAGTTCAATAAACTGTTGACAGGCAATGTGCCACCTCTACAAGCTAGATCCAAAACAGTTAATCTCTATTCTGCATTTGGTCAAATCGTCTTAGGGTTACAAAAAGATGTGTGATATCTGGCCTATCCTTTTATATTTTTAAGGCAAATCAGTGTTTTTTCATTGTATTTTCATCCTTGTTTCAAAGTTTTTCAAACCTCTGGGATCTCACTCTTCAGGTCATCTGTGAACCAAAACACTTAGGGATCCCCCAGCACTTCTTGGCTCTCTCTATCACTGCAGGAATGCTCCCAGTAATATGTGAATGAAAGATACAAATGATTTGAGGATCCCTGGGATGATTTGCTAGTAAGTAATACCATGGGAATAGTTACAGACTGCCTATTTGAATAAGCTTTTTCCATTAGGTTTTGATTCAATTCTCTCAAGAGAAGTAGATATAGACATTTTCATTATTCTGATGAAATTCACAAGATATTTCAAAGAAATTTAGTAAGTTTTCTCTGGGATTATCAGAAAATTCAGGCTTTGAAAGAGGAGCTGGTTGGCAAATGTAATGTTGAGAGAAAAGGAAAGGTGTAAGTGTAGTACTTTTGTTAACACATACTCTTCACTTTGCAGAATACCCCAACTGGCTCCCTCAGCCAGCTGTCAGTGGCCTCTGTAAATTATTTCCATTGTGCTTGGAACAAAACCATGGTTGGTCTACAATGGCTGTAAAATCTTAAAACTACAGAGTCTGCTGAGGCCACTAACATGCTGCAATCACTGCTACAGAACACAGGGAGGGAAAAGCGGATGCTCCACAGCCATTTACATTGACATCATGCTGGTTTGTCAACCAGAAAATCAATGCTGGCCATGGTCCAGGACATGTTATTTCCTTAACCTCAACAATGTTTATAGTCTTACATAATTCACAGGAACTATGAGCAAGTAAAAATCAATTAAGGTTTGGTCAGGGTTTTTTCTAGATTTCATTTACCTTTTTGTCAACTCTCAGGAACATACATACAATTACAAAGAGAAGAAGTCCTGCCTGGATGAGTCCTGCCTGGATGAGTCCTGCCTGGATGTTAGTGTCCAGAGGCATTAAATGCATCAAATGCAGCTGTTGATATGAATATAGAACACTCCTTTACATATATGCAACATTGAGCACTTGTGTACTTCACACAGGTTCTTTCAGGATACTACCACCTCTTGTACTGCAAGAAAATGAAGCATGCAAAGTACATTTGGTCAAGCAAGATAGTACCTGAAAAATCACTCATCTTCTTTTGCACCACAGGTCTAAAATTCAGACACTGTAGTTCTGGTTATCTTGCTTCTGATGGCCTTAAATCCAACTGGTCCTTAAGAATGAAGCTCCAGCTCTCCAGATAGAGTGGTAGACAAATGAGTGGTGCCTTTTAATCAGTTTTTCTTAAAAGTAGCCTCATCAAGCAATCTGCTGCAACCTCAACTATCTTGGTGTCAGAGCATTTGCCCTACCTGCTAAGCTGAATCTATTCACAGCACACTTCCTTCCCCTTTGCCACTATGACCCCTGTAGCTGTGGGGTGATTATGACATCCTTCTTCAACCCTTTCTTCTCTAGATCTAGCACGTCCATTGTCTTGATAATTTCCCCGGAAGTTATGTTTAAAATAACATTCCTGTGGCTCAGCTCTCTGCCCCTTCAGTTGGTTCACACCTTTCCAGGTATATGATGCACAAAACTGTGTGTGAAACTCTCCTCAGAGATGTACCAGCACCTCTTGGGGCAGAACAATGATTTCATTTGTTTCACTTCCAGGATAATGTTTGCCTTTTTCAAAAAAGCAAAACACTCTTTTTACTCCCATTCAACTTGTGATCAACTATTAACCAGTTACTCATTATGCCTGGTGAGGTGCAATGTTTAACCACAATCACAGCACATGATTTTAATTCCTTTTGAAACTGCACTGTTTGGCTGGATCTTGGAGGTCAAGGGATAGGTTTCCAACTTAAAATGTGCATCACTGTCTGATTTAAAGTGCAACAACAGATTCTTCAACTCTTCACTGTTTCTATCTACAATATTTGTATTACACATGAAATTATTAATTTAAAAATTCATTATTCATTAAAAAATTCTCTACTTGATATTGATTCAGAACTTGACAAGTTATTATTCTCTTATTTTCTTACAGTGATTTCATACCAGCTATCTACTATTGTAGGATTCTCTTCTTTCAGTCCCACAGGGATAAATATAGTCTATAATCATTAAAAGCTAATGCAGCTTCTGTGGGTTTTTCCATGCTATGTGGAAGAAATCCAGCTGTTGGGAAGATGCTGGGATCTGTGCAGCAGCTGATTAAAGTCCGAGTTCACACCAGGCCACTTCTAAGTACGTCAATGCAACTCTCACCTATCTAGTCCAGATGAGCTGCATGAATTGCTTGTCCATCCTCACCCACTCTGCAGTATAGTAGGCATGCTCTGTTTGTAAGGTAAATATAATCTGAGAAGAAATAGTTATAAATATTCAGACTGTTGTATTAAAAAAACCCAAACAACTAAGAATCCTGGAAAAACACACCTGTTTTGCTCCTGCCTTACCACCAGGCCACAGCAGTCAAACTAGAGCAGGTAGGTGGTTTTGAGGTTTCTCAGATCCTGTTTCTACAAACCCAGACCCTACAGACCCCTTCTACAAACCCTACAGACCTTTTCTAGTTACCAAGTCATAATCTCATTCATACATTTGAGAGCCCCTTTAACTGTCTGAAACACGTATCTGATATCTAGTCACTGAACTTAGTCTAGAAGTTCTCCCATTCATGACAGTGAAATGAAAGCTGTATTTTATTCTCTTTGGTAATGTTCAAAAGATGTCAGTGGCAGGAGTGTGTACACCCGCCTAGTAGAGATGAAATAAATAAATCACTCCTCCCCCCACAAAGACATTGCACTGTAAATGTCATTGATGGTGGCTAGAAAAATGCTGAAAAAAGATACACACTCATGTTCAAGTGGGTTGCCTTCCCAGTTCACTGAGGAAGTGTGGATAGCTTCCTGATCCCTGCAAGGATGCTTTGCATCCCATGACAGCTCCACAAGTGAAGCCTTCACACACTTCAATTGGTAAGCCAGTAAAGTTGCATGAGGTTGAATCCCTAAAGTGGAAGCTGGCAGAAACTGGTTTTGAGCAGATTCATCATTACAGAAATTTTCCTTTTCACAATTAACATTTTTTTCATTAGGTATAGGAACATTCAGGTCTTTTCTCTCCACAATTTCTCCTCTTGTGTACCTCCAACCATAAAATCTATTCAAGTA
The DNA here is from genome assembly GCA_026413545.1 of Cichladusa arquata. Lineage (NCBI taxonomy): Eukaryota > Metazoa > Chordata > Aves > Passeriformes > Muscicapidae > Cichladusa > Cichladusa arquata. The sequence continues at coordinate 75,548,397 of JAOTQP010000001.1, forward strand.
ACATAATATCCCCCTAGATGCTCAGTGCATTCATTTGCTGCTTGTTCACCATATGAAAAGTGTATTGGCATCCTGGAGTATATTCATGTAATTTCTTCCATTCATAACATTAAAATCCAGCCATTTCATTTGCCCTTATGTATAGAGTCCTTAATGGTAGAACATCTTTCAATATTCTTCTATTGCACTTGGCTTGCAAGATAGGGTTGTGCCCTATATAATCTATATGTGTATATAATTATATATACACATATATATATATATAAAATTTTGTATATTTATACATATGTATTATATATAACTATAAAAATACTTGGTGTGAACCGCCTGCTAACATATATGCATTTTATAAAAAATAAGTAAATAACCATACCTTCTAATTTTACATGTTTCTCCTCTTTTCAAGTTCCTGTTACAGGACAAATTTGCAAAGAAATAAAGCACATATAAATTCATACAAATATTATGTAGAAACAAAAGAATTGTGGGAAATGCCTGACTGCAATAGAGCCAAATTCTGGAGGGGTAAAAAAGACATTATAAGCCATACATCAGGTCCAAGAGAGCAGGTCAGGTAAACATCAGGTCCAACAGAAAAAACTGTCAGTCACCTTAAAAGCAATTGCTCAAACATTAAACCAAATTTGCATCCTAAAGACCTCTGGTTCAAACATGTGAACTTTGTTTTCATGCAACAATGCCCACAGCTTTGGCTCATTGGGCATCTCTGGAGTTGTTTTATGATCTGCTGCAGTTTTTGATTGGGTACATATGGTTTAGGGGGTTTTTGAAGCCTGGGGGCAGGTGTGGCAAACCATGGCAGAACTCCCCAGAAGCCCACTCCTGCTCTTGCATTTAATGTAACTGCCCTCATTGTTCTAGGTCAGATGTTGTGAGTGAAATTAGAATGGTGAGAAATTTTTATTTCTTTGCAAGGAACAATTATAAGAAGGTAAGCAATGAAGTCTATTAATTCTTCACATACTGGTGTCATTAAGCCCATGATACAATCGATCTTTAAAGATCTGTTACTTTTGTTTATATTAAATGGGGGGAAAGTCACCCTTGCTCACCAAAAACATTCACATTTTTTGAAGTTATTATGTATTTCTTCTCAGGATTTGTGAAGCTGTCGTAATCCACAGCCCAACAGGTACAACAGCCTATACATCTAGTGTCCTGCTCTGACTTGGACAGAGCACATCCCTAGGGCAACACTGCTGGTTTCACAGTAAACAAGATATGAATTTCAACTAACTGTAAACTACAGGGAAACAGCTGTATTGCAACTGTGTAAAACATGCTGGGTTTGCTTTTCCCCCCCTCCTTGTCATGGTACAGCCATGGATTGTTATTAGTGTGATGGAGTCAAACTCCTTCCACCCTCTGCAGAGCAGTAACTAACACCAACTCCAGAGCAAGGCAGACTTACAGTAGGCTGGAACAAATTAATTCTGCCTGCAAAAGTGCTGCTCATTTGTAGGAAAAAAATAAAATAAAACAAAAACAAATAAACACACACTGCCCAAAAACATAGGCAAGTAGGTTAATTTCCTCCTTTTGTAAAAATTTAAACTTGTATTATGTAAAAATGCAAACTTGATTTGCAGTAAACTTCTGGAACATAGAATAAGGAGTGGAGTGAATCTTCTTTAAATGTGCAATCTCCTGTTGTTACACATTAATGTAATGGATAATTAAGGATTAACATATACAAAAGCCTATTGTTCCTGACCTGTGATCAGCCATAATCACCTGGCAGCGAAAATTGTCTCTGGAGAAAATGTCAATTAGATTTCAAAAGGCCAGGGTGCTGGGTGTGCTGCCAGGAGTGTTCCACGCCAGACCAGGTGTGTGTTTCCAGCCTTGTTGCACTTGAGTTCACACCAGGATCAGCTGGGCATGAGCCAACTCTGTGCCTTGCAGATGGTGCTGAGCATTCCACTGAGGATGCTCAGCCTCCTGGACCAGACCTGAGCTGGTCTGGGACATTCCCCTCCCACACGGGCACCCAGGCCTCAGCACTCGCTGCTTCACCTTCTATAGCCACTTAACTCCTTAGTACAGACAGAGACTATGGTTTATTCAAATGGGGTTTGCTTAAGCAACCACTCAGGCTAGTGAGCAGCTGCGTGAAAAAGTTTTCTGAAGTCAGCAAGGCTTCTTTGTGACTCACTCCTCACCATCCCAGTGCTAACAGCCCTTATTTGGTTGTGCATTTTTTAATGGTTGGATTGCTTTTTAATGGTGGCAAAGTCAAAATCCACCATGTTGGAAAACTCAGCCTAACTTGCTTTGTGGGACACAGAGGTTGCAACTCTGCTCAAGGAAGGAAATTTTTGGTGAAAGGGAACCTCAGTGGTATAACCAGATTTACCAACGAAGTGATGTTATTGTCTTTTTACTCAGTTACTGGAAACCAGACAGGATAATAGAAAAGGACCCATCTCACACCTGGAGTACCTGGCTGAGCAGCAAACAGCTTCCAGACACGAAACAGTATTGGGAATCAGGAATCATTTGAAGAGTGACAAAAACATGATGAAACCTGACAACTTCCAGGGAAATGGTGCGCATATTTTTTTACCTGTGCTCACATACATCTGGTTGTGGTCTTTTGCAATCCTCATGGCCAAATCTCAGCTGTAATACACATTAGATAAACCAAGTTTCTGCACTGATTTTATATTGACTACATTCAAATTCCATCTCACACCTTCTATACTAAGGCATAACACCATGGAGGTAAGCCAGTAATTCCTCTGGAATTACTTTAATGCATGTCAATTTTTGATGAAATCATGTATCAACTCTTTGGTATTTCAGGCCATTGAATTTTTGTATAGAAGGATTTTTTAAATGCAAATTTTGATTAATTCATACTCCCAGCACTTTTTCCAAAGATTTACACAAGTCCATGAGGCTCAGCACAGGCCAAGTCCTGCAGTGTCCATCCTGTCTTTCAAACCCTGCTCTCCATAATCACTGAAGCCCAAATGCACCATGCTGTCCCAGCATGTACAGACCCTTGCAGATCACCAGGATGAGCCAGGAGGAGCTTCAGACATTGGCTGCTCTCAGTTTGGGTTACAGTCAGTGTGGACAGACCGAGTCCAGAGTGCCTCCCATGCTGTCACAGCCTCTCTGCCTGTCCTTGCAGCACCACTACATGCTCAGTCTGTTTCATGAAGGACTCTGCAGCTCGTTCACAGGGCTCTGGTGCAGGATTACAGGCAGTCTGAGGTTGCCTTAGTGCAAATGGTAAGTTAGGAGGTTCCTACATGAAGTAATATGGTTCTGCCAAGACAAGATGTACGCAGTGTTCTAGTTTACATCTTGTCCCAGTCATTTAAAGACAGTGTTGAGACAGTCATACAAATGGATGTGGACAGCCAACTACAATATGTGAATTCACAAAGTAAAGCTTTGTGAAGGAGATTATGTAACTTTTCCTACCCAGCAAGGTTTTGAATGACACTGCAGTGAAAGGCAGCTGACTGACCTCTGGCCCTCTTCCCTTCCCTATGACCTGTGCATTGCTTCTGGAAGACAGAAAGACTGCATACAACTGAAGATTGTGACTTCTATTCAAATTCAATTATTCAGTAAATTCAATTAATATTTAGACATTTTTGAAAGATCCACATGTTCCTTAGCTGGAGGAAACAGACTCCTTATCATTGACCAAACGACAAGACAAATCAAAGAATTGAGGGTGCCTGAAGGTCACACAGGTAGGTAACACTTACAGGAAACCCTTGTGGTTTGTTGCTCAAGATTATTATTGTAAAAACTTATCTCTATATCTGCAACTTTTCCCAACAGATGTCCCAATTAAGCTGTTGTAAATACAAAGTAATTAGAGAAACAAAGCAAAGCAATTCTAGACACTGTGAGAAGATGGAAAATCCACAAGTTGAGATGTGTTACATTTGATTGCTTAATTATTAGTGACATAGATGTGCTAGTTGTCATCACATTGTTTGTGCTGCATCTGAACATCTAATCCCATCCTCGGGCCTTTCCTTCCCTAAAGCAGTGGGATCTTGCTGAGAAACAGCTCAATGCAGCTTGATCCAGCCAAACAGGAGAGAAGAGCTGGCTTGTCTCTCCTGAGACGAGCTGACGCAATGCCGAGGGGCCCTGGCACGACCCTGGCGCCCAGGCAGGAATGACTGCAGGGTTTTACCATCACACAGCCTGCAAAAATGACACACAGCCCTGTATCACAGGTGCCATGGTACTCCTTTGAGGAGAGCCCCCTCAGGGGTAACATCTATGGAAATGGACTGCAGAAGCCAGGAAGGTTCTGGATCAGATTGCGCCTAGCGGGACTTCAGAAATTGAAACGGAAAAAGCATTTTACTCCGCAAAGATATTTGCTGTGTTTGGCTTTATTTTTAGTTAGTCAAATTAAATAACCAGATAACAGAACAAAACCAATCATGTGTCCTGAAGATCCTAAGAAAACAGGTCTGTCCTGTTTGGTAGGACTTTAAATACAATATTGCATAATTCACAAGTGACCCAAACAAAATATTTCTCAGGAATTTTTGGCAACACTTTTTTTCTTGGTATTCACCATAGCAGGTAGAAAATAGTCAACCTCTAATCACCTATACAGCCAGTTACTCACTCCCCATGCACAGTGGTAGAGATTAGGAAGTGCAGACAGTTTAATAAATGAAAGGATGGGGAAAACAAAAGAGTAGAGGTAGACGGAAGTGTTGCACAGGCTCACCACCTGATGCAAACAGATGTCCAACCAGTCTCCAGGCAATGACCACCTTGGAAGACAACCCTCACTCCACCTCCTTCTTCTGCTAGCCCAGTTTTATTGCTAAACATGACTTTATATCATATGGAATATTCTTTTGGAGAATTCAAGTGAAATGTCCTGGATGTGACCCTTCCAAGCCACTTTTCCACCCAGCCTCTTCCATACAGTGTGAGAGCTGTGTGAGCAGAGGAAGTCTCCACATTGTGGGAACACTCTTCACCAATACCCAGAGCATGGGGGTAGAGCATCATACATACTGCTATGAAAAAATTCAATCTCTCCCAGATAGATCCATAACAATCACAAAGATATTTGAGCAGTTCTTGACTTGTATGAACTCTGTCATCTGCATTCAGATTGGGCAGAATTCAGCTGAGCCTTCTGCCCGAATCAAATGACCAAGACAGTGATCATTCACTACTGAATCATTCATTTCTACTTCACTTTTTCATCCTAGTCACGCTCAAAGGAGACTCTGGTATTACTTCTTACTGAAGTATTTTCCTCTAGAACTCAAGGTCAGGTGTCTATCAATGAGTTCTACATAGGACATAGTTTCCTAAAGCATTCTTGATCACAGTAGAGTTTCTCTCCTCAAAAATGTCACAGCATAAACTTTTCCATGGCAATGTTGCAAGTCTTCTTAACAGAATTTACATCATGGAATATTTTTATCTTCACCATGTGGCCACAGCAACTTCAATTATTAAATGTCTGTAGACTGTTACTTCTGATCTCCTTGATCTTTGTCTACACAGGTCATACTCTCCAACATAGACACAGGTTCTCTGCTGAATACGAGTCACATGACTACAATTTTTGTGCAGGAAATTATTTTTCCTAAACCATAATATTTTTTATTATTCAAGATCATGACAAAACAATAAAGTCTGCCAAATTCACACAGCTAAATCTAAAGAAACAGGATCTGTTCCTTTTTGATATTGGTCTTACTAGAATTTTATTGATTCATGCTGATCTAGAGCCCAAGGAAAAAAAACTCTTTCCACTGAATTTTTTTAAATTTCCATTCAAGCCTAAAATTCTTCAAAATATTCTCACTTTTCTTGGG
>JAOTQP010000001.1:75561458-75574289 GCA_026413545.1 Cichladusa arquata
GAAGGAGAAGGAGAAGGAGAAGGAGAAGGAGAAGGAGAAGGAGAAGGAGAAGGAGAAGGAGAAGGAGAAGGAGAAAGGGAATATACAAAGAAAATGATACACAATGCAACTGCTCACCACCCACAGACCAATGTCCAGGCAGTGGCCAAGCAGAAACCTCTGGCCAGCATTCCCTCTAGTCTACATATCGAATATGACATCCTGTGGTATGGAAAATCTCTGGCTACTTTGGGTCCCAGCTGTGCCCCCTTCTAGCTTCTTATACCCCGCTTCCTTCTCACTGGTGGGGTAGTATGAGAAGCTGGAAATTACATTTACTTAATGTAAAGGCTGCTGAGCAACAACCAAAACATCAGTGCAATATCAACATTAGTTTGAAAATGCTCCCACCAAATGCCACCAGGCATTTCTTCCACACAAAAATCAAAGATGAACTAGCTGCTGCTAAGTGGATATTATTCTGAGGGCACAGGTATCTTGAGGTATGAGAAAAAAATTGACGTCCCAGAATGGAGGGTCAGATCCAATCTGTATTAAAGGCTATGAAGAAGGGCTCTATGGTCTATGTGGATGCTCAATCTACTTGGGTTGACCTGGGGGGTCCTGGAAAGAAGCAATGTTGACAGAAAATACCCCATGTTCCCTTGGCTGAAGTGCCCACAGGGAACAAAGCACAAAACAGAGATACATCATGCTCTTTATCAAGATCAAGCCACTTGCTAATGCTTCATAAAGAGAAAACAGCCATAGAAGACAGGCTTTATCAGAGGAAGGACCATGCAGAAAAAAACACTCCTAAGGCCACACAGAACAATTAATATACAGTGCTGGAGGAGTCACTGTGACAAATGAAGCCAGGAGAACAAATACTTGGCTTAAAGTAGCAGATTTGTTTTCTAGTGTACAATTAATGTCATTATGAACTGAGACAAATGGGATAAAACCCAGCTGTGTATTCCTAGGAATACTGTCCTGACAATGGGATATATCTGGGAGATGGCTTCCTGTGGCCACATGAGATGACTGACCTGCAGTAGGGCCAGCATAGGTAGTAGTGAGGCACCCTTGTGTCTTGAAGGATACACTCCAAGAGAGGCAGCAGCCCCAAGTTATCATCTCCACAGCAAGTGAAAAAAAAAAATAGAAGCCAGGAATTTTGTCCCCAGCGGGCAAAGGTACCACTGATGAGGCTGCCAGCAGCATTTTACTTCTTGCCGAGCTCCTGATGCATTTCCATTCCCATCCGGGACCTCTCATTTGGGGAAACCTGTTGCCGCTGGCACTCCTGACCCTGCTCGGCAGGTGTGAACCGTGCAGTGTTTGCCTCCATCTAGCGGCACAGCCGGGCAAACTGCACCGCCTTTGCACCCTGCTGTAAAGTGTGTCATGTCTGCGAGCACGCAGCTGGGCAGGTACTACCACAGGTACCATCCTTGGGGGAAGTCAGGGACAGCAGCAAATTCAGCAAACAGGCTGCTGACTCTTCCCTCTTCTCTTTATCCCACTGTGTTCTGTGTCAGTTTTTACACACTCTCTAATACACATCTAGGTAACTGATGTTACTCACAAAGCATCTTGTCCCTCTTTTTCCATACCAAAGAAGAAATGGGTAACCACAGCATATTTTGGGTTGTTGGGAATTTTAATTTTTGCTTGCTTTTACTACTGATCTTTTAAATAAAAGTGTATTTAAATGTATCTTTGCTGTTCCAGATAGTGCAACAAACAGCAAATGAATTCTCAAATGTGTTAACACTTCCAGTGTTTGACCATACACATGTAAAGGATAATCTCTACTCCTGTACTATCTAGAAAAGCTATTATGGGGACTCGCCCAGTCATTTAGGTACCCTTAGCCCATTCCACCAACACAGAGTGATATTCTAGGAGGCCAAAATCAATACCTGCTATACCTGGTATTAACAAGGGAATAAGATCTCAGAAAAATAAAATTAATGATACCAGCAGCATTAGCAATGCATATTAAAGCTGTCACACATAAGAAGTTCACAGATATGTGATGGGAAAGACTTGATGAGGTGCAAAAGTGTAAGTACACCCTGTCCCAGTAATGTCCTCTTGATTTTTTCTTCACAGTGTTAATTGCAAACATAATCCCAAATCTTTAATCTTCAAATTTAAAGAATTTTAAGATGCCTTTTTCTTTTTTGTTTTATAAAATTATATCTTCAGCAAAACCTGCCTCAAACAGGATGCTCTTAATGGCATCATTATGGTGTTTTCAGTTTCAGCAATGCACTATTTCAGCAATGCCATTTCCACAATGGAAGTAGCGCCATTGACATCAATGGAATTATTTTTGGTTTATTTATTAGAGTAAAAATGTTGGCAAATGACTAGAGAAAATCTTATCTGTTTTGGCTATTTTTACAGCACAAGGAACCACCACAAGGCAGAGAGATATGGATAATCACTGTTTGTTGGAGAAGGCTGAGGAAAATTATTAAGGGGTGAAAATTGTTACTGTTTTCTGTCAGCCCTAAAATTAAAGTTTACAGACAATAAAATAAGAATCATAGAGAGAATCAGCAGGCTGCTCAGGTATATAGAAAAATATGGAAGTCTATCCACATCAGGAAGACAGAAAAGATTAGAGGTCTACTTGTCCACATGGAATGATCTGACAGAGCTGCTGTACTGTGTGCAGTGAGAGAGTCGGTACTTCTTGCATCTCAAAAAGCAACACACTCCCAGTTAAATGTTGTGGAAGACTTTAAAGGAAGAAGAATGTACATTTCCACATAGCAAGTAATTTAGTTGTGGAATTCATTAACACTGTGATGACCCAAATTCATAAATGGAATTTGGAAGGTTTAGCTATATTTATGTAGCCTAACAGCTACTAACATGAGGGTATGGTGGCAAATGTGGCTCACTGTTCTGCTGAATACCAAAGGAAGAATCCATCTAAATTTACCCAGTTGTGCTAACATTGCAAGACTTATGATAGGGAAAAGGAAGCACCTTGCCTACAAAGGCTGGTTAAGGATTGCATCTAACATTTTAGTGACTGTTTCACATTAGAAGATCATGTGGATCTGCTTATCTACCCAGACTTCAAGTTCTTTTCAGAACCACGGTCCCACCAGCAAGGCACACCACCCTGTTCTAAAGGCCATAATGAAGCTGAAAGGGATCTGTATTACTACTGTGGGCTTTCTCTAGATGAGTTCTTGCCTCAAAGCAGAGATATCTAGGAGCAAAGTAAGGTGGGGCCAAAAAGCTAGTTTGCATTCAACACCAATCGACACAGTTCAGGCATGAGTTACAGAATACAGTATGAGTAAGCATACTCACAGGAATACCCAGAGCATAGGAATGCCATTTCATTTACTGATATTTGTGCAAAAATTCCAAATGTAAAATTGAATCTCTAATGTTAAATGTCTTTTATCTTCAATCACAGGACAGTGTCACAGTTGTGCTCCTCATTGCATAATACATTTGACAATTTTTTCAAGTTCAACCAGTACTCTGAAATGAATGGTTCCCCAATATAAAAACAATTTATTTATTACAAAAATGAGATTTGTAAAAGATCAAAAACAATGTTCTTGTCATTAGTGATTGGACACAGGATCAGGAACAGCCTGAATCGGTACTGTCTCCTCTTTCCTTGGAGGGAACCACTCTCTTTATAATCATAGCATTTATGCCTAGCAGAGCCTTTATTTCTCATGATGTTTATAACAACAACTCACAACAGTTAAGGATGAAAGGGAAAAAAATTGCAAAAATCACTAAGAGACTTCCTAGTGTTACTTTAATGCTCCCAATGCTGCTCTATTATTGAATATTTGGGGGAATATGTACTATGAACTGACATTGCTTTGAAGTAGAAAAGTATATAATAATGGTGCTGTTGTTGATAATTCGGCTAAGCAGAGACATTTTTGCCTCAAAATTCTTTTAATATTTTCTAGAGGTTCCAAATATGGATGGAAAGAGCAGTAGAAGAGGTGGGAAAGAATCATAATGAGCTGAAGAATCGTTTTAACTTTTTCTCTGTGGTTATTTTCTTTATTCCTACCTTCATTGTCAGAAATAGGAATGAGGATTGATTCTTTGCATAAAAAGATTTAAGCTTTTACCTCCTGGGAGTGAAAAGCTAGGTAATAATTTGAGAAGTCAAAATGCTGGCATTACTCTAATACTGGCACAATATTCTTTTAAGTGTGCCCTAACTTTGCAAATAAAACTAAACCACTAAGAGTTCTCCTTGAGATAATTTTCCAAACCCTTAGGTGATCATCCAGTCCTGATGCAAAAAGATATGATTTTAATTTAGCAATGAGTAGAATACTTTATGATAATAAGAAATATGATCTAGGAAGAAATCACTTCTCTTACTCATGTTTGCTATGGTTATGAAGCAGAATGTTTGTATCATATCACTATCAGGCTACTTCCATAGTTCCAACAGCTCAGAGTTCATACACATTGCAAATCATCATCAAGAGGATGGGTAATTCATGGTCAGTACTATCCACTGAGCTATTTGCTCCCACACTACGATGTCTACAGCGCAGAAATGTGGATGTGGGATGCTCTGCACACACTCCCTGCATGTAAAGTGAGGAATGAGACCATCTATTTGGAAGTGTCTGCCAACTATGCAGATCTAAGATGCTTGCCAGGTCAGCTCAATCATTTTCCCATGTTCTCTGATACAACCTTTAGAAAAGCCCATGCAAATTCTAGCCCCCATAACACTGCCCATCTTCATATTCTCGTTCAACCCTGGGTTTCAACAAAAAGGTGCTTAGGAACCCAGCACACCTATCACCTAAAGCACTAATCCTAACCTTTGCACACTGTCATACTGAAATTTTTATTACCCTGCTATCTCTTAGCTCTAATTTCTGTTGTAAATCTTTCAGTTGTTAGCTGTGCTTTCATCACAAATATATGGTACCTAAAATGATTGGCCCTCAGTTCTGTTTGTTTGGCCTACTTGTTTTTACAGAAGAGGAAGCAGTAAAAAATAATATTTGCCCCTTTCCCACAAATTAATTACATGTTAAAAGTAGTACCTTGGCACCAGTTTATTAAATAATCTAAAGGATCACCTAGAAAGAACTTCAGTGTGTTTGCCAACCTGACATTCCTCCAGGCACCTGTAGCTTCTGCACTTCACATGTAAACTGTTGCCACCATATCTATTTGAATAAAATATATTGCAGTGCAATCGACTCATCCATTCTGAGAATACCACAGTTTTTTCACATCTTCAATCCCATGTATCACTCATGAGATCAGTTTTCTTTTTCCAGCAAACGTTGCAAAGAATCTGCATAAAAGTAAACAGAAGTTTTATAAATCAAGCCTTAAGTGCCTAAATGTATTTTTTATTTCAAGGAGTAATTTAAAGAGTTGAAGAAGAAACACCATCTGGTAATTCACAGCCACAGATGCTTTGGAGTGTACCTGCTTCAGCATGGGCCACAATCCCTTCCATAATCACTGCCATAGGCTCTTCAGGAAATGCTCTACTGGGAATTTGGCCATGGCCACAGGTGTTTTGAGGTGTCCTGCTCTTGAATGGATCATCCACAGGTCAGTCCCCTCAATTTGAGTTCCCACTGGAGTTCCAGCCTGTCCAGCACAGCAATACAGACAGCAGTGATGCCCAGGCCATCTGCCAGCCCAGACACATTTCCCTTGCTGTTATCAAACTGTTCTCAGGCTCAGCAACCAGATGGTAAACAGCACAACACTACAGCAAGCAGCAAAAGTAAAAATCAGCCATCAGTGAGCACTGGGCTCTAATATACAGTCAGGTAAGCAAGCACAGTGGCCTGTCAATCAACAGCTAAATAGCAAGAACAGCTATGAATTCAATCTCGCACATTCCAATTAAATCTGTCATTATCTCAAACCCTTCGAGCCCTCCATTAAGTGCCAAAAAGGACTGTTGTCATTTAACCTCAGAGGATTCCCAGAAATTTGTGTCAGCAAACGACTTAAATGAAAAAAGTGAGATTAAGAGATGATGGATGTACAAGCAATCGGAGTGAGAAGTTCAGATATTTGCAAAAGCTGTCTCAAAGTACCAAGAGTTACTGATGGAAAACAGTTTCCTGTCATACTCATTTTTGCCTTCTTGAGTCCTGCAGCACATTTTTTCAATTCAGGACCAAAGTCAGATATTTCACCCTCACTGGTTCAGGAGAATGTGCTTTGTGTCATTGTTACAATATTGGCCCACGTGTGCCAATATCGTGGTGCTCACAATGAGCAGTGTATCAAAACCCCAAACGAGTTTGCAGCTCACAAACTGTTAATTCCCTTAAAGGTGACCCAATTTGTCAAACAAAATGATGGCCTGACCAAACTACTTCCAGTATAAATATTTCTTCTTACTATTATGGTAGATTTGAGCAGAAGCAGAAGCAGAATCCTCTGGAATCTAAAACATTTTACAAAATGAAGACTCACATTCCAGCATATTGCAGCAGTGACCTAGTTCACATGCATTTTCATAGCAACAACAGACACATCTGCAGTCTTTGCTTAAAAGACATCAGTCATAATTACTATCTGGAAAAGGATCAGTTAAAGTGGACGAAGGCATTTAAAGACGATCAATACTGAAAGCATGGAATTCTATGACAGCATAATTTACAGATTTTTCAGCTGCTAAATCACAAACAGTATTTCTTGAGTTCAGAAACAGTTTGGTCTGTGTTTTATACATCAGGACTGATTCATTTTCTTGACTGTTTTTCCTCAACAGAAATAAGAACAAAGAAGAACACATATGAAACTTACTAGAAATTCCATCTAATTTCAAGATACTCAATAACATTAAAATTAAAAAATTAGGAAAAAAAGGAATAAAGCTTGGCAACCCTGTAGTTGGAGACAGCTCAATGCTGCCTTCCTTGAAATGCATTGTTACAGAGTGCTAGGCTCTTAATTAATACATTCAAAAGTTAAGAATTCTTTGTAGCTGATCTAGAAATTTTGGGTATTTAAAAATAACAATTACATATTTTACTAATCACCAAATACTTTTAAATGAAGCAAAAAGACTGCAAAGTGAGATTATTAGATAAGACAGGGAGCAATGCATTGGTCATAAAAAAAATTTATACAAACATTCTTTTCAAATAGAAAAAGAGAAGTCTGAACATTACAGACAGGGATAATAGTGAAGATCAGATAGAATAAGCCAGGCTTGGCAGAGAAAACATCATCTTGGGAATTTTTGAGTGCTTTAACTGCGGAGTTTTAATGTAGCTGATTTTTTAAAATAAATTTTGTAGTTTTCTGGACCTTCCATCAGCCCTGGCTCCCCCAGTGCTGAGATGGCTGTGTCACAGTGGTCAGAATGTTGGCAGTAGCTGTGGCAAGGGCCACAAGCCATGCCTTTGGGTCAGTGGGAGGAGGCAGAGTTCAGCCTGTGGCACATGAGCTCCATGCAGACATCAGAACAGAGTCATTTTCAAGTCCACAGCTGGGATGTTTTCTTCTCTGTCTCTGTAAATTTTCACCTAAGGCTGTTAAAGGTAAACACTTCACTGTCTTGCATTTTTTTTCCTAAAAAACACTCACTGGGCATGGAATTCCCTATAGATTCATTAATATGAACATGCATATGGCTGCTATTCTGGATTTATTAATTGCAATATAACCATATAGTCCATGAAATCCAGGACAGACTTTATTAAACAATTAAATAGTTTTCCTCCAATATTTTATTATATAGATTTTAACCGTCTTCCAATTCTCAGAAACTCATAAATAAAAGTCAATGACAACAAGACAATACTGGGATCTTATAAAAATATATTGGTAACTTTCCAAAGTCATGGTACAATCAAAGTTTTGACATAGCATATAAGACAATCTTTTATGATTCAGGTGTTTCTGCAGTAGGTTATGTCATGAGAGCTAGAACAGCACTCTTTTAATTCCTGATTAGTTGAATCTTATTTGCTATCTTTCTATAATTATTTTAATTTTTATTTGAATAAAAAGAATAACGGAAATATTTGAACAAAAGAGATTGCTAGTTAGATAATACAATACAACTAATGCATAGGAAGAGAATACTGTCTAGAGGAGGCTCACAGACTTACATTGGGAATGTAACTATCTGTTGTTTTCTTTCCTTGCCCTCTGCTATGATTTTTCAAGGCACACCTCTCCCAGAAATGTCAATGCATAGAAAAGAAGTGCATAAACGTCATGTTCTTCAAAGCCAAGTGTGACACCCTCATGTCACTCAAAGTGTTGAGAAAAGAGACAAAACATAGAAGGATTGTTGTGAAAAGATCTGTCAGATAAATATCAGTCATGTTTCCAAACCACACTCTGAAACAGCTTTTTATCTTTTCAGTTGCAAGGGCATACCAATCTGTAAGATGACACATACTATAGCTCCTAGTAACAAGCTTACTTAACAATTGTTAAGTAATTGTTCCTTGACAATTGTAAAACAAGCTTAACAATTGCACCAGACCCAATCAGACTGGGTTCAGGATTTTGGATTATTTGAATTTGGTCATTAGGATCAGTGCAAATAGAGGCCAGAAGAAGTAACAGAAAGACTTAATCATATTCAACTAAGAGCATCCATCCCAAAGCAGAGTTTACCTGGCCACCTTGTCAGAGCAATGCACCTATTTGTATTATCAGCTCCTCTGGACCCTGACAAGATCAGAAAAAACTTGTTGTCCCACTTATTTTTAAATAACATCATCATTTAATATTACTTTGTTAATAGTTATTATAATAATAGCTATTCTTATTATATCTACCATTTCCTCAACCTGTGTGCTTGCTCAAGGAATGAAAAGTAGAAATCCTCGCCAATATCAACACAATATTCAGCTGGGGAAAAAAGGACAAGTATTATTTTCCAGAATATACTAGAAACAGAAATATAAAGGAAGTACAATTTTTATTGAATTATCTTCTGCAAACTCTTCAGTCCCTATTTGAAACAATTTTCTGCCTAATTTTTGATTTTTTTTTCCTCCGTAAATGGCCTTGATGTCATTAATTTTCCAGCAGGTTTGCAATGAGAACATTTTAGTGTCTCTGGAACATTTTTTTCACAAAAAATAACACAGCAATATATTCATAACAGGCATGGATGAATGAATAATGGAAACAAAGAGAGCACTAGGATCCTCCTCCTTCCCAAACACAAGAGAAGAAGAAACACAAAAGTTTAAAAAGTCAGTGAGCATAAGCCAGCCTCAGCTCCAGTACAAATACAAGAGATTTAAATATTCCTTGCAAGAGCAGTAGTTATGCATGACTTGTAAAGGCCAGAATTAGGGCTCAGGCTCATCTGGGCTGATGAAACAGTAATAATGCAAAGGCAAACCAACAGATTGGTAAGAAAGGATAGTTTTAACAATGAACACTCTAAGGTGCTGATGCTTCATGTGGGCACTGATTCTTAAAAAATATGGTTTATCCTGGTTATGTCAATATAATTTTGAACTTAATTCCTTACTTTTAAAAAAAATTGTATGAAGAAATCCAGATTTGCTAATGGTCTGGATTAAGGAGATTGACACTTTGGTCAAACTGTGTTCTTATCTCTCCTTCTACAAAGCTCTTTTGCATTGCCAAGAAGCAAGGATTAAGGCTGCCCTTGCTAGTATTCCGGCAAAACATGTTGCATGTCCCTGTCTTTTCCTGATTGAAATACTTTGTTGTAAGCTAGCAGTGTTGTTCTAATTCTGGAATCTAAGAATATAAAAATTACATGGGATGTGAAGCAAGGTGTCATCTATTATGTTTGGAATAAAGTATTTTGGGGTGGAGAATAAAAACTAATTTAAAAGTGGGTTCTGTACAGAGCAGACATGAAGCTAAGTACAGGCTGGGAGTGACTGATCTGGTTATAACCTAAATTAATGTTCCTTGAGAGAGTAAGGCAGCTCATCAAGTTTGTCAGCTAGGAGAGATGACAGATTATAGAAGTGAACTTCCATGGCACAACAGTGGGTTACTAGCTGATGAGATGTACAGAAAACTGCAGTGCTCTTAAAACTTTTACTGATCAAATACTGAGTCTGCAGTTTCGAACACTGACTGCAAATGGTACTATGGGTTCCCAGGTTTGCCTTTGTAGGTTTTTCCTGAGGACCAGGTTTCACACGTGAATAAAAATATTTTTCCTTCTTCAAGCTGGATATTTCTGGTTTTTCATTGATCAGCCTTGTGAATTAACCCTATGCTGGACCTGTTTTTTTGACCTTCACCATCTTCCCAAAGCTATTTGAATGTCTCATGGATAAAATGAATTGGAGATGTTTATGTTTAGGATGTTTAGGTTTTTGATAATTCTGTCGTGAGGCTTTAAATTTTAATGCTTGTATGAATGTCCTAGCAGTTACACATCTACCTCAACAGCATAAGAACAACTCTTACCAATCAAGGACATTCCTCTAAGAGGTCAGATCGTACCTCTGAAAGAACTGCCTTCAGGCAGTTCCTGTCAGGGCTCTGAGTGCTCTGGCAAGCCTAAACTGGTAATAACAAGCTCTGACCAACCTCACCTGTGACTTCCATGCACATGTCTCTGCTCAGTCACCCAGCAGCTGTATTTCAGCTCTTGTCTGAGCCTTCAGTCCCTGCCTGAGCTGCAGCACTGCTGTGCCTGTCCCCAGCTACCCTGATTTAGACTGGTTTTGCTGAAGGGACTCCAGACTGACAAGGTTCTAGCCTTATATCGTGTCCCCTGGAATGACATTAGATCTATGACACAGCCTTGTTTCTAAGCCCTCTCCTGCTGTTCCTTCCCAACTGACTCCCAGGATCAGGCTCATCACCTTGACCGGGGCTGCTGGTGAATCCTGTAACTATCACCATCCTGCCCTGCTCGGGTCCTGTGGAACTGCACCAGGTGAGCTCCTGTGGTTATCCTCAGCATCTCATTCTCACTGCTCCCTGCCATTGGATATCATACAAAATCGGGGGCGGGGGGAAGAGTCCTCTCACCAATCTTATCTTTATGTGGGAATCTATATGGGAAATCATTATTTACACCATATACCAAAAGTGCATAGTTACTCCTACTAAATTTTCCAAGAATGTTTCCTTCACAGTGTAGGAACAACTTGCAGCTACCCCAACACTATGCCAGAAATTCATCTCCCACAGAACAACAAACACCAAAATGAAACAAAACCAAAAGCAATCAACACAAGAACTTCCAGCACCTCTGCCTTTACACAGCAAAGAGCCTGTGCAATTGTGCAACGTGCCTCAGTGCCTGCTAGCTTCTAGGTTAGTTACACTCTTATCTCCCACAACTACTCTTTGCTACATCTATCTTAACTACACTTTTCCTGCAGGTACACAAGTTAAGCAATGTCAATTAGGATATTCCTAAATAAATTGTTTCCAGTCTGATTAAGCCTGCTGTTCACTGGAGTTATGCAAGAGCTGAAAGACTTATATATGTTAAAGATACAGATATATCTTATATATAGAGATATATCCTGTAAATGGATATTAGTTGAATAAAACACGTTTGTTTTTTTTTCTCACTGTATACTTAGTAACATATGGATTACTAGTATTTCTAAGCTTTTCTGGAATTAGGCTAGCTGAAGATACTAGTCCTACAGCCATCATAAAGAAAAACTTTGGAGGATCATCTCAGAAATTCACAGTAAAAAGGTGCATACTGATCCTTGGGTACCTTAGTCATGAAAATCACACAGGAAACTCTGCAGAACAAAAGCATAAGAGAATGCTGGAAGTATAATGCATGCAGCTATTTTCAATGAATGCAGACTGAGGGGCCTAATTAGGCTAGAATTAAAAAAGAATAAAATATTTATTCACCATTTTAGTTCACCACTCACTTGCTGAGACTTACAGAGTAGTGCATGTCTGTCTGTAGGGAAGTGAGCTAGGTATCACACAGTACCAGAGTACAGCTTCACAATCTGCCTGGGAGCTCTCAGGTGAGGGAGGCACTTCAGCCTCTCTGACTCAAATATGCAGCTTAACATGGGAACACCGTTGTGCTGCAGTGAACATAACTGTAGCAGTACGTGTGAAATATTCTACCGTGGCTTTGCTGCTGATCCTTAATTACCCAGAATTAAAAGTAGTTATTTCCTCTGATAAATATTTTTCAAGTTGTTTTCACTTTTAAGAAGATATTAACAAATTCCCTTTACAAAATAAATTCCCAGCACCACTTTTATGTTAGAAGTGCTCAGAAAAACTTGAAAGAACTGAACACGACTATTCCCTTTCACTTTTTCCCTATAGCCTTTGTAGTCGGTTTCACAATTTCCCGGGTATGTCGGGAAATTTCAGGATGCTTCCACGGCACTAGCGCTGGTGATTTAAGAGCGTCCAGCGGCTGTGACAGACAGCAGCGCGCACACGGACTGAGCAGCGGCCCCTCGGGAAGGCATGTGCAGTGAATCCAGGCGTTGGTTAGGTGGATATGATTAGCAAGGAGGATAAATTCACGCAGTTGAGGCTCTGCTGGCAGATGTTGAATGGTGTTTGGAAAACAGACAGAAGAGGTAGTCTGACATCGCCAGCCGTGAGCGCTGTAAGCAGGCGGCGCTCCAGGAGCTCGACCCTGTTCCACAGGTGCTCACAGACCGCCAGAGCGGCACTCGGGTGTCACCTCCGTAGCACCTGGTGAAGCTCACACACCTCCGCGCTTGCTAGGTGCACTCTGCCTTCCAGCTAAGTTTAAGAGGTTGTAACTAATTGGGGCTTTGGAGGAGCCAGAGCCTTGCAGCTTTTGCTGCCCTTTGCTGGCTTTTCAAGGCTCAGACCTGGACCTGGAGTTATCTCACTGCAGGATGTTAG
>JAOTQP010000001.1:75575261-75604745 GCA_026413545.1 Cichladusa arquata
GGCTGTGCTTGGGGCGGGGGGCTCCGGGCTGTGAGGGGCCGCTCCCTGCCCCTGTGGGGCTGTGCTTGGGGCGGGGGCTCACGGCGGCGGTGCGCATGGGAGAGCCGCTCTGCTTTGTGGCGTTTCTGTCCGGCGCTCGCAGCAGTGCCCCTTTGTAGTGGTCGGTTCTAGCAAATGCACAGCCTTGTGCCCTGGCTCAGAACACCACAGTCAGGGGATCAGCACTGACAGGGGCTGAAATAAACCAAAAAACATACAGGTCTGAGCGGCCGGAGTTGCCTTTTCAGAAGATTGAGGTGTCCCATACGGTGCCACCCAGTTTTCCAAAGTAAAGAAGCAGAAGATGATGGGTACTGGAATTAACTTGCTGTAAATTCTGCTGAGGAATCTCAGTCCAGCAGTGTTAATATGCTGTTGTTTAATCTGGTGAAGTTGTAATATAAATTGATTTTAAAAAAACAGAATGAGGAATGTAAACAGCTTTATAATTGCCCTTCCAAAAAGAAGGTCAAGTTCTTTTTGAAAAGAGTTTACAGGTAACCTTTTCATTGCTTTGCTAGGATCTTATGGCCTGCATTTAACAACAATAGCCTGTGATTTCATGTGATACAAGAGCTGTCTTCTATCATGCTGCTTCCTGAGTGCAT
This sequence comes from Cichladusa arquata, assembly GCA_026413545.1. Taxonomy (NCBI): domain Eukaryota; kingdom Metazoa; phylum Chordata; class Aves; order Passeriformes; family Muscicapidae; genus Cichladusa; species Cichladusa arquata. The sequence continues at coordinate 75,575,909 of JAOTQP010000001.1, forward strand.
GTGGTGATTTAACTCAGAGTACAGTCACTGCTGTTTCCTGGGGCAGGGGTGATCTCGTGTAACTCCTGAAACTCAAATTAGTCCTTCCTCGCTATGTGAATTGGTTGTCTGATATGTTGAAAGAAGCTGTGCCCTTTTAAGGCTCAGTTTAATGTATCTGTTGAAATAGCTTTTTTTCTTCCCCTCTGTCCACTTAGAAACTTCCAGAAAGTTCTGCTGAGATTTGTGTTGATTTCAGCAGAAGTTTGTGATTATCTAATCAACACTACAGGAGGAAGTGTGAACCCCATCAAAATACTCTGATATGCAAAAAGTGAAAGTGGCAGTAGATGTGTCCTCACTCTGGTTAATATTTTTGTGCAGACTGGTTATTTCAATATAATGCTGCTCTTTTACTCTGCTGGACAGTTTATTTCTATGTGTCAGTCAAGTCAGTGGAAGAAACATCACCAAAATAATATGATTTAGAAAAAATCCGTCCCAGTATTATATAAAATCCATCTGGCTTCCTGGTACCTGAGTAAGGAGAATCCCCTCTCCCTGTCAGGAAGAGGCCCCCACCCCCTTCCTGCTGTGTTGAGAAAAGATAGCTAGTGACATCTTCCAAGAATTTACATGTATACAAAACTACTCACAGTAAAAAAATCAGCAGCAGCAGCAGCCTCCAGGCCTGAAAAACAGGCATGATATTTTGATTATGTGTATCATCTTCTCTTAGAATATGTTATATTCATGTTGCTCTAACATCTCTGCTTCAACCATTCAAACACCTCAACTCATCCTCATCTGGATTTCTTAGAAATTACTGAGCAAATGGATGATCTTTCTGATGGACTGCACATTGTCAGTGCTTCTGTACTTTTAAGGTTTTAAACCAATAACAGCTGAATCACTTGGGCATGAAACTCCCCTCTGTGCCTGCCATGCATTAAGCTTGAAATGAAAAAATGCCCAGAGAGAATTTTATATATGACTTTTGACATGTCCCAAAATAGATGTGTAAGGCTGTACTTAGTAAAAATGAGGGTTTATATACTAGCATTTTCTGCTGCATAACGTTTAGCTACACTAGACATAAAGTGTGTGAGTCTTTAGAAATGAGTTTATCTTTCATGTGAAGATTGGAGTAAGCAAATCGACCTTTGTCACACACAGGTAGTCGAATGACTATTGCCATTCATTTGTGCAGGTTTCTTCTGCCATGGTTCAGCTATGGAGAATAGTAATTTCATATGTGTCTAAGCTGGAGACTACAGATTCCAAATATGAATGTTATCCACTGTGTTGATTTTTGCAGGACGTGGCAAAATCAAGTCCATTTAACATCCTGTCCTTTTCATTTTTAGCAAGTATCAAAGCTGTCACTGTTGCTCACCCTGTATGTATTTAACACACAAGCACAAATCTTCAGTCTCTGCCACTTCAGAAAGCCCAAGTGGAATAACTGGACTGATTTTGCCCTTTTGAAAGTTTGCATATCCAAATTGTCTCCAAATCATGACTTTTGATGCACTAGAGCAACAAAACCACAAGAGGCCCTGAAAGCACTCGAAATGCCAGACTCTGGCAGGGGCTTTCACAGGAAGCACACTTGCTTTCAGATGCAGCCCAGCCAGCCACAGTTCTGTGGTTTTTTAGCTGCATCTGCACCTGACCTTAAACAGAGCAAAACAGGGTTGTGAGACAAAAAACATGTTGATCCTGCATCTCTGTCCTTTTCCAGTATGTGGTGCTCTGGTCCAGTTTTAAGTTGTTGGTTCCCTTTAAGCGTGAAAAATGAAAAGAAGAGATCCTTTCTTTCTGTCCCATCTCTTCTGGGTCACAGGGAGAATAAACCTCAGCACAGAGTTTCTCTGCTTAAGATTTATAGGCCCAATGTTGCAGCTGATACTGTGGCCCCAAGAGCTGTGCTTCTGCTCCTGCACAGGATGCTGCAGCTGGCTGCCAGCTCTCTCCCCCCTTCCTTCCTGTACAAACCCGTGTGTGTCCGTCCCTGGGTCAGTGTGGATTTATAACCCTTGCACTTCTGCTTCCTGGAGAAGCCAGAACCACTCCCTGTTTTGCTTTGGGACAGTTGAACTGTGAAGCCTGTGGTCTGGGCTGGGAGGTTCTACTTCAGAGCCATCACTGCATAAAAGCTGTTGTGCTTTTTACTTTGCTTAACCCAGGAGTCCTTTCTGCCTCTGTTTGAAGTCTCCTGCTTGCCACTGCAGTGATACATGCAAATTCAAAGGCACAGTCTCAGGATAGAAAGCACTTTGGGCATAGCATCATTCTAAGATGTTCTTTTATCTCCCTTGCCCCATTCACTGCCATGTGTTCCAGTGTGACATATGCTTATGCACTAAGAAGCTTACCAGTGTTTGGGTTTGTTTAAGAAGGAAAAAAAGTAAGCATCTTTTAAGCTGGATAAGGTCCTTGACATCTTTCAAGGTGTGCAGTTCAAGCTGATCTGAACTAAACTAATAAAGTCCTGCCTTTACTTCCACCTCTATTTCCTGCCCCTCTCTTTCAGCTAATTATATATGGAACCCTTTCTGCTGGTTAAAAAATTTCTCTGCAAAAAAAAAAAAAGCATTGTGTGCTGTTGAAGAGGGACGTTTTGTGGTGGCTTAGTGATAGTTGTTTAGTGTGGGGGAACTTGCTGTGACATAGAACAGTTTTTGCAGGATTGAGTCCCCTCTGGAGAAGCTTAGTTTATTAGTGTCCCATCTTTTTGTTTGTTTTCCCTAAGCTCCTTAATTAAACAGTGTAACGTGCCTTGCAGTGCTGCCCTCAGTCTTGATATTGCAGGGATGAGGTGCAGTGAGTTATTTTGCCATTTTTATTTGCCAACTTCACCATTTTGAGATCTTGACTAAGGTTTTGTAAGCACAAAGAAAATGCCCTATTTCTGTGATACTCGGTTGAGGTTTGTCTTTTACACAATATTAGGTGGTCAGAACTAAACTGCTTGGCAAAGGCAGAATCCACAACTGATCCTCTTGTATGTGTGAATGCCAGTCTATTCATTTTCTGTGGTTTATCTGTAAACTTTACTACTTCTTTGGGGGGTGTGATCCTTTCAGTCCCATTCCCCACCTGCCAAATGCTCAGTGTATGCATTAACGTGCCCTTAGTCCCAGACTGCATAATGTAACTTTAGTGGAGTTAATTGTGTTATCATGTTGTCCGTGTAGGGGCAGAGCAAATGCCTATCTGCCTGAAAAGGCCTGGCAAACTTCAGGAAAAGATTTAAGTGAGAAGTTCTTTCTCTTCTGCTGTAGGTGACACAGGTCAGATGTTATTACTGAAGGAAAGTGTCTGATTTTTTTGCCTCTTTGTGTCTCACTCCATCTCAAGGAAGATAAAAACTTGGGATGAGGATGATGGAGAAGATAAAACAGAGGATGGGAGGAGTTCATTTGGTGGTTGGGTAGTATAAATGGTGTCACTTTTAATGTGCTCAGAGCAGGCTGTTGTGCTAACATGCTTTTATATCATCATTGTGACTGACTCCTGTCCATGGTAAATTAGTCATTTATATGCCCAAAGCAAGTGGCAGATGCTATACCTTATTTTGTTATTCCACCTGAAATGATCTTGTTATTCTTGCATTTTTTTAATGTAGGTAATGAAGTTGTGAACAGCACTAAAGATGTGAACAGCACTACTCCAATTCCAGGCAGTGGGTTGCCAGGTAATACTTTTGGCATTTCTGTTGCTGTTCCTCAGTAGCATCAAGGAAAGCAATGTGTACTATTGTGTGCCTTAAGCTGTCTTGTAATAATTTGCCCTTTATTTTATTTTATTGAATTGTAAGCAGCTGTAGCGCAGAAGGGAGGTACTCTGATTGTCACATCTATTCTGGGACAACTAAAGATATTTAAGGGAAATGGTAAAACACAGTTCAGTTCTCATATCCTTGGGTACCCCAGAGCAACAGAGAGAGTAGAAATAAAATGGGAAAATATTGCATATAGAACTAGAAACATCTGACAATATCACTTTACAATTAAAAGGAGAACCAAGAAGTCTGCTAGATTAAAATTCAGTGATCTTCAGATAAAGGCAAGGCATTTTTTCATTTGAGTCATTTTTGCCCTGTACTACAGTCATCTCATTTGCTGTTGGCCAACAGCAAATCTGCTCGTTAACTCACTGTCTTGTGTTAATTGCAATACTGACTCACACCCAAATTCCAGGCAGTAGATGTGGCTTCTTTTTACCTGTATGAACGTGCAGTCCACACCCAGAGCTGTCCCAGGACTGCAGAACTAAGCACTTACAACCTGGGGAAAACTCAGATGTGTTCTGGTTACAGTATTGGGCCTGTGTGGAAAAGATTTAACCCCAAGCATATCCATGGCTTCTGGTGGGATAAAAGTCAACATATGCAAGAAAGAATGTGTTTGTAATTGTGCAGTCATAGACCCTTTCTCAAAGGCAATTAAATCTGCCACTTAATGTCCCTGTTATGTCAGTATAAGGGTTGAGTGTACAGTACAGTGTGGGGGGGCTAGTTGGCTGTGATTATACCAAAGAAAAAGCAAAGTAATTTCCTCTGTAACTTACAGCCCCTCCCACCCCCCACACACTATTTTTTGGCATGAAGATGTAAATTTGGTGCGTTTGTTGTTACCCTGACCTTGCTCAGAACATGTATGCAATTGAAAAGAGTTTTAGACTAGACTTTTCTAGTGGTAAGAACAGCAGATCCATTCAAAGGGAATAGGTATAGGCCTGCTTCTGGATTGCAGTAGCTCTGTTGCTCTCCTCTTAATCTCTGAGGTTATATGCTTTGTTTTTCAGCCATGCTGAAAAGCAGCAGAGCTGCTGCAAGGCACATAACCCTGCCAGTATGGGAAGGTGCTGTAAAAGATGACTTACTCCAGAGAAAAGAATGATCATAGAATGGGCATTCACAACAGTGCAGAATGAAAGGGAGGAAGGTATGGGCAGTGACATTCCCAGGAACAGCCCAGCAGATCTTTGCCAGGAGGAAGCAACACTTAATCTATGAGAAATACAGAAGAGGGATGCAGCAATGAAGTGAGTGGGAGAGTGCCTGAGAAGCCTAGAAGTAGGAAGGAGGACCATGAGGAGGAAGGAGGAACAAGAAAAAGAGAACTGGAAAAGGAGAAGTGAAACAAAGGAGAGAAAGGCAAAACCACTAAGACAGGGTTGCTTTTTATGTCTGGAAACAGGTACACTCTTAGGACTTCTTTTGTGTAGAGGACATAAGTATGCAGTAAGATGTTTCTCACAGTATCTGTCTGCCCCTACTTGACTACAGTATATTCTCAGTATTATCCCAGTTTGCAACAGAGATGCAACAAAACGGAAGAAAAGATGAAGGGACAGAAAATGGAACTGAAATAGAGGAATAAAAATACGAAACTGCCCCCCCTCCCCCCCAATAGTGCATAAGTAGGTTAAGAAAGTGACAGAATGGCTATTTTACAGCAAATGGGGTAAAACATGACCTGAAAGTGAAAGACAACAGACAGAGGATGTGTAAAGAATCAGATGCAGACCATTTGGGCTGTGCTGTTCTTACAGTGTTAACTATGTTCTTGCTGCACTGAGATCTGGAAGTATTTTGCAGAGGGATAAAAAACATCTGCTTTGGGATGGGCTACTCTGCTGTATTCCCAGCTGTAGTCTCCAGGCACAGATACCCTGAGGAAAGTATTGTGTTGTGGCTATCTTAATTAGAGTATGTTAAAATTAAAATGAATAATATTGATTTTCTTTTTTTCCCTTGAAGACAATAGCAGTTTGTCCATTGTCAATGCATCATCCACACAATCTACAGCAACATCTACAGGAGGTATGTGTCTGTTCATCTGTTCACTAGTATGAATCTAGAAGTTAGTTCCAAATCTAACCCCGTTCTAAAGAGCAGGCCATCAAAAGTGGGTATTTGAGACAGGTGTTACTGTTTTAAGGCTGGGAAACAACATGTAAAACAGCTCTGAAAAGAAGCTATATTGTTTTTCAAATTTAGGTACCATACTTCATCAGTAATTACATTTGTGATGCCATTTAAACACAGGAATCAAAATTTAACTTCAAGGAAGAATTGCAAGAAGTTTTTTTTTTTTTAGTGTTTACTCTTAGTTTTTAAGCAAACGTCTTCCATTTTCATGAAGTAAAGATGAATTGTTATGCAAGCAGTGCATATCTGTTTAATGTTATTTCACAATAAAGAGTTTCAGGGTATAATGAAATGCTGGGAGCTTGAGTTTCAAGAACAGGACTCCATTTCCTTCTACATTAGACTCATAGAATCACAGGATCATCAAAGTTGGAGGAGAGCTTCAAGACCATCTGTCCAGCCACCATACTCACCCCTAAACCATATCCCCATATGCCACATCCAGGCTTCTCTTGGACACTTCCAGAGATGGTGACTCTACCACCTCCTTGGACAACTTATTCCAATGCCTAAGCTCTCTTTGAGTGAAATTTTTTTTCTAATATCCCATGACACAACTTGAGGCCATTTCCTCTTGTCCTTTCATTTTGACACGTGGCAGAAGAGACTGACCCTCACCTCATTACAACTTCATGGCACCTAATACCATAGAAAATAATCCTTAGAGAGCTCCTAGCACAAAATAGTGCCTTTTAAGCCAGTATCAATCAAGTGGAACAGTTTGTCTTGAGTGTATTTTTGTCGTTCTAGCACTACCATATTTCCTTCACAACCTGGCAAAACAACTGTAAGTAAGTTAACAAGGGAGTTAAAACATTCACCTTCTGGAAGAACTTGCACAGGCAGATTTCACTGCATTAGTAAGGACCAGATAAGAGTTAATGTCATGCAGTTGTTCAGGCTGTGATAGAATATTGAATCTGAGAGAAGCTAGTTCTAGAAACTGGGCCCCCTTTGTGCTTAGAGCCATGTGAAAGCAGGGCAGAAATGTTGTGTCTGCTTAAGATTCTTTGTGTATTTGTGGAGTTTTAGGCTGATCATAAAGTTCCAGCTATGTCATTTCATTTCCTGTACAACTCTTATATTCTGTCTCTGTAATTTCCAGACAAGCTCTGAGCTACCACACTCAGAAGTTGTTGTTTGGTTTTGGTTTTTTTTTTTTCCATTTAAGTATAAAATGCTCACTGGAAGAAAAAAAAAACCAAACCTTTGCAAAAAACTTCTTTTTGATAGCAAGCAAGTGGTGCAGTGTCTCATTCCATTGTCTGCAGTGTAGCAGTTCAAGCATGTCTAATTTGGAAAGTCCAGAAATCTTTGTAATCTCCTTGTGGCCTTATGGCCATCCCCCAAGTGTGTGAAGCCACAGTGTTTCACCCACCCTGTGCTCCTTCTGACTTCTGCTCCAGCCCTTGCAGGTTTCTTGGGAGGTCTGAGTTCTACTGGTTTGGGATAATAGCAGTAAAAAGAGGTCTGAGCCCTTTACTGTTAGGCATAGGATAAACCTAACAGATAGCTGTGCCTTGCTTTGCAAGGTCTGGTGATTCCCATTCGTTTTGTCTTTTTTTTTTTATCTCCATTAGAAATGTCATTGATTTTAATACAGTGTTCATGTATTTTGATTATCTATCTCAGCTTCTTCAGAATAAAGACTAGTGGTATATGTACTTACTTAATTTTGCTTAAAGTCTCTGCCATTATTTTTTTGGGGAGGAGGAGGGGGAGGAAGGAAGCTCTTTGTGAAGGAAGCAAAGGTTTTCTTCATTCAATCATTTTCCATGCAAGAGAAAGTATTTCTTTTAGGAAGGGCATTCCATAATAATCTTGCATGTTAGCACAGTGCTTATGCAATTTGAGTTTTGTGCTCATTCTTGATGAGTTAGAACACTAAAGGAGTAGTAGCATGTGTTGCTAAGGATTCTTATCTATATGCTATATATTTTTTTTAATTGATAGTTACAGCTTATCTTTTTAATGCTTAAACATAGGTAGCAAACTGTGTAAAATACTTGTCTCTTTTAAAAACAAAGCATCATAAACCTGAACTATATTACTGGCATGCATCCTTTTTAAATAAATAATAAAAACTAGCTTAGGCAGTCAGGGTTTATGTAGTGTTTGATGACGCCCAGCTGGTCTTTTTGGGGTGAAAGTAATTAGGGAAATACAAGATAAAAGGACAGATGTTGCTAGCAAATATTCTTTCATCCTCACTCTGTTTGTAAAATAGTACGGGTAAGATTTTTCAAAGATGGAGAAGAAGAGATTCGTGCCTGATTCGTGTCAGCTTTCCAAATTCTCCAGCTGCCTCAGATAGCCTCCCAGTGATGCTTTGGAATGAGTGGTGCTAAATACATCATGAAAGATAGGTCTAGAGATTAGACAGATTTTACTGTTAAAAGTTACAACACCAAGGGCTGTAATCTTGATTAAGTTGCAAAAAAAAAAAAAGGATTGCTACTAGAAAATAGAGGGGAGAAAAGTAATGTGCAAATGTGCTGAAATTTCTCATAGGTGTTTGTATTTTTTTTGTCATGACTCAGGTTTTCCGTAGGGTAATTTAATACCCATGGAATAAGTACCAGCTTTGTGTAATATCATTTTATAATGTTACACTTCTAATAGTTAGTCATTGTACTGCTCAGAAACAGAAGGCTCTTTGACACTCAGAAATCTCAGTGCAAAAGCAACACACAGAAAACTGCCACATCCAGATTTGTCCTTCTTTGGTATCACTTATGTTAGGAATGTACTTACCAGGTGTGGTTTCATGTCATGTAACTGTAGATGGTTTCCATGTAGGCATTTCCTTGCTTACTTCCTATAATGAGGAACCATTTGATATTTATGGATCATTGTGCCTTTGGGGAGTTTTACCTGTCAGTATTAAAACGTGCCCTGAATTTTATTTGATGTATTTTACGCATGCTTCATAGAGGAACTGAATTTTCATAATTGTAACAAGGTAAGCAAATGAATATAGTGTTCCAATTGTTCCACTTCAATGAATGCTCGTTTCAAAGGGTTTCCTTGCTTTATGACACAATACGGTTATAACATTAAAGAACAGGAAAAAAAAATAACATTTACAAAGGAGTCTTTATTTTGATATTCCAATGCTAAATGTCTCAGAAGTTCCTTTCTGCATGTTTATATTGATGAGTTTTTTGAAGTTCTTGGTGTTTATATTTGCACTGGAAGCTGTGATACTTAAATCTGAGCAAAAACACAGTTTTGTATGTAGTTCCTCATGTTTTACACAACACCAATTTTATTCTACAGAAGCATTTTAAATGCTGTATTAAAAAAGGTAGAAATTGAGTATCAGGGTTACTCTGGAATTGAGATGAAGCTATTTTTCAGTTATTCTAATTTTAGACAATTTCAAGAAAACATGGATATAATTAGATTTGAAATTCCATATTGAAAAGGTTTTGAGCTGTTCAAAATGAGCCCAGCTTGTGTGAGGCTCTAGAAATAATACAGAAGTAGATAGTTGCAAAGCTGTTTCTCTCTAGAATTCTTTCATACATAAAAGCTATTTGCATCCTCCTATCTGCTTAGAGGAATGTTAGTTGCATAACAGACTCATGTTTCTTGTTCCTTCTTAGAAAAATAAGTAATTGTTCTACAGTAATTTTATCTGGCTGCCTTCCATGGAAGTTCTAAGGATTTTGCTGTAAATAGTAATTTCTATTATTCTTGAGTTTTATATAATGGTATTTTTATTCTGAACAGTTCCTTAGTGTTTTGTGAGGAGGGAAGGGGAAGTGTTAGATAAAAGACATGGTGTCAATGAAACTTGAGAAAAAGCAATCTAGCCTTTGTTTTAACCTTGGCAAGATTAAATAAATTACTTAAGCAGTACATTTAGTTTCAACTTTAGTTGAAATTTTATCATGTTTTATCCTTACCATATACAAACACAGAATTCTCTGTGGTAAGTTTTAATGTATATGGAACCCTAGTAATGCTAGTGTTTTGTTCAAAAGCAAATGAAAGATCAAATCATTACTAAATTTAGGGGGTAGTGTTTTCATGCACACATGCTGTTCTTATCAGAAAAGCTTTGTTGTTTGAAAAAGTAGGCACTTCAAATAGAAATTAACTCTTGATCCAGAATTTTATAGCATTTTAGCATATTGTAAGTTAGGCATGATTCCATGGAATTGGGTTGTTACAAAAAAAAAAAGCTGACTCACCTAAAAGTCATCATGTATTATCCAGGTTTTCTTTATAACCTTTCCTTTAAAGAGTCCTTGACCTTGAGGCTCAGAAATCAAGCTAGGTGTTCCCAAAGGAAAGTCTGTATGCAAGCCTGGATACAGTGCAGTGGCATTTTCATTGTTACTCAGTTGTTCTGTTTGGGCATGATAAATGCGATCTTACTCCATGAGTGCACAGATGTTTATTTTTATTAATTTTTCTGTGTGGTATCACAAAAACTTCCCAGGTGTGCCCACCAGTACTACTCATCTGACCAGTACCAGTCAGCCCAACATCAGCACCACATCTGTGATCCTGACAACTCAGCCCACCAAAACCAGCCAGAGAGTAACACCCACCACAGCTTCACCAGTCACATCACCACAAGCCAATGTTACAGTGGTGACCACTTCTAAGACTTCCTCCACTTCTGTAACAGGTGAGTTTGCTGTTCAGGAAGCTCAGAAAGGCTTGGATGCATGTTCACATGGGTTGTAGAACAGTTAGTTTTACAGCAGTTAAAAAAAACGAGAAAGAATATATGTGCAAGTGGTCCTATCCAGCAGCCACCAGCAAGGAGATCAGCAATGTAAAGGAGAAAGCCTCAATTTTGAATATTTTGAATACAACTTCTGTGTTTGTTCAGCTCTCATTTCTGCAGTTTATTTGAACTCATCTCTAACACTTCCTTTTTCACAGCTGACATGTATCTCAAAATGTGTCTACTGGCCTGGTACAAAGACTGAGTTCTCTTAGCAATGTAATGAATGTTACCCTAAGGGAGAATAGAGCATGACTGTCCATGAGTCACCCCTTACGTAAAAGTTGTCGTATACAGTTTAACTGTACCAGGTAATACAAAAACAGTGAGTGCATAATTCAGCATCTCCTTGCACTTGGCTGTGTTCCTATCACTTCATGCTTGCACTTCTAAACACATCAGGAGTGCTCACATACCAGTGAAGCATCCTTGGGAAGGCGAAGGTGTCACCAAAAGTTGTTGATCATGTAACACTCTGTATGTATCAAGTACAAACAGAACTGGGCACAGACTGGGTCTTTAGGTGGGAGTTTGTAGCAGATGTAACCAGTTCTGGCAGGAAAACAGCTATGGCTTATCTGAGGTCATGTTGTCTGTGTCAATGTTTGTGTCGGGCTGCAGAGCTGATGTCACTTGGCACTGTGAGGGTACAATTCCACAAGACAAGGTAAAGCAATCCCAACAGCTCACTGCCACCAAGTGTTCTGCTGCCACCATGTAACTACACTGAGGGACTTAGTGCCTGGTGGACCCCTCTTGCAGGATGACTCAGTATGCTCATCTGACTAAAAGCACCTTCCTTTTATGCTTGGGTTCATTTCAGGCCAACTTAATGAGTTAAACTGGCTCATGGAGGGTGTGAAAAACACTAAAACTGGCTTAAGAAGGGCAGGAGCTCCATGTGTAGAAGGAGGGGAAAGCAGGGGAGAGACAAGGCAGGGGGAAAAAGGGAGGTGTGGAGAGAAGGAGCAGTCAGTCTTTCAGAGACAGCAAGCAGTTGGATCAGCTGTGCCCATGTCACCAGAATATGGCACTTAAAACCAGAGCCCTAGGTTTGCTTGGCTTGTATCTTGTCAGTTGATCTTGGTTAAATTTGTCTAATTGGGTCTTTAGGTGATAAATCAGTGATGAGGGCAGGATGTAGAGTAGTCCCTCAAAATGCAGTTTTGCAAGCTCTGTAAAATGTGCCTTTTGTTTTCTTCTTTTCAGCTACATCAAAATCAGAGGCTGTCATAGTCAAAACCTCCAGATTTGATGTGGGCAGTTTTGTAGGTGGCATTGTGCTGACTCTTGGAGTCCTGGTCATTCTCTACATAGGATGCAAAACTTACCACTCTAGAAGAGGCATTCAGTACAGAACCATGTAAGTTCTCAAGGGGCTGTCCCTTGGCCATTTTTTACTTTCTTGAGGGGGAAAGGAAAACCAACTATGATACATTCATTTTAATGTACATTATATTAATATCATTAAGAGATTTAACTCTGATGTTTTGTCTTTCACCACTTCTGCTATTCCTCATTAGTATTATGCCTCTCTTCTGAGTGGTTTTTTGCTCTGATCTATTATATAAATAATTATATGATTTTTAAAAGAATCCTTGTCTTTTAGCTAGTCCATGAATAGTTAATAGTTCATTGAAACTTTCTGCAGTTTGCAGTTTTCTCCTAGACTCTGTCTATTCATTCTTTGGTGTTTTCCTCCCCCTTGCCATTACTTTATGGTGAATTCTAATCAAAATTTCTTATCCTTACCAATTTCTTATCTTACCATCTCACTTGCTATTTATGCTCAGCTCTTCTCCAGGCTTCAGGACTCACCCATGCCTAGTTTAAGAACTAGGTTGGTTTTCTTTTCCTCTTCAGTGTCATCCATCTCAGTCAAGAAGCTTTTTTTAAGTGAGGTGATGTCATTAGACCTGTTGGGATACTGGTGTTCAGGCCTTTTTTTCTCTCTATTTTGACTCCTCCTTGCTGGTCATGGAATGAAGCCAGTCCCTGCTGCACCTTTACCCAAAGTGGTGTTTGTGAATGCGTATTGTAAAATTCACATCAACAGTACCTTCAAAACAAAGAGAACCTGCTGCTGAGTTTGTACAGTGGCTTTGATTAACTGTTACTGCTGGTTATATGTAAGACAGATAGGTTAAACAGGCCTGAGCAACAGCTGATGTAAGAATACATGAATGACATGTGAAAGACAAGGTGTTAATGAAGCCAATGAAGCTGGAGGAGAGAACAAAACTGTTCTGCTAACTTCAGGCTTGGCTCAGAGCAGACTGTGACTCCTAGATCAATGTGTCCTTACTCCTTCCTAGCAAGGCATCCTCTGCTCACAAAATAACCTCCTCAGCAGCAGCTGGGGTGGTTCTTTCTCATGTTGACTGTTGCCTGTAGTGCAGAACTACCGTTAATTAATTAATTACTGTGTTTCTGTTACAGTGATGAACACGATGCCATAATTTAAAGACTTCAGAGAAGACAGTGTTGGAAACACACTGTCACAGCTGTTGAAACTTCTGAAAGAGTTTCTTTCATAAAGATGTTCACAGTCTCTAAACCTGTCTTGGGTGTTATCCTGCAAAATGTTGAGAAGCTTTTTAAACATCCTGATTTTTTTACATTGGCTCTTGTAAGAGGAACTCAGCACTTCTTTTTCTAGTACTTGTAACCATATTCAGAGAAAATCACATATTGAGTCATTTTAAGGTACACACACAGCTCTCTGAAATAGCTAATCATTAGCACCAGCAATTGCATCAATGCAATTCTAAGTAAGTTCAGGGGTTTTTTTCCTAAAATTTTGTATTAAACTGTATTTATTTTGAAGTTTGATGTGAACTTCAATTTAAAATTTAGTTTTGGTTTTTGAACAACTTAGTTTTAATAGGCTTCAAAGGTGTGGTTAGATAACTGTATAGAAGGTGATAATGAGTACTCTAAATGTCAGTCATTAGCTCACCAGTAAGCTGCAGATGCTTTCCTTAATAGGCTGTATAAGGAGAGTAGCTGCAGGAAACATGGACAGAATGGAAGTATCCATCCATAACCCTTTTCTCCAAAAGCTTCTTTCTTTCTAGCATGTCCTAATGAAGCTTGTGCAAGTGAAGATTTAATAAAAATGGAGAAAAGTAATTTTGCCATTATAAATGTTAAAAAATTCTAAAATTGGTTTTTAAGTTGAAGGTAGCAATCACTTGGCTCTTGGTTTTTATTATTTCAAAGCTGTCTTCAGTGTCTTAGCAGCATTTGATAGTCATTCAAAGTTATATAGAGAAGGGAAAACCTATAAGACAGCATTTTAGCAGACTATAAACTGCATTTTTACAGCTGTTTTCAGAATTTGATCCTGCTGCACAGATGTGCAGAGGTCTAGTCAAAAGCCCAGCTGAAGGCACTGGGGCATCTCTGAGCACACCTTTAGCTGAAGGCACAAATGCTCTGGGGGGTCCTGTGCAGGATGGCTGGTGCTGTTCCCATGTCACTTCTGCAGGTCCACTCAGGTAAATCTGCTGATTCAGTGGAATGGGCTCCTGACTTACACTGCTGCAAGGGAAACTAGAACAAGGATCAGGAAACACAGGTCTGCACCTCTTTAAGGCACTGAATGATTGTTCAGTCTTGCTCAGGCTTCAGTTGTAGACCTGTCCCCACTGAAGAGGGTTGGTGTGCTGGGGTTTGACTGTCCTGGTTACTGCTGGCACCAGTCCCTCATGCTGGGCACAGGGGAGATGGTGACAGGTGAGGAAAGTCACAGTGGGAGCTGCACATAGGTCTGTTGGGGGCTGGGGAACAGCTCATCAGGGGAAATGTAACTACTCTGGAACAGATTATTTTTTTAAGCAATAGTTTATTCCGACATGCAATGTTAAAGTGGCCTTATGGGATTTTTCCCTTTTTCACATGGAATAGTAAAGCTGTTTCCAAGGCACAGCCAGCTCCAGCAAACCAAGGCTGATGAGTCATTTTATTAGCTACCCACCTGAAAAGGTGATAACAGGGCTGTTTTGGTTTTTTACTGTGTTTGAGGGGAGAGAGTGTCAGGGGGAGAGAGAGTGATTTGAAGTAACTTTTGTATTTTTTCTTAATTGTATTGTTTGGTGGTATATTACTGGTTTTGACTTGAAGAAAGTTATGGAAACAATTCTTTCATAGAACTGTAATTCCTGACTTTGTAGAAATTAAGATATAGTTAAGTGCAACTCAATTACTGGGATTGTCTCACCTCTGCTGTACAGACAAATAAAATTAAATCTTTGGAGTTACTATATTAATTTCAGTTGAATTTTTAATTTATTAGCTGGTTTTGTAATTCCCTCAGTTCTTTCCACAGTCATAACCATTTGATAAGAAGCATTCACTATATATACTTTTAAATGCTAAAATACCAGACCTAAATCATTTTTGCCTAGTTCAGTAATTTCTAATTTATTCTGTAATCTCATTACTACAGTAAAGCCAAAGTATGTGCTTAAGACTGCAGAAGTGTCAGTGCAAACATAAAACCAGACCTCCTTTCAGGTGTTTGGAATCTAGATAAAGGGCAGTGCAATTGATAAATTTTACCTTATATTTGCTTAACCCCAGCTTTGTTACTCATTTGTAAAGAGAGCTAATGCTATGGTCATTTCTTTAACTGAGTTTACTAATACTTGTAAAGATGATTCAATTGTTTCTAGTCCATTGCCTCACAGGACTGTGTGTGTGTTTTCTTTCAGTGCTGGAGGCCAAGCAATGCAGTTCCTAATTCCATCTGCCTTAGGAGCCCCTCTGGTGACACATCAAGGAACTGCATTTGCAGGGTCACGTTTTAAGCCCATCACCAGCACTCAGTTCATTATTACAGCTCTTTCACACAATCCCTGTGCAAATATTTTACCCTTCATATTCACAGGTTTGTGCTTAACATGTTTTTATTTAATGAGGCTCTGCATCAAGGGCTTCAAAGCAATCTGGAAATGCTGCAGTGCTATACTTGTGTTTTTATTAAAAAAAAAAAAAGCCCTATACTTTTAAATCAAGATCATGTTGATCATATTATCCTTTTGTAAATATTTCATACCTTTCTTCTTTGTTCAAAGCTCTTACATACTCCTGCCACTCTATTTTTGCCCTGAAATGTTATGTAGCATTCTTTATGTGCTTTGTTGAAAAAGATACAAGCATCAATGTGACAGTATTACCAAAAGTGAAGTGGAAGAGCATCAGAGACTCAATTGCCTAGAGAACTCAAGAGGTGAAGAATTTAGCTGATACAGAAGCAGAGAGAATGAGAATGGACCTGTGGAGAAAGTAAACACATTTTCTAGACAGCACTGAAGGAGACTCAATTGCTGGTCCTCACAGCTGCTGTGTTATTTTCAAAAAGTGTTTGTGCTCCAGCTGGGAATACTGCTGTGCTCCAGACACAGGACATATGCGATTGCTTGAGGGGTCCCATCGCAGCAGTGAGGAAGCTGGGCTGGAGCATCAGTAAACACTGTGATCACATGTTCCATTAGAAATAGAAATGCAGGACTGGTGATTTAGTGTTGTCCCAGGAAGTTGACTCTGTGCAACAGTAACCTCTGGAGCAACAGTGACAACAGTTACACTTGAAGCAGTTCAATAGAACAGAGAGTACCTTCCCTGTCCCGGATACATTTCCTGCCCGAATTCACAAACCTGAGGTAGGATATTCAGAAAACCGAATTTCAAGGTTCAGTCCAGCATTAAACATGACACTGCACTTCTCAGCCTCACTAGACTACAACTGCCACAAGGCAGATAAGCACACTATTTACAATTTTCATGTGCCTCTCTTCTGGTGTCTTGTAAGGAATATAGCAAAGAATTAAGTTCTGAAAGCATGGTATCTATGGAGATACTACACAACCACTAGCTCTCTCAGACACACAAAGCTTAAAGATTTTTCTTTCATATCATGAACGCTAATGGCGTTCCTAGGTGTTTCCTACATAGCAATTCATTTTGGCATATAAGAGAAGTTCTCTGTGATGACTGGTGGTAGTCTGATGACTTGTGGGCACTAGAACTACATGATGTCTTCAATTTGAAGAACACTGGGCTTCCTGGTCAATGCTTAAAAGCAAACAGAAGAGAGAGATGTGCATTCAGTCAAAAAAAATGCTCAAAAAATCAGGAAACTGCTAAGTAGAATAAAGCTGCGTGGCACTGGCTTCACAGAACATGCAACTGCTACTTGGGAAGCCTCTGTATCTTGCAATATCTCACACTACTGTGAGAAACCACAACAGATTCAGGCTAGATCCATTGCAGATATGATAAACTTCACTGCAACAAAGAAATTATGCATTTACAGCAGCTGGGAATACTGCCTTCTATCTGCATCCCACAGCAAGTCTGACCACTAAACTGCAAGGATGCTGAAGTTCACATCTTCCACCTTGAAACCTTGGCAAACACAGTCAGCTCATGACAAGCCACGGAGCTGAATCATTGACATCAAAGAACTTGAGCTGCTCGGTCAGCAGAGCTGCAGAGGATGCTGGGGGCAGGGGCCTATTTATTGTTTAACCCAGTCAGAGCTCTGGAAAATGCTTTCCAAGAAGGAAGTGGATGCAGAGCATGGTCAGCTGGTTCACAAGTGACAGAAGTCACTTGACCCTCTTCCAGTGAAGCACAAGGCTGTTACCCATGGTTTAACCTTTTTCCAGGATTGTTTGCAATGTGCCACAGACAAGCCTGACTACAGCTTTCTTGGAAGAGTCCTGAGGAGAGCATAAGTGCTCACATGCACAGCATTACCAGTCAGGGCACCCAGTCATTACAGCGGGGTGTAGCAGAGAGTCATAACATACATGAGCCTTCCTGCCAAAACTAGGTCGCAGTTTTACCCACTACTTTCTAGATCAAGTTCTTCCACTTCTCAAAGCAATTCAGGTGCCTAGTGCAGAGAGCCAGTGCTGTTTGAAGCTGCTATTTGAAGGGATATTCAAAACATTCAGTGATGGGCTGACTGGTATGTTGCAGGTCCTGAGGGAGATACACACAGGCATCACGAATGACACTGAACATTTTTTAAAGCCCTGTATATCCTCTCATCTGATTTATTTGTAGTTAATTGCAGTGTCTGAAAAAACTCTCACCCCACACAGTTCTAAAGAAAAATGGATTGCTTAAGAAGTCTGCCTGCTAGTATGTTCTTTCCTATCCTCTTCCCTGCTCAGAAACAAGCCAGCAATTCCACATGCTTCAGGTGAGCCTGACCTCCCCAGTTCCCCGCCGCAGGTTCATCTTAATCTGTAGAAAATGCACTTGGTTCTAACATTACTGATTTCCTGCCTAGAACAAATTAATGAAATTTCAAGTCCTGAGCTTTTTTTAAGAAGTTTTCACAACCTTTTGCAACTTCTTAAGTTGTTGCACAAGACGAGAGCTTTTAGAGGCATTTCAAAACCAGAAAAGGAAAAGCACATTAATCAAAACTCTTTAAAACTACATGCTAGGTTTGAAACATTTTCATTTTTAATAACAAAGGGAAGATATGTATGTATAATAAAGTTGGACAAAAGTCTCATTTGAAAGAATTACAGCAAGCCAACCCACAGGTAAAGAATCCAGGTCAGGACTGAAGATTATCTGCACTCAGGCTCTAAGTGTGGGCAACTGTGGGCTGAAGATGACTGACTTTAAATGAGAGCCAGACAAACTGACTCCACCACTGCAGGACCTGATGCCATTAACCTGGCAGTATTCTTCCAGTGACTGACATTAAATCCTTGCAAACTACCTATGAACATCTCTCTTTGTAGGTATCCACCATGCAAGTCTAGGGATACAAAGCTGAAAAGGGTAATGGGTCAAAACAATTAGGAAATAGGAGCTCCCAAACTATCAGCTTACAAAACAAAATCCAAGACTTCAGAAGTGCCTGGGAGATCCTATTATTTAGCTGCACCAGCCCTATAAAGTTTTAAACACAGAAAAGTAGCTTTTACATTTAAACCCTAGCACAGACTGTATAGCTACCCTCTGTCTCATCTTTAAGGTCATGAGGACCAGTATTTCTGTCATTTGAAAAAATAATTCAGAAGGAAGTATCAGATGCTGTTGGAGTTTTGGGGAGCTACTGTTCATTTTTAAATAAAGAGGAAATCAGCAAACAGCAGAGAAGTTCACTTCCCTGTTCAAAAATGAAAGAAAGACAAATGGAATGAAGTTTTATTGTACTTTTGCAGGCAAACAACCTAAACTTTTGTCAGGAAAAGACAGCATTCTAATCACTGCAGTCTACAAAGTCAACAGTGTCAACAGAGTAAACAAGCCCAAGTTTGAGAAGTAGAAATATTTTAATTTAGTTTTCATAAAAACTATTAGTAATATATATTACACAAGTATCAAGACATGAAAAAACTTTGAAAGTCCTGCTGTTCCTGCAACAGTTAGCCTCTTTTCTCCTTAAGTCGAGAAGAAAGCCAAAGTGAAAATAGCTGAAGTTAATTAGCATTAACTATTATAACAGCAATCTTAGTATATTTCCTCATATCCACATGGAGGAAAATTATGAGAAGAGTTATGCCAAGCTCCATTTTAGGAACCTAACCAAAAACTTCTTTGAATAAAAGTGACACTAGTGAAACCACTTTCCCTACTCAGAAAGGAACACCACAAAAATCTCACCCTAATATTGAGTTAGTTTTATAAACAGAGAATCTTTGGCACCAAAGGCCTTCTATACATAATCATACACAAATCATAATGAGGATACACTCTACTATCATAAAACTTTGTTATGTAGTTGATTAATCCTCTTCTGTACCACAATTTTCCATTCTTAGGATACTGCTGTCGTAAGCTTCAGCAGCTGGGGGATGGCAGGAACAAAGACATTTTGCAAATTTCCCTCTTTACGACAGAAATGTCCGGACTGTACCCTTTATTGTCCCCCTGCAAATCGGGCATTTCCTAAGGGATGGTGCACATTCTTTGCACACCACTAAGTGACCACATGGGATAAAAACAATAGAAACCTCTTTGTCCATGCAAACTTTACATGTTCTTTCCTCTTGCAATCTTCTTAATTGTTCTTCCATAGGTAAACCTGGAAAAAATAGTTAACTTTTTGTCAGCCTGAATATATGCGAATATATGAAAATATCTTTATTTAGAATGTAGCCATGCCCCTTTTAAACTTTTATTTCCCTACTTGTATTGACTAAATATAGATGGCAGTGAACATTTTTCAGAGCTCAGAAAGTGGCAAGCAAGGAACTAGTCTGTACTTTCCAGGTCTGTGAGATGATGGACAGCCCAGGGGTTGGAGGCCAACCAGTGTTTACATTTTAGCAAATGCTGTACTTTTCTTGGTTGGTTATCAGAAACACAAACACAGCCTGACTGGTGGAAGTGAGCTGCATTCAGGCTTGTATACTTTTCTGCAGTCTATTAACAGATTAAACTGCAGGACCAGAGCAAACTCAATCTCATGTCTGACAAGTTTTTATCTACACAGCTGTTGGTCAAGCTAGATCTCAAGACACCTATAATCCATTCTGGAAAAGCAGAGATGATACCTGTCTGAAATGCTGACCAACTATTCATTCTCCAGTCTTTTTCAAATGCCTAAATGCTTGTATCAGGATCAAGTCCAGCATGTGCTGCTTGAATTGTTGAGCTCCAGAAAGCTCTCCATACTGTGATGTGCAAAAGCATGAGCAAGGCACAGAATACAGCTTAGAGCTCATAGACTTACTTGCAAGTATGCCATGCACTTAACTTTTGGTTAACTTTTTCAGTCCATATTACTAAAGTAAAATCAGAGAGAGGGTAAAGCATCAAACCTATTTCTTAACCAAAGTTATTTTCTTTTTTATGTTAGCTGTTTGTTCTACAATAGTCTTTAAGATAAGAAGGTAGAATTTAAGGTACCTGAAACATCTTCTGTGGGAACATACTTGATGGTCTTCTCCACTAGAATAAAAGAAAAAAAAATCCTTATCATTTAACTAATCTATGTTCAAACAACATCTGCTCCTTTTTCTTTAGACTGCTGTGAGAACACTGGTTAAACTTCTATAAAAGGATATCCTTTAAAAACAAAAGGAAGCCAGAGAGACATACCAAATAAATCTTTGTAGAGCTCAGGGTCACAATCTCGTAGACAGTTTCTGAAGATGCTGGCTGCTTCATTTCCTTTCACTAAAATTGTATCTATCAGTTCCCTTGCCTGCAATGGTATCTGAGTCTTCTGCTTAATAACATCATGCTCGAGTTCTGTTATCACTTTAGCTGATAGTAAACTCCCAAGGATTGGGAGTACACATGTTAAACGTTGGAATAAAGCCATTCGATTCTTCTGGATCAAGTACAAATCATCTGGAATGTAAGGGGAATTAGGTAAGAGAATTAAGAATACACTACTCCAAGCTGCACTTCTGTTTAACACTATTTGATACATTCTTTAAGCTCTATTTGAAATGTTTGCTTATTACACATCATTAATAAAACCCTCAGCAAGTTTTAGTGGTATTCGCGTAATGAACAGACTTAAGGAAACCACACACAAGCAGCTTCTGAGCCAAAGCCTGTTCACCAAGGAAACTTCCTGCTCCCATCTCTAGGTTCAATGATCAGAGGATCTTGTGTAACTCTGTATTAACAAGACTTAGGCTCTCTGGACTACTGCAAAGAAAAAACTAACACCAACACTAACTCATCAATATGCCAAAGGTTAACTTTTGTCAGCACTACGCTGTAGATAAAAGAAAGCTATTCTAAGAAGTGCCCAACACAATTATATGCAAGAAAATCAGAAGTACAGCACAACCAGACCCTGGAGACTATTTTAATACTCCACCACAAACAAGAACAAAAATATTCCCAGAATTAAATGCTGAATCCATCTATGGGTTTTTTGACAGAAATGTAACTAGGAAAGAAGCACCCTTAATTTCGTTTATAATTAAGAAGTTTCAAAATCAGAAGTATTTCTTCAAAACTTACATGGCATTGAAGCAACAGGAAATGTTAAAGACACATCAAATAGGCAAACTGCTGACATACATGGGCTGAGTCAGGCAGAATAGGAGATCTAGGCCATCATACAGAATCTGAATTTTTAGAAGTTTACGGCCCCCTCTAGGAGGTGGCTTACTTATTCAAGCAGATTAAAGAGTAGGCAAATTTGAATAAAAATTAGTAGAGTGTACCAAGTGTTTCAATAACAGTGATAAAAAAGCACATAAATGCAAAAAAAAAGGCTTTGGAAAGAAGAGATGATACTGAACCCTTGGCCTCTGCTATGAACCATTCTCCTAAAAGGAATGAAACAATTCTCAGAATGCTGGTTCCATGCAGATATCCTGACAATGTTTTTAGAGAAGCTGATCCTAGCAGCAATAAACTAAATCACTTAGTGCATGAAAACAAATATAAAAACTATACATACTACTAACTGTTTCAGATTTCACTTTTATTCATGCCTGATGCCTACCTGATGCCACTTCTTCCAACTGCTTTTCTTTCTCTTCTTCAATCTTCTCATCTTCAGCCATGAGCAGATCAGACACAAGATCATTAACAGTCTTGTAGTTTTCTCCAGTGGCCAAGATTTTACTTTGCACTGTTTGCTTTATTAGCCTTCTACTGAATCCCATCTCCAAGGCAGCTTTAACCACAGGTGTGTTCATCATTATTCCATCTTCTGAATGGCTCTCTCCAGGTTCAAAACGAATAACTAATCAAAAAGGGAAATCCTCGTGTATAATATAAAGAATAAAATACTCATACAACCCCAGAAGTCAGACACATCAACATTACCTACAGACATGAACACTGAGCAGTAAAAAGTTGCAACTGTTTAAAAAGAATTTTTTTAAAGTAGTTTAAAAATGGAAGCCAGTCACTCAGTCATGGATTGAACCACAATAAACATCAATCCATGTCAGGCCTTTGTTAAAACCTAGGTTAATCCAGAGAAACCACCAAGAATTCCATTGTGTCCTAGCAGCTTTTTTTGTACTTGGTTATTTCCAACTTCAGCCTTGAAAAATGGCCTGGGGGTGTGCCAGGGGTGGGGGAGGGAAGTCAGAGTTTATAGTACAAACAATTGCACTATTCCAGCTCTTGATCAGTAATTTGCATTCAATTTAGTAAACACCAGACACATGGGATTCTGACTCATTGTCCTCAGTCAGCAGGGATGAGGACAGCAGAAACTCCCAGAGGGTGAGTGGGCTTTTCCACCATAACTATCATTCAGCCTAGAAAGACTTCATTGTATCAGCCTGTCGTACCTTAACTGCTGCTCAGCTCAGAGCATTTACCTAGTTACATGCCTAGAGATGGAATTGCATAACTGCATAGTCATGACACCGTCTAGCAACTGTCCCACCAAGCTCAACACTTGCCTTGCTTTAACCCAACCCAGAAACAAAAAAAACCCAACAACCAAGTGTGCAAATCAAAAATTTCAGTACGAGCTGCTAGCATGGAAATAAGAAAGATTAAAAACAAGATCTCTTAGAGGTGTTTCCTTGGAGTTTGTCAACACAACATTAAAACGGTTAAACTTTTAGGAAACAAATCTAAGAACTGGCTATCCAAAGCTAACTTGCTTAACAATCATTAAGTTTGCAAAATGCTGAGGAAGTGTAAAAACATGCTTTAATACACATACTTGGAGGATCAAGGTTTTCATCTACAGGTGGATCAGAGGTCGACAAGAGCTGTAGAATACAAGAGAACTATGTTAGTATTGAAGTATTGCTCTTCCCTCTGTGTACTTTTCTAATGTATTGTTCATCCCCAATCCTGCTAAGCTTTCTACCCATGAAATATTTCATCTGCAGTTACACAAGTCTGCACATTTATGCCACTGTATAATCAACACAAAGCTGGTGCTGACCACTTCCATGACGAGGAGTCTGGTTACTCTTGCCATAAGAATTACAAATAGAAATAATTCACGTTGTCCACGACTGATTTCTGAAACAATAACTACTGATCTGCACTATTCAGTGTATAATCAAAATTTCCCTCTGCCAACACAAAGGAGTTCACTGCCTCATAGGACTCTACATAAATAATCTGTAGAGGTTAAACCCTACTAGTCCAAGACTAGCCATGGTTCAGCACTTTTATGTGCTCATGAAGAACATTTATGTTAGAAACCCAGGAGAAACATATACAGAAATGAGGAAGAATGGACTGAACTCAAAAAAAGAACTCAAAAAAAGACCAGTGCTATCACTGGTCAACATGGGAAAACCAAAGTTACAGAACAGTAAAAATTTACCTGTTCAAGGAGATGGGGAAATCTGGCCTGAATTTGATTTACAAACTCTCTCCCTTTTACACGAAGCAGATATTCACACCTGAAAGATTGACATAAGTGTATAAAATCATACTTTCTACTTGCCAAAGGGAAAAAAAAAACCCAAAGAACAAGTTTAAACCCAGTATAAGTTAAATGTATTTTTCTTACTTCAGAAGAGAAAGAATACTCTTAATTGGAAGCCTGGCGCAGCTTAGTGTCTGGTGACACTTAGATAAAGCTTTTCCATGACATTCAGCTGTCAATAGGTTTATATATATAAATGCAGCAGCTTTACATTCTGCTACACTTATAATCAAAATGGTATGTCATGAGAAACAATACTGTGTCAGAATCACTACAAAGTGCAGGGACAAACTGCTTCTATCTTGCATCTCACCATTCTTATCTCCTACTCAAATCATTCAAAAGACAGAATTTAACAAAATATAACAACATTATCAAAGCCAGATCTGCTTCACTAGCATAGGTTTATCTCTTATGTACATTACTGACAGGCTTAACAGAGTAAGAAACAACAGTGACATTTAACCCTACATACATCATATAGTCCAGCAGTAGCTGATAAATTGCCCATGAAAGCCTAGCTGGAGATCTTCAATGAGAAGAACTATTATTAGCTTTCCTGAAATTAAGTGCAGCTATTTCTGTAATGGAGGTGGTGATTTCCATGGGCATAGATAGCAATTAGGTATAAAATTGCCATTTAATTATAGGTGACATTGAAAAGTTATTTCTGTCCTTTTTCCAGAAGAGACGTACTAAAGAGCCACTGACACCCTCTTCACAAGCCCGTCCACATGTAGGAAACTAAACCACACAAGCAGAAAAACTGGTTCAAGAGCATTCAGCATGGGCACAAAACCAGAACCAATGAGTTAAACATTCCTTCTAGTTCATTTCTCAGCAGCCTTTGCTCCCTTCAATCAGCTTACTGCTCTTACAGAGCAAAGTACGCTCATTAAAAATGCAGTCTTGCTATTAGTGATCTGGGGATGCACACAGCTTTTAATAATGAAGGGGAAAGCATTATATGCCATGGTTAATGAAGACATGCTTTAATTATGCCCACCTACACACTTCAGAGCTTTTAGACATACATGCAATACATCCAAATGGAAGAGTGAATCTGTACATCAAATGAAGTTCAACAAAACTATTAAGTGCAGTACGTATCTGTGAAAATTAGAACATTTAGGAATATGAACAGATTATGATAAAGATTTTGCAAGTTACCTTGGAAACCACTTTGCATGCTCAATCCATGGATCATCTCCAGATTCCCAGCACCTTAACCCACCATCACAGCAAAAACACTTCACGTCATCGTTGCGACCTTAAAAAAAAAAAAAAAACAAGGCAAAAGTCTAGCAAACATTAACACAACTAACTTGAAAGTAAATGTTGACACAGCAGTATGAATAAAACTGGAGAAGTCTGGGTTTCTTACCTACATAGTAAAAGCCAGCATCTGCAAGCTGTTCAGGCTGAACTGGAATTCTGGTGGGCCAATTTATGAATGTTTTAACACGTGCTTCATGGGTTTGCATGCTGACATTTGAAACATTGAAACTCTGCTGGTCACGAATAAGGTTTTCCACAAAAGGGCAGTTGGGATAGTGTCTCCGATGCTCTGACACGGCATTATCTTTTGGTTCCCAATTACACAGCTGACCACCACAGGTAAAACAAGCAACTTTGTCTGCTGTCCCCAAGTAATAAAGTCCAGCCTTTGCCAGATCAGTGGGTGAAAGAAACGTCAGTGGCCATGAGTGAAACGTGCGTAGCCTGGCATCTTCTGTCCTCATAAGAGGATTGTGAAGCTTAGGGCTCAAGAAGGGAAGGTCTTCAACTGCCCTAGTAGTTATTGGGTCTTGAGGAAAACTGGAAAACGAGCCACTGAAATATCCAACCTGTTCTAAACTTGGAGAAAGTGCTATGGAACGTAAAGATGGTGAAAGACTGTTCACAACTGAGGGTGAAAAGGCAGAACGAGATGACAGTCCAAAGTTGTTAACTGAAAGCATTCTTTGAACAAAACTGCAGCTAGGATACAGCTGCTTATGCTTTTCCATAGCATTATCTCCTGGCTGCCAGTTATCCAATGTTAAGCCACAACTGAAGCACTTAACTTTATCTTGCACACCCGTGTAATAAAACCCAGCCCGGGCAAGGCTCCGCTCAGACACCGGCGTGTTCATGGGGAAAGTAGAGAACGTTGACATTCTGTAGAGTTCACAGGACAGGTCATACTTCAGTTCATCACACAGAGCACTCTGCCTCATGATGCTAGCCAAGAAAGGGCTATCTTCCACTATGTTCATAATGGACTGTTTTGGGAAAAACGGGACAAGTCTTCCTCTGGGAGGTAGTTGTGTGCATTAAAGGCAATTTGGAATAACCCTCACCTGTACAAAAGCAATAAATACTTTAAAGTGTAACCCCAAATGTGCATCCAAATAGATTTGACCTCATGATTTAACAGCCTTTAAAAATTTGGGAAGTTCTTGTACCTTAGTTTAGCAAGTGATTTTGTCAAAATAGCTTCCCCATCCCATTTTAACAACTGAAGAAAGCATGTTGAAAAGCAATTTCCATTGAATCATATAAGCATCACATGCTTTACTCGTTCTGTATATCTGGGAGAGCAGTAACAATTTGTCAGGCTCATGGAGGTGGGATCAAAAGAGGAAAAAAATCTCAATTTGGTTTATTAAAATCCTTTGTCAATAAAGAAACTAAATTGGAGGGCAATTAAAACAACACTGTTCTTATCCAGAACATATGTTAAGTGATTTAAGGATAAGATTTCACCCTAGACAGCTGATAAATATGTAGCTTATACACACATAAAGATTTTACCTTACTAGGAGGCTGAAAAGAAGGGTTTATCAAGTTCAAAGGGCACACAAAAAATAGAGACCCCAAACTGATGTTACTAAACTGATCGTGTATATTTGCTGCTACTGGACTCCAAAAAAAAACCTCTCAAGTTCTGCCTTTTGTTGTAACAAGCTGTTAAGACTAAAGAAGCTAGTTTATACTCAACTTCACATGTATAGAATATTCAGCTATTAGAGAAACAAATCCTATACACTGTCTCAGACAAGGATGAACTCTCTTTATTAACAAACCTAGGACAGCCCCAGGCTTGTCCACAAGTCTGCACTGAATTAACAGAGCACTTCAGTTTTAACCTGGTGCCTTAGTTACAAGTACAGAGTTATCAAATTTAACAAAAATTAATTGCCTCGTGTTGAGACATTCTGATGCTTCATACTGTTGAATTAAGTTTTTTCTGTATGCCATGTTTATGGCATACAGAAGCAAACAGAACTCTCAGATTAAAAGTATTTGATGCCTTAGTTTATTTCTGCACAGAACTACCTCCCAGAGGTAAGACTGAAGTCCCTTCTAAGGTGCCTACGCCTCCATATTGGTACTGACTGTCCTCAAGAAGAAATTGTAAGTATCTGTAGTTTCAATCATTCAAATTTTTTGTGGCAGAACAAAACCTGTAAGGAAGAAAAAGAGTGCTTTAAAATCCACAAGACGAGATGCATGCCATACCTATACAAACAGCAATTACGCAAATTGGAACAGCATAAGTTTTTTGCAATTATAGAATGTTAAATGTTGGAAGAGACCTTAAATATCATCTAGTCCCAACACCCTTGCCATGGGCAGAGACACCTTCCAGTAGACCAGGTTGCTTAGAGCCAACCAGCCTGCAAACATTGCCATGATTGGGGTGTCCACAACTTCTCTGGGCAACCTGTTCCAGTGTCTCTCACCACCCTCGCAGTAAAGAATTCCTTCCTAATATCTAACATTAATTTCCTCTTTCGGTGTGTACCCATTACTGCTTGTCCTGTCACTACAAAGAGTGCCTCTTTGGCTTCCCAGCAGACCCCCTTCAGATACTGGCAGGTTGCTATGATATCCCCATGCAAACCTTCTCTTCTCCAGGCTGAACAGCCCCAAGTTCCTCTGCCTGTCTAATGCCAGCTAGAAAGTTTCAGGCAGTCAACTTCACACACTGTGATATGGAGTGGCTTTCACACACTTCATTTCCCTGTTATTGCGTATATGCAAAACTGTTTGACCAACAAGCAGAATTTTTTGGCAGATGGATTAATCAGGCTACACAATCACAAGCTGCCTAACTAAAGGTAAGATCCTGTACCAAAGAAGTTGGATCCATTTAAATTGGTTTAAGCTTGCAGATTCCCAAACAATGAAAACACAGTTTTATAACACTGACTTAAAGAGTACTGGATTTTCTTATTTAGGTAAATGCAACTATATTTGAAGCAAGGACGTCGGCAAAACTGAACTTCCTCAAAAATTCAGGTAAGGGCAAACACAAAGTTCAAAGGGTTTTTATATATGCAGCTCTGAATAAATATAAAATCATGTATTTAGTAGTCTGGTCTGGAGGATCGATTTTCAAAAAGTTTTTCCAGGAAAGACTCAGTCATGATGACACAGCACGGCAGAAACAGCCCCCTGCGTTAAGGCACCAGATCTGAGCACCAGACCCCGCACGGCTGCCAACCCCGGCAGCGACAGCCCCACGTCCTCCCGGGCCCAGCCCCGCTCCATTCCAGCGCCGGGGCCCCAGCCCGGGGCCGCACAGCCCCTTCAGCCCGCGCCGGCGCCGCCAGACCGGGCAGGGGCACGGGCACAAGGCACCGGCGCCCCCCCGCCCCCTGAGGGCCGCGCCCTCCCGGCAGCACCCCCCTGTACTCACAGCCTCCGAGCGGACCCCGCAGCAGCCCCCAGCAAGGCCCAGCCTATATGCGGAGCCCGGCAGGGCGCGGGGGGAGAGCAGCCCCCGCCGGCACCGCCCCGCCCTGGGAAGCTCCGGCTGGGCTCC
>JAOTQP010000001.1:75605239-75638374 GCA_026413545.1 Cichladusa arquata
CCCCGCCCGCCAGCGCCCTCCTGCGGCGGGAGGCGCTCCGCGCGCCCGGCCCACAGCACTGCCGGGCGGGCGCCCCGCCCTGCGGGGGAGGGCGGCCCCGCCGGCTGCGGGAAGCTTGGGTACTTTCCTCTGTCCTCTTCCTCGGGCGGGGGAAACCCGAGGGCGTTTCCCAGGGGGGGATTTCCAGCCCGCCGTCGGCCGGGAAGGGGAGCGGCCGGCGGGCGGCGGCCCGGGGCTGTGGGCCCCGCTGTGCCTGTGCCGGGGCAGCGGGCCCGGCGGTGCCGGCACCGCGCTCCGCGGCCGCACACGCTGCCCTGGCTCCCCGCAAACCCCGCGTTGTCACCCTTGCTCCCTGACACCAGCGCCATACACGGTTCCTCGGCCGCATTTCCTAATACAGGCCGCTCTGCTGCCTGCAAGAGGGGGAACAACATGACCCCTGAAAGATTTTGGTCACTTGAAAGCACCGAGGAAGAACAAGAGACCATAAATTTCCGCTGGAGGGGTTTAAGGCGGAATCTCTGCATGTGGAAATCTGGAGAACTTCCGAAGCACCTACCAGAATGCTGACCAAAAGCTCAAAATGTCCCAGCACAGTCATGGTCTGGCATTTCCTATGAACAAACAGCAGATAAGAGGCTTAAAAAAGCCCCTTTTTGTGATGACAAATTGGTAGTAGGGTCTTTACACAACTGAGAAGTGAAGAGTAAAAATTAGGAAGTGTAACAGCATTATGACACTAGAGGGTAATTTTCTGTATCAGAGTTCCAGTAAGATGAGTTTGCAAGAGACTCATTTATACATTTTCTAAAACTCTTTCAAATTTCCTGCCATGATGTGATGACATTTATCATATATAACAATACTGTCAAATTTGAACTGCGGCAACAACATCTAGTACAGCACGGCTTCTACTGTAACACTACTTAACATCGTATAATTACAGAGAAACATTTCTTTGCAGCAGTTGCAGAAAAGAAAAAAAAAAAAAAAAAGGTAAAAACTTCCTTTTAAAGTTTAAAATGGTTTTCTGATGCCTGATACATTGTTTTAAGGAAGCTGCTGACACGGGGAAGAGAAGGCTCAAAAATAGAGCCAGCTTTTCAAATACCTTGTGTGAGGAGTGCTGAGGTCTGGTTTTGTTAGGGAACTGTTCAGTGTCACACAAGGAACTGAGCTCTGTATTTATGTGTTGCTTTAATTGCAAGTGCTTAAAGATTTACTTTGACTGATTATCTCCAGTTTGGGAATTTCAAGCAGGACTCCCCAGATGAAGTTATGCTGATCTTTTATAACAGATAATTGTCGTTTTACTGTACGTTGTCCCAGAACTAGTTAACCCAGTGTTCCTCCTTAACTCTCCTCCCTCCCTCCCTTGTTCCACTCCACACCCAGCCGCTATCTGCCCTTGCCCCTCTGTACCCTTGGCCTCCTGCTAATCTGGCAATAGAAGCTGCAATTTCCTCCCCTCCCAGGCCTCTAGGCGGGCAGTTTCAGGTTCTCCCTTTGTGCTTGGCAGCCTCATGTCGCAATGGAGGAAGGGAGGGGGAGAAAATAAAAAGGCTAAAATGCTTGTGATAGGAGAAAAAGAGGTGTAGCTGCCCTGAGCTGTCTGGCACTTTCTGCTTTGCCTCATTCACCTCCCCATCCCCGGTAATTTCTTCGCTTTTGAGAGAAAGAGGTGAGAGGGAACTTTCCCCACATAGCTGCGATGATGGATTGTCCTTTGCTCAAAGGACATGAAGTAAAAATGTAACTGAAGGGCTCCTCTTAGGGCTGAAATTCCTGAGGAGCAGTGCATTATCATTGTTCTGTGTCTGGCTTCAGCCTGGGGCCGGGGTAACTCTCTAGAGGCAGACTAAGAGGACAGCAGTGGTGCTTAAGCCCTACCCAAACTAAATGCGTGCTTTTGCTTTGGTTCTCAGGCTGTGGATTATCACTAGGACTGTTCCTTATTCCTGCCCTTTCACCCACTGCAGCAGCCTTCCAAGATCAGCCTTGGCCTAAAAAACAGTCCGTGGGTGAAACAAGACCCTCTGCTTTGCAGACTCTTAGCTCTGGAGACGGGGAAGAAGACAGCATTCAGATAAAGGTGACCTCAACCAAAGGAAACCGCAGAGGTCAAAGTGCTAAAGAAGTGCTGCTGCCACATTAGCAGCGTTTTTGAAAATAAACGTCATGGTAGTGTTGGCTGAAATAGCAAAGGTGAGAGCAAATTTCTGGAGGTGGAAGGCAGTGACCCAGCAGCATGAGTGTATTATCACACCAAGCCAGTGTGTTATCACACTTCAAGCCAGCCCTTGAAGTACCTGATGCAACTGCGAGTCAGAAGCCTTCTCTCAAAGTCCTGCTGAATGTCAGTCTCCCCATGCTGTCATCCTTCTCTGATGTGCTCTCCTGTTTTCCATCTTCCACAACATTAAAGTATCTGGCTTTAATGGTAACTGGCTTCTGTAGCACACCTCTAAACATTTATGAAGAGGAAAGATGGAGAAAACACACGTTGTTATTTGCCTTTCCATTGCTACTGACTCCTGTATCCACTCTCCCACAAATTTAAACTCCCCTGTAAAATCTGTGTTAAAAAATAAAACCAGTTATCACTGGGTAGTGCCAACATTTTTCAGCTTTCCAAAGATATCAAATGTCTCCATGGAACATGACCTGCTTATTCTGAGCTCCTCTGTAGTGCTGGTTTCACTGAAAGCATCAAACCCCATTCCAGCAGTAAGGAGTAGGTTTTGTCTTATAAACTGACCTAACATGGTGATTAGGGTTCCACAAAAAACTTCAGAAGGAGTCCCTCAACTCCTTCAGGACACAAGGGGAAGATAATAATGAGAGAAATAAGAAAAAAAAATATTAAGGAAAACTTTGGAAAAGCCAATTTGATGCAAAAAATACCGTCTGTAGATAAAGTTGCATTATCTAGTCCATTTACAAATGAAGCCAAGTCTCAAGAACAGAGTAGTTCTGGCATCCTGTAAACATGAGATCAGATAAACTATGTTATGATAATCTGTGTGGGTGCAACTGCCCACTTTGTTTTGACTAAACACAGCAACTTTTAATTTCTTTTTTTTTTTTTTTTTTAACTTTAACTTAGTCAGGGGTTTGTTTGTCTTTGCCTAAGGGGAGGGGAATTAAAGTTTCTCTTCAAAACCTCTCTTCACCAGGAGAAGCCTGGCGAGTTTAACATCCACAGATTGGGAGTAGCCAGAAGATGCACAGGAGATAAGAAAACATAAAGGAACCTTACCCCTGGTGTAGCCAGAGATACCTGGTCTGGGAACAGATCGAAAAGAGAACCAAAGAGTGAGGACCAGATAAGCATCAAAGGCAAAGGGAATCAATAACCACTAGGAGATCAAATACTAAGAGCTGTGTAATTTAAGACCAATGAACATGATTTTCTTTGCAATTTTTATATATAAATATGTGAAAAGTCTGGTAAAGGACCATGTGAATGATCTTCACTGCACAACCTGGGCACGTGTTGATGAAATAATTTCTGTTGCATATCCTGGCCAGAATAAAGTAATGCCTTGATTCTCTAACACTGAAAGTATGTTGTTGTAGAGTTTCTGTTTTTCCCAATTTCAGTGACAAGGGCACCTACATCTACACCAGCAATAATGATTACATTTTCTCCTTTTTTAATTGCATTTGGGCATATAGAAAACAAAATTAAAATGTCACAAGGGACAAATATAATATCTGGATATTAAGGGCATCCATGACTCATTGTGATAACCTTAATGTTCAGTCTTGCTCCTCCCTTTCTGAAGGTCAGTACATTCACAGTCTGAAAAGTTTCCATTCCCTTTGTACACCGACAAGAATTTTCTTTTTCATATCCTCCTACACAAAGGATCACGAGTACAAAAGTTTAGGTTTACCTAAATCAGTTGTGGGCTTTCTCACATGTAGTGCTCTGATGAATTCTCCCATAAGCCATAAGTAGTCTCAAGAACATATCAAAGCCACGCTGAATAAGTTGAGGCTTTTAAATCTGTCAGAAACTCTTATTAATATTTACTTGGAAGATAAAAAATAAACTGAGTTAAAATGAGTTGCAAGAAGATCTTGGTAAATGTTGAGTTCAATTCTCTTTTTAGATTGGAGAATCTGCTCACTTTTCTTAAGTTTTATTGTCTGCTTCTAGGAAGACCATTATGTTCTCCTGGTGGTATAAAAAACATACATTCAGCAGGAGAGAGGAACGTGAAGAATGCCAAAGCAGAGATGACTTGACTAAAATAAACCACTATCTGGTGGAAAGAGGACCACTAATATATCAGAGAAATAAAAAGGCTTCTATTCAACTGCTTGAAATTGTGTCAATTCAGAGCCTCACATTCCTGTTTTTTTTCCAAAGGAGTTGTCTTTCTAAACAGCAGTTTGTCTGCTTTGACTCCAAGTTACTTCCTGCTGTCAGAGTAAGAAAATTTCTCTAGATCTGATTTCCCTCATTTATTCCCAGTTATCTCCCTGCAGATTTTAAAACCTTCCCAAGGTGTTTAATTTGCTTTGGTTGGACCAGCTGTTGCTTTTCATGTTCTTGGGGCATTTTTTTATGTCAATACTCCTTCAACTGAAAGAGAATCAAATGTGGCACTGTTTCATTTCCTGAGGATTATACTGGCGGTTTTCTACCACGACAGCTGCTAGGTTCAGGAAGATACAAGTGATTTGTAAATCATGCTAAATGTGATTCCATCACACTTTAGCTAGAAAATGGGTGATTGCCTTGCTCTGCTCAAAAGGGCAGACACCTCAGAAATTAAATAATCCATTCAGGGGCTACAGGTACAAGATGAAGTTTCCCCGAAGTATCTACATCACAGTTTCAAATGGCACATGGGAACACACTAACTTCCACAAGCCCACATACAAACAGGAGCTTAAGCCTTTTGTTGCAACATGCAAAGTAAGGCCCTAATTCTGTAAGCAAAACCAGAAATCTGATCTCTGTGTCTGCCTGAGTTTCCAATGCAGCTCATGGGGAACTGATTTGTGATTTACAGCAAAACCAAAAAACCCCAAGCCCCTGTGTGCAAACTGCACAAGCCATAAATCAGCTCTCCGTGAACAACTATAACACAAGCAGCTGTAGCAGACACAGGGGTAAGTGACAGGAGTGGGAGCTGCTTAGGTTAATCCTGGTGCCAAATGGTACTAAAACTGCAGCCTGAGAGAAGCTGAGCTTTCCATTTTTGTAATCTGCTGCACAGTACTGTGTTTCTTAAGAACGGAAGAGAAATAAGAGGAATCATAGCTGTACTGAAAATGCTTTCACTTCTTAGGACTTACAGGAATAAATAAATTAAAAGTAATGTAGCATGCAACTACTGGGAAAAGAGTTTATTTTAGACACTAAATTGTAATATCTTTATGAGCATATATTAGAGGAAAAACATAGTGAAAGAAGAAAAAGAGTGATGCGTCTTTGATAAGGGGTTAAGCAAGTATTTTTTGGCTAGTAGCTACAAACTGATTATTAAGTTACATACCAGTACCCACTGGATACATGTAACAGGGAGGGGATTGGTGTGAGGAACAAGTGCCAATTGAGTGAATATAATTGGCTCTTTATGACAAGGTTAGAAGACTGGGTTTCTGGAAGCTGGAATGTGCTGTCAGATTTTGACAGATTTGCTGTTAAATTGTTCAAAGAATATAAAAGTTATTGGGGTGGAGTGGACAGACAGATACATTCTTATACAGAAAAAATGATTGCATTAATGAAATGCCAAAATCAGACTAAAAGACATGAGATGTCATGCTGAATACTCACTTGGTTTTCTTCAGTGGATTAGCTAAAAAATTGCTCTGTTCCTGGTGTACTTATTGAGAAGAACCACCTCAGACTCAGAAAACAAAGAATATACTGACAGGGCTTAATTTAGCATCAACCAGTGGCTCCACTGACCTAAAATCCATCTATCCCAGTACCAGCCAGTACCAGACATCCCTGGTATCAGCTAATCTCTTTATGTAATGAAAACCATCTCAGCCTCTAGTACAATAATCCGAGCCTATTATCTGAAGTTCAATGCTACTAATTGTGATAATCCAAAAGGTCACTCTAGTCCTTGTGAACAAAGATTTTTGGGGGAGAAAGAAGGTTGCGTGCAAATTGAAACATTCTTAGGTCAGGAATTCAGAGTGGCAGTGAGCACAGCTGGCTTGGGGAGCAGGAGTTAGATGCTGTGTACATTACCCCCACAGTGCTGCTGAGACAGAGGGTACAGGAGCCTTGGAGAAGCAAAGGGTCCTTTGTTTCTCTGTTGAGTTGTTTCAGCTGAAAGATCTTTTTCAGCTGAAAAAGCACTGTCCTAAAAATCACTGAGATCAAAGAATGTGAAAAGAGCTGAGGTGAGATTCTCCCATCCTTCCATTGTGCAAGATTCAAGAGACAAAACACCTCATTCCTAACACACAAGACAATAAGAACGTGTTTTGAACAAAAAAAGAAAAACTTGATGAAATGTGCTTGTACAGCATCTGGAAAATTAAGCCCTAGCATCTGAGGCTTTAAGTCTCTGCTTAAAAAAAACATTAATGTCGTAAATTGAGGTGCTCCCTTCGTAGCCTGGAATATTGGAGATTAAATTACCATCTAAGGGCTGGCACAGAAGAAATCTTGATATCGAATATGTTGAAGCCTTAGGCACACATCATGATTTCTAGCAGCACCTGCACATTGAGAAGTACAAGTGCAAGGATCTGATCAAAGTACCAGTGTCTTGAGGCTTGATACTGGCCTCCTGCCACTTCCCTGTGACTTCCTTAGTTTGATTTTAAAGAAAACTACCTTTTATCCTGTCTCAAAGTTTGGCATTGGCCCAGGACTGTAGGAGTTTCTGGGTTTTGTGGTTCCATTTTTTTTTGCTTGGAAACAATAGTGGTATTCATGCCTAGGCAGTTGATGGGGTTCCAGCTTCTGAGCTGCGTTTCTCACTACGCAGCCATCGCTATCAAAGATGCAGCATGCTTCAGTGTTACCACAGTGATTTCCCTTCTGCTGGCTCCTGCAGAGTCATTAAAAAATGGGTGTGTTTTAAAGTGAAACATTGCTTGTACACACGAAGCTACTCAATCCTGCATCCAGACATGTAGACCTCTGGGCCAAGACTTGGTAGACTGGAACACATGTACTTTGTGACTGTGAGCACTATTCTTTTGTTTCTGTCCTTTCAAATCTCTTTCCCCCCCCCAGTCAACTCCTCTCTACCCAGTGCTAATCTCCTTCACGCAGAAAAAGAGTGCATTTATACAATATCCTGTTTGTCAAACGTTGTTTTGTCCCCTTAGTTATTACACACAAGTACTCTTCTGCTGACAAGTTGTCAGCTGCATTGTTTGCAGGTTGTCAGGCCTCCCACATTACAGTGTATTTGCCCAGCCCCAGAGACAAAGACCATGGCTTTTTCATAGACAAAAATAAGTAAAAAAATTCATTGTAAACCGATTTCTTCTGTTCAATAAATAGTTGAACAAAAGAAAAGTCTCTGCAAAGCGATGTGTGTTTGTCTTCTGTAACATAACACTGTGGCAGACACTGCAGTGTGCTAGAGAAGACAGGCATGTCTGAAAACAAAAAGAGCTGCTGACCAACAAAACTCTCAGGAAACGCCAAAAAAGGGTGCAAAATCTGAGTGTCAGGAAAGAGAGGGACAAAAGTTACAATTACAAAGGATGCAATTGCCAAGAGAGAATCATCTAGTAAAATGTGTAAGGGCTATAGAACAGGTATTTATATCTGAACTTTTATAGTCAAATGAAAAGAAGAACATGCCTTCAGGATGTGTTTTTGTTTTAAATGCTAAAATAGACATTTAAAATGGATTACATGCATCACCCCAAAGTGTGTTTTTCTTTCTGTTGATTACTAAGGAGGTGAGAGTGTTAAGGCACCAGGGAGGTTGTTCCAAGGGCTTGCATTTTTTTAACATCATTAGGAGGCAAACATAACTAAAATCAGAGGACAAGGGAAAATGATAAATGAGTCAATGGTTGTTCCAGATATATATTTTCTAGTGCACGTAGCAAAGGAAGAAACCCAATAGTTGTTCTCATAAACCAGACCTGTGGTCTGCTGTGATTTCTAGGAACCACAGAAAATACAAGAAATCCTATGGCAGGAAATCATGAATAAACACAGCAGCACTTCAGATACTTTTTTCTTTTCATTTCTGTCCATTTTTCACTTTTGTTTCATCAGGGACAGAATTTTATTAAAAACTGCAGAAAAACAAAACTAAAATTCTTCCTTTTGGGCCAGGAGATCAGAACAAGAGTTAGTTTTTTTGGTTTCTTTCTTAAAGCGCTGTTTTGGAGTGGGTTTTTTTAGAAGCTAATCAGGAAAAGGTCATTGTTTCACTGGTGCAATTAGATATAATGAACTATGGCAATAACATATTCCTAGGAGGACATTATCTGTAGGTGTCCTTTGGCAGGCCTCAGCTCCTAAAACATCAGCCCAAGAGGCCTAGGCTGGGTAGCCACATGCACTGGTCCCAAAAAGTCTTTTCTGAGCAGTAAGCACCTTCTCTTGGGTTGGGCTAATCCTCCCTGAAGTAAGGATGCTGTCCCCACTGTCACAACTGAGCATGAAAATCCTGGTACTCACCAGCCATGGCAGCTGCATTTCACATTAGCAGCAGTTTGGCCATCTCATCCTCATTCTGTCCAGCAGGTAAAATCAAATGCAGGAGGTGCCTGCTGTTGGGGCAGCCAGAGGGAAGAGAAGGCATAGGGGTGAACAGCCCATCAGGAGGGTGGTCCTGCAGGAGAGCGCAGCAATGCATTTCACACATCAGAATTTTGGAAAGCTGAGCAGTCCACAGGCAGGTTCAGGAAACATAGAAACTTTTGACATACTTACAAAGTGTGGCATGGGGCCAAATTTCACAAACAAGTAGTGAAGATAATCAAAATTATCTGGCTGCTCCCACCAAGGGCTGTGTTTTCCAGAGTATGATCTATCATGCAGCATCACACTGGTATTTTATTGCCAAAGAGGCTTCAGTGGAATCCTCAGTGGGATTTCAGAGTGGTTTCTGGGAAATGAACTTTCCAGAGAGCAGGATATATGACAGCATTACCCTCAGAATTTATGGGAATTGTCTGAATCTGAAGGGGTGTGAGAGTTCATGGATTGAATATGGATCTCTCCAGTCCATGGAGCCCAGGACTCAGAGGAGTGATGCACATCACTGCTGCAGAGCTGGAGTGTTTCTATGGTGAGCATCTGCTCTTCCAAGGGAAGTGTATTCAGCAGGCAAAGTCCATCCCTGAGGGTCCTTGGGGTAGCTACAGCCATCCTGAGTGCTGCAGACCACACATCCCAGTGGAAGGCTGTTGTGAGGAGAGGGAAGCCCCACAGCCAATCTCACCTCCCCCTTGGCATTGCCCATCACCTCCTGCCCCCAGCCACTGCAGAGCCACGCTTCCCCCATCTGTACCCCAGAAGAGAGCTGCAAACAGCTGTCTCTGTCCCTGGAGGAGCACTTACAGGACAGTGTTGACTTGCAGCACAGGAGAAGCCAGGATTCAGGTGAATCTGTGTTTCCTGGGCAGCCTGTGAACTGGAAGAGATCCAGCCTGGGCAGAGCACAGACACTGCCTGACTCAGCATCACCCACATGCATCACTGTGCTATCCAGTTCGAAGGACAGCCAGGGCAGGTCATGTCCCTGCCACGTGGCCATTTCTGGAGCAACAGATGGTTCCTGGGCTCTTTGCACAGAATTTGATTAAACATCTGTGCAAATCAGCAGGTCATGGGCTGTGACTCAGGCAGTGAACCTCCAAGCCTGCTTCTGGCCACAGGAAGTTAATGAGGTAAAAATTCATATAAAGAGGAAGAACAAAGTACAGCATTGTCTGAAAGGATTTAATCACCCGTGTGCCAAGTGCTGAGGATGCCTTGAATTTTTTCATCATACCAGAGTTCAGAGGTACTATTGCACTTTTCCATACAGAATTCTATGACAATAATTCATAGAATTATAGAAAGGCTTAACCTGGAAAGCATCTTAAAAAGTATTTCATTTCAGCCCTGCTGCCATGGGGAGGGACAACTTCTATTAGACCAGGCTGCTCAAACCACCACTAACCAGCTTTGAATGCTTCCAGGGATGGGTCATCCACAACTTTTCTGGGCAACCTGTGCCAGTGTCTCACCACACGCACAGGAAAGAATTTCTTCCTAATATCCAATCTAAGCCCATCTTCTATAGTCACATCACATGCTGTAAAGGTTTTTCCTCAATGGCTTTAACTTCAGAGAATCCTCCCCTTCAGTCGTACTCAGCCACTTGCCGTTTTTTGAGTGTTGACTCTAACATTAGGGCTAGGAAACATTCCTGGCACTTCAAATGCCAATCCTCCTCATAGTGTGCCACTCTACACAGTGGGCTCTCTGCTGGATGCTGAGACTCAGCTCAACAACACATTAGTTTAAAAGAAATTAAACCTGAAGGGAACTGGGTATCACAGACTAAACTTTGGGGATTTTCACTTCTTTTGTTTTTTATATCAGTTGGTTAACAGAAAAAGAAAATATCCTCCTTCTCAATTTTGCCTAGCAGAGTCAATTCTTCTCTGTCAACTCTTTTTGAAAACAAAAGTAGTGACCATGCTTCATTCACTTTTTCTCTAAAATTAACATAGAATCCCAAATTAATTAAGTTGTTATCAACATTAGAGGAAAAGACCATGGATTTGCTAATCTCATCCTATGTAATCAGGCATGACAAGTCTTATCTCTATTCCACTGGAAACGTAGCAACAGGGGACAAAGCAGAGACCCAGGGAGCTAATTTGGTTTCCTGACTCTTGGATTTGCAGAGGTAGTTTTTTAAATGGTGACTTGAACATCGCACAGAGCACAGACACTCTGCCTGACAGGCCGGTGAGGAAACACCAAAAAGGGGCTGGTGGTGTTTTAGCACCACCGGGTGGACAAGTAAGGGAAAAAAACTTCATTTTTGAGACTCTATGCATGGATGTCCCGGCAGGATAGTCCCACCTCGAAGCAGGAGCCCTGAGCAGTGTCCCAGCCTCACCCCTGCTGTTCTTCTTATGGACAAGTGTCCCAGGAAGTTCTCACACATCTCTTCACCAAATTAGGCATTTCTGTTACACTGCATGTGATCCCAGAGTCTGGAAAGTCTTCCCAGAAAACATTAGATTTGCAAATACAAACGTAATACCTGTAATAAATGTGACCACAACAGAAAACAAACACGATTTATAATTTTTAATTCAGAATTTCAGTTGCCTCAGAAATAGCTCAGATATTGCTCAGACACTCCTCAGTGTTTTCTGCCAGTTTTGTTTCACCCTTGAAATCATCACCCTGGCAGGTAAATGAGTGGGTTCCTTAAATCACAGGGGGAAAGCCCTGCTTAATGTAGTGTTTCAAAGTGTTTCTTATACCTTGACTGTTCTGTGGGCTTTTGGACAGTAATTATTGTGGGTGGCTGGCCTTGGACAGCTTTTAATGCTGTTCACAGAAAATATATGAAGACATGTAGCAGCTGTAGCTATGTAAGAACTGCTTTCCCCTGGCACCAGATAAGATTGTTGGATTAAGTAAAAGTACTCTCACGCTCCCACCTATATTCTATGTGCTTTACTGGAACACTTCTGCCTAAAGCTTTGGCCAGCTCTGTGCCCTGTGACTAATCTGTTATGGATCTGTTCTTTGGATTACACTACAGCCCAGAGGGCCCTTTGTGCTACTCCACAAAGGCACATGCTGCCTCTTTGTGGGCACTTACCTGGGGCTGACACAAGCCAGGGAGAAAGGGAAAGCCCAGGGCACTCTGCAGATGGCCTCACCTCACCATGCTGGTGGAAAGAGATGGCTCCTTTCCAAGAGGGGAACTTCAAGTTGATGTGGGAGAAAAGGAGTGGCAAAGCTCCCAAAATACATCCTATTAAAGGGTAACACTTGGGTGGCTGGTGAGTGTCCTTTGGGATACCTGACTCTGCTGTAGCCAAGAGATGTCTGCTGGCAGCAGCTCCAGGGCATACTACACACACCCTTTCTGCAAATTCCACATTTAACAGCACGTTTGCTGCTTGCTTATCACACACAGCCTGCTTAAAATAGAAGCATTTAAGCTGACGCCTCAGGTCCTCTCAGCTTTGAATGAAGGAGGAAAAAAAATCCCCTTCAGAGATTCAAAGTGTACAAATTGTAGTTCTGGCTAATCTGTATCATGTACTTCGCCTTTGTCCTGCTCACATAGCTCTGAGGGTCAAGTGAACTGCTCAGTCAGGTCTGGCAGTAGATTTCCCAGCTCCTTGTAAGACATCAGAATACTTGAATCCAGAATAATGCAGCCAAAGACAGCTAGTCATGTGCCTAAAGAAAGTGAGAAGGGCTCTGACTAGTATTTTGGTAGAAGAAAATCCATCTCCTACCTACCTGCCACTGTACCAGACATGGCATTTATGTCTTCAGCCTCAGCACTCTATAATCCTTGGCTGCTTGATAGTCAAAGCATCTATAGGAAGATTGGCAAGTCGTGGCATTATTGCAAGTTATCTATAACCCAGACCATGTTGGTTGTACTCATTTAAGTGCATTTTACTTCAGAGTAAGGAGGGAGTTCACAGCAGGTCCTCTGTATGCCGGGCACAGGAGCTGTGCAGCAGGCTAGCAGGCCAGGGGGCTCAGTGGGGCGGCCCAGGTGCCAGGGCTGGCTCACCCTCTCAGCTGATGGCACACAAGTGCAGCCACAAGAGCACAACCCCTCACTTGCTCCTGGGCACTGCACAACTCACAGGGCTGGAGACCTGAGCACACTGGGACACTGAAAGACTCAAAATCAGCCGGGACAGCAATCAGTGTGTTAGCTCCTGTGCAATACCCCCTATCACAGCAACCTCAACTACTTTCTCTCTTCTAAAACAAATCATAACAGGCAAAGACAGCTGGGCTGAATGGAAGCCTCTGAGATATGGACTTAAAGGGCAATAAAATCCCTGAAAGGCAGTATTTTAACAAATGTGTGTCCCTAGAACTTCTTGCCGGTTCATTCCAAGAAGTCTCCCAACTCTTGCTTTGCCTGTTGGCATTTTGGATGATTTGAGTCCTCCCAAATGTTGCATACCGGGAAGGTGGGTGCCTAACACAGGGTCCAACCTCCATTTGGAATAGGAAGATCCTCAAACATGTGGCTCTCCACCTCTGGGAGATCTATTATAGAGCTTGTTTAGAAAGCACACTTGATCTTGGCTCTGGCTGGAGCAGGGGGCCTGCATTTTGTCTCTCCTCACTGTGCACTGCCCAGCTGTTTGTGTACCAGCTTTCTGTGTAAACAGAGCTGCTGCTGCTGCCTGGTTCATTCAGCAGTTTCACAAGCCAGCATCTGTGACCTTGCAGTTCCCAGGCCTCCCTTGGAATAAGGTGATTAAAGGAGAGATTGTGCTATCTCACAGCTGTCCTGGTACCTCCCAGAAATAGGAAAAGATACAAATGGACCACAACTGCATTTGTATACAATGAAGATATTGTTCCAGCTCACTCAGCTGTGGCAATGACTTTAGGAAAGCAAAGAGTTTGTGCCTAGATTTTCATACTAGGAGTGCAAGGGCATTAAAAAGCACAGACAGAGTATATGACTCTGGTCTCTCTTACCCCTCTTGCCACGTGGCTGGCTCAAACCCTCAGGCTCTCTCACCTACTGCAGTTCTGTTCAGAGCTGTAGCAATGTGTTTTATTTCCCAACTGAACTTCCATGGAAATGCAGCCTAGAGACCTGAACCTGTCTGACTTAACAGCACTCACCATTTCCCTGCCTCTTCCCTGCCTGGGACCAACCAGCTTCTCACCCTGTCCCCCACCCCGACCATCTGATCTGCCCCAGGAGGCACCAGTAAGCAATTAACTTTCTCATTCTGAGCTTGTTTCTCACAAACACCATTGCCTAATTGGGTAACAGAAAACAAACGTGGCAAGGAAACAGGACAAGACCCAGCTAGCAGGCCCCACACCCCACATCCATCACACCATGACATGCCACGCTGTGCCACATCCCTCTAATCCAGGGTGCCACCTACCAAACCATCCGATTACATGCACCTTTTCCAGAGGACAGTGAAGGAAGAAACCGGGAAGGTAAAGCATGTAAATAGAGGTTAAAGTCATAGAATCCATAAATGAAGAAAACTCTGGATTCCCTGCAGTTCTGATTTTCTCTCTTGGTCTCCTTTCTGACAACATCTGCAAACATCTTCAGAGCAGGATTCAGCAGCTGTGC
This sequence comes from Cichladusa arquata, assembly GCA_026413545.1. Classification (NCBI taxonomy): domain Eukaryota; kingdom Metazoa; phylum Chordata; class Aves; order Passeriformes; family Muscicapidae; genus Cichladusa; species Cichladusa arquata. The sequence continues at coordinate 75,619,522 of JAOTQP010000001.1, forward strand.
AAGGGCAGTCACCCCCTCAATGCAGTGTGCAAAAGAGGTCTGCACTCACAGAAAACCCAGGTACTTGCACTGATTAGTGTAGACTGTAAATTAGTTTAACAGCAAATAATGTAAAGTAACGTGCTATTGAAATACAATAGGCTATTTTTGAAACAAACCTTCTTGTTCCACAATTGCAGCTGGTGGAACAGTTCCCATCCCAGAGGAGATGTCCATTTGGATTTACCCAGCAGCTGGGTAACTCCACATCACAGGGCTTCATCACCATTAAGCAGGCGCCAATGGTTTAGGTAACTCTCGAGTTACACCCACAGTTAACCTGAGAGCATTGCAGATGCAAAACCTGGGGGCTCATATCTGGGGGCTCAGTGTGAGAAGTACCCAGAGCCACCATAAAATAGTGCCTGGGTATTGCCTTTTCATGAAGATTATGGTCTAATTGAATAAACATCAATCCAGGGAAGCCCCACGGCCTGTGTTGTGCTAGATATCAGATTAGATAACTAGGAACCTGTCTCCTGGATTTACAGCTGTGAAATGGCTGAATCCTTTCTACAACTGCCTTTTAACCCTCTGTGAATCCAAAGCAGAGCTGGCTAACCAAGCTATCCTGTAGATAGTTTGTCCCATGTCATTGGTGAGCAACAAATCTCCTAAATATGCCACTCATATCTACTATCTTATCTTTAAGCTTCTATCTGAAGGTGATATAAAGGAGATTCAAACAGTGTCTGTAGATGGGTGTTACAGACTACCAAGTTTTTTAGTTGCCTTTATCTGAAGCTCATTCATGTGCAAAATTGTAAGTCAATATTTCTTCCTTGCTTCTCATATGCAGATTTTTCTCAGCATCAGGAGTTTAAAAAATCGTTACGAAATAGGCAGGGAGTGAAATGAAGCATATAATAATATTTCTGATTTTGGGAAGAAATTAGATTTTACTAAAAGTGCCTCCTTAAAATAGAGCTACTCCAATCTAAGATGTCCATGGCTTCCTCACTGATTTTTTGCCTTCCTTCTTTAAATAATAGGTCATGATCTGGAAGCAGCTTTACATAAATTGCCCAATGAAACTCAGTATCATAAATGTTAATGTAGTCAGGATCACATGAATTTGTAGATCTGCCTCCTTTTCACAACCCTTTTAAAAAATGAACCTCAAATATTCTCAGCTGAACTGAGCAAACCTTTCCATCTTTTCAGAGATTAATATGAGCAGAATGAGGAGAAAAGAGCAAAAGGCAAGGGATCTCAGGCACAAATATCACCCAAAGCTGATGTTAGAGAGCTGATAGAAGAATACAAGAGCACTGCTCCAGATGGCAGGAGCTGCAAAGGAGGAAGAGCACAGCTGTGGGAAGCAGTGAAGGGAAGCTAACCATACATGAAGGGGGTTGAGAAACAGACACTCCAAGGCAAGCATCCAATTCTTCAGGTTACGTAAAATGATTTTTACCATTTATGCACTTCCCCCCTTTTCTGGGTGATGCACATTGCAGATAGAGCTGGTAGCAGTGCCTGCAATTGCCCCTGCCTGACAGTTCTTGTTACAAGCTCCTGCTTTCAATTGCTGCTAAGTTTGTTAGATGTTACTCATCCAGGCTGAAATGTTTTCTGCCAAGGTTTGGCCTTGGGCTGATTCTTTCCCCTTCCATTTTCTTTTGGGAGGAGGAAAGGGGAAGGCAGTTTCAGTAAAAATGGTTCTGTGGTTTCCAAGGCAAGATTAGGCAACTGTTTATTTGAGCAAGAACTTGAAATTTGGCAAAACAGGGGGGTAGGTGACCCTGATGCCAGAAGATGTAGCCAAGTTATAAATGTTTTTTTAAGAAGTCTCAGCTCATGTAGTTTAGCAGAGACTTGTCAGCTTGGCAGACGAATTTTCAGAGGGTGGTGTCAGCACAAGGTGCAGAGTGTCCCCTGCCAATTTCCAGGCCCTCACAGGACTGTCCCCAGCAGAGCTGGATGATGCCTCTGGGTGCCCAGGCTGCCCCTGCCTTGCAGGCTCTAGGCTGGAGGTGGGTGTGAGCAGGGAAGTGGGGCTAGGGTACCAAGGGAAAAAGACACTTGGATAACAAACCATGGAGAATCAGACTGTGATGACACGAGGAACTAGAAAGATGACTACTAATGACCCAGCCTAGCAGAGAGACCAGGACCTGAAGCAGGGTAGCTGGTGGGACAAGAGGAGCAGAGTGGTCAGGAGGATGAGGAAGGAAGGAAAGACATCTTGGTGATAGCTACCCTGTCCTTTTCAGAGCCCAGAGCAGAGCTGAGATCACCTCCAACAGAAGTCTGGAAGTCCACCTGGCATGTGTGACTTTTCCTGCTTGCAGGGTCTTCTGCACTGGCTGAAAACATGTAACTACTTTTCCTTGATTAGGTCTGAAGATTCAATTCTCCAGCAGAGAGATGGATTAGCACTTCTCCTCACTGGAGCACCTCAGCTTGGGATCAGGGCAAACATCTCTGCCATCTGTCATGCATGCTCTCCCCAAATGCTGCGGGGGAGATGAGGAGTGAGAGGTGGTGCAGAGCCAGACCAGCTGTCTGTGCTCCCTTCTTTGCTGCTTGGTGGGGAAAGAAGAGCAGCTGTCCCTAGGCTGGGCTGCACAGATGTGACAAACGGCCCTAATGCCAGGCCAGGCATTGCTTCCAGCCCTGAAGCACAGCACAGAGCAGCTATGGAGGAAGAACTGAAGAAAGGCCAGAGGCAATGGCCATTAACCATTTCCTTACTCCTGGGTCCTAATGATCTCTTTCTTCCTCAGCCAAGTCAACAGTCAGTGTTCCCTCACAACCCCACCAGCAGAACCCCAATATTTTCAATCATGATAAGGCTAAAACTCTCTCCCTATCATGCCAGCATGTCTTCCTTCTGTACCTCAGCATCTTCCCAATACCACTGCCACCAGTGGCCACTACCCCTCAGGCCTCATCTCCAGTAACATCTGAATATCCCAGCACCTTCCTCATAACTCAAATCCAGTGACAGCCCTCTGGAGCCCTTCTGGCTTGTGCATTAAGCCCTCTTACTCGAACTCCAGTCACCCCACACCACCACTGACCCTCTCCAACACCCCTCTCATCCCTGGTGCTGCCCAAGGCTCCAAGGTCTAGTTCCCAGTGTCACCCTGAACACCTTCTCCAGCCACCTCCTCCTCTTCATGCAGGGGGAGGTGGATGCAGAGACCTGACCAGGAGCAGCACAACACTTGTCTGACTTTTCTAGATACAGCCCACTCTCTCCAGGGTTGGGGCTCCTGCCAGCTGACCTTGCACACCTGGATTCCATCCAGTGGGTATCTGTTTCCTTCACAGTGAGAAATGGAGACAGCTAGACACTTTTAGGGTACCACTGACCTACCTCACTTTAGATATTTACTTGGACTGCCTCAAAATAAACATTACCTCTCTGATCGCTCTAAGAGAAGAATCATCTCAGTTTACGTGTGTCCTTTGCTCACAACACGGTTGGGCACAGAAATGTCAGGGTGGTAAGAGTTATTGAAAAGTAGAAATAAGGGAAAGAAAGTTCCAGGAATGATTTCTCTATCAGTTCCACCCTTGTTTCTAAAACACACCATTTTCAACGGGGTGTTTTTTAGAACACATTTAAGTGTTATTTTTTGTTAAGGTCAATATGTTCCAGTTTGATAAACTTGACCAGAATAGTTGGTTGAAAGTTATGGAGACTGGAGAATGGAGGAGACAACAACATTATGCATTGGAGAACTCCAGGTTGGGTTATGTCTGTAATTCTCTGGGCAGTTTTCCCTGTTGAAAAGGATAGTGTAGGAATGGAAAGGCTCCAAGAAGGGATGCAAGGACTTGGATGCTTGGGAACAATCTCACACAAGGAGTACTTGAATGAGCTACAGTTTTTCTGCTCAAGAATAGCGAGAATTAAGGAGAAAAAGATGAAATATAAATAGGAATAAAGTGAACAGGAAATCACTCCTCATCCTTCCTTGTGCTACAAAAAAAAAAAAAATCAGACAACATTAAATTAAATTTGTAGAGAACAAGTTCAAGACAAGTAAGATGCAATGGTTTCACACAAGTTAATCAGGCATGTGACTCCTTGCCACACGATGTGGTGGGTACTGAAATGCTCACATCTGTCAGGAGACATTCAGGGCTCCTACACCACGCCCACAGTGTGCAGTGTGTCAGTGCTCCTGTGCTCTGCCCTTCAAAGAGATGTGTGTGCATGTGTGTGTCCCAGTGCTTCCAGCCTCCCTGCTCTTGGCCACAGCTGCCAAGGGGGTGCCTGCCTCTGCAGAGCTTTGCCCTAGGTGTTTCTAGGAGAAAAAGATAGAATTTAAACATGAAAATTCAGAAATGAAAACACAGTGCACAAATATGTAGATAAATATACCTAAGTTTTTTTCAGTTGATCTTAAACAGTTGTTTTCAATGTTTTACAATAGAAAAACGGATTTTTTGTGTGTGTGTGTATTGAAAGAAAAAAATCTGAAGTAATATTGTCTTTCAAAAATTAGTCTCAGCTTCAAGCACTGGTTGCTCATTCACTGAATATTTTCATTATGTGCTTCTGTAGGGAAGTTAATTTGTAGCCATATTTACTTGAAGACTATATTACAATGAATAAGCATAAATAATGTATGTGAGAAGGCAAGATAGAATTGCCTGGCAGCCTTCAACCTGTCATTCCTTTGACTGCTAACTTGGCAATTTGTGTGGGACAAGCTATAAACCAAATAATCCCGAGGTAAGGCTTTCATTGCCTACACAGTGCTGACTATATTTATTTTTTAATTCCATTCAGGTCCCAAGTGCTGTCAGAATGCCAGAGTTTCAGTCAATGTGATTTTTCATACTGCAAAATCTTTTTTGTTTAGTTTAAAATGGAGCTGTCAAATCTCCAATGTTATTTTACAAAGATATCAAAAAAACTATTGAAACTTTTCAAAGTCTCCTGGAAGTTTCTACACCAGATAAGGTTGTTGATAAGGTGCACTGAGTCACAGCATCTCTGGAGGCTGGGAGAGAACTTTATAACCTCTTGAGGTTTTTCTCTCTTTTCTCTTTTCTGGTGGTTTAGTAGGTGACATGGTGCCCAGCAAGTGCTGCATGCTCCTTTCAGTGATGGTGATTCTACCACTTCCTCGGGCACCCTGTTCTAATTCCTGACCACCCTTTTGGTGAAGAACTTTTACCTAATGGCCAATCTAAACCTCCCCTGAGGCCATTTCCTCTTGTCCTGTCACTAGGTCCCTGAGCAAAAACATCAGCTGAAACTAAAGGCTCTGCAGGTTCCCCTCCTCCTTCTTCACACACAAGTGAAAGGGCAGTGAAGGAGGAAACTGAGCCCACTTCTGGGGATGAAGCAGCTGAAGATCCAGTTAAAGCTGCCCGATAGATTTCTTCTTTATTTACTGCTGCAAAGCAGAATACAATTGCCAAGGATTTAGTTAATCTATCATAAAAAAAATCAATTGACTTAGAAAAAGCTCAGAAAAGCTGATGGTTTTCTTCATATCACTACAAATGACACATCCTTTTGCTGTTCCAACATTGGTGGCATGAAAGTTTTAACAATTAACAAAAAAAAGCCAAAGTAACCACATTAAATTTGTGAGTATGCACTGTGAACAACATAAAAATAGCTTAGGGTGCTAGAATCATTCCAAACCAAACACAACCTAAAAATAATGAAGTTAAATTTAACAGAAATCAAATATATTTAAGATCCAGAAAATGTTAAGCTAAAATAACCCCGCTTTGCTCTGACTCTAAAAAGTTATTTCAGGACCATAAACACTATTCAGATTTATACCAAGCTAGGATTTTTTTGAGGTTTCATCTATATATTTTCTTCTGTTTGAGATTCTGACCTTTACAAATGTTTAGCATCAGGCATTCAAGAAGTAATTTAGCATTTAGAAATGGACATTCCCAATTGACTATTATGTCTAGAGCATTTTTCAGGAGGCAAAGGGTTGAGGACAAAGAAATTCTTCAGTTTAAGACATAACCATTTCAGAAGTTAAGCACTGCTCTGCATAGGAGAATTTTGGTTGAATAATGACATTTTTAAAGAAAACCAAGAGACATGTACTGCCATTTACTTCACACTTGGTAAAAACATTGTTCAGTCACATAACTAATGTAATCCATGATGAGAATCTCTTCTGATTTTCAAAACATCAGCAAGCTGATATTCAGGTTGTATATTTGGGGTCCATGCTTATATATTAACTGTTTAAAATGACTGTGGTTCCTAGCAACACTTTTCCATAAAGCCTCAAAGCTTCTGAATTAGGTAACACTATGTGGGATATATTTCCTTTCTCTTTTTCTTTTTTTAATGTAAGCAGCTGGTGGAAACTCCATCTCTTTAAAAATTAGTTGTCAAGTATTTTCTTCTTTCCTGGATATAGTTTTTATTTATCTCAATTTTTCATAAAGCTGAGTTGAGGCTGCCATTCTGTTTGGGAGGAGGGGAAAGTCTACTGCTTCAGATAGGATTGGCTGTATCAGTTTCAAATTCCTTGGGTTGGAAAAAGTAGCAGAATTAGACCAGAAGAAAAATTGGGAAGGGCCAAAACCCAAATATTAAAAAATCAGTTATAATTTGTAGACTGCTCATTTATTATGAAGCAGAAGAAGATATTAAGTCCTAGCTTTTTGTGTCTGTCAGTGAAAAACTGAGATTGTCCCAGCTGGTAACACACCAAAATTCACCCCCAAGTTTGATGTTTATGAGCTCTCTCTCCCAGACAACTGTGAACTAATCACATAAATGCCACAAAATACAGAAAGCTTCAGCTGGAGAGCAACAGCCCTCAGGCAGTTTCAACAGCATGAGTGTCACAGGGACCATCTCACCCACTGGAGTTACCTGGTGGCTACTCCAAGCCACTTTAGCCAAATCTCTGAGCACACACTTCCTGAAGCTTAAAAATGGAGAGCTTAAAAAATTCCCTGGCTCAGATATAGCACTGTCACAGAATCCCAGCTTTTGTTTGTGAATTTAATGGGTTAATCTCATCATCACAGGATTTTTTGTGGATGTGAGGACTTCGGAGGACTCACTCAGGCAAGAATGCTGGTGCCTGAGTCACCAAATCACTGGAGATCCCAGTCTTTTATGTATATTTCCCTGTGGTTTGGGGGTATCTGTGCTGAGAGCAGCACAGTGCCCAGAAAGGGCTGTTGGAGCATCTGACACCCTGGCAGGAACACAGATGGTTCAAACCATATTGGCCATTGTAGCATTTGGATCACTTTTCAATGCCTCCCATATATTTAAAGCAAAGGTGGAATTGTAAAGGGAAGGTTAAAATCATGCAAGTATTCATCAAGGAAAACTGAACTTCAGTTGTTGCTGAAAGTCCTGCACACAGATCTGTGATTTACTGTAGGCTTGAAGCAACGTTTAGAGTTCCCTGTCACAGCTCCTAATTATGTTGTGCAGAGCTCCAAGCTTATTTAAAGTTGTAGCAGACAAGTATGATTTGTATGTTTAGGATCAGAGTGATCACTCAGACACATGAAAATCTGTGGCCTGTACTGGCAGAGGGACAGCCCAAGGACAGCTCAAGGTCTGCGGAGAGTGGGCTCTGCTTATTCCCTTACTTCTTATTGCCTTACTTTATTTAAAGCCAAAAAGAAGGAGCAATTTGAAGGCAGTAGATTTAAAAGCATTACTATTATAAATCAGGGGGGAAAATCCATCTAAATGGAGAAATCTCTTTTGGGGGGCTGCGTCTCCTACTGCCCTGTCAGCTGCATTTAAATTTTTTTTCCTCTAACAGAAAAATAAGATAGGACCTAAACCAACAATCCCATTATTAACTTTCAATTTATGGCATAGCACAGCTGTCCAAAAGGATGCTGGATTACTGGATCTGTTTGCTTTTGTCTGTCCACATTCTGGAATGATGCACTTAATTCAGTGTTTCTTAAGTTTCAACTGTGGTCATGCTTTGGTAATTGAACTACACCCTGGGAATGGGATTCATTTCTGACACCTGGCTATCACACCCTCCATTAAAAAAAATCACAGCAAAGGTGACATCATGATTTTTCTTTGGTAAATGATGTAGAGACTCCACATACCTACTGAATGGATGAATCAAGCAATTCACCTTTCATCAAGAACACTTTAAGATGGCTTTAGAGGATTAGTAAACTTCATGGGAAATAACAGATGAATGGCAAATGTGCTCACATTTAAGTCAATTGCACTGGCTATGACTGCATCATTACTTCACCTTTGCAACCACTTTTGTCAGTCCTGAAACTGACTACAGGTTCCTGTTCCCCTCTCCTGCCCAGACAGAATGGCACTAACAGGTTTGTACCAAACAGTGAATGCAGTTGAAGAACACCCCAGGGAGAATTTCCCAGGGTCTGTACTACCTGTGGTAGCTCATTTCTACACCTGTGATTTGACTTGCCAGCATTTAGATCTTGCTTTTCATAGAAAAATCTGTGCAACTGCTAAAACATCACATAATTCATGAACCCTCTGGTACAAATGAGAGATACCGTGTTGGCCAGGGCAGTTTTCCGGCATCCCAGAGTTTCATGGCAGGTGTAAGCGTTGCCAAGTCCAACAAGGTGACACTGTTGATGAGCCAGGCTCCCAGAGAAGGCACTTACATATTCAGAAAATATCTGGGGACTTCTTAACCCTGTATATTTTTTTGTAGGTGCCTTTCAAGAATGACTTGTTAGCTTGTAATATGAAAGAAACCTTGAAATGGTTTGATAAAGCATGTTACTTTTACAGTGGTAAATTAACTGTACCCATTTCACCCATTAACACAGACATATGAGGGAGGAGGTTTGCCAGAAGTCTGTGCTCTATTACAGTTCAGGGTTTGGTTTGTGATCCTGTGTAATACCCTTGCCCATCCCCTCACAGTGACTACTTCACTAGTCACAAGTACCAAATGACTGGAGCGAACTAGAAGAACTTGCTTGTACAAAATGGCTATATTATTCATATCTTATTTTCCATATCAGGGAATCAAGAGAATTACTGCATTTTGCAGATCAGGCATGCTGATTGCTGGCATCAGCTGCAGTTAATAACCTCAGAAAGATGGTGTGTTGTCTTTTGTGCAAGATGGACGTGTACGGTGCTGAGGAGGTCTCTGCCAAGTGGACTCAAACACTACTTGAAGAGAACAAAGTGTTCCCAACCTTCTTTCTGAAAATAGAAAAGGGAGAGACAATACTCCTTAAGACATTTGCCAAAATGATAAGGGAGATGAACAAAAACCACTCCCAGCAATGCTTTAAGCTCACCAGAACGTTGCTTTATCTATTCCAGTGCTGACACTGCTGATCCCGAACTCTCGGAAGTCCCATCCCACCTGTGTGGGGCAGCAAGAAACAACAACATTATCTTGAATGCATTTTGAAATAAAATCATTTGGGGGGGGGGAAAAAAATGTAAGTGAACTTCTGAAGGAAGTGACAGACTCTCTGATGGTATCACCTAAGTCGGCATGCCTGGGCCTGAAACCCCACCTCTCACGTGTTGTTCGCTGCACATTTAGGTCACTGAAGTACATCTCCAGGGAGGGGCTGTCTCCTGAAAGCTTCAAGATACATTGCTTCCTGTCTCCCTAATCAGCTGTGCAACAGGGTAAATTTAGAAACAAAGGGCAGTGCAGCAGTGCTGGCAAATGGGTTTAGTGCACATTAAAACCTGTTCTGGAGAAGTCAGAACAGGTTGTGCATGTCTTCAACTCAGGCTCTGAGCAAAATAATAAATGGCTTGCATACATTGAGCACCTTTCATCCTGAGAGAGCCTGCAGTATTTTACATAATAGGAGTTATCACCTACCCACCCATGAGCAGGCACCTGTGGAAGGCAGGGCAGGCTGCACGGGCCAGTGTGGTAACGAGGCAAGTGAAGACGATCATCTCTATTCAAACACACAGGAGGAATTTAGGTGGGCACATGAAATAGCCAGGCTGGAATTTAGCCAGCAAAACAGCGTATGAAACAGTCCTTCCTTGGCAATAACTACAGTGAATTATTTAATGACCCTGAGCCAAACACAGAGCATTTCATCTTAACTTACTGAAATTGCTCCCAAACATGTTTATATTCCACAAAATTCTCTTTCAAGTCTTCTGAAGCTTATTTATTCAAGGGCAGAAGTATGAACAGCAGAAAGTCAGCTACAAGGAAGACCTTTCTCAGTAGGGAGAAAAAGAAAAAAAATGTTGTAGAGAGAAAGTTTTGAGGTGAAGGGGGTGGGAAATATGCCACTCCCTTAAGGGAAATACATACCAGTAAATAAATGATGTGTAAGTCTGCAGGCCATCATTTTTACCACACTGCTCTACACCAGAGAACACGCAAAAAAGACTGCTCCATTAGAAAAGACCACACACTTCTTTGGCTGGATTTTTTCCCCTCTTACCCAGTTTGATGCTTTTGTTTTTGCCAAGACTGGTATCTGGGCTTAGCTTCAAGCTCATCAGTACTTCTCCCCTAGAGTTTCAGCCAAAAATACATCTTTTCCACAAAGGCTGGATGATTTTCAGGATGATTTTACTTCTCTGCAGGAGGTTTTTCTCCTACTAAGTGGGAGCTGTGCTCAATCTATTGTATCTTGGCCACACTCGAACTCGACTTGCTGGGTTAATTCACAGACAAATTGCACACATGCAGTACATTTAGTTAGATAGCAATAAAGAGCCCCTTACCACAGTGGAAATATTTTGTCCAGTTTATTAAAGCAGTTGACCTTATTTGAAGCATGCAGATATTTTCAGTGGAAGAAAAGAGGGGCTACCAAATGACATCTTAAGCAGAGAAATAATCAAGACTGGACAAATGGAACTAGCAAGTAAGTTTCTTTGGATTTAATTTTGCAATTTTAGGCCATCAGTATGACTGTCCATTGTAAGGAATTACCAAATTAGCAAGGTCAGAACTGCACCTTTCTGAGGTGTTTTCCTTAGCTAACAACAAATTGCAGGAACAACAGGGGTTACTAGCTAATATAAGGAAGGGGTCCATTGACAATGATAATAGATTCATAGTAGCATATCCTTTTCCTTGAAGTTCATCTTTCCCCATTTAGTCAGCTTTTCTGTAGATAAACAGCCCAGTTACTTTAATCTTCCTCTCTCATATTTTCCTCAACATCTCTGCTTGCCTCTGGACCATGTTCAGTGCCTGTCTTTCATCAAATGCTGTACCCAAAAAGTCTGACCAGCACTCCAGCTGCTCACTGATACAAACCAGCAGAGGATTCGCTTGTGCCTGTTCTATTTGCATTTGTGCATCCCATGAGAGCATATACATTTATTTGCCATTTAAATAACAGTTTTGTGTTGATCTCCTAAGCCACAAAAGCAATTTTATCTACTGTGCTAGTAGGTCCCAATTTATGATTCCTGTAGCTGACTACTTAGTACATACGTGTGTATCTGTCTCAATTGGTTTGTCTCCATTTTTACTACAAAGGCTTCATTGTCTGATCTCATCTTATGGCACACTCGAAGCCTCTCTGAATTTTGTGTGTGTATTTCCAAATACAGTTCACAAATATGTGCAAAGTATTAGTTCACATAAATGCATACAATGTGAACATCTCATCTGAGATCTGAATATTTGGGTAACATAGAAAGTATATAATCCATTTTTACAGATGACACAATGAGGAAGCAAAAAAGAAAAAAGAAAAGCCTAAGATAGTAGCCACTGGAGTCAGTTCTAGAAGCAGTCAGAGTACTGTTTGACTATTATGGGATATAAAAATCTCCTGTTTGTTTCAGTAGCAAGCTAGGTCCAGTGCAAGCACAGCATGGAGTCCAAAGGGCTGATTCAAGATCTAAGGTCACATAATCATAGAATCATTACAGCTGGAAAATACCTCCAAGATCCCCAAGTCCAACCTTTGACTGAGCATCCCCTTGTCAACACTGAGTGCCATGTCCAATCGTTTCTGGAACACCTCCATGGATAGTGCCTCCACCACTTCCCTGGGGTGCTGAGGGGCACTCCATCCCCTCATCCACATCACTGATAAAGACATTAAACAGGTCTGAGTCCTGGGGAATCCCACTTGTGACTGGCCACCAGCTGGATGTAACTCCATCACCAGCCCTCTCTGGGCCTGGCCATCCAGTCAGTTCCTCAGCACCCAGAGGCAGTGCACCTGTCCAAGCTGTGAGCAGCCAGCTTCTCCAGGAGAGTGCTGTGGGAAATAGTTCAAAGGCTTTACACAACATCCACAGCCTTTCCCTCATCCACAGGCAGGTCACTTGGTCATAAAAGGAGATCAGGTTCATCAAGCATGACCTGCCTTACCTAACCCCATGCTTCTCAGACTTCTGGTTTCAAAAGCATCCTCAGTCTGCTTCAAATGCCTGGACATCTACTTGGCGTCTTATATTCCAGTGCTACTGCTCTAACAAAGACATAGCTAGCAACAAAGTCAGAGCACAGAAGTAGTTACACTTAAGTGCAGAGTAAATCCATGTTAACACATTTTAAAACAGTCTAGGCCCACCCATGGAGGCATCTTAAATCTTTAAACCAAAAGAAACTCCAGCAACTGCCATGGAATCCTGGGCATAGGGAAGTAATCCGAAAAACTATCTTAATCTCTATTTAAAGAGAATAGCTCAAGCAAGTAGTGCAGTATGTGCTGTGTATCAGTGGAACATGGCACTCCGTTTTATTAGGCATACCTTAGGGGTTAATCCTTGCTATGAGTAAGCTCTTTGCTCTATAATGTACCAGTTCATTTCTCTTTGTGACTGTGCAGTGACAGAAGGCACACACACTAAGGTGCAAAGCACGGATTATGCATTAAACGTGGAGGTGAACGTCAGTGTAGACAAATCTGACCTGCAGCCAACTTCCTTTGGTCCCAGCTTAAAAGGAAAACATGCTCTCTCACAGGGGCAGAGACTACTGTAGGGCAGTAGTAGGGCAACCCTACTTCTCTTACCCAGCTCTTTGGTTTTGGGTTTTTTGTGTGCAAGGTGCCTTTAAGTCCCCAAAAGCTGACTACTCAAGACCAGTTTCTTGAGAGGCAGCACAATGGAATAACACGTGTCCACATTCTCTCATTATTCATTCTGGTTTTCTGATTGAAATGATTCTACATCACACCTAAAACCCTAAATATTTAAAAATAAGCACCAACCATGCATACTTTGTAACTGGGATGACACTTCTACTGTTTTTTTTTTCCTTGTGAAGCCTAGAACAAATATAATGCTCATGAGAAACTGAGTTGTCCTTAGGCAGGAAATCAGTGTTTATATATAGAGTGTCTATATATAGACACATACACAAATGCATGCAACAATCCTCTATGCCTGTATATATGTATAATGATTCAAGATTTCCTCCCCCTCACATTCACGATCATTCAATGTACTTCTACACCTAACGGGTCAGTCTGGCTTCCCAGAAGCAGCTCAACAAGGAAGCTCAACCTAAAAAAATAACTAAAAGCTTAAGGAGTTAGGCACAAAAGTTTTCAGCGAAGGAAGAACCGGTGCATGTTAATCTGTCAGTGATAACTGAACTCTTTCTACCAAATAGAAGGGAATTAAAGCTAACTGGTGAGCAGCACAGGAGGGCTAACCTGAGTGAGTTCACCCGTTCTGCTTGGCGTTCACATGCCAGTGAAAACCATCATTTGGTATGCACCAATATATTACCTTCCTATAATGCATTTGTGAGTTTAAACTTGTAGAATCAGATGCATACCTATACTACATTGCAAAGATTATATTCCTATGTGGTGATGTCACTGAGTAGGAGCCCCAGAATAGCACAGCTTGAGAATGAATTAATAGGAAGCACTTAATGCTTAAAGCATTTCACAAACATTAACATTTCAGTGCTCCCAGGACACAAGTAAAGCCATGCACACAGCTTTCCTGGGAAATGGTAAAATGACTCACTCAAAGGCTCAGCAGGAAGTCAGATGTGCCATTAAAAGGTGGGAACTGTCTTTATCCAGGGGAACGTGTACCCAAGTAGATTGTACCTGAGTAGGTTTTAAAAAACATCTTTATCCTGTTTCAGATGTCACCAGTGCAATCACTTCAGTAATGTAATCTGTTAGATGCTAGTAACATTGAAAATAAAATGCAAGTGAACGTGAAATGCCAAGACCACCAGATGTCTTCAAAGTGAGACATTTCCAAGGGGAGCTAAGAAACACAGTCCTCATGCCGCAGCAGTGCGCATCTGCTTCCTTCCTATTTTCATGAACCTCATCAGCCTCCATTACTTTCTTTTCAAGGTGATGATAAGGCAAAATCCACATATTGCAATAGCAAAACTTCACCAGCAGAGATGACAGTCATGAAGAACCTGAACCTTACTGCAGTCATGGATTTTCATGTAAAATCAGCTTGTTTTCCAAACCATGCCTAGTATATGGATGAGAGGAACTTGGATGCTGATACTACTGTTTAGGTGACAGATTTTCTAGCATTTTTGCCACTAAGCTGCAAAGAAAAATTTCTGTTTCTCAGTGATCTATTGGTGCTTATCACATTCATATATTAGAAAAAATCTGTATCTACAGAAAGATTACCAGATCCTGAAAGGCTGTTCACAGGAACCAAGACCTTTAAAAGGAGAGTAATGTTTGAAGTGAAAACAAATATTTGAAAAATAAAGGAAGGCAGAGTTTTACAAGCTGGCAAATTGGCAAATCTAAATGCCAGGGCTTTAGAGCAGTTGCTTGAATCACCTGCAGGCACGAATGAAGAGGGTGGCAGGTAGAGGCTGCATTGATAGGGGGACTTTAATCAGCCAGTTGTCTCCTTTTGCAGCACTGACACTTTCCTCAAACACAGCCTGAATTTCTCCTGTACGGCAGGAGTCAGGCTGCCCCACAGGCTTTGCTTTTGCCAGCAACTTCTTGGACTACACAGCCATTGATAACCACTTCCAGGCTGAATCCCACTGGCCTAACCACAAGGCACCTCACAGTTACTTCCATTTGCTGTGAGGTATCACCACCTAAGTAACACCATTTCTTAGCACTGTGGGTCTGGGATTTTGTCATACACAAATACAACCAGTTACCTTGTTTCGACTGTAGACTTTGACAGTCCAGGATTGTAGCTGAACCTCTCAGAGGCCTCTGGGTCACACTTCAACAGCAGATGATGGGTATGAAAGGATTACATTGCTTGGAAAGTCTGAAAAGGGCCCCTTGTCAATTAACAGAGCTGAGACAATTGTATTTGCATGCCTAACAATGAAACTATGAGAGAAAGACTGAACTACTTCATCAGCTTAAAATACCCCATCATGGCTAACATCAGGTTAAGTGCTGGGTAGGAGTCCTCCAACAGGCACTATGGCACTCCCTGCTCCTGCTAGGACAGCTGGCTGCAGAAATCAAAGCAATGACACAGCCAAACTTTTCCAGTCTCAAACAAGAACAAGAATCCACCATAGCTCAAAAAAAATCACGCTTGCCCAGAACCATCCTGTACCAGCAGGTACAGCTGGGCAGCAGCACGTTTGGAGTCAGACTGTAATTCTGTGTTATATTACAGACTTCAAACACGATAGCAGCTGGATTTGAGAATGGAGGAAAACTGCTCTCCTCTGGAGACAAACAGCAGCTAGTACTGAAGTCCAGTTTTTAGGTGTTAGGAAAGCAAAACTCACAGATCGTAAATACAATAAATAATTTAAAACACACTAGAGCGGCTCAGAATTGACACATATGGGAGAAGGAGAAAGAGCATTTCAGGTGAGATTGAACGTACCATTTTTATGGAGCTTTAGTTTGTTGTTGCAGGATATTGGAAAAAAAGCCTCTTGGCTTGGGCGGCACCTGTCCCCTTCCCTTAAAAAAAACTAAACAAGATCCCCTCTCCCCAGTCACACTTGCTAATAGACAGGAAAATCCCATAAAACTACTTTGCCTCTCATGTTCTAAACCAAGCCAATTTAATATAGAATATTCTATCATCAGAGTGACCAACTGCATTTCACATAGAGAAAATAAAACCAGCCTGTGACAGCTCAGATCTGTAGCATTCACTGTTACAACCTCTGTATTAAAGACATAGGAGTATGGAAAAGTAAAAACCATGAGTTTTCCACAAAATTAATAAGGCAGTTTTGTCAGATCTGTCAGTATCCGTAAATTTCTCACTCAGCATGCTCCCTCAGTGCCTAGGGAAAAACACATTGGCTGGTTTAAGAGGCATTCTGGATATGGTAGTATGGGTAGTATGGATAGTATGGATATGGATATGGTAGCTGGTACAAAGTTCTACCCTCATTCTAAAGACAATTTGATTATTCATTTAGGAGTTGGATTCACCATTTCATGTCAACCAAGATCTCTCATCCTCTAGAAAACTAGATATCTTCCTATTTTGATGACACCTAAGTTCAGAGGGTGCAGATAACCCCTGTTAGCAATAAGAAGTGGTGACAACAAAGGTCAAGAAGCACATCTTTACTCTTCAGGAGGAACATATAAACTCTGGATGCTGATACTGTAAATAGTATCAGTGGTTTATCTCTGAATGAACCTCAAAACAAGAGGTGCTACATGGATCATAACTTGATCTCAAGTAATTATTCTGTTGATGATCCAAGACGAAAAATGCTTTCTTTGGCTGATAATTTGCACTTGCTTCCTTGGAAGCATATTATTTCTGGCTTACTGAAACAAATTCTTTTTATTTTTAACTAAATGTTGGAAGTGTTTCAAAAAGAATTGCCAAGTGAGCCTTTAATACCTGGACCAAATACCCTGTTTGTAGTAATACACTCTATTTAGGGCTGCCTCAGAAGGTCACTCATACTTCAACTACTGCGATATGTCACCACCTTATAAATGAGAGTGATATCAGCAAACAAAATTGGTGCCTTATCATTGCCTGGCACTAGCTGCCTACTCCCAGGTGGAAGGTGTGATGTTACATTTAAATGTAAAGGATCTGGGTGACTAAAGCTGGCTATGAACTCAGAAGTACAAGACAAACTGATAAATCCATCAAGGGCTGTACCCCTAATTAAGAAAGCACACAAATGTGCTGAATTCCACAAGGTTAGGGCATTTGATACTGAATAGTAACAACTTTGGAACTGCTAAAATGCAAACAGTGTCTGACTTTGGCCTTTCCAAATTGCACTACACCTAAAAAAAAACCCCCATCTTTCAGACTGTTATACAGAAGGTCAAAATTAATGAAATCTGTCAAGATATTTTAAACTAAAATCTTCAGGCACTTTCAAGGTATGTCATTACATATTTCACAATTCATAAGTCAAAACTTGGAAATGAAAATAGTGTGTCTTTATTGATAGTCTGCCACAAATTAATGCATAAACTTAAGAGTTAGCCAAAAATGTATCTGCCATCCAAACATGGCGTTATCTGAAAAAAGTGGATGCTTTCTTCTAGTAGATACCCAGATGTTCTGTTACCAGGTCTCACTATAGTGCCATTTGCAGTTTAAGTATTGTTTTGCACAAGCTGCAGGATGCTCACCAGAGTCACTGTCACTTCATTACTGCAAGCACACAGATGCACACTTTAATGCTAAGCCTTTACTGAAGCCAGTGGAACTCGTTTGTCTCTCAGGTGAGCTTGCACACCGTATTTGCAGAGCTGGAGTTTAAGACTACAAAAGCAATGACAAGGGGGACAAGAACAGACGCACTACAATAGGCATTCCAACAATTCAATGCATCTAGCTTGCTGAAGGAAATTGCATCTTTACATACTATTGAATGTTAAAAATGAACAAAGATGTTTAAGCACAAAGTATATATTTATACCAAATAAAACAACTGAAAAAGTATTACATAAAGAAAAATAATGTAACAGAATGTACTTAAGTACCTAGCTTACAGTCATGCTCATATCTAAAAATAACATTGTTAAGTAATATATATAATTTTGGACATAATTCTCTAACATACAACATGATTCTGTGATTCTAAATGTGGAGAGTACTTTTTCCATGATACAGAACACAAATTATTTTATACAGGCAGACCTGCTAATTTGTATAAAAAAACATGCTTGTAAGTGAAAAGGTCACTGTAGTACTAATTTACCATGTAGTGTTAATCATGTTGAACTTGTCTCTTCTCCTTTTGCATTGGTGAGCGCCAACACTGAATGGTACAATATTTGATCCATACGGTTAACTGACACTGCAACCTGTTCCCAAGCAGTAGCCCTGCCTGGGTGTTAACAGTACAGTTCTGTACAGCCCCATCTGTCTGCATATAGTGTATTTAAAACTAACAGCTATTACAATTATTACAATGATTTCTGTTTCAATATATACATCAGTATAAAATACTACCCAAAACACTTTTGCATTTCAAACAATTTTAACCACTTCATCAAACAATGCATTTGCAGAATTAAAAAAAATCCAAATTAATATTGATTGCCAACAGTACAGCATCTCTATGGTATGTTTCCTAGTAAGTGAGAGAATGGAAATGTTTTAATTAAAGTAAGTATCACAAAACGTAATTAATGTTAGAGCAGTTCAAGGATTCCCAGTTTGTCAGTATCTATCCTAAGCAGTGCTACCCAAATACAGTATAAGCCATTTAGTGTTTCTACAATGAGAATAAAACATTCAAATATTAAAGCTGTGACAAACACACAAAAGCAAGGAAAGATAATTTGTTCTGTACTCATTTCTGTTGTAGCAAGGTACAGCATATCAGGAGCTTGCACTCAGTGCATCATATCTGGTTGTGTGTCTAGACAGGGGAATGAGATGCTGGAGAGCAGAGCCATGGAAAGGGACCTGGGGGTCCTGGTCAGTGGCAAGTTGGACATGAGCCAGCAGTGCCCTGGCAGCCAGGAGAGCCAGCCC
>JAOTQP010000001.1:75638474-75705963 GCA_026413545.1 Cichladusa arquata
GGCCCGGCCCCTTCCATGGAGCCGCGGCCGCCGAGCGCCGCCCGGGCGGACGCCGCCATGAGGCTCGGAGGGGCGGCTGCGTGCGGAGCACCCGGCCGGTCCCAGCGCTGCCGAGCTCCCCGAGCCTCGCCGCGGGACAGGGACGCCCAACGCTGAGGCCGCCGCCGCCGCCGCTTCTGCTGCTGCCGCCGCCGCGGGTCCGGCCGGGCGGGCGGGCGGCCCGGGGCCATGTAAAGCGGCAGCGGCCGGTGGGAGCCGAACCGAGCTCGAGCAGAGAAGCCGCCGCTGCCGGCCGGGGAGGCCCCGCAGTGGGGATCATGGCGACGTCTAATCTCTTAAAGGTGAGAGCGGGGCCCGGCGGAGTGCTGCGGGAGGAGGGGGGAGGCGGCGGGGCCGGGCGGCCCTGCGGGTGGCCGGAGCGGGCAGGGCGTTGGGGACGGGGCAGGGCCAGGGTCGGGCCGCGGGTGCCGCTGCCCGGAGCTGCCGCTGGCACGGCCCCCCCGCAGGTGAGTGGCCTTGGGCTGCCGGCCTCGGCCCGGCCCCGGCGGCTGCTGCTGCTGCTGCCAGCACCGCGCTCCCTGCCCCCGGCTCTCCCTTCCCGAGCACGCCGCGTTGGGAAACAGCGTTGCGTCGTGCCGATAGGCAGGGCACGGTGTCTTCTCTTTGTTTATTTAGGAAAATCCGGGTGTACGGAAAATGAGTTTTAAGTTAAACAAAGAGTTGGAAAATGTCTTCGCTGAGGGCAGGTGCCGTTAGTGGGGTGGCTGCCGTGTTCCAGTTTTTTTGTTAACTGCAGTTTTCCTGCAAAGGAAAACTCCTGGAGGCCTTTCGCTTACGTTAAGCAGCTTTGCTTCTGTAGTCGTACGTTTTCAAGCACTTTCCCGGCGTTTGATGTCAGATGTCAGTCACTCCAAGCTGCCGCAGGTTGGAACAGAAGATTTCAGTGGGACAGTCCAGTGTTTGAGCTCAGGAGTGCCTGTCCTGATCTCTGCGGTATGTATGAGGAGACTCTGTGGCCTTTGAGGACATGCTAGCACAGGGAAGATGGGCCTGCATGAAACCACTGTTATTAATGCCTCCTGTAAGTGTTTCTACAACACCGGTTAGCTACAGTGCTAAGAGAGGCCTAGGGCAGGCTGCCTGCTTAACTTGAGGAATTGATAATTGAAGATATATATAGATACAGGTATAAACATGTGTTCAGCACTATGTATTGTAATTCAATGTGGACCTGAAGAAGTGCTGCTTGGATTTTATTAACCTGACCTAATTTGGATGTATAAATCTAGCCTGAATCTGCTGGTTTTATTTATTGCTCTGAGACATTCAATGTGAAGAAATGAGAAGTAATTTATAATTTATCCCCTTGTTTCTTCCTGATATTAAAAAAAATCTCAATGTTAAAAAGATATGTTTAAAAAAATCTTCCTTGAAATTGAAATGTAATTGAAAGTAATTTAAATTAATTCCTATATATTTTTATGCCTGTAAGAGGTTGCTAAATATTTAAGCAGATAATACTTAAAAATACTTTAAAATCTAAAATTGAGGAACCCAAGAACACAGGCAAGAAGAATAATGTCCCATTAGAAGAAATGCCCTTTTTGTGGAGAAGCATGTGTTGAGAGCAGGGCTCAGATAGTTTTATTCACTTGCTAGTGTTTTAGACGATCTCTTTGCTGTACATTTGAGGATTTCTTGAAAGTCTGACACGTGCTTTGATGGTACACGTGATGGGATAGCCCACAGTAGATAGGAGAAACAGGCCTGTAAGATCTGTCAGCATTGCACTTCAGCTGTTTTGAAAGAACAGTAAGGAGTAAAAACAGAGGCCTTGGCTTGGTGAGGTGGCTCTTGCCAAACCGAAGTCTTTGTTAACTAGTCATATTTTTGCCACTGGCCTTTGAGTCATCAATATTTTATACTGACAATAAGATATATATGCACAGTGTGTTTTAGGAAAAATGCTGCAGAGAGTTATCTTCTAAAATCGGCCCTTCTGGTCAATCAAAGTATTATTAAGCACTTAGCTTACTAATTAGGGAGTTTTCCAGTGACAATAAACTATGATTCCCACTTTACAGAAGGAAAGATTGTACTGTGATTTGACTTTGTTTATAATGGCAGGATAAACCAGTGTGAGAATTAGAACTGGGTAAGGTCCTTTGTTTCCCAGTTCCCCTCATCAGAGTGCTCTCCAAGAAGCAAACTGTTGATTCCAGGTCAGTGTTGCCTGGCAGTGCCTTGTGCCTTCTAGTCTGTCCAACATACTTCTGCTTTCATCTTTAAGGGGAAAAAAAGCAATGTCTGGACACAGTAAAAATCCCAGGATAAGAAAGGAGACCTGTTAAAATCTTTTTTCCATATCTTTTCCAAATAAGCCTGCATAATCAAATCTAAGTTTGACAGGTCTTAGTTTTGCCAGCATGAACAGGACCTGAGCATTTTCTTTTGTTCTCCCTCATCTGGTTCAGCTTTCAACATAGTTGAGAAAATTAAGTGAAATATTCCTTTCTGATTCTATTAACAGATACTAGCTGAATCCAAATCTGACTGGCTGTCATAATTTTAGAGGGCATCTTTAAACTACACTAGTGTTTAATTTTTCTAATTGTAAATTGTTTTTTTTAGTGAGAAGCATTTTCTTGGAGAGCCTTCTTTAAATGCAGAATTAGAATGACCAATCGTGTTGAATCCTGGTGAGACAGAACAAACTGTAATGTGATGGCAATGCTGCAGTACTTAGTAAGAGCCATTACAGGGTCAGCTGGTGCCTGCCCTGCCTGTAGCAGAGCTGCTCTCCCTCGTTGAGGCAGTGGCTTTCTGGTAGGTGACCAAGCCATTTCTAGCAGAGTCCCCTAGAGGTTTTTGTCTCAACACACATGACACTTTGCAAGTGAGGTGCTTCTTTTCAGGGGCCCTGTAGGCCTTGTAACTTGTTCTCTTTACAGTGATGATGCAGTCTAAACCAAATCACCCATGTGACATGAAGACACTTCAGTTTTTCTGCAGTTTGTGGAGCAAAAAGCACCTCAGCTTATTGTAGCACAAGGAAAACCTGTAGCTGAATCTATGCTGGCAGATCTTGACACTATTGCAGAGCATTACTGGAGCTGCCAGCAAATGCAGGAGTCTATCCTTGCAAGATGAGCTCCAGTGTGAGCCTGATATTAGGAAAAAAGAAGCAGAGGAAGCAAGAGTTTTTCCCTGTGCTTAAATGAAATAAGAATCACTATTTACCTTTGCATCAGTTTCAACTGTTTGTCACTGACAACTAGAAACACATTTGAAGTTTTTGAATCTTTTGACTTGAAGTATATGTTTGCAGATCTCTATTTTAAGTTTCTCTGGTTTTTCCTGGGTATTTCCATTTAGGATATCCTTAAGAAGCTAGCGAGTGTTGCACGCTAGTTGGTTACATACAAAAGCTTTTCCTGTGGCTACTTTTCTGCTTTGAGTAGAAACTTGCTACAAGCATTACACTGATTTTTAGAGCTACTTGTAGCTCTAAAAGATTAATGAGACAGTGCTTGTTTCCGTCTAGGACATCACATTTCCTACTCCATCCCTCTGTGAACTGGCTTTAATATAAATACTGTCTGAAAACAATGAAGTCATAAAGGTGAAGATGTTACTCAGATGTAGATCAGATGTACAGTAAGACCCAGAGAACACTCCTTTTCTACAGTACTGTGTAGAGCATCTGGCAGAGTCCAGGACTGAATTTCCATGTGGCCTGAAATAAAGAGAGTACACAGCAAAGAGAGTTCCAAAGAGACATTTTGAGGTTCAGAGGGAGAGTAGCATGAAGGTTTTGGTGTATTGCCTTGCCTTGTTGTATCTGTTATGTTTAAGTGCTTATGCACAGAATTGAAGAACAGGGAAAAATACAATGTGTGAAGTACTATGTATTTCAAGTAAAATTTAGTGTTAAAATGGAACTTTAAATCTTTATGAACAAATTTAATGAAGCGAATTTTAAAGCAAAATATTTCGTAAGTGGAGTTATTTTTCAAAGCATTAAAATTTAAACACTAGAATGACTACTTAACCAGGCTGTGTCTATCAGCTGTAGTCTGTGTTTTCAGAGAAGATTTGATAAGTGAAGTAATTTTATTTCATCAAAGTTATGCCTTACTGTCCTATTTACCTTTCCTTTGGAACTATGGTTGGAAGCAAAGTGGGAAAGAAAAATTGCTCAGGAAATACTGCTCAGAAATTGCATGTGTGACTTTGGCAACAGCAAAGAATTGCCACTGTTTGACCTCCTCTTCTACTATAAAATGTGTTTTCTCTCGTGCACTAATAGAGATGGAATTAATCAGTGGGAATGATACACGGTAGGTGGTATTTAATGCACCCTTTCTTCTGTAATTACTGTATAAAATTGTAATGTCATGGAATCGTAAATCTACCTAGATGATGTTGCTGTAATCTTTCTTGATTTCAGTAAAGCTTTCCATACTGTCTCTCAGAGCATCCTTCTGAAAATAATACCCAGCCCACAGCTGGATGAACACTTCATGTGATGAGTGAGCAACTGGTTCGTTATAGGGAATTGGGTGATGTCAGACTGGAGGCCTGTCACAAGTGGGGTTCCACAGGGCTCCATCTTAGGCCCTGTGCTCTTCAACATCTTCGTAAATGACTTGCACACAGGACTGCAAGGGACACTGAGCAAGTTCCCAGATGATACAAAACCAGGAAGAGACACTGACTTCTTTGAAGGCAGGGAAGCCGTGCAGAGAGACCTGGACAAATCAGAGGGCTGAGCAATCACCAACCAGATGAAGTTCAAGAAGGGAACCTGCCAGGCTCTGTACCTGGGATGGTTCAACTCTGGATGTAAGGACAGACTGGGGAATGAGATGCTGGAGAGCAGAGCCATGGAAAGGGACCTGGGGGTCCTGGTCAGTGGCAAGTTGGGCATGAGGCAGCAGTGCCCTGGCAGCCAGGAGAGCCAACCCTGTCCTGGGGGGCATCAGGCACAGCATGGCCAGCTGGGCAAAGGAGGGGATTGTCCTGCTCTGCTCTGAGCTGGGGCAGCCTCACCTTGAGAGCTGGGGGCAGCTTTGGGTGCCACAGTATAAAAGAGACATTAAACTATTGGAGAGTGTCCAAAGGAAGGACATGAAGGTGGTGAAGAGCTTTGAGGGGAAGACACTCCTCACGGCTGAGGTCACTCTGCTCAGGCTGGAGGAGATTGAGGGGAGACCTCATTGCAGTCTACAGCTTCCTTCTGAAAGGAAGAGGAGGCACAGGTAAGATCTCTTCACTCTCAAGACCAGTGACAGGACCTGAGGAAATGGCCTGAAGCTGTGTCAGGGGAGGTTTAGGTTGGGTATCAGGAAAAGGTTCTTCACCCACAGGGCGGTCAGGCACTGGAAGAGGCTCCCCAGGGCAGTGGTCACAGCACCAGCCTGGCAGAGTTCAAGGAGCATTTGGACACCACTCTCTGGCACATGGTGTGACTCATGGGGCATCCTGTGCAGAGCCAGGAGTTGGACTCGATGATCCTGATGGGTCCCTTCCAACTCAGCTTATTCTGTGATTCTCTATGTGCTATGGTACCTGGATACAACTGTGGAAGACAACTGAAATAGTATCAACTCTGAATTTCCTTGCTGTTGTGGTTTTATGTCAGATCATTCAAGTTAGGAAAACTTAGTGTCTTTTTCTTTTCTTGAACGGAAGGAGAGAGAGGAATTCATAATGAAATTGCAAAAATGCTACTAAAATCCCTATCCTGGACACAATACACTGCTTTAGGAGCTACTGTGTCATTGCACAATATAAGTGGCCTATTAATCACTGAATTATTGGTGTAGCAGAATATACATAATTGTGAATGTGTTTTAAAAATTGGTATTTTAAAACTTGCCTGTATTCCATAACAAGCCACAAAATGTTGTGTTTTTCAAACACTAATACATTTATGTAAAGCAGTAAATATATGTTTATAGTGGCAAATTTCAGATCTCTGCCTCTGCTGCTTCAGTTTTTAAAATGGGATTTAGTTAAGAGTTTTCATTCTTTACACCATCCTAAATCAGATTTCTGAAGCATAAAAGAAATCCAAAGGGCAATAGTAATATGATGGGGGTTTTTCGTTTGTTTTGCTGTTTTGCTCCTAGCTTAAAAAATAATCAGTGTCTTTTTAAAAAAATGCAAAACAGTAAAACCTAAAAAATCTCTCCTCAGGAGAAGTCCCTGCTGAGAGTTTTTTTCCAAAACTAAGTTTCACGCTTACAGTATTTTTATAGTCATGTTACACACCCTTGAAAATAAAGGGTCCATGTTGAGAATGGTGACAGGCCCTTAATTATAGAGGTGTTAACTGGTGACACTATATTTCATCAGAAAAAAACCCAAAAGCCCCACAAAAATTCATAGCTTATATTGAAAGTTTGATTCATGCTCGTTTTGTTCATTTAAAAATACTCTTTGGAAACTTGTGTCAACTCCTGCAGACAACTTAGTGATACATCTTTTCCTGTTAAAATAAAAATTATTCATATTCACCTCTACCCCATGCTAAGCTCTACTACTAATATACACTTCATTACCTGCTCATGTCACCATCTAACACATATCTTTACATTCTTCTACATATAGTGTCCAGGGCTTATTTTTCACCAAACAGAACTTGATAACTATAACACTTAGAAGTTTTTATTGAGAAGTTTTTTGGTGTTCTAGCCTTTTCATTGCAATGCACAGTGATATTAATAGTTCAGAATTTTTGTCTGTGTTGAGAGAAACTTTTTATAATTTTTTTTCCCATTAAGGACTTTAAAATCTGAACTCACTTAGAGACCACAACTGAAAACCAGAAGAGAGATTGGATGCAATTTTAAAATGGTTCTGCTACTTTAAAATGCATTTAAAATTTGTACACATGACAAAGGACTCTAATTTTTACACTGCTGTAATCAGATTCTAATTCAAAGTCTTGTAAATGCACATGAAAAATAAGCCACTGGTCATGACATCTAATGGTTACATTCAAAGCTAGCCTTTAAAAAAAAATAAAAAAGTTACAGGCAAAACATACTGGTTTATGTACTCACTAGCTTATCAGGCTACAATAGGCATGGTTTAGGTATAAAAAAAGCAGACAATTCAGATTTAAATAAGACTGTGTGAAATCAGAAAAAAACCCTTAGATTTCACTATTAAAAAAAACCCCAAAACACCTATCATTACTTCCCATCCTACAGCTACAGTTAAACCAACTAACAAAAATAATCAAAGTATTTCTGACAAATGGAAGTTAGGCTAGAGTATGTGGCAACAATCAAGATTCATATATGCTTCTATGTAAAATGACTCATGATTTACTATAACATAAAATACAAACAAGAGCACTTTGTGGCTAATGCAACAGCTACTAGTAGGAACACTTAATGCCAAACAGTCTTCAGCCCTCCTTTACGTCATATCTCCAAATCAGTATTGACTTCTTTTGACCAGATACATCATTTTTGGCTTGTCACCCCAGTATGTCATGTTTTACCACTTGCCACAGGCAGCAGGAGACAACTAGCTGAGCAAACTACAAGCAGTGACATGCAGAAATTAACTCTCAAATCTGAGTACTTAGATAAAATGATATGCAAGCGCACACTAGGACAAAAGGAATGGCATTCGTCATCCAAAATAGGCTCATCATCCCTCCCCACCCCCCCAAACAGTAGTTGCAACAGCAATAGAAAAAGATCAAGAAGATGTCTGTTCTTCAGAGTCAACTGTGGAAAAAAGTCAGCAATATATAACAGCAGCGATGGACAAGGAAGAGCAAACCCAAAGAATCTTGTTGAGTATTTGTTCATTTACTTTTCTGAACACAAGCCAAAGTGCACCACACTGGCTTGTTCTGGACTTCAGATACAGATGTCCTAATCTCCTTAGATCCTTCACAGATTTAGAATTCAGTCTCCCTGAGGCCCCTATAACCAAGTAAGAAAACTCTCTTTATCTAGCTTGGTGGCTGCCAAGACAGATTCCATGTCATTAAGGATGTCAGAGCTCAAAGCTTCTTGCAGACTTGGCATCAGTTCTTCTCCTTCTATATTCATTCCATCTCCTTCCAGTGTCCCAAGGTCCACATTTGTCCCGGGAATGGCTTCAAGGTAGTCTGGGAAACGGTTCTGATGGGATGGTATGTTACTTTGGCCGATACTGTCACCTAGTTATAACACAAAGATGGATATTAAGTATACTGGAAGTACCAAATCTACAATTTATTAGGACAACTGGTTAATCATGTACCTCTTGCATCATACAAGCAGTGTGACTCATAGAAATCCATCACAAACCCCAAAGATAACTTGACTGCATGCAGATGTACAAAGAACATGCCTTTGTTTCCAACTTTCACCTACCAACCCGAATCTTACAGATCTTTGATGTCAATTAGCAGAATTTTATTTTTACACGTGAAGGAAAAAGACAATACTGAGTCAAAAACAGTTTCAGAGTAGTATTAACAACACTGTATGACCTACTATTCCTAGCTCTGAACAACATTACTTCAAAAAGCAAACACACTCAAATTCCTTATTAAAACAGGAGTGATATTACTTAGGAGCAATTTCCCCATCATCTCAACACAGTCGATAACAAATATGTTTTTTCACAAATCTAACCATAATGTTTCTATCAGAGAAAGAAGGGAAATAGAAAAAGGTAGACAAACAATGCAAAAAGTATCACAGCTCTCCAGAGTTGCTAGTTTTCATTGCAAATGGATACAACTGTATTTGGAAAATAGGCATTAAAAATGTACACAAAACCTGACCTGTATCCATCTCATCAACACTGTTCAGGAAGTCATCTGGGGTTCTGGGTACACTGTAACTGCTCATACTAAGTCCACTATCTGTGCTTTCATCTCTGGAGTGATACGTTCCACTGTAACAGAGAAAAGGAGGGAAAAAATGAGGGTAGAGTACCAAAGAAAATAAAATAGATGCTTGTTTTGAACTAATTTACGGGCTTTGAAAACATTGCTACCATGAGAAATCCTCTATTCTAATAAAAAACTGAAGCATTTGTTTGCATCAGACACCTGGGTTTTATTTTATTGCAGACCTTTTCCAATTAAAATCATATTATTCAGATTCAATTTAACTTCATGAGAACACACCTAAGGAGCTTTAAGAAACTGCCTACTTGTGCTGTGCATAATTTTAATCTTTTCAAACCCACCCACCCACAGCTGAAACCTTTCAGAACATATCTGATAATCCATAATGATTATAAAAATAATAATAATTATGGTGCACCCTTTTATGCTTCCATAAGGATAAAAAAATTACTTCTAACTAATGTTCCCATGTTTAATCAACCACTGAAGTGTATTTTTAGGTCACTGCTGTTATAAATAGTTGGAACTCCTTTAGCAATTCTTCAATTGCTTCCCACTGCTACATTACTACTTGTTCAGTCACACATGTCAAGGCAAGAGAGCACCCAAATATAAATCAAATACTGGTACAGAAGCCATTCTATAAACAAACCCTGCTCAGAATGATCTTGCTGACAGAACAGTTAACCAAACTGATGGCATGGGGCCTTACATGCCCTCACTTTCTTACTGCCATCTCCTGCCAGCACAGCAAGCAAGACCAAGAGAGCCACAGTGGAAAATGTGGGATGGGGAGGGCAAGTAGGCCAGTATGTTGAGTTCCTATAGCATGGCTTTGGTAGCAGGGGTCTGCAGGGATGTGTGACACAGCAGGAAGAGCTGATCCCATGTCAGCCAGCTGCTTCCAGCTGTCTCCAAAGTGGTCTAGCTGCCCAAAGCTGAGAACATCAGTGACAATGGTGATACATTTGTCGTAACATATTTAAGAAGAGGGGAAAATTGCTGAACAGAAGATGGGAGAGAGGAGTGAGAATGTGAGAGAAACAGGCCTGCAGACCCCAAGGTCAGTGTCAGAGGAGAGGCAGGAGGTGCTCCAGGCACTAGAGCAGAGATTCCCCAGCAGCCCATGGTGCACATCCCATGGTGAGGCAGCTGTGCCCCTGCAGTCCCTGGAGATTCAAGGGGGAGCAGAGATGCACCTGCAGCCCATGGAGGATCCATGCCAGAGCAGGGAGATGCCTGAAGAAGGCTGTGACCCCATGGGAAGCCTGTGCTGGAGCAGGCTGACAGGACCTGTTGCCCCACGGAGAGAGGAGCCCATGCTGGAGCAGCTTTGCTGGCAGGAGCAGTGGCCTGCATAAGCAGCTGTTGAAGGCCACCATTACCTCCCTCACCTCTGCATCTCCTAATATTCAGTCTTCACAAAATATTTTCAATATCTGTATTTCTTCAGGTTATGGTAGCATTCACTGAGAATCCTTGCTGATTTTCCACCTGGCATCCTAAATGAACATCAACTTGATTTACTGTTCAAATTACCATTTGAAGACATACTGATCCTTCTTATGATGTATTTGTGAAGTATATAGTATATGCCTTTTTGTCAAGTATGAACAACCAAAAAATTATGAACAGCTATAGACCAAAAAAAAAAAATATGAGCAGCTATTCAACATCAGATGCCAGTAGAATGCCTTCAGCCATGTATATAAATATATATATTAAATATATATAAAAAAAAATATATATATTTGATTCCATGAGGACATCTTTGCCATACAAGAAAGGAACCAAGCATTTCTTTATAGATAAATCATAAATATTTCTCTTTTTTTAGACTGATTTAAAAACAGAATCATTACACATTCAATACAATCCTAGTAATTAAATGATTTAGAACTTCTGTGTACAAAAATGCTGGTTTATTTTATGGGACAAAATACTAAAAACAGAACTGAGACTATGCTGAACTAAATCACTCCAGTGGAGAAGGCTTTTTGGCTGTTGCTCTCCTTCTTGGAATGTCCATCACTTCTCTTCAAATCACTCCTTAATATACATTTCCTGTTTCTTCAACAAGGATTGTTCATTTAGAAGTCACACCACCCAAAATTACCACATGCAACTAAACAGCAGTACCCAAAATAGAGTGGATTCTTCTTCAACTAATCATTGTTAAAATATGTGTATACAAAAGAAGAAATACCAATTTAGGAGTTAAACAGAGAATTACCATCACTACCAGTATAAATCTAACCGACAAAAATACATAAACAAGTGTGGCAAATCAAAAGGTGAAATATAATGAAGTCTGCACTGATGAATATCCCATTCAAAAAAAAAATCAAATATACCTTAATGACAGTCAGTACTAAAGACAGCAGGCAGATTTGATTATGTATTTTCAACCACTACTGAGCATTATCTCAAATTGCTCCAATGTAGTGATTTTCTGAGATTTTTTAATGCTTCTATTATATAGGCAGCAGAAAATATTAAACAACCTAAACTCTGAATATATAACTTTGGGGCCTAAATTTAGTACTGTCTCACCAGGAACTTTATATACAGCCAATAAATATAGAAAGGAGCATTTCTCAAAGTCTGAACTTTAACATAAAGAGTATCAACAAGATCTTTAGATCAAAACTATTAGACTGTTTTCTGAGACAGCAATGCATATTCACAAGTGCCCTTTCTTAAAAATCCCTTTTCCACATCCATGACAGAATTAAGTGTGGAGCTACCAGCCTAGAAGGAGACAAATGTTCAGACCAAAATGCAAATGAGGATAATCTGAACTCAAGTCAAATACAGGCTTGCAATATTTTGCATGGGGTAAGGGCTACATTAAAAAAAAAAAACAAAAAACAAAACAGTTAAACATATATGCAACTAGGCAAGCAGTATCTTTTTGCACTTTGCAGTAAATATCAACTTGCCATAAAATTACAAAATGTAAATTTGCCCTTTCTAGCTTTTCCCCTATTCCTAGTTAATGGCAAAGATCCATCACTTTATATTTTATGTGTGTAGACTCACAACTGATAAACTGCATCAGTCTACTGCCATGGCCATTTGAAACCTAAAGATGCATTTTCTTCACATCAGAAAACACATTTTGAAGATGTGAGGGCCTGTATGATGTATGATGGCAACAGCCTTCCAGAAGTTCAAGCTAGAATGTTACTAAACCATATCAATACCATCATCTGGGTACAGAAGCTTCTCATTGGAGAGTAAGTCAGGTTTAAATTGTCTCTTTTATTTCCTAGGACAGAGCCAGCACAGTTGAGGCTCATGCAGCAACACCCTACAGGAAGAATTCCATATAGGATAATTCTGACAAAACACATCAAATTTTCTAATCATAATTGTCTGTGTAGGACATAAATCTTCCCAAAGGAATTACCCAAAATACAGACATCACTTATCTCAAGCTGAAGCAATTGTCTAAAGTTGTAATGTTTGGTATGAAGCATTTACAAGCTGAAATTTGAACAGTAATTCCAACAAAATAAGCACTTCAAGTCAGAGGGATTTAGGAAAAAGTTTTATGAAAGACTAGTCTGTACTGTAAGATTCTAAATCTTGAATGAAAATATCCACTTCAAAATAATACAGCATTTAAAATGAAACATGCCACTATTTGTAGACCTAACATTAGCAGAGTAAAAATACTGCTAAATACCTGAAGTGGAGGGGAGGGGTGAATGGAGAAACCTTAAAATGAACCTCAAGCTGCAATCCTAAATGTGCCTCACAGTTCATTTGATCTCACAGGGAGCTATTCACAAATTCTTTGAGTCAGTAATTTGAAATGACTGTTAGTCAACAGATTATGCAGAGGCAAACATGTTATGACTTTGAATAAAAACCTTCCTGCAAGTCTGAACAGACTACTTCCTCCCACAGGAGACAGCTTTTAATCTTCACTTTTACTAGACTTGCCATTTAAGGAAAGATTCATTTACAGCTGTGGCTCTTGGCACAGACAGATGTTCAAAATAAACTATTACATGTACCAAACAGAATTTTAAATCAAATTTCTTTCCTCTAGTAGCTACTCCTACAAACCTGTTAAGAAAGGGATCAGAACTATTTGTAGTCATTGTTCTCAGTTCCTGAGACATTCCAGGAGATGACACAGGGTTTTGAGATCCACCGTCTTGTTCCATTGTTGGAAGCTGGCTACGGAGAGCCAATTCCTAGAACAGCAGGAAAGGGAGAAAGAGAGATCAGGCTAGGCATTTGAACACACTTTTTGGATATATAAACACACGACATTATAGATAATTGATGCTTTTACTGCTTCCAGTTACAAGAGTTAAATGAAATTAAACTAAAGTTTCTGAGGACAAACCAAGAATCTGTACTGGCTTCAATGAAAATGCAAGTTCCAGCAGCCATGCCCAACATTACAGAAACTGCACTGTAAATGTATTTATGGATATAAATATCTGTATGTTTAGACAAATATTTTCTAGTTCACTTCAGTATCTATCTGCTAAGTCTATACTTAAACCAAACCAAGAATTGTTAATACTGTCTGAGCCCTAATACAACCTGTTTAGCTCTGCTAAACAGCATTTTATTTTATCCCCATTTCTTTTAAATTCTGATTTAGTTCCTGGCTTCCTTTGTACCTTTCTTGTTTCAGGCAGCAAACTTTCAAGCCCTTCCCTAAAAGTTTCCATTCCTCCTGTTTGAGGCATGCATTGAAATTTCTGACTGATCAAATCAGTGATTTGGTCCCTAAGTAAACTTCAAAGCTCGTCAAATTCTGAATAATTTCTTAGTAAGACCAAGACACTGCACTTCTGAAGTTACAAACCTAAATTGCACACAATTTTTTACACATCTGAATGTTCACCAGTTTGAATCAAACCATCCATTAAGCTTGTAATTACTAATTAATGAAAGCAAGTGTTAATATAAAAAGCATTATATAAAAGGTAGATGGAAAAAAGCAATATTTTATGTAATTTCCAATGACCCCTCTCCCCTTCAAATAAGTAATTTTATAAATATTTTAAACAAATAATCCAAGAGTTACATATGTGAAAATACAGTAATTTTCTTCAAGCAACTCTATTCAAACATCATCAATGTCTCACCAAGACTGAATTTTGTTAATGCAGAGACTGGTGGATCTATTGACTATCTTGTCACCATTACTGATGGTATGTGACTTCCAGGCCGTGCCTAGGAAGATAATCTCAGGCAAAACCAATCCTGTCAATCTTTGACAATCCTTGACAATACTCAGTATTTCTCAGTTGTAAAATGAGAGGTCTTCATCCATTTTCAATGATAACCTTAAGGACTACTATACTGTAGTCCTCTAGTATGTAAAACTAACTTTTCCCCATTTATTCTTCAAAGTGATTTCTTTTTAAGAAATCCTAAGGTTATTTTATTTTATTTCCAGCAGACCACGTATTGAAGCTTCCCTACTGCCTGGTTTTATTTCCTTTTCTAATCTGCATATGCTTCACTCCCGTTCCTGTGGATTACTATTCTACATATTCCTTTAAGTTTTATGTCTTGCACTAGAAAATTTTCTCACTACAATTGATCAGATCTCTGCAAAAAGCGTACAAGCATACCATTGGTTTTTGTGTTCATCACACCCAATTGCTACTTCAAGCAAACTCAGCCCTTTGCTCATCACCACTTATTTGGCCTCTGTTCTAACAAACAGTAATAATACTCCATATCCCCATTTTCAGATCACAGGATGCTAAGCATCTTCTAATAATTTCTAAAGGCTTATCCATATGATTTTCATTTGCTTATGTAATAAAACCAAGTGTAAAGCCTATATAATGACATCTTACTTAAAAAATAAGTTTGCAACTTTGCATCAGTCACAAGTTACCTGATACATAGGTTGTTTCATCCATTTGAAAATAAGAAAGAAAAAAGCATTCTTTCCTAGAATGCTTCCGAAACAGTGATCTGAAGAAGGCAGAAGGTTTTAGAGCAGCTATCCCAGAGATAGCTCAAGAACTGCTCACCCACATGATCTGTCCTTTTCCCCTCCCCTCTTGGTTTGATCTGTACATTACATCTTTATTTCTTTGGGCTGCAGTTCCTGATTTGGATGAAGAGGAGGAGCCAAAAGTGCCAGGAGACTGCAGAAGCAGCTTAATCACACACCAGTGCCACAAAGAATGGTATCAAAGCAAAACCTACATGGAGTCATTACTGTATATGAACTGAAGTGAAATTTTATCTCCTCTGTGTGGCCTTTCCAATTAGGACTTCCTCCTGATTCAATAGTTGTGAGGACGATAAGAAATCCATACACGTCTCTTTTTCAAGAGCTACTGACACCAGGAAAAAAAAAAACAAAACCAAATAACAACAACAAAAAAAAAAACTTTTTTTTCCTCTATTATCTTGAAAAAAAGTCACTACAAAGGAACAAGAAATTTGGAAAAACAGGGAGGTTACCTTTGTATTTTTCTAAATCCTCAGTGTAGGAGAGGTTGAAGTTTCAGCAATACATGAACTTAAATAGTATGGTAAAAATAAATGTAGCTCAAGATGCTAGCCAGCTAAAACAAAAAAAAAAAAAATCTCATTTCTCTAAAGGCCCACTAAAGAGATGTATTAAACCAGGAGAAAGAACTGTATTTTGCCTATTCTTTGGCATGTACTACGTAGTGAAACTAGTATTTTAAAATTAGAACTACTTTTATCTTTGTTTCAACAACATTGCTAAAAAATGCAAAACAGCAACTATTTTAAACTATTTTTAAGTAGCAATACTGCTACTTTTTCAGGAGTTAGAAGCACTTTCCCCTCAAAAGAATGTTATTACTCATCTAAGTAATAAATTTATGTCATTCTGGGAGTCTGAAAGAGAAAGGAATTACCAAAAAAGACAAGCTAATGAGAAACAAATACAGGGCAATTTTTAATCATTCTGCAGGATAAGCAAAGTTTCCTAAAGGCCTAAAGAGTACGTTAAGACTATTTTTCCTAAAAGGTGTGTAAAGTGGAAGCTGAAGTTGTGTTGCTTGAAGAACAGTCTTTTCATTTCTACTTCCTTATAAACCTGTTTTGCAATAAAAAAAAAGTTGTGTGTTTTCTATACTTAAAAAAATGTATGGGAGCGTCCAAGTCTCTCCCAGCTCCAAACACAGCAATGTGAACTCTAGGCTTTTAGTTCATGCTTTAAAATATATGCTTTATGAGAAGTATTAGGAGTCTGGGGGCAAAAATAAAACTATGACAAAATCCTGGCTTAGATTTCTATGAATTGATCTCATCCTATTTTTTAAGTATGTCAAACTTGTTTTAAGTACCTCTGGGAAAAGAAAAGCTTAGTATTCCTATTGTTAGTACTAAAGCAGAATTTTAGTTATTACAGAGACCAAAATGATCTGTCATCTCCTCTAAATAATTTTAAAAATAAGGTCAGTACTGTGTAATTTATCTGGCTGACCTCATCCACATTTTTTTTTCATAATTCCATTCAGATTAAGTTTTACATGAAGTCACAAGTCATTCACACCATATCCAAATTAACTTCATAAAAGTACCCTTTTCAGTGCATTTTTACCTTCACTGGCTTTTAAGGAAAGGTAGATGACTTGTGCAACTCACTTATATTCTTACTGTATTAAACCTACGACATGCTACTCAATTTGGCTTATAATTGGTTTTGCAAATTTACTTCGAAAGTGCCAGTTGTTCTGCCCCTAACTATCACTTGACTTTCAAATTATCCACTGGCTTTCCTGGGATGGGAGAGAAGCTTCAGGGGAAAGAGAAGACCGCAACACTTCTGGGCAGACTTACAGCACCAGTCACTTTTTCAGATTCAGTGTTTGCATTCTTGTGAGGGCGACAAAATTACAATACGCATACAAAAGAAACAGGGAAGACACGTGGGCAGATGGAAGACAAATGAACTCAGCAATGAGGAGTTGGGCAATTTGTGAGAACTAAGCTGGAAACAGACCATCCACTGCTTCAATCACGACAACTAGCACAGACAGTAAATGCAGTTCTGATTTACTAGACAGACTTTTAAACAAGGTATTTATCCATGAAAATCTACAAACATGAGCAAGCAATTATACAATTATTTTATTGATCTGTAAAGCTTAGAAACAAGCAGCAGATACAGATTGAGCAAGCATATACAGAGGAAGTTGGGTAGTATGCTGATCTTACTAGCAAATACTCTAATATTAGCAGCAGATAAATATAAATAAGAAATCTTCCATTCTCAGCACAAGAAAATAGTCTGCACAACATCCAAGAATAATGCCATCAGTACCTCGACATTATTTGCCTCTATTTCTTTCCACAGCACACTGTAAGGGAAGAAATCTGTTACTTAACATCTGTTCAATTTTGTGACATATACAAAACTTGATTGGGATCTGCTGTACATTAGAAATTGTTGACAACCAGATGCTAACTTCAAGAAAATGGAAAGAGAGCTGGAAAGAGAGGAAAGAACGGGGATGGAGTGAAAGCCATCATTCAACCTCTTGACTAAGACAGATGGGCATCTTGAAGGTTTCACAAATAACTGATGATGATGGGCACAAGTAACTGAACAGATGCTTGGTGTTTTAAAATTTCCTGAATGTATCAACGGTTCTTGCTGACACACAGTTAATCTGAAAGTTATAATTTTTGCTACAGGTACCTTTGACATTTTTAGAATTTCAGTAAAATACATCCTCATTCAAACAAGAGTTTCCTACAGTGCTTGCTATAAAAAATGAAGTTGAGCAGTTATTTACTCTTTCCAGAAGCTGCTAAGGCTTCCATACATAACACTTGGAGTGTTAGTGTCACCAGAGGATACTACAGTATCATAGCAGAGAGACAAAAGCCTGGCAGGGACACTATAGTTACCCAGTACCAACAAAACCTGACTGTAGATATCAATACAACCATGGTACTGCATCCAGGCTACATGGGGAAAAAAGTCAAGAAGGATGAGGATGTTGGGCTAGATGACCTCCACCAGTCCCTTCTAACCCAGTGATTATGTGACATGAAAAGCTCAGAGATCCAGTTAAAAGTTAAGAAACATTTCTCAGATGTTTGGAATTGATCTGTACAAGAGATTTCATTAGAGGTAAGCTTCAAGAATGTTGGTGTTACATAATTTCTTTACAAACGAAAGACCTGGGCAATCCCTCTCTGAAACAGACTTAGCCTTCCCAGAATTAAGAGCACTGAACATATCAAGATTTAATTTTTAGTATTCATGAAAAGAACATCTAAAATTTAGCAAGAGAAGCAATTACTCTGCCACCAAGCACAGCTTTATCATCAGGAAAGCAGATAATTCCTCCAAACTTCATTAATCTTGTTCAAAAAGGAAGAAAGATCTGTCAGAAAGAACAAGTCGAACAAAGAAATTCTTATTCTTTCCACACATTTTCCAGATTCACTAAGTCAGCTGTGATCTGATCAGATGTACAAATTGAGACTTCAATAGCAGCATCATCAGAGAAGACAGACTACATTTGCCTGTACAGTACAAGGCCTCAAGAAGCATTTAGAGAACCAGAACCCAGAAGCAGTTCCCTAAGCACTTTCTTCCACCTGGGGCTGCCCATTACATTGCTGAGGAGATACTGAAACACAAGAAATACATTTAGATGGTGCAACACAAATAGTCTAGTATTATAGAACTTTAAAGCTGACCTGATTGCCCATTCTTCTGCCCAAGATATCACTCACACACACCTTGACTCATCAGCAAGTGCAGACTAAAAACTAATCCCAGGCAGGAGGTATGGTAGGAAGCAAGTTTAGATATAAATGCAATTCTGACTTTTTTATAAATCCTTTCATCAGTTCCCACTCCAAATAAAGCAGAGTGACCACTACACATACATTCAATGAATTATCAGTATAGTCCTTTTGAGTTATTGCAGTTTTTTAGGATTTAATGCCATAATTTCAAGAAGTTCCAAAAATCTCATCTTACAGACTTAAGTATGAAACTGATAACGAACTTCTCAATTTCCTGTATTTTTTTGAGTTAGCAACAGGATGAAATAAGTGGAAGAGTGAAAAATGGTATGACAGGGCTTCAGGTATAGAAGAAAACATAGAATACACTTTTGGCATTCCGTAAGAAAAACATCCTCTATGAATGACCCAGTTATGCCAGAAGATAAGGTATTTTCAGCTGGTGTGGAGGAGTCCTCCTTTATTTATTCTCTTCTATACCCACAATTCTTGAGGACTTTTTTTTCTCCTCCAGAATAGGATCTAATATTGATTTATAAGGTCATTACATGGCTAATGCCTTGTAAATGAATCAAATTACTACATCTTGATTAAAATGCTTCTGTTAAAGAGCTGCTCTGGTATTGCCAAACAAAAAAATATTTTTTTCCAGGGTGTCAGCTCTAAGGTCTGAAGTTCCTTTTTCTCAGTACTAGTAACATACAAATTTTGTAGTACTCTTCAGAATGCAATAGTACACCAGTACTCATGGCTTCCAAGCAGAGGATTTCTTTTGTTCTTTCTGCCTAGTGCATACACAGGTTTTTCTTAAAAAAAAAAGTACAGTACAAGCCAATATAAATATTGTACCAAGAACCAATAGATTAAAACACTGCTAGCAATAGTAAATATGAAGTTCTCTGAATATATCCATAAATCCACCCTTCCAGTGATTTACTCTATATTCAACTTGTTTAGAGACTAAAAGAAGACCATATTAAACTGTTTATTATGCTTCACATTTTGAACAATTTTATTTTGGTCTGAGCTTGAAAGGCTTTTCATAACTGTTGTTTCCTATACAAAAAATGTATCCGTGCAAGAGCCAGTTAAACGTCAAAATGGAAAAATTATATCTGCATAGCAATTATTTTGTTAGTCTAATCCATTAAGTAATTCTGTTACACTATGCATGCTTAAAAATCATAACTATTTCAAGTGACTTTTCATTACCTGATAACAGATATCCTTCTCTAAGATCATACCTGCTAAAACAAACTGATAAGAACACTCATACGAACAGTACTTAAAAGTCACCAACTATTACCTTAGATAGTTTGCTTTAAATAAATATCTTGATGACATCATGACTGGAACAGCAGTATCCTCAAGAATGCTAAACAAGAAGGTTGTTTTCAATGTAAAAAAATGTGCAATGAATTCCTCATTCGTTCTTAAATATTAAGTTGTGGTAATGCAGCACTCCTAAAAACAGTGCTAGGGCTGTGACCAGAAAAGTGATTAAAAAATGTGCATGACAGAGCTTGGTTTTTTTTTTCTTTTCTCTTTTTTAGAATGTTTTCATGTAGCAAAAAGTTCCCTGCTAGCCTAATTTAATGTTTTCATTTTTCTAATTATGCTGAAACATCAGTTAAGAGCCTACCTGATGTTTTGGAGAATTTGCTGTGCTGGGATTGATATTCCGCAATGCCTAAGAGTAAAAATAAGATGGATAAAAATTACTTTAGCTGCATGGTTTACCTATGCAGGCTGTCTTATAAACACCATCTTGTAGTATGAAGCCCCCGAGACAGGCCAGATGAGACAGGATAAGGGAGTTAAGAAACTGTGAAAATTATGACACAGTGAAACAAAACTCACAGATTCACCAAGGATGCATATTTGACAGATAAGCTTAACACCTAAGGAGAACAACATGAAGAGGACTGGTTGTCACCTGCTCCAAAGTTAGTCAGGTTCTCAATGACAACTGAGGCAAGAAGACAATTAGAAGGCCTACCTAGAAGCATGCTAGCACAGGGTAAAATGTCTGTTTGTGGATTAATTGCAAAGCAGGAACAGCAGAAGCCCAGGTGCTTAAGCAGAGAGAAAGTCCTGATGCCACCTTTGCAATGTGTTCTTACCTAGAGTACTATAAAAAGTAATGGCTGTAAAGATGACCCATCTTACACCAAGAGATGCTGAAGATTCCTACAAAACAGTCCTTGACTACAAAGGGGATAACGGGAGTCAGATTCCAGGACAGAATACTGCAGGTGATGAAGAAAGAGAAAAGCTGTCTTTGAGGACATTAAGATATTATCCTCCTCTGATACAAGGCCCATCACCCAAAGTGAAAAGGGAAAGATTCTAGAAGATTTTCCTCAAAGAAAAGATTAGTACTTTTTCTGGCAGTGTCAAAAACCCAAAGAAATACCCTAAGTATCTAGCACAGATGGTAGTAACTCTTAAAACACTCAGATTGAACAATCAAAGCAGAAGGCTTAGAGTCAAAAGGAGATCAAGCCCGAATTCCAATCCAGAGATTGCAAAGTCCAGCCCTACACTTTAACATTTGCTACAGCTATATCCATATAGTGGATAATACAGCCATATCCATACAGTAGAAAATACTGAAAAGGCATAGCTTGCAGCTTTATTATGAAGTTTGAAATTCTTCAGCATAAGAAAACCACAGGTACAAAATGAAGCACAAGTTATACAGTTGTTCCATGCTCATTCCACTGTTGAATAGGTAAGGTTTTGGCAACAAGGCATCTCCTCAATGTACCTTATACAAAAGATTAAAAATGCTTCAAAATCCTATGGACTGCAACAGGTTCTAAAACCGAAGATTTTCCTCCACTTAAAAGGGAGAACTAACGTAGCTGTGGGAAATAACTTTTAGCATGACTTGGAACTCAATGAATATGAAATATATTCTCAGGAGGAATATCCAATCACATCAACAGTCCATGTTGTCATTCTTACAGTTTGTGAAGCCCTTCTTTAAAGAGTTTTGTTAAAGGGAGGAAAGCAAAATCCTTCAGTCTAAAAAATCAGATATTTTCACCAAGTTGATGCCAGTAAGAGAATGAATTCAGACGTTTTTAGATCTCGAAGCTTTTTGTACAGTCACCAGTCTTTAAGACTCACTGAAACAACAACTTCGAAAAATCAAAACGTAACATACAAAAGAAATAGTGGAAGTAGGTTTCTAACCTGTGGCCTCACCTGCCGAAGCAGTTCTTGATGCTTCAGTCTCAGCCTTTCTTTCTCCATCTGTAGCTGCTGAAGTCTCATCTGTTGCTGCTGATTGGAGCTACTCCCTCCCATCACACCACCCTGGGGACTCTGAGGAGCCAGAGGAGGTGGCTGTTTGACTGGAGCACTTTGGCTGATTCGCTGATTCATGGCTAAAGAACCAAAACAATAAACATTTAAAAAATAAATTCAAACAAATGCATGCAAGGGAATTATTATCTAAAAGGTATACATTAAAAAATCTACAAAATTACAAGGCATAGCAATACAAAACATGCAGTTACACTGGTGTTCAGAGTGTGAAATTATGCTCACGTGTGCACAATCGATGTGTGTAAAATTAATGCAACAGTCTCATGGTTAAGACTACGTTGTTCTAAAAGCTTCTGAAAATAGTTTAATATGCTAACTGGTGAAAAATTCAAAAGTGGTAGTAAAATATTTCAAGTTGAATTAGAAAAATTTCTGTTCTTCCTAATAAACTATTCTCACTGCAGACATAAGTAGTTTTATTCATGTGAAATCTTAGGCTCATTTAACTTGAGAACACAGAGGATGATGAAATGGATCATTTCACTTTTATCGAAAACAATTAAAAACTACATACTGTGGTGCAAGGTCATGCAACCAGCATTCACATCCTTGCCACATCAAGATTTTAGTGTTAGAGACTTCATTTAGAGCTTCTTGATAGGCAAAATTAGAGTTGGTACAGAAATGGCAGATAAATTATACAGCCATAAATAGGGACATCAACATAGGAAACATTTTGCTAGTGCTTAATTTTCTTTTACCCCTCAGAACTACGCATTGCATTTTTCCTGGGGAGTGGAGAAGAAAAAATGTAACCTTTTAAGCCTAATGCACAGTGAGAACACATGTTCCCTTCCCCTATAAAAGCAAGGCCTAAGACAATTTTAATTTATAGAATAATACATGACTGGGATGCATCTATTTGACAAGCCTGATTTCTCCCTCACATGACACCAATATGGTTAAAGTCAACAGAGGCACTAGAATTCCTAGAGTGAAAGAGGGTGGGAAAGGCTGACTGTATTGCAAGGGCACTATTTGCAGGGGCTCTCAGTTGGAATTAGCTCTCCATCATGTTCTCTGTAACAGACTGAATCTGTTAACACTCACAGTATTCTGCAGAAGGCATTTGCTGAAGCAGTGATGTGAAAAGGGCAGGGATTTTTTTTTTCTGGGAATGAGGATTATGGTTTACAGAAACCAAGAAAAAAAAAAAGAGCTTCTTTTAGGATGACAGGGTGAAGTGGGGCAAAAAAAAAATCTGTAGAATTAGTCTGAATTAATGTTTTCATCATATAGAGGATTCATGGAATATTAACATTTCTAACTACCATAAGAAAGGAGAATTCTCTCAAATAAATCTGCATTGTTTTTTCACTGAAAAGCCCTTCAGACTCCACTGTCTTTTGAGTGCTCAATTTAAGGTAGTGCAATTTTTCTGTTACAAGAAAGCAAGTATATATTTTTCACATACTACTAAGAGAACCAACTCTGCAGTCTAGCCTTTCAACTAATCCACTGGTCCAGCACGGACAAATGAGCAGAAGGGTCATATTTTCATTAGTCCAGACAACATAAAATGCTGTCAAATAGCTAAAGTGATTTGAAATGGTATTTCATGCAGAATGTTTTTAAAGAGCTTAATATAAATGATTGCTGATATGATAAAACTTTCTCTAAGGTAAGTGAACCTGTGAAGTAGGAATAGAAACTGGATCCCAGTACCAAGAAAAAACAACTAGGGCTGCAGTTCAGCTCCAACCTGTAAGTCTCATCCTGACCCAATGAAAAAAATTAGTGGGAAAAGGACATTGCTGTGGATGAAAGCCTAAAATTGAGCAGCTGATGTTATGAGATATCCAGCACCACTTCACCATCAGCACTGAACTTCAGGACAAAAGGTGACCAGAGTGAGCCAATTGACCAGCTTTGCCACGCAAGCTATGGTCTCTGGGCCAGTGACAGGAAGATTGGCCCCAAGACACCAGAAACTGTAAAGGAAAAGTTCTAACAGCATCAACAGCAGTCCTGTAAGGATGTCAGCAGTGAACATTTAACTACAAGCACCAGGAGCTCCACTGGGCAGTATCTGCTGGAAGCGTGACAGCATCAGATAACCTTCATTTATCAAAGCTGAAGCTAGAGAAAGCAATGCAAAAAGCAAGGCAGCCCATCTAGCAGCTTGAGACAAGCTAGACACGACACTGCTGGAGCGGGTAACAGATCTCCTTTCTCTCTCTTCCAATCTGGAACCAGGACCATGCCTTTTGCTCTATCTTACTCTCTTTCACCTTATAAGCAGAACTGAAGGGGTTAGTATGGGACAACAGAAAACAGCCTTCTCCTGGCAGTTAATTCTGTAACCCTATCCAAAGTCTGTGCTGCCCCTGAGAAGTTCCAGGATCCAAACCCTGCTATTAAACAAGATGGAAGGTCAATTACAGCGTGAAGTCAAGAGGGAAAAAAATTAGAAAATTACAATCACCTGAAATGAGCACATCTAAGTTAAAAACAAACTAGTTTGTAAAATTTAAATACCCAAAGGTGAAAAATGTCAATTTTCTTCTGGTTAAAAAGGCTCCCTTTGTAGTCTAGTCCCCAGTTATATAATCATGGTTTCAGAGTCCTAACTCAATGCAGTTCACAGCCAAGTCATGTTACAGATAACCTCACAAAAATTTAACAGTGTCTAACCTTAGTTAAACACTTCAGTGAAATATCACTAACATTCCTTCAACATTTTATGAATTTGTTTTTCCTGCATGCACCATAAAAGTATCTCTTTTCCACAAATGGGCAGCTTTGTATTTCCTGCTCATGCTACTTTCTGCTCTTTTTATTTTATATATGTGTCTTTCTGACAGCTGCTTGTATTATTCCTGCTCTCTCTGACCACTGTTTGCTCCACTCTCCTCATCTACTGACTTTGCAATTTTAACTTTAAGAAAGAAATCATGTTTCTCTGATGCTTTTCATTTTATTCCCTCATCCTAGATTCCCAAAATGTCTTCTAATGTCCATTTTGAAAGCAGTATTTCTAACTAAAAGCATATCTAAAGCAGGAATATAATAAGATATTGAGACTTTGGTGTATACTTAAAATTCATCAATAAATATTAGGGGATAACAATGATATCATTTGGTAACTAGTTGGAAACTGAATTGAAAATTATAGTTTTTAAATTATTACTGTTATTATTCACACATCCATTGAAAGTATGTTTGTGAACATTTTATTATTTCAAGAATGGAAGTGCGAAAGACTTCAAATTGATAAGATTTTAAACTGTCCTCAGAAAAGCTCATGAAGATGTTTTTATGCAAATGAATTCTTTTAAACCATGAAATTAAACTAGGATATTAGAAGAACATGCTGCTAACTGAATTTTACTGACTTAACATATCCAAGTGAAGAACCACTGCAAAAAACACAACAATATGATGTTCTATGATTATCTA
This sequence comes from Cichladusa arquata, assembly GCA_026413545.1. Lineage (NCBI taxonomy): Eukaryota > Metazoa > Chordata > Aves > Passeriformes > Muscicapidae > Cichladusa > Cichladusa arquata. The sequence goes on from JAOTQP010000001.1 coordinate 75,663,817, forward strand.
TAATTTCCAACAGAGTATTTAGTGAAAAAAAAGGGGCGGGAGGGGCGGAGCAAGGGGGAACCCATCTTGTTTTAAGTGACAGGAAAAACAGAGGGTTTTAAAGATTTTTGTTGTTGCTTCGGGGATGAGGTTTTCCTGCTTGCTTGTTTTGTGGGTGAGTTTTTTATTTTTGCATTCCGTTTCCCCATTACTTACCAGGACATAACTGCAGAAATCTGCACTCTACAGAATATGCTTATTAATGTGATCTCAGACAGCAGAGTTTATTTTTTTCTACACCTCACGCATTTGTAATGATCCTGAAATACTTTGAATGCAAAGGCGAAGAGCTTCATTTTATCTGTTAGCTAGGACTTACCAGACTCTAATGCATCCTGTTCCTTACCTTCCATGGCTATGGAAAGCATTTAAATAAGGGGCTCTGCACCCACACAGTGGAGGCTGCAAAGACCTCACAGGCAGAGCAGGAACAAACAAGTCTTTGTTTCTAGAAGAGGGGGATTTGAGGGAGGAGGAGGAGGGGCAGACAAGTTAAAAACCATGGGCAACTTAAGATAATAAAAAAGATCTTGTCCTAAAATATGGCTTCACAGTCTGTAGAATACAGCCAATTGCAATTGCTGCAAAACATTTTTGAGAAAATTACTGATCTTCAAATGCTACACATTAAATGTTCTACCGACAACAGCAGAAATGCCTCTACTGTGCTGTACCAGACAATGCCTGACAATTCCTGAAAAAAGTTTAGACTGCTGTCTACATACATGAAAAAAAACCAAACAATCAAAGCCCAAAAAACAAAACCAAGAGAGAGAAACAATTACCAGGCATTGGTGCTAGAGAGAAAAGGCCAACAAATTTTTAACAACTCAAACATAAAAGGCTAATTTCTCTCCCAAGATCAGTTGAAAATCCCAAGTCCCAGCCAGTGACAGTTTGCATTAATAGAGCACCTCTCCCCAGTGCAGAATTACATGAAGGGATTGCACCCTTAATTATTAGTAGACACAGCTGAATGTTTGATGTTGTTTCTTTCCAATTTATAATCCCACCCTTCAAAGCTAAACTTAGTTTTAATCTGCAAATTCAAAGACATGATTTAGTTGAACAAACAACAACAAAGAAGTTCAGGATGAGAGTATACTATAGCTGACTGTCTTTACTAATAAGAATCAATGTTTTCATTGGGGAACTAAAAAAAAAAAACAAAAACAAAACTTTTCCACTTCAGTTTCATTTTGAAACTAGACAGCTTATTGTGCATCATTTTTGGCTACAGTCAGGTTTCTACCTGGTGCTAGTTTGCAACACATCAACAAAGGCAAAAATCCTCTCTGATTACACTTAAAAGAGCTGTGAAGAAAAAAAACCCTACCAGCAGGATTTGAAAGAGTCTCGGAAGTAATAAAAACATGTTCCAAGGGGCTTTTTAAGAAAGGCTTGGTACAACAAGGCTTGTTGTTTAATCAGGATGTAAGTCATGTTTCTGGATTGTATTCTTTATAATGTATTGCTACATTACTCTAAGGAAATTCCAGTCACAATTTCATAATGCTGGTGTAATAAAACAACCTAAAAATTAGCACAATAAAATATTCCATTGCTTTCAGTCTCTGATTAATCTGACAATCCTGGATCTTAGAGTATGAGGGAAAGCACAAATAGACTTTTCTCTGGGCTCTCTTGCTGCTTTAAGTGTACAAACAAATCTTAGTGTCTTAGGCAAACAGAAATATTCACAGACTCCTGAGCTGAACTTTTGGTTAAAGCAAAATATATCCAATGAAAATACTATCACAGAATCATGTCCAGACTACAGATTGGGTACTCTGCATATATCAACTAGCTTCATTCAAATTAAATTAGTATTTTTGTTTGTTTGTTTTACTACCAATATCGCATCTGCTGGTTAAAACAATATAAATTAAGTTCCTTTTTTTTTGTAGATATGCCATTGTTTTTGAAGTCTTTCTGCACTGTCAAATGTAGATATGCAACAGCCGTGCTGACTAAGCACCATTAAGACTCTGCAGCATGTTCAGACAGACTCTTGAATCACTGGTAACTAAACTGGAGTAAAATGCTGTGTCAGTTCTTTTCCCCTCATAGCAGTAAATAGCAGTATTTATAAAGCATGTTCACTCAATGTATGCCAGTTTCAGAAGAACTGAAATATTCTGTCCAGCCAGAAAAGCAAATATAAATGATATTCAGCAGTAAAGTAAGTTAAGTAAGTAGCTTTTAGGAACTTCTGCTCAATGTACACATAAAAACCAAAGCTCTTTAAATAATGGGCTCTTACTAAAACTCTTTGCATAACTCCTTTTCACTTTTTAAAAAGAAATCAATTTTAATTTTGGAAGGCTAATCAAGTTTTAAATTACTTGACTTACAGAATGCAACTGACACCATAAGTATTAGTACTACAGAACTATGTAAGACACACTACATTGGACAGATTATGAGAAGAAATCTGAACTAATGGTATTTAAATTTAAATTCTATGTATGAAATACTGGAGACTACAGTAAGTGCAGGAATCTGAGGTCACCAAGGCCCCACATGTCTGTCCACTGACTCTCTGGCAAAATACACTTAATGAAAGCTAGTCCACATGTTAGACCAAAGTTTAATCAGCGAAGAGTCTACATAAGGCTATTAGCTGTGAACAGTTTCACTGTTTAATCACCACAGAATACTTCCGGGGTTAACTAACAAAAAAACAAGCTTCTTTACAATTTCTTATAAAATAATGGGTTAACTTTTTAAATAAAAGTTTCCTTTAATTTATTTGAGTGGAGCAAACCCTGTATATATGCATCTGCATATCTTAATCTTTTTTAAAAGAATTTCTATCATAAGCCCACTAGAAATGATTAAACAGAAATTACAAAATCCAGAAAAACTACCGCAAAAAAAGACTCCAACACGTATTGTCAAGAAACACTTCTATATATAAGAAACTACCATCATGTTTCAACACAACTGAATTCAAAGACAAAAAATCTGATGTGTCTTTGAATTTGAGGTCATGTATGATTAGATATAGACAATACAATTACTGCGTGTGTGTATATAATTAGATTACAGATAATGAATTGTATTCAGATCGATCCACCTTCAACTTTTAACACAGTATGCTCATTAACAGGGAAGTGCAAACTTCTGTATTAGAAGGATATGGTGCAAAAAGTGTCCCTGTTAGGATTGCTATCACAGCTGCTTAGCACAACACTGCAAGCATGCATTTTTACTGGCACCCAGACATCATTAGCAATAAATCTCCTTTCTCAAACAGGATTAAATTACTCTGAAAACAAAACAAACCCCAAAACAGGTATAAACTTACATAAACCTACTGTCCTGATAAATTCTTAAGAAAAGTGTGGGTTTCTCTCTTATAGTCTAGAAACATTCTACCTAAAGTAGGTAACTGCATCCTGACAATACTTGTGGACAGATTTAGCAATTTCTTCAGTCAACTGAAGAAGTAACAGGTAAGAGGTATAATTACATCCTGCTTTCAAACAAACCAAGATTTCACTTTCTGATATAATTGCACACAAAAAATAAGTATTTATCATCATTACTATAAGGCAGCACCTGCCTTTTACAAAGGGATGCTTACCAGTGAAATTTCATCTGCCTCTGCAGATTCGCAGCAGGCTTTGACAGAACTCACTGGTTCACTGAAAAGTGATGCTGCTTCATCTGTACACATCTCTGACACACATACCATAATACAGAGGTCTTTACCCCATCCTAAGTGATCTCTTGAAACTGTTCTGGAAAAACAGAGACAGGGAAGTGAAACATCTAATACCACTAGACCTTTTTAGATGAATCAAATCCTCTTTTGTTTCACAGAGTACGTAAAGAGGACATGCCATTGCATTTCCAGATCAAAACAACTTGTGGCTCATGCTCTGCTTTTTGTGCAAAAAACTGAAGGCAGATCTGGAACTTAAGAAGTCTAAAATGCTACTATGATCAGACACAAGGTCTGGGCTTTTATTTTTAATTGACTAGACAAAGGCCAAACCTCAGTTTTCCAATCTAGAGTTCCAGTTCTATCTTGTCCAAAAATACACATCTTGAAAGGCTCCTACAAACTTATTTGAAGGAACATATATTAAACAAAGTGGCAGACAGGTAAGGAATAAGAAAGCAACACTATGAAGTACCTCTTTTTAATTTCTGATATTTAAAAATTAGCAGATGCTCTGAAGCTTAAGCTTTTAATTGAATTTCAAGTTTGTTGTGTGTTTGCTTGCTTTTTCTTTAAAGAGAAATGATAAATACATGTTTTGATGAAATGTACATTTTACTACAGTATTTCTGAGTATGCTCTTTTCACTTTTTCAAAGGTGCAATGTTTTTACACTACAAAAAAAAAGAAGCAGAAAAACCTGGTGCAATCTCTATAATCATACTGTCATCATCAGTTTTATTTCATTTTCTAATTATGCAGTCAAGCAGCTACTGTACACAGAGCCCCTATGGCATTTTCCATAATGATATTAAACACTGTCTTGCCTTACCTTTCCCCCTCATCCAAAATTCATGCAGAACTTCAAAGAACATTATCTCTAAGTGGGAGTGATAAAGTCATGGCAGTGATTTCAACCTGAGGTGACATATTTTGCTACATACCCCATTAATGCAGCTCCAAGAATTGAAGGACCAGAAGGAAGGAGACTGGGAGTGTGCAACACTGGCATGACCACTAGTTACAAGCCTTTAAAACCCAAATTTAGAATAAAACAACAAGGAAGCTGAAACAATATCTTGTTTTACTCCAATCCCTACAGACACTTGTCTGACTAGTCTACTGGAGTAGTAAGGTCTCCACACCAAACTTAAACCAGCAGAGACATGGAAATCAACTGCCAGTTTCCAGTATTTTCCCACTCCAACTTCATCTTTAAATTTAACATATTAAGCAACCTCAAAGGGCAAATCATTTAAGGTTGCATTTCAAAACCAAGTCCTATCATTGGCAAACTTGAGTAAGAGTTAAAATCCCTTTAATGGTTTTTGATACAAAAGCCAATTCTTGGAAACAGCAAAAAACCTGAACATTTTAAAATTCAACTCATTCTAGGAAATTTGATTTTATAGGAAAAGCAGCTGTTGTTCTACTGAACAGCAGCTGAGTTCTACCAACTCCAGCCACTCTGAATGCATAGCTGACCTGCTTCCTATCCAGATGTTCTTCGAATATCAAGAAAATGCACTATGTTATCTGAAAGACTTAAAAATCCAGTAGCATCTGTGAAGAATGACCAAGGAATAATAGCAGAAAAGACAAAATGGTCCGAAAGGCAAGTTCAACCTGACAGTCCAATTCCCTCAAGGGAAAAAACCCTCTACTAAATAAAAAAAAAACAAGGCAAATTGAAGCATCTTACTATGAGGCCTGCAAGGGCACTGAGAAGGTAGGACAGCATGTTTTTACCAGATGCTCCACTAGACAAGAATCCTGCTGACACAGGCCTAAGGATCAATCCCATCCCATCCCCACTCCTTTGATCCCATGTCATCTTTTATGACTGCCTGTGCTTGGCATAAGAAGACCCTCCTTTCATAGATCTTTCTGATATTAAATTTTGTGAATTGCCCAAACACAAAACTGTTTTAAAGTTGTATTTGTAGAGTTGGAGGATAAAAGTCTGAGCTACAGGACATCACTGACACTTAAGTGGTGCAGCTGAAGACCTCAAACCCATTTCAAAGATGTTAGACTCGAACCTTAAAACGAAGTCATCTTCAACTTGGAGCACTCAAGTTTTAGACCCAGCCTACCCCACAGCTATTCTGACAGAGGCTCTTTTCTGATGCATTATTTCTAAAAGCCTGCTCCAAGAAAGAATACATACTAACTTCATTCTTTTAGTTTCTGTTTAAAAGCATGAATGCTATACCAAAATGCCCTATATACCAAGTCAGTCCCCCTAAAATAATTTTTTCCAATTGATTCTCCTTCCCCTCTTTCTTTTCTAGCCACAATAATGGAAAATTCCAAGCACTATTTAAAAAAGAGCTGTATCCACACCTACTAGAGAAAATAAAGATGAATGCAAAGCTTCCATCTGATGAGGAACATACAGAGACTTAAAGGCTGTCTCCCTGGAAGCTGGGAATTCAGAAGCAATAAGGGCAAAGACTCTTCATACCCTCTGCTTCTGAATACTGGAACAGAGGAGTATGTTTGCACATGCCATTCAAGAGCTTTGTTTTTCTTCAATGGTTCTTAAGATTGGTGAATGTGGCAGAGACAGAAATTAATTCCTCCTTCATTTTCAATCACCATTAGCATTACTGTAATAACCAAAAGTTTCAACAAGACAAAGATGAATTCATCCTGCTTCTGGAAGTATTAAAAGTCAAAAATATTGAAAACCAAGCCCTTATATTAAAGCACAGAGACAGAAAAGGGTATGGTCATTCTCTGGGGTAAAATACCAACAGAAGTTTAACCTATATTAAGCACAGAAAAGTAAACTTCTGAGTCATTCACATGCTATTTAGGGTCACAGCACATATTTGTTGAGGATCTCCACATGGTAAATAAATGCAAGGCTCAGTAATTTAACTCTGTCAAACAGATTTTTTTTCTTTTTCTTGAATGGAGCGACTTAAGGAGGTTGCAAGTAAAGCAACAAGAATAGAATTTTGCATTTTCTTGGCTCAAATGATAAAAACATAAACCACAATACAATGTGTACAACTTAGGTTTTCAAGGAAAACTCCTTCAAGCTCAACAGCAGCTAGCAGCTTGTCTCTATTTGCAGTCACTCTAGATCAGAAGAGCCCACATGCTTTTTTTTCCTTTCCTGCCCCTTTCAGTTACACTTGAGTTCTTTGACTGAAAAGGTCTGGAACAGATTAAAAGTCCAACCACAAAATAAAGAGCCTTGGCATGTACTCAAGCCTGTCTGGGATACACATACACAGTGGGCCCAAAAAGGGAAGCTATGCAGTAAGAAACCCTTAATCAGTCTTTTGGACATTTCTAACTTCTTTCAGTTTAACTGCACAGCCTTAACATCTGATGGAGTTTCAGTATGCACAAGACAAGCAGCTTTTGACCTTACAGTTGGACCACCCTATTTACAGGAATACAAAATAGTTGTGAAAAGCAAGATTCATCTCACCCACAACCCCTGTCCATTAAGGCATTTTCCACAGCCCTTTTTAATTCCAGTCCATCTTTGGAAATTATAAAGTAATGCATGCAAAGAAAAACAGATACCCTGCCAGATTACCTGAGTAAATATAATTGCAAAAGGCAACACTGATTTTCAAAATGACTGCTTCTTTTTCAGCCTTATTCACATACTAAGTAATTGTGAAGTTGCAAATTACCCACACACTCCTCTTGCAAAATGCAAACAGGTCTGTAGCTCTGGCTGGTGTTAAAGCCAGCGTGGACATTTGCCAAAGGTGACACCCCACCTTTGGGCTCAAGTTGCATAGTGGTTCAACCTGTCTACAAACTGGTGAGCAGTTTATAAACAAAGTGTGACAATCTGGTGTCCTCCATAAGAGTAAATGGATGTTGTAAGTAAGCAGTCAAGTCTACAGACCAAAAATGAAGAATTTCTAACAGACATTTCAGGAAAAAAAAAACCAGAACAGTGACTGTTGAGTTTTGTAGCTCTGTATTTGTATGGCATTCATGGAGTTAATGCCTCTCCCAAAAGGGGCCCACAGTTGTTGTTAGGTCAACCCCTGTAAAGCTTCAAAGGTTTTGCATCCCCTCAGCCTGACCTACTCAGTGATCTGCACACTGTTTTCATTTAGCTGCATTGAGTCCAAAAGTAAAGCCTGAAAACCACAATGATGTTTTTTTTTTTTTTTTTTTTACTCCTACTGTTTTTCCATGGCTCTGGAAAAATAATTAAAATCCAAAGGAGTTGAAAATAGTAAGTTTTTGGGAAAACAAATCAAGGGCAAGCTAATAAGGCTGACACACACAGGTCCTGCATTTACCAAAAACCAGAAATTGTAATGCCATGCTAAATGTATCACTTGGACAATCTAAGAAAGTAGTTTAGAGTCTTCACATTATATGTGATTTCTATTCATAGTCATCAGTGCCAATATTTTATTGAAAAGTTTGCAGTTCTGCTCTTCATACAGATCAAAAACATTACTGAAAAAAATTATATAAAAGTTCTGTTTTGTTGAATTTCTCCATCTAGACTTGAGACTTCTTCTCCATCTTATCGTTAAGTGATTAAGTGATCACTAAGTGATCATTAAGTTACTATTTCTATTTCCAATATTACACAGTTTTACCCCACAGAAAGGTTATTAAAAACTAATAATTCCTTATCATATTGTTTAAAACAGAAAGTTTTGTCATGATAATCACTGTGACAAGCTGGAATTATAAGCTGGTATATGTTTCAAGTGTATTTAAATAGCATGAACTATTATTTGACAATGCTCTCTTAAGATAGCACAAAGGAAAGTAAATATTTGTTTAGGAATTAAAAGATTCTTCTGTGGTGTAGTGTTGCTAATTTAAAGGGATGAGTGAGCTTGACTGAAACTGTCTCAATAAGTAATTTCTGAATGTCACCGCTTTGGGGAACTGTGTATCATATGGCATAGTATCAACCCATAGCTGTAGAAACTTGGGTAATATACAGTCCTAAAGGATATAAGCTAGTAGTTTTTATCTTAAAAAAAAAAATCTTTAAATAAGGCTTCTATAAATCAAAATATATTTTAATCGTACTATAAAAAGTTTTCAAAATATGCCTGGAAAATTAAAGCTGAGTGAACTGAAGCAAATCAAGAATTCTGAATTGAGATGAACTTTTACCAAAGCGTGGGTCAAGCCTTGGGTCTAGCCAAGATGTGGTCTTGTTCTTATGGTTTATGTAGTAAATTTCTCCATCCTGGGTCATAGCTTGTTCCCATCCATCGGGGAGTGGGCCTGCAATATAGAAGGAAGGAGTTGATGGCGGGCTCTTGTTTGCTCCAGCTGAAATTGATCTAAAAAAAATTTTAACATTTTACATAAATAACAGTACATGAAACAGAAGTGTTTCAAGCTCATTTCTGAGATTAAGTGCAAAGAAGTGCTGGGTGGGAAACCAAGGAACAGGAAACACTTCTATAGTTTTTATTTAGGATTTGGACTTTAATTTTTGAACTTGCTTGTATCTTTTCATATGCTTTTGACACATCATTTTGCTATAGCATTCTAATATAAAACCAGCAATAAATCAAGCCTGCCAGAATGAAACCAGCATAAGCACCAGGAAAGGAAGCATAGAATAATTCTACCTCTCATAGGTAGAATTAGGTTCATCTAGTGATTAAGACACAGCAGCAGTAACAAGCTAACACTGAGAAGATCCTGAAATGTTCCTGTCTTTCACAATTAGAAAAAGAAGTGACAAAACTAATTTTGCCTTCACCACATACTCTAACTTTTGGTGAAAGCATTCAAGGCTTAAGCAGACAAAAATGCAAACCTGAAGAACAAGGCAGGCAAACAAGCAAGGACAAAGCAAAGGCAAGAAAACACCACGAGCAGCCACAAAGACATAGTGCTATGAACAGCAGTGTAACGCCTCTACAAGCAGAAAGCACACACAGGAAAAACTACTTGAAAATGGTCAAAGGGAGGTACATAATGATGTTGTGGAGTCCACAGCTGATGTATGAACATGGAGTCTTAGGGGTGATTCCCATACGTTCCCATCAGCAGCTTTCAAGAAACTACCTTTCATTCCTATACAGTTCTTAAACGCCTCATTCCCATCCTATATGATCACGTACATTCACCCATACTTTGATTAGATTGAAAACTATTTTAAAAAATTATATTTATCTTATCTGGCAGGTGCTTTACAAATATATGGTTTTGAATTTTTATATTCACACTGACATGGACTTTTAAAAATATCTAAATTAGATACAGGAAGATCCTCCCTGTATTTTAGATTTAAGTACAATCCTCAAATTATACAACAGAAGATTCACTACATGTTAAGAATGTAAAAGAAATGAGAACAAAATCTGCTGTAGCAGCAAGCCATTGTATTTCAAGTCCTTCTACTCTTCCTCAGCGTAATACAGCAATACAACAGCAGAAGCCATCTGGTGTTAGACTTGGACTAACAGATTATTCTGTATAATGTAAGATACACTAAGCATACACAAACATCATTATTTCACACATGAGATCCAGATATACTCAAAAATATGTGTCTATCTGATAAATGTCTACTATATCCATCTTCAAACTACATTAGCTCTTGACTATAACTTTGTCCTGAAGTCATGCTCCTGCTGAAGAATTCAGTCTAAAGCTGGGAGGAGAGGTGGGGAGGATAGATTTGTTTGCTTAATCTTGAAAGATGTTCTTGGAGAAATGTCAAAAAGAGTAAAAAAATAATTCAATTGCATTCCAGTAATATCCCAAGGCATAACCAGGACAAGAATTTCTTACTGTGGTCTTTGAAGATCCCTTGCAAATTACATTTCTAATTTAAACTTTCATTTTGGCTCAGAAAACAAAGCCCTTCTCTAACAACTTCACTACTCCACCATTAGGGCTACACATTTTCAAGTGAGGAAAAACAGTGAATACTAGACATTTTCTTCCCACCTCTAATGCTCACAAGCTTTAAATGTTGCCTACAAGTAATGAGTACCTCAGCTTTAATCAGAAGCTAGTGAACAAACAGGCATGAAAGAGTGACAATACTGCAAATAACTCTTAAACCCTAACATATTCACTTTACAAAAGGACTTTGATGGAGAAATGAAAGCTTCAGTGCAAAGAATGCTGTATTTTGTTACCATACCCGAAGACCAGCCAGCTGATCAGTGAGATGCTTTTTTATAAAATTGGGGCACAGGAACACAGAGACACACACCCCATCATCCAAGCGTAGAAGCCAAAGAAGAATCAAACCCACTCCTTTACTGCTGAGCCAACACACTAGCCATGTGGGCAGACCCTCTCACCACCATTCTCCTCAGAGTCCTGCTAAGCCACACATTCCTTGGATATACTCAGCAAGAAATTATTTGTGAACTGCAAAGCCAGAAAAACCCTCTTTGGGACTTCAGAAAAAACAAAACCAGCCTTGGGGTGTCAGTCCTGCTGAACACTGAAAACTGTACTGGTCCAGCACGTTCCTTTGTAGCAAGTAAGAACAAAATGCCTTTGAAGAGGGCTGCCAGGAGCTGATCAGTCCATCCAGCTGGTGGAATAATGCTACTTACAAGATTCAGTGATCTGATGAGTACTAGCTTACTACTAGAGACAAACCTGGCAAGGTTCTCCTCCTAAATAAAATGCACATCTGTGGAACAGAAAGGTCCATCTGCTCACCTGGCTGTCACAGCAGCTAGACTTCCTTCCTAAGTGCCATAAGTGACTGCAGAAGCAGAGCTTTTCTCTCTAGAAACTTCTGGCATCAATAACTTTCTTCATCAGTAGCTTTCTTCCTTGCACAGCAAACTGCTCTCATGTTTCTGCTATCATCCTTACATAGTAAAAAGGCAGTTCAAAAACTGAAATTATTGCCTTCTGTAATTCCTGTTTGGTTTTTTAAGTAATTGTGAAACTAGAAGACAGGTCTGATTTTCTAAATGGTCACTTGACAAACTCTGTATTAGAGGCAAGTATCAGAGGAAAGAATTAAACCCACGCTGTGGAATAGGAGACACATTCACCCAGAGCATATAGGAAAATTCTTTTACAATTACATGCCCATTTTGCCCCAAAGGGCTCAATAGGAACAGAATTTTCAGCATTAGATAACCTAAGTCACAGAAGCTAAGTCCTATATTGCTGCTATTCAGACCTTCTCACTGAAGTTTCCAGAATCACCCTAGCTCATGTTGTACAGGAACAGTAACACCGAGTCTAACCAAAAGTCCATCTAATCCAGTCATCTAGCCTAGGGTGATGGACAGATCTTGTTGGTTGCTAAAAGTAGCTCATTTAGTGACTGTCACACTCTATAAACTTTTAAATAAAGGACCAAATACATATGGAGGCCTAAAAGGTATAGAGGCTATGAATAGTCACTTGGCTTCCAAGTATGCTGGGCACTGGAACAGGCTCCCTAGGGACGTGGTCATAGCCCCAGTCCTGACAGAGCACAAGAAGCATTTGGACAATGCTCTCAATGGTGTGACTCTTGGGGATGTCCTGCACGGGGCCAGGAGTTGGACTCCATGATCCTTGTGTGTCCCTTCCAAATCAGGATATTCTGTGATTCTACCACAAGTTATTCCTTGGGCCAGTTTCTGTCTGCTTACTAAGTGCCAAAATATCTCTCTTTCAAGTACTTCTCCAGTCTCCCCCCCCAACTTTTGTAAATATTTAGCACAAACAATATCCTTGCAACATGGTCCCCTTCTAGTTCTGTTTGTTACCTCCTTTGACAATCAAACACTATCACAACTCTAAGTTTAGAATTATATTAAACAATTTGCACAGGGTGACACAACCCTTCTAGGTAGGGAACTCAGCCTGCACTGTGGTATTTTAAGGACAAAGTTACCAAAAAATTAAATTCTAATTTACAAATGTAAGCCATCTTTACAGAACTACTGATAAGCCATATGTCTGTAACTAAATATTTACATAATGGTGTAACTTCATATAAATAACATGTAATTTTAAAAGCCTGTGTGTATGTCTCTTTGGTGCATGTCTCCACTTTTTATGAGGTTTTTTTTTTTAAACATTCTCATATGCCATGGAATCTGGAATGCAAAGCAGAGCTTGCTGCTGGCAGACAGAAAGCAACTGGAAGAGTAACGAGCAAAAATGTAGTAGAGATTCAGCCTATGCTGGGATAAGAAGTGAATCTTGCAAGACTCTACAGTTCCTAAAACTTAATTTTAAAACAAAGGTATACAAAGCCATATTATATCAACAGGTCAATGCACCTAAGAGGGTATCTGCATCTATCTACCAACTAAATATGCATGGACAACCTAGGAACTAGAATACGTATGTTCAACAATAGGAATCACCTTCACCTAATACAAACACTGATCTCCAAGACCTTTCCTAATCTTTCTCTGCGAAAACTGAACTTTTCCCCTTCAGCCACTGTGGTTCTAAAACTTCCAAAAATTATATCAAAGTCTGCAAAATTTACTTAAAGTACACCTTTATCCTGCCTAATTAGTATAAAAAGACACTATTTATAAAGGGGCAGGTTATGTAGATGAAGAACTAAATGAACATTACGGTCATGCAGATACTTAAAAACTCGAGTTTCACAACTGATTGTAGAGTGTATACAGAACAGAATTTTGTAGTATGACTGGCTACAAAGGAACGAACAATCTGCAACTGAAGTGAGCAAGGATCTAAGAGAAGAGCTAGAACTTGTTTTAGTAATTGGCATATTCCTTCCTACCTTCCTGTCCCCTGAGAGCTGCAAATTCAAGTGTTCATTTTCTTACCAACATTTAACATGGCACTACAACCTTACCTTAAGAGACAATGGAATTACACTAGATCTACAAACTTTCACTGGAAAACTCAGTTCAAAACTGCCACATAAGAACGAAGACAAAAGAGGAAAAAGACATAATCTGCTCCAAAGCAAATTATCTAAGGTCTATGTGCAAGCAGAAGAGGCTAAAGTATGCAGTGCTGTTAAGCATGATTCAAGCATGATTCAGGAAGTAAAAGTATCTGAAGAACAGGAGTATATAAAGACAATTATCCTATCTCTGTTTTATCAACTGTAATTGTATATGAAACAGCTACTGTTTATTTTCAAATGTATAAATTTATGTCAGAAGGAAATGTATAGGAGATGTTCCTAAGAAGAACAATGCACCATTATTACTAAGTTTTTGTTTGTTTGTTTTAAATCAACACAGAAGAAACTGTGTTCTTTTTTTCCTGTTCTTTCTGTTTTCCTGTAGGGAAAAAATGGTTGGAAACATAGCACAAAAAAATCAGAACAGTCACAATGAATCTTTATATATATGTGGCATATTTACAAATAACAGTCTTGTTTCCTTTCCACTACTGAAGATGCAATCCTATTTCACAGATTAACCAACAAATGCCATCTTAAAGAGCACTGTGCTCCTTCTCCTTCATACATATGGCCCAAACTGTTTTAGTTGATTACATGTAGTAAGCCAAGTTAAGAAAGACTGAGAGAAATCCCCCTCACTTTTCACACACTGATGACTTCCTATAAAGGATGTAGCTAACTAACACTCATAGAATAACTCATTCACAAAAATCATGCCTGGAACAGATAAAAATGGTTCAGATGTCCATTAACTTTCTTGAAGAAATATAATTTGCAGCAAGATACCTGGTTCTCATCCAGTCTTCAGTGCCTCAAGAGATGGAATTTCTTGAGGCAGATAACCTAAAGATTTCAATCTCATACGAAACTACATCTTTCCCATTTTTATATTTTAGCAATCTTTTGACTTGCCCTTATCACATCTTTCCCGAGTTCTTCTTCCCCTATTTATCCAAAAAGACAACAGGCTTATCTCCAATATGCACACATAAGCCTTCAGAGTTCTCATCTCTCTGCATCTTCAGTTTGTTTTCCTGTTCTTAATTCTAGCTAATGCCAAGAATTCTAATTTTGGCTAAACGGTTAAAACTTCTAAAGGCTCTCAAGAAAGCTTCCAGAAATCTCTCTTATGTTTCAGCACAGTAACTTGACTTACAGGCTCCTGTGGCAGAACACTAGAACTTGGACAGTAACTTTCAGGGCCAAAATTAACGAGCACCATACAAGATCTATACAGAAAGGAAAATATTCTCCTTTGGGGCATTTCAGACACTTTTTTGCAAGTCAGTGATCTCCAGCTGACACAACACTTACGCTCACCTTTTCCCAATATCTTTCATGAAAGGCTCTCATGCACTAGGATATGTGTCACTGCCAGCAATATTTCATAACAGGAAACTTCTGTCTTAAAGGTCTCAACTTGATTTCCCAGTTCTTGAGGATGAATACCCAAATTAGAACATTAAGTAGTCTTAAATCTGAGTGCCAACATCATGACTGTAAGTTCCACTGTGCTGAAGTGATACATAGTTACTCGACTTTTCCATTTCTCTCAAAGATTATTCAAGAGGCTACCAAGGAAGCATAAACTACCACGAACTCAGTAATAAAAAGTAACAAAACTAGGTATAAGAGACTTTAGTAAAAACATAAACAAAATCAAATTTAAATTACAGTCATAATTTAGAATGAGTACATAAACATTTGCCAGATCAAGTATCAGAAACAGAATCGCATCCAATAAATGCAGTTCAGTATTATTTAATTCAAAGCAGACTTTTGTTAATAGCAAATAGGAGTAAGGAAGTTCATCCAAAGAGCCAGTTTCAAATCCTACTACCTCAACTGACTTAAGTTTAAAAAAATCTAACATCATTTAACATGTGGTGCAATTCAGTAAACACGAGAGTTCTGACTCCTTCATGCACTTTATCAGATTCAGAGCACTGGGGAAAAAAAAAAAAAAAACTTCCAGGATTTTCAGTTGATATTCAACACAGTATCATCTGTGAAATTAAAAATAAATATTCGATGAACTTGTATCCAAGTAAGTGCTTTCTCAAATCACAAGACAACCCACTTGCACATTTCAGCTGTTCTTCATTGCATGAACAACAATATCTATGCAGCATCACTCTCTCAACACACATCAGGTAATTAAATGTAAATCCTTCATGTTGTTTTAAAAATAATCCTTGAGTCCAGACTGCTAGGTTCTTTCTAGTTTATCACCCTATTACAATTTAACAGTACATTTTTTTGCTAAGGACTCTTCATTTCTTTCTAAGTACATAAAGTGATTTCTACTTTATTATCAATATCTTTTCCTGTCAATTCTTGGTACAACAGAAGGTTTGAGGATCTAACTTAAAATACAGAATTTATGTCAATATTGAAACAGCAAGCCTCTAGCTTTAGTACAAATAAGTGAAAAGGCAGGACAGACCAAGGGAATTGTTTCCTTTCTCCTATTGTCCCTCCTTAAGAAGTGTCCCTGCAAAAACATACCACCTCTATTGCTACAGGTTTCCTGGGATAAATTTACAGGAAAAATAATGACATTGTTTTATTTTCACATCAGAGCCTGAGACCTTAATTGTTGTGAATCATGACTTCCTGAACTTGAACAGGACTCATTTGTTTCAGGATAATCCAGCCTCCTGGCCTAGCCAGCAAAAAGTTTGATTAACTTCCCCTCTAATACTCAGTCATGAACAGCACAGTTTGGTCACGCCTGTTAATCTTTTGGTATTGTCTGCAGCACATGAATTGCAGCATGAAACAAAGCTGTCTAAACAGACCACAATAAGCAGCACCAGAGAATAACCCTTGGGAAGTACAGGAACAGCAGACACACACAAAATACAGTCAGACTGTGAGAAAATAAATGTAACATGAACCTCAGGACAGACAGGAGGTGACAAAGCAAGAGGAAGACCAAGCACTCAAACTAGCATGGCACTAAACCTATCTGCTTGCTTTCTGCACAATCAGATAAGAGAGCTCTGAAAACATACAGTAGCTTCTATAGCAAGAACAAGAACATTTTACTGCTGTCTAGTGACAGCCCCCCACCAGGCCAGCTGAAAAACAATTCTGTAGTCCAGGAAAAGACATCAGACTTCCCCAGCTAGAGCAATAATGACCATGATACTGGATTTTGGAAGTAACAGAAACACAAGAGGGAAACCAAACACCTCTGCTTCTAAACAAGATTTTCAATGTATTTGCTTGATCCATTTAGGGAGGACAGGAAAAATTATATGTTCATATTAAATGTAGGAAATGTAAATAAATGGCAGTATACCATGTCTAGTCAGTGAGCAAATGGAGGCAGAACACTGTGAAACACAAAAGCTTTCATGCAAATTGATATTAATTTAATGGAAATTCATAAATTTAACAGCACTCTTTAGTCAGAAGAAAATAGACAAAAATTCTGCTTCCTTAAAAGTTTGAAACATTCATTTGAAAAAATAAAAACATGTACAAAAATTCTCTTACTGCAGGCATCAACAAATTTAGAGTTTCAAACCAGGGTAACTAGAAGAACACTTATCGAACCTGACTCCTTCTGCCCTGATTACAACAGCTTGTGGTTTACTTGTATGATCTTTTTCATAAATATAAATTTTGCTCACCTGATGCTGAGTTCATGATGTTCTGCTGCACAGAAGGACTGGTGGGAGCTGTAATATTCATCTGGGAGAGCATGGCCTTCCTAGGATCTTGCCATGTTGTTGTTTGATCAATGTGACTAAGACAAAACAAAGAAAGAGTTAGGACAGTCATGCATTCACAACAATGACCTGCTAGTACAGAAAGTTTAACAACAAAAGGTTCAGCCTGCCAAAAACAGCCACATACAAAACCAAACAAGAATTGTTTGGATTCTCTCCAAGCATCACTGTATGTCAGATTCTCGACAAGGTACACACTGCATCTTTGGTTGCATAGGTTTTCAAACATTCAGCTTCACTGAGAAACATGCCACATACAGCAAGACTCCTTTATTTCTTTTTAAACCCTCTTTATTTATAATACATGGTGCAACATAGTAAAGACTGCCCTATATATACTGGACTATACATAAACCCTTCATACTGGAGAACAATTTTTCATTTTTCTGGGGGTGGGTTTTGCAAAGCAACGAAAACAGGTAAAGATAATACACATGCAAAAACAGTGCACAGTAATGCTTCACAGATCGTGTGTTTAAATTACTGTGCCAGTATGTGCTACTCCTCCCCTGCATTTCTGATTTGTTATATTTGCTCAGCCCAGTTCTGGCAATAGTGGAAACTGGGAAAACACCACTGTACTCATAATAACACGTTCATCTATTTCCATTTAACTCTTATAAAAATCCATATAACACTGTGAACTAATAAAATGTAAGGCACATAATTTAGAACCTTTGTTTTTATATACTTTTATATACTTTATACACTTTTATACTTTTTTTGCAGTATAAGAATGCAGAGTAAGAAATAGAAGGAAAAATGTTTTCTCCCTGCATTACAGAACCATTTTGACAGTTAACTGTAGGAACATACTTAAACAACATTCATCAAATTTTCAAAACATAGCTGAACATGGGACAGATGAATGGAGTATGGAAGAAGCAGTTTTAGATGTACCTCCAATTTTCAGCACAAGGACAGCATTATTGATTCCTCAAGACAGCTTAAGCATACCATGTGAAGTACAGTTAATATTCATATGGAGCTGTTAACAAGGATAGCCATTTTAGGCAGCAGCAGCTTCCAGCTTTTCCCTAGCTCAGTATCACTTCAGAAAAGTCAGCATGTTCCTTACATGACCAACTGGATTACAATCAGCAGTCTTAGAGCCAAGAGCCATGCAGGAAAACCCTCAAAGTAAGCAAGCTGATTACATTAATATCATACTGATCATATAACTGGTTCAATAAGGCAAACTTTTTTTCCCTCCCACTCAGTGCTTCATCATCTACATATCCATTTCCTCTACACCGTCCCTGAAAGACTTTCTCTTCAACCTCCATCAAATCAGAGTCCTCATATGCATCTTACCTGCTCCATATCCTCAGTGTTTGAATGCTATATACCAAGAAACCACCCAAAACACATCACAACAGATCAGTTCCTTCCTACAAATTCCAAATAATGCTCAGCAACTGATGGAACACAAAGCAGGCAAGCCCCCCATTTACAGTTTAAACACGTTTAAATAAATCCTAGTAATACATGGAGGAGTACAGGACTTAATTTTGTTCGTATCTGCAGCATGTGGACCAGGGTAACTTACAAATACTGTGTATTTTTAATTATCAAGTTAAGTATTGAAACAGGATATTCTCCACAGGTAAAGATCTTTCCCTCTATTTTGAACAGCAGCACAGAAAAGGTCTCAATGGACGTAACAAGAACTGACATCAACACTACATTATTATTCCCTAAATTAAATAGATTTTTTTTTCTCATAGTAGCTGAATTATATGACAACTGCCCCAATCCTTACATTCAAGATCTTCTACTTTACAAGAGCTTCACAACATCTCAATAAGAAACTAGTGTCAACACAAAAGATTAAAAAACATTAGTGAATTATATGAAATCAATGTAGCCTTCAATCAGCCACTATATGTAGTATGTATTATCAAATTAAAACTTAAAATTCTACCTACTCCGGAACAAGAAACATAGCTCTGTACTGTGTGAACAGAACAAAGTGAGTAAATATTCCTGGAAGTAAATCAAAATCTCTAGGATAATCAAGCAATGTAAGACATTTTATTTCACAGAATAAATTCTCAAATCTAACATCTATCCATCTATCTATCTATCTGGCACTATTTATTATTGTTCATTTATGTCGCAGAGAAGCAAAACTTTGTTAAACTGGACAAATATAGTATAAACTAAGGAAATCAGTTCAGACTGTACCATAAATGTAGGACTGTGGTAAAAGGCCTTAGAAAAACAAAGCTGAAACACCCACCACGTGCTAAGCATTTGTTAGCAAAGTTATGTCAATTCTAGTATCAAGAAGAATGTCTGCTCCAAGACACATCACCCACCATCCTCCACCAAAAAGGACTTTCAAAGTGCAGTGCATTACGAAGAGCACAAGCTGCATCTCCTTACCCATCCACAAGTTCTACAGTCAAATACAAATTACTCGCATTTTGACAAGAACAACTTCAAGGAAAAGAAAAATGTTCTCATTTTATGTACATAAAGAGCATTTCTGCAGTTACTAAGAATCAGAATTTCCAATTGAAAGAAATCTTTACTGGCATTAAATACTATCACATGCCTGAAGATTGGCAGATTCAAATTCTAACCTAATTTTAGAGTTTAAGGTTTGGGTTTGCTGTGGTGGTGGTTTGTTTTGTGGCTTCTTTTTTTTTTTTTTTTTTTTTTTTTTATTTTTTTTTTTTTTTGAGGGAGAGAGGTGTTAAATATTTTGATTTGAGTTTTTGTTTGTGTAGGTTTTTTTTTAAAGTACATCGGAAAATAAGCAGGAGATCTAGAAACCAAAACAAGAAAATAAAACCAACTTTTTATTTTCAGAACCCTTTGGGTTTATTAGTAGACTAATAAAATAACACCATTTTAAAAACAAAGAACTCATTTGCCCTTGTACGAAGTGTAATATACCTTCCCATTGATTCTCCAGTTGCCGCACTGAAAAGACAGGTACTGTTTTGTTAAAAGCCATGTCAGAAACAAACTAACACAAAAAACATACTCAAAGGATTACTTGTATGTTTCAAGAAAGGCTTATCTCAGAGGCCTTCAAAATTGATATTCTGTAGTTTGTGTTGCAACTACAGTGTCCCCATTGGCAGGTACACTTTCCAGGGTATGCTGAGAACTTCATTTGTGTAATAGAATTCACAGTCATTATAAAATCAAATGTCTTTCTTGCCCTTTTTGCCTTTATTAGCATAGAGTCACCTATATATGCCACATCATTTGTAATAAAAACTTCCCTTGCATAAAAACAGATATTCTTAGGATGTCCATTATTAACATAAGCAGGTCAGAACCACAAGATTATTTTACTGAAGTGTGCAATAGAAATGTAATGTTAGGAAGAAAAGCAAAGGAGAATGAACAGGTATTTTAATCCTCAGTACCAGATGAACATACTGTATGAAATTTCTGCAACAACAAAAAACCCATAAGAAGTCTGATCTACACATAAAAGAATAGATAAGAATAAATAATTAATTGCTTTCTCAGTACATTTGGACATGACTCCTCATGAAAAGATGTTTCAAAAATTTACTCTCAAACACACGGAAAGACAAGCTGCTCCTAAGTATAAAAGCATCACTGTAAAATCTATGCAAGCATCTCTCCATAATGTAATGCTTGTGTTTTAACAGTCTAGACAAGATGAGTATTTTATGTCTGTGAGAAAATTATTTTCAGTCTCTAGTGAACTTGAGATGAGTAACTTTGGATTTTGTTTTTCAAATTTTTGGTACCGTTAAGAATTCACTGGAAATCACATTTTATGAAAAGCAAAACACGAACACATACCACTGACCACATCATGACAGACCTCCCAATGCTGTTGACATGGCATTGAGTACTTTTTGTTCTGGGGATAGCTAGGAAAGTCTTTGTGTAACATAAGCAAGTGAAAAATGAAACTAAACCTAATTATGTTCTATTTTTGGTGTGAAATTTAAACTTTTCATTAGATCCCAAATGTCAGCTGCTCCACTGACAAGTATGTCACCTATGATTCTGTTTTACATTACATGAATGAGATATAGATTCTATTCTTTCATTTTTGTCTTCCTAACCAGCTAGTTTCTTTAATCCACATAATACATCACTTTCTGAAAGGTTTTCTCTTTTTATTTATATTTTTCTATTAACTTTAACGACTACTAAAGAGAAAGTGTCTCCTTATAAATGCCAGAATTATTTTAGAGCTCTCACCAGTATATTTCAGCACATCTGGTCTTGATGTATATAACGAAAGTTAGCTTTCCTGGCAATGCCAGGAGAAACTGTGTATTTCTGCTCTTGAAGCTACCATAAATTGTCAAAAAAAAATCAACTAACCTCTTTACCAAATCTTATACAAACTTGTCCTGTGCACAGGCAGTGTAGGGTATACGAAGCTATCCTTTTAGCAGGCAGAGAAGAAATCAGAATTATCTACTTCTGCAGAGGCCTGAGCTCTACAGCAGAATACCAGTGTGGTGGTCTGACCACAGGGCAGCTGTTAAAGTGGCAGTATCCACTAATTCAAGAATAGATGCATATTCCTAAGAAAGTGGCAATAACTAGAAGGCCAAGATCAGTTTGGCAGGGCTGATGAGCTAGGGGGATTCCCACAGGTAAATTTTCCATAGCTGCGTTTAGAAATGGGATGAAAAAGAAGGTTTAGAGTATAAGGAGCCTCAACATGAACTGGTCTAATTACCACTCTCAAAAACTGGAGTGTAGCATGCAGAGAATTCTGGGTTATGGCTGCTGATGATCTTAGGATATTTACACACAATGGAGTGGATTCAGCTTTGCCTGAGGATAGAAGGCGTGACACTCTTTGTGCATGCACCCTTTTCCTATCCTATTCAGGGGATTTTGAGAAGTGGAAAGGATTAAAACATGAATCTAAGTCTTCAGATATATGGGTCATTTTGAATTAGCGTAGCTGACTTTGTAGGTGCTGCAACAAAATTACAGATTTATACTTTAAATACATTACTTGAGATTATTTCAATTCCAAGTAGCAACAGTACAGAGAAAAGCCTGAAGGGGAGATGAGACAGCTCGGTTAGCAATTACCTCTACCCTCACAGTCCTCCATAAACATTTCCCTGAATTTGTACCATTCTTAAACAAGGAGACACACTTAAAGTGGTCCTAAACCCTTTAAGGACTTTCCAAATGGCTTTGTAAAGAAAAAAATTCAACAAAATCCAGAAAAGGCTGGTTACAGAGC
Organism: Cichladusa arquata; assembly: GCA_026413545.1. Classification (NCBI taxonomy): domain Eukaryota; kingdom Metazoa; phylum Chordata; class Aves; order Passeriformes; family Muscicapidae; genus Cichladusa; species Cichladusa arquata. Next base: position 75,686,322 of record JAOTQP010000001.1, read on the forward strand.
AATGAAAATCTCATCTGCAGAGAGATTATATTTTACCCATTGCTGGGAAAGCACTGTTTCTCCACTTGTGTTGTCCATTTACTTGCAGTATTTCCTTAGGTTTCAGGACTGTTACTGTCTAATTTATATAAAACCATATGGCAGTAAAATTCAGAACTTCCTAATCTCACTGCTTCCCAAAATCAGAAAAAACCCCTAACATTTGTAACAGTTTATCTCGTAGGTAAAGGATGGTAATGTCTCCAGGCATGATCTAATTGCCTGAAAGAAATAGAAACTTTGATACAATTTTCTGAATATTCCTGCAATACATAAAATAGCTATATTTTTGAGTTTTCCTTATTCTTCCTCCTGCTTGGCAGCCTTAATGCATTAACTAAACAAAGCTTGTGTTGGACTACTCCATCTACACCACTGATCATGTTCTCACCAAACTGTACCACAGGCATACAATGCTAGAGAGCACACCGGTGAAATGACAATAAACAGTTCTAACCTTCATTCAGCTTGCACAAGCCTACCTTAAAATTAACAGGCAAGTGTTCAGAGTGAAATCCTGTGATGCCACAGCTGTGATTTCATTAACTTTGAAATAAAAGCAAAAAGTAAGAGAATGTTGGGCACAAGCACCCTGTTGATCAGGTGTGAAGAGAGCCCATCAGAGCCCAAGTTCCTTAACCTAAGTATGAAATAAAACTACATATGCTATCCTATGAAATTACAGTCCTAGGCAGCAGAAATTATTCCAGCAAATTAATGGTTTGAATCTGAACTAGAACAATGCAGTAAGGGAAACTTAAATGCATTTGACAAAAGTCTAATTTGTCAAGAAACAGATTTTACACACAGTCGTTACTAGTCAGACAAGTTCTTCAACAAATCCCTCTGGAATTTATTGCTAAGGTTGTTGAATATTGCAAGACACTAATAGGTACCAGAAATTCCAGAAAGCATGGCCCATGAAGCTGTGGACACTGACAAAGAAATAAAGAGCTTTTACAAATACACAAAACACAGTATTTAGTATTAAGGTATTCAAAGGCAGCCTTCATTAGCACTGGCCTACCTGCAGACAGCGCACAATACATACACCACGGACTTAAAAACTAAGCTTCCCATTCTGAGTATAAACACCTCTCAGTTTTGAAGCTGCAGAACAGCACTGCACTTCTTAGGAAAGCACTCATGGAAAGGTCCTCACTTCAGAGTGTGTAATGCTAAAATGGATGTGTGGGCAGTAGGCAGTCTGACCACATATGGATGATTAACAGAAAGAGATGAACACACAATGTGATGTTCAAAGGTTGGCCAAGATAGAACCACTTTCATTATAATGTGCTCTTGAAACAACTATCTTTTGTCAAAGCAAAAATGGAAGCAATAACATGCTAATTTTTGCATTTAGTATTCTTTTTCCTCCTGCCTCTTTCCCTGCCCTGCAGTTAAGGACCTCATATAGAAAAAGCGGGGGTGGTATCACAATGCTTACTTCCCAAAAGTATTATTGTCGGATTCTTCCATGGATTTCCCAAATAAAATAATTTTCTGAGTTTCAGGAACAAATAAGGAGTATGAGGACATTTTCATTTCCAGAGCTTTTCCCATGACTTTCAAAACTATAAGACATAGCAGTATTATAGAGACTAAAAAGAAAAATCCTTGTTTTATAGTCTTTTTATTAGTTATTTTTCGAAGTCTATAAAGGACTAAATGCTGTGATCACATTCTGTATCACCAGATTTATCTGAACTTCCCCTCCCAGTTCCCCAGCAGAAAAAAGGGCTCTTCGTAAAGAAAAAAAAAAACCCCTCCCTTTCTTTCTACACTACCCCCAAAGTTAAGAAGTCTGATTCCTATGGCTAAGTCATTCAGTATGTGCAGAATTCATCTTTTTTTCTCTCCTTAATTTTCAATGGAAGAGATAAAAATATATCACCAAGGAGGGCAAATCTAAAGGAAGAACTGTCTCTGCTACTATTTCAAGTGAAATTACTATATTTGTTTGACTTTACAGATACTCGCCTACACTCCTGCTTAGCAAATGCAGAAGACCTCCTCAAGATGCCTTCTGTAACACTGAAAACCATTTTGCCTTCTGTAACACTAAAGATTATACAAACACTAGCTTTCATATTTATTAAGGGAAGGCAGATAATTTTCAGAAATGATGGGCTGTGGAGTACTTTATCACTGTCGTGTCGTGTGCTTTTATCTCATCTCATTTCTCTCTCTTAAAAGGAGAAAAAGAAAGCAAGAGGGAAATCAAGTGCTTCGTTGCATGAAGAGAAGCCAGGCAATTTTATGCCCCTCTCAAAACACCCTACTTTTGTTGCCTGAAGGTTTTCAAGTCAGAGAGGCTTGCCTAAGCATGCTGCAATAAAATCTGCTATAGCCAGCTGTCTTAGTGTCTAAAGGGGGTTGTTCCTAGCAATCCTGTCAATTAACCCTGAGGCTAACCAACACTAAGGAAAACAAAATATTAAGATAAAAAGATTCTTTAGGTTGTTTCCTTATTGCTCTAAGTAGGAAGTCTCAGAGGGCAGTTCAAACTGCTTGCCTGAGTGTTCAGACAATGATCACTCCCAGATGGCCTTGACAGGATGAGCTGACTCTTAGGGAACCATTAGGTAGGACCTACTGCAAATGAAGGCACAGCTTTCTGCTACAAAGTGAACCTGTTTTACTTGCCATTACAATCATTAATATTGACATCTCTCTTTAAGTTATGTTTCGGAGTTCACACTTCATACTTTCAAAATTGATCATCTGTTCAGATGTTCTCAGTTTTAGTCACACACATAGTCCTATGGACTATCTTTTCCCTCATTTGAGGGCTGCACTTTATTTCATTAAAAAACCAAAGTCATATGTTTCCTTCTTATGACTCTGGGGAGAGCTTTTTATTTTTACAATTCAGACAACCATCAAGTGCTGCTGAGGTAGGAGGCAATTATTCCTGTCCCTAAAGACTGCAGAATGCTAAGTAAAACAAAGAAGATAATCTTCCAAAAGCAAGTTGCTGCCTGAGTCAGTACTTGTAAGATATCTGCTCAGTCAACCCTAGGCAATCTTGTATGCTGTTCTTCGCCAGCAGATTATTCTTTTTCCTCCCCCACCCTTCAACCCCCTGAAGACAGATTTCACAAGCTGTAATCCACCAGAGGCAACAGATTTCTTGACCCCACATACACCATATTGTCTGAAGGCTATGCTTCAAAAAGTTATTTTTATTTACCCATTTAACCTAGAGTAGCAAAGAAAATACAGAGCAAAAGCCTGAGAAGAAACTAAACCCCTTAGTGTATAACTTTAATTATTATAGCTATCATTTAAATGTACAGTACCCTTAAATATAATAGCTGTATTTATCTTTAAAAGTGACCTTAAAATATTTTTGACCTGAGAATTTCAAAGTTTCAGGTTCTACATTTCTCTTCACCATTCACAAAGAGTTTAAGGAGAATCAGTTTAAACAGTATTCAAAGGCCCATTGTAAAATAAGCAAAGGAAACTAAAACTAATTTTGAACTCAAATTTCACTGCATGTTTCAGAAGTTATCAACTGGAAATAATTATTTTCTTTTTTGGCTTATTATTAAGAATTTGGGGATTCACAGAAACTGAAAGGCTGAAGGGATTACTGGAAGTCATCCAGTCCAACCTCCCTGCTCAAGTAAATAACAGAGTAATAGTGAAATCCAGGACCGAATAGAAACTAAAACTTTGACTGTAAAATCATCATCAGAAAAACAAACCCTAGCTTTCTAGAAACAATTAAAGTTTTCATTTATTTCATTAAATCATCATAATAAATGCCAATACTTCAGCATTTATGTACCTGATTTGCAGTAATATTATTTGCTTTCTGAGTATCTTTTGGTACAGAGGGAATTACAAATAAGGATGACAAAATATGCCAAAGCACATGATTTTATTTAAAAGCATATCACTTAAATTACCAACAATTCTTGAAGTACTAACAGTTTAGTCTTTGCCAAAATTAGCAACTACCATGCTTTATCAATAAATATAATGAAGTACTTATTTAGAAATTATTCAACCTTATCCTTAGATGCAAAACAGATCACAAAGCAAAAATCACATGTCCTAATTTCACTAAATTTAAGGAGATTGGTAAGCATTGAAGTTCCAAAAAAATCCTAAATAACTTAAAGTTATCACCTTAACTTAGTATAAATTAACCACAAATTTATAATCAATGCAGTCTTCATCTGGTTATGAAAATCAGCATTTTTCATTTGGTGAGGGGAATGGTGAAGGGACTGTGCTGCTGCCAAGAGAGAAGGGGAAAACCATTGTATTTACATTTTTAAAAAACATGTACTCACCTAATATATGTCTAGCATTTAAAATCATGCTTACTAGTAACACTAAGGTACTAAGCCTCTCTACAGACATGAATACACCCTACCCACACAAGAGATCAGACTACAGGTCACACACTACTGGTTACTACTAATTTCCGTCTCAGAAGAGAATTGTGTGGGTTTTTAAATGGCTAACATCATTATAATCAAGCTTTCCTTCTAGCATAGCCCTCCCCCCCTTTCTAACAGTTCAGTTTAGAGACTTCCCCAGCCCAAATTTTATGCTTGGATAATACAGTACTTGTTTTCCTTTAGGAAGTGAGATCAGCTCTTAATAAAAGAGCTCCCTCACAGTGTTTGCACACCATTAGTCAGCACTTCCCTATAACTCATCCCTTTTCTCCACTCCCTTTCAGTTCCAAAAGCTGCCATTATTGGCTTCCAGCTTTTTAGGATTTTTGTCTGCAAATTCATAAAGTATTTTAGAAATCCCCTGGAGGGTGAAGCAGCTTTTTTCCATGTGCATTGTCACTTTGAACTCTTGGACAAACTGAGTTCCTTTAATCTCTTCTGTAAGACAGACTTCCTATAGCCAGAAGTTTTATCACCATCCTACAGGACCACATTTGCCCATCAACTACACAGCCAAAATTTTGAAACTTTCAATTCAAACCAAATTCTAAGTGCAAGCTCTGGAGGTTGCCTAGATTTTGTCTGTTTGCTTGGGTTTAGCTCATTCAGTAGTTAGCATATCAAATTTCAAAGACAAATATGTCTTTTGTTATTTGTTTCATAACCCATATTTGGAAAATATAATGTTCCTGATGTCAGAAGAGTCAATGTGCACTATCACATATCAGTAATTTCAACAGCTGAGTAATAAGATGCAGTTTTTCTGAAATTTAAGCAGTAGATTACAGAACATACTTAATGGAACCATATTGATCCCAGTTCTATGCCAAGCTCTCAGGAAGCAAGGCTGTATAAAGGTTACCTGATACACACCCGCTGGGGCAAGGCACCTAAACTGCACATGAGCAATTACAACACTCAGTGACTCACTGTCACTGCAAACTTCAGAATATATCTACTCTTGCCCTTTAAACTCAGTACTCTAAATTGTAATCTTCAGATCAGAGGATGCAAAAGATGACCAATATATCAAGGAGATTGAAACTCCCAATATATTTTTAATTCATAATACTTCATAGTCATCCACACTTAGTTTGCTAAAACTGAACACTGAGCTAATGTAATCCTTTTGGTCTGCCCCATTCCAGTAATCTTTGATATTCCCACAAAATGTCTGAACTGTATTTATCAATGTGAATTGATTGCTTCTAGTCACCACGTAAAGAAAGCTTATTGTAACGGTGTCTTTTTCTTTCCACGTGATTTTTATATTCAGAATTATGGAAGAAGGAAACAAACCACTCTGCTCTTCATTTCCAAGTTTCTTAGTTTTGAACTAAGATGCTTGAATAAACCAAAAAGTAAACATTTACTTGGCTAATGTTTTCTAAGCTGTGGTTTAACACTTTATAGTTCCAGGTACTTACACAACAACTTCCTTCCAGAATTTATCACTCAAAGCTCAGTAGCAAACATTCACTGTTTAGTGTTATCTTAAAATTTATTTTGCAATCACTTCATTATCACTACACAGGTAATAATTTTTAACTTTATCTTAAAACCTTTTAAAAGTAAACTGTACATTAAAAAGAAATAAATCTATTCCTAGATACTGTGATTGTAGCTGTATAAACTGGAACCTTAAACATTTTGGTCACTCTTCTCTGGTAGCTTGTTATCCTTTAAATACATTTTAAGAAACCTATTCCTTAAGAAAATTGCTACAAAATTGTTCAAATGAGAATGGAAAAGGACTGTTGCATGTCTGACAATATGACATGCTTCTTTAGAGCAAATCTTACATTTTCATGTATATCAAGAACAACAAAATTTAAGAGTACACCAAGAACAAAGAATATATTGGAGAAGATATATGAAAGAAAGTCAACCAGGCCCTGGAGTTGACTGGCTGTATTTCAGAGTCCCATTTCTTTGTGCTACCTTTCTCCTCACCTCTGACTTGACTAGTCATATATGCTGAGCTTGTCAGGATTGCAATCCTACTTAAGCAACCTGCAGTGGTCCTGCAATCTTGCAGCCTATCTGGTAACTCTCCTACTCTTCTACAGGGAGCAGCTGCTTGGACAGCAAGCATCACCCAAGCAGCCAAATATCCCCTTCTGTGCTAGACATGTACCGAGCTGGCTGGAAGCTGGTGCTGCCAATTCTGCTCCCACATGTGGGAGGAGCAGGGCCTGGAGCACCCTCATCCTGCTCACAGAGCAGCCGAACTGCTCTGTGCTGATTCTGTCAATGCAATCACTGGGAGATTTGTCCCTTAAATACAGTAACTGTAGTGAGACCACATCAGTGTCAGTACACACAAGACAAATCTGCTGATAGACTCATGCTGCTACAATAATACACTTAGAAAAACGTCTGTGATGAGGGATTTCAAACAAAACAATTTCCTGAGTATCTTCATCAGATGCTAAGTTATCTAGCACCTTATCTGAAAATCACTGTATATGTTAGAATAAAAATGTCCCGCAGGTGAAAGCTGCTGAAGAGCAGTTTGCACTAAATTAAAAATTAATTTGCATCCTATCCAAAACTGTGCAAGGATGTAATAAACTGTTTAATTACTGAACACCTGTAGCTATTTTGTGAGATACTCAAGTAATTTCTGTACTTTGATAAAACTGAAGGGGACTGCACTTCAAAACGGCAGATGTTAAAACATGGTTTACCTGACTCTGTAACTGCTATTTATTTATTTATTTACAGTTATGTAAAGAAAGAGAATCACTGTGAACCACTTCAGCACAGCACTAGGGAGTGGCAGAGGAAAGGGTGAAACATCAAAAAAAAGTGAATACTATAAGCATAAGAGAAGAAATGTCTTGCAGAGAGATCTGGCAATCTTGTAATACCAACTTCTCCCAAGGAGCCAAGCTGCATGAAGAGATGCTATAGTAGCCAAGGTAGGAGGTCAAAATCTGCAAATTTACAAACCACAGGAAGAATTCTTGCCGAGAATGAATGAACTGTTGAATCCACTGGACAGAAATATACAGGTCTAGGAGATTAAACTGGGATGCAGATTCTCACCAGAGTAGAACGAAGTACTGAATAAAAACATTATGAATCCTCTCCTACTCTTGGGCAGAGGAAGAACACAGAGCACTTCATCTCAGGTGGGAGAATGAACCCTATTTGTTGAGCAGAAAACTACCACAGATAAGCAACACAACTTATCAGAATACCAACAGCAACAGAAGGACACAGGCATTTGTGTATCAGCAGCAGAAGAACATAATGGAGAAGAGAAGCTAAAAGCTGATACAAAATTTTCCCAGTGTTAAGAACAGGTTTGACTTTCAATTTTTACAAGTCAGAACAAAACTTCACATACTTGCAAAGCAAAACTACAGTTATTTCTCTAAACATGCATTTGAAATTCACTGTAAGCATCAACTGAGAAAAGGAAAAAAAAATCATCAAAAGCTGCAAAGCAGTAAGTTTTACAGTAAAAACTATATGCCAGCTGCATACAAGAAATGATCACTTCCCAATGCTAGAATTATTTTTTTAGCATTGTGCAATCCTCTTTTGAAAGTCTTGACCTCCGAGAAAAGTTTCCTCACTCTCACAATGCAAATTATTAGATGAAATGCTTTTACTTCACTGTAAGTGGTAACAACCAAGATTTTCCCTTAGTTTTGAACTGAAGGGCTTTCTAAATATGCAACGAATATCCCAGTACCCTACAGAAATGTGCACACACTTTATGTAAGGTGGTAATACTGTTCTCAGCACAGAGAATGCCAGTACTGACTTAGCAGTTTTGCACAAAGCTGCCCATTTGCTCCTTGCTCTCCTTGTTTTTGCTTTGCTGATCAAAGGAGTTGTCAAGTTTTTTCTTCACCATTACAAGGCAGGAAAAATGGCTCTCCTCGGAGAGGCCCCCTGTGAAGGTCAAAAAGGTTAGCTCCACAAGCCCTGGAGTCTGCTCTGATACTGGAGTGATTGGCTGGCTTCCCTGCAGTTACCCTGCATTTCCCCTCCTTCACAATAGTGCACTGGTTATGGAAACTAAATATGAAAGAACTTGGTGGGGGAGGAAAGAATTTCTATGGTGACACATTCTAAAACACTCAGAAGTTCTACTTGTTTGAGCAGCCTGGAAACCTAGCATTGTAAAACATTTGATTTCTTTCTGGAAAACTCAAAAATTTCAGCCTGCAAGCCAGCCTCTCTATTTTGAAAGGAAAACCCACAAAGTTTGCTTGTTTTTGGCATCCAAATATATAGATACTAGTCTGCCTTGGTCTGGAAAAAGTTTATGTTTACTTGCCCCGTCTCTGGACTTGAACAAGTGGAACCCACATGTCCCACATCTTAATGAAGACTAAAATGAAACCAACAATCAGGATTCAGATTTGTAGCACTTTCCAGCTCCAGAGCAGTGTCACACCAAAGACACTTTTTTACTTTTAGGTCCTAAAGTTAAGTAATGAAGTCATCATGAAATATCCAGCAAAACAATCAGTAGGTACACATAGGGGAAAGTAGCATAAATTTTTGTGTACTGAAGAATAAACCTTCTGAGGTTTCATATACTTGGGACACAATTTCATACCACTTTACAAATAAAATTTGATTCTCAGCATTGCTCAAAAACCTTTCTTACCACCCTCAAAGTCAAGCCAGGCTCTTTCCTCTCTATATAACTGTAGGTGTCAAGTTCTGTCTCCAGTGCCATCACCCGTATGTTTGGACAGATGAAGCCAATTAAAATTCAGCCAGTGTGTTTGATGCTGAACCTACCTCTGCAGCTGTTCTGAGTTCATTATGTTACCAAGAGTCAAAAGTACTTCCAGAATAGTCAAGAAGTGCAGCCCCACTAACTAGGTATTTCAAGCTGTTTAAGTACTCTCAAGACTTAACAATACCCAGTAAAAGAGAGGATCATACTACAGCTTTATCTACCTAGGCGGAATCAACAGGCTTCCTCTCCTTAACCAGTTGCCTCTGTCCACAAAACATTAGGGAAAACAAACCCTCTCTATTGGGACACAGCAACAAAACACTGAAAATGCCAGAATCCTAAGCTGAAAACAACAAAATACATAATTAAAGAAGGAATATTATAGATCATACAAAAGCACAGAAGTGTAAGTGGGATTTTGACCCAGTTACTTGGATTTTTTCACCTGTAAAAAGATGTAATAAAAGTAGAGACGCCCCATGGGGTCTCCAGAACTACTTCAACAAGTTTAGATGTAGATGCAAGGAGAAATCCATACAATAGCCATATCGCAATAAAAAGCAAAAAGTATATGTAGGAAACATCTGCATCTGATCATCACTAATATTTACTGGATAATTAAAGAGGTACAAAAACACAACACCAAATTCCTCTTCTCCTCTCTTGCAGGAGAGCTTTTATCATCAACACTTGCCATTTTTTTTGTTAGCTGGTGTAACAAGGCATAGCGCTTCTGACAAAAAGCTTTATCAAACTACTCAAGCTTCTTTAGGGGTGGACCACAAAGGTCAGCACACCTAACACCTACCAAATCCAAGCCTTCCTCCACTCTCATACAAATGCTGAGTACACAACGTGCTGGCCAGCAGGAAGCACAGACACCAGATCACCTGAGACATTTGCAACACCCACATATCGCTTAACTTTCTAACTTGCCATGCAAATAAAACCCCAGAGGAGAAAGAACTGGGTCAAGAGTCAGTAACACGTGCCATTTTGCTACCAGGTGCATCTTTGACCCCCCACAGTACAGACAAGAATACTCCCATGGTATATGTTGTGATAACATTAAGGAATTTCACCTGCCTTTGTTACTCAGGCAATACAAGCAAAAAAACCGTTTCTTATGCCACCACCTACCCAAACCACACTAGGGAGCTCTGCTAATGTCACCGCATTTTCTGACAAGTATTTATTTCGTGATTATATTAACCCATTTCTATCTACAAAATTAAATTTATTATCTGAAAAATGTGGAGCAATATCAGCTTACTGTAGCTCCTGTGTTCTTATAGTCCCCACCGCTAAGAGAAAAGAAAAAGCTTTCACCCAAAATACCTAAAACATCCAAAAGTAAAAAAATCAACTGCAAACACTAATAAATGAACAAAAAGCCCTCTCCATAAGCAGGAGTAAGACCAAGATACCACTCAAATCTGTAACATGGGAAAAGGCTAAAGTTTAGGACAATTGTTTTGTAAGTTTTTATGTTAAAGGTTCGGATTGCTGCAATGCTTTAATAATGACACAACTGGGCCAAGGAAAAGATGCTCTGTAACCAGCCTCTTTCTGCTGTATGTAATACAGGAAGGACGTCCAAGACTGTTTTGGAAAGCAATCCCCTCCAAAAACATACTTTACAAAAATGCTGAGTAATTCCCTCATACAAGACTCAAGCAATACAAGAATCTTTGGAGTGGTTGTAGGACCAAGTGTCCTACATTGATTCTGCAACTGAACAGAAGAAATATGTTCAGATCTATTGCCCTTTTTTGAGCAAGTTACAGAAAAATTACTAAAACCAGCCTGAACGCCTATCTTTCTTAAAATTTGAATTGAAAAGAGCTTCATGTAGGGCAAAAAGCTTAAGTGTTTCATTTGCACCTCAGTTTCATTCCATGACTTACATGTAACCAAAAGGTCAATAAGCTAGTAATTTCCAAATTAACAAAAAAATACATAAATTGACATAAACGAAAAATAATATAGACAAAAATGAGGATGAAGATCAAAATAATTCAGTTTTATCTTTTCCACTTGAGTAATATGGATGTCCCAACTCACCAGAATGACACATGACCTTCAAAAGTTAGTTTTTAGCTTAAACTGTGACAGGCCTTGTTTTTTTATTTAGCCTATAAACACCAGTAAACTTAACACTACGTTGTTAAAAGTGCACAGTATTTCTTGGAAACGTAAACTATGCCATAAACATAGAAGTGCAACTTCCAAGATTTTTATACCAGAGCAACAGAACCAAAGCAATCTTTACTACGATTTAATTTTCACACCAGACAACCTCACATATACCCACAGAGGTAAACCTGATCTACTAAAAAGTGAAAATCCCTTTGTTCCTGATATTTTAAATACAGAGTTATAAGAGAATGCAGGAAATAGGAAAGGGAAGCAAGACAAAGAACACAACAAAAATACACATGCCAAAATGTTTGCTACAAGGTATCTTAGACCAGTAGTCTCCAAACTTCTTTACTAAAAACCTTATCAGTAAAACAATTTTGAGTGTGCACCCACAATATATGCACATTTATAAAAAATATGCATGCAATACATGATGTACATTAAAAAACATAAGTAAATACAGGACAAAGAAAAGGATGTGCTAAAGATGAACTAAGCACTATTTTACTTCTTAATTTTTATTTATTAATGGTCCAATACACACTTTCCTCACCCCACTGGACTGTCTTTCACAGTACTTGGGTTATATAGACCCCATGCTGGAGACCACCAGCTTACACTGTCTGAAAGATGAATCTCATCCTTCTGAAATGCACTCAATTTCAGAACTTGGTCTTTTAAATGTAAATTGAACAACAATTGGAAAGGCTGTTGAGACCTATACTTTAAATCAAGGCTAAACTCATACATGTTTTGATTGTAACATACTTTTATTTTTAACAGGGATCACATTTGTTACATTCTACCACAAGTTTTTGAGACTTCCAGAAGTGTAGGGAGGAGACAAGATAAAGCTGGCAGCATTTAACAGAGCAAAATACTATTTCACAGGCAGTTGCATAGCTTCACCTTTCCAACTGGGGTATCCATTTAGCCACATTACAAATATTACCTGAAATTAGAAGTCTACACTGAAAGCTACTGGAATTTCTGTTGCCCATTTCCATAAATGCAAAGAGAAATCTGATCTGAGGTTCATGCTGAAGGAGATTCAGTCTGAATTAATTCTCCACCAAATACAACAGGATTGGGAGAAGGGGTGAAAGAAGGAAAAAAGATTGTTCTCGTACAAAGCCGAGTCCAAATCCAGAAGACAAAACAAAATCATACAGCAGTGAAACCAGGCCTGAGGTAAAAGGCACCATACACATACCATACGTTTGCTGCTTGCTGCAAACAAGAAATCTTTTAGTTTGCAATGATTTTAACATCAATTCATGTCTAGAAGGTGACCAGATAGTGACTGACCACCTCCTGAAAACTATTACCTCAGAGGATGCTGACTTTAGCTTGAAGGATGATGCTCTATTAAGAAAACAGCTATGATAATTTACAGGAATACTTATTTCTTCTAAATGTTATTACTTTTTGCTAGATCAAACAATTAGGTGGTGTATTCAAGCTATTGAGAAGAGGGGCAGGTACAGCAATACTCTAAGTGATTTCTGAGCCACTGGACCACAAGTATATATATGGATAAACAGAAAAAACAAATAAAAGTCATGTACCCAGCAAAGTCAGGAAGACATGCAACACTTTGAAAAAAATCAGCCTTACAATGATCTAACACTCCCTAGGTAAATAGTATTAGTACCCCAAGACAGTCATCAGAAAGACTGAAATTCTTTGTGAGTACAGTTGCCTAAAAACCCTGGTAAAGTGGCTGGGGAAATTATGGCCTACTTACTAAGCTTAAATTTGTTATGAGAGAGTGCTATTTATAATGTCACATGCTGGAACTTGTTCCCAAGCTAGCTAAACCTACATGCTTAATTGACTCAATAGACAATGCTGCATTGTTAAGACTAATCTCTTCCTACAGGCTACAGTTTCCAAACCATGAAAGCTTTCATACATTTTAATTTTTTCAGCAGTTCTGAAATCAGAAAACTTCAAAATACACATGCACATACAGACACACACAGTGTGATATTGACTACCACTAAAATTCATATATCCATATGCAAAGTGAGTCATCAGAAAGTCCAAGTATTTTAAAGAAAATAGGAGCAAGCGGGTTCATAAAGTTGCTATTTCAGACATCCAAGATGGAAGGGACTAAGGAAGAAAAAGCCTGGGAGCATGTTCATGTCAGCATGGAGCAGCAGCTCTCACGTCACACTAGATTTTGACTAAGCCACCTTATAAAGGTATCTGTTTCAAGTTACTTCCCAAGAGTAAGGTTTTGGGAACTTCTAATTAGCTTAAAGTCTGACAAGTTCATAATTAAAAACCAATTTAAACAAAAATGACCCTGCATGCTGCAGAAAGACTGGATTGCAGACTACCTTAGTTTTGCACGGTAAAGGAGTTTCATGAAATAATTCAGCCATGAAAAGGAACTCAAGTTTTTAAATATTTGCATACCAACTATCAAAATAATTGCTGAATTTTAGGAATTGAAGTGACGCAGTTACTATATTTTTTGAAACAGCAAATTGGTTCAATCACTTTTGTAACTATCTTCAGAAAGCTGAGTTTTGATATCTTAGGATCCATCAAGCTGTTTTGATTTTTAAATATTCCTTCTGACTCCACCCCAGCCTGAAATTGATGAAAAGAAACAACTTCGAGAACATTACTGAATCTCAAAATTTCTTGAGTAGCTTTAGGAAAAAATAACAAAGACAAAAAATAATTAAACTGTGCCTTCTCAAACTACTGCCAGATGTAAGCGATTAGCAGAATTGAAGTCTTCATAACATTGCCAAGCAACTCTGACAAGAACACTTCAGTGCTTTAAGTCAATCATTATTAGCTGCTCTAAATGTCTATAAACCACAACTACACACACCTAACAATTATCAAAATACAGAGACTGAAAGTCAAGATAAACATTAAAAAGCATCAGTGTGCAGATGTACTTCTATTTTTCTGTACAGACGTGCTGTTTAATGAGTTTACCTTTGAAATTTTTATGGTTAATTTCAATTTATTTGAAATCCCTCTTTTTGTTGCCAATATCTCAACAGGATAGCACTTAGCAAGCAAAACAATCATCCTCTTTAAACAATGCTTCACTGTAAAGACAGCCTCCAAAAAGATATATTTACATACATGCAATGTTTCCTGAATAACATGACAGCAGGAATGACATGCCAAGCACTGCTGATAAAATCTGTTTTAGATAGTCTCCCATATCTCATGTTTCATTGACTCAAGCTGAAAACAGCCTTCTAAAACACTGGAGGGTTAAATTAACAACCATCACAGCTTTCCTCTATAATGCATCTCCTAATTTTCCCATACCGAGAAGCCATCAGGTTTATACTGTAGGAGGATAAAACAGCTCTGCAAAAACAATGTATGATTCCCTTTAATCTGAAGGGGTTTTTAGGCTGAAGGGCATCTGGTCCTACTTGTTTCACTTTTTTCTGATCTTCACCGAAACACCATTTTATTCAACCTGACTGTAAAAAATAAAAGAAAAATATGTAGACAGAAAACTACTAAATTACTTAAAGTATAAAAAATGGACTCCAAAAAGCCAAACCATGTTGGAAAGACACTCTCAATTGCCACAGGGTCTAATGATATTTTGACAAGAGTGCAATTATGCTTCTGTTATAAGAACAGATCTTGCTCTCCACGTCTTGCCAGGATAGTACTGCTTTTAATTAATGCTTTTGTTGTGAAGTGTTCCCTCAGGCAGTAATAACTTTTATAATAATTTCAGCATGTAGCATGTATTTCCCCACACCATTTACTCAAAATTTCTCATCATTTGGCCTCATGGATAATGCCCAGACCCTTGCTTCCCAGAAGGCTTCAAAACATGGCTAACCGCTGCCATGCTGAGCAAGATACTGTTAAAACATGTCTTTGTACAACTGTTTTCCTCTGCTTCCCTCAGGAAGAAAGAAACATTACACACCTATCAGACTGGCATAACCACAAGAGAACCAAATTTCCTTATAAACATCAGTCCCAGTTTCACTTTCAGGAAGCAGCACACACACCTTTCTTCCTTTCAAGTAGCTGTTAAGTGCTTTTAGTGTACATTTTAAAAAGACTTGCCACCATTGCCAAAGTGTCATAAGATGCTGATCTTCAATTCCACTTACTGATCACTAAACCTGGGTAAAACAATACAAGTTCTTACAATCCACTGTATAACCCACCTCTTGAATTAGTAAAATTATGCTAAAGGAAGTTCCAAACCAGAGTTTCAGCAAACAGGCCATTACTGAAGCCATGGAACTACAGGCACACATTAATCTGAAGCTCAAGATAAGTACAGTAATGGGTGGGAAATATTATGAAATCCCTCTCAAGAAAACTAGGCCTCAGATTTATTCCACTCACTGCCTCTTTCTACCACAAACAGCTGTGAAGTAACTAACTTGTTTTTTATTTAAATGTTACTAATTAATAAAACATGACTGTCTAACCCCACAAGAAGGTGGGTAGTTTCAAACGAATTCCTATACACCAACTAAAATTGGCTTTACAAGGTGTTTTGATAGATTATTGACTTGTAAAGTCAATAAACATACTGCAGGGACTCATTTTTATCTGTCACATGTTCTCTAACCATTTTCAAGAAAAGAAATTTAAATATTAAATCTCACTTCCACTGAAATATTTGCACCTTTTCTTTCCTTAAAGTGGTCTTTGTATTTTAGCAGGTTCGTTCTCCAAAGTTTGAGCACTAAAAGCAATAGTATGTTTATATCTTCAGCAGAGGGAAGAATAAATGTTACAATTACAAACAGAATTACAAACATTATTTCCAACTATTTTCCATTACTTCTTCATTTCTCTAATAAAATGAATCCAACACTGTCTGATCTCTCAAAAGCAAAATTTATTTCGGAATCCTGTCCCCATTTTAGGCACAAACAGTTTCTCCTGCATGGTCTTTACATGACTTCACTGGAAGTCAACATTTAAACAGACCACTATTTGTTAAGAATAAATGTACATATTGTCAACAGGAAAACTGATGGATTACTTCATATGGCCTTTATCAAGAAGGTCAAAGTAGGTGACAGATGTCTCTAGTGTTTCCAAATTCCCTGGCCATAGCTGGAAAGTGCATCTATCTAGAAGGGATCACTTGAATTTTTTAGCCAGGTTGGATTTGTGTGTTTAATCTAACATTTGATGAACAAGTAAAAACAACAAGTTTTGTAACTGTGATTTGCAAAAGCAACCAGTAAGAGTTTCAAGGCTCTCAGTGTAACAAAAACTGAAGAATTTCAAGGCTCTCAGTGTAACAAAAACTGAAGTTATTTAGTATGAACTCTATTTAACAGATACAAAACAACTCACACACAGAAACAAAAAATGGAATTGTGATTATGTAACTATTTCTAGACTGAAACTTACAACAACATTGAGTTTTTGCAACCTTAACTGCCGATTTCTTTTACACTGCTGACATATTTGCCCAGAAAATAACTATTGATGGACTTAATCAGAGGTCAAATCCAAACCAATAATAAACACAGGCTTTCTTTATACATGGCTGAATTGCCCCAATCAATAGAGATCCACTGATTGCCTGTGAATAGCAGGCTATAAGCATCAATTTAAGAAATTATCCTTTTGACCCTTCCCCTTTTCTTTCAAAGGAAGCCTTACTGCATTACTCCACTCACAACGTTTCTCATATTAAAACAAAACATAATCTTGGAATTAAAATGGACTCACCAAACAGAAACAGATTGAATAGAGCTGAAATACTAGACTTCTGGTAATCAATCTTAATACCATTAATACCAAATTGTTCACTAAAGAAGGCAGTATCCAACCTCTAGAAACCTGCAGATTGGCTTAAATTAACCCCACAATCAAAAAGCTTGTATTATGAAACAAAAATATTTTAAAAGGAAATCAAAGTAAATAATTTTTACTGTCTCTCTCCTGTAGTTACTGGGAGACATTACCATCAGTGGCATATCTAGTGCAACTAGAAACAAAAAATAGCTTGCAGCCGAAGTGTAAAAAAAGTGCATAACTCAGAACTGAGATTTCTTTCTTTCTGATTTTGTCACACTGGCTAAGCTGTATAGTCACTATATAAAGAGTATTAAAAACCACCTGAAATGACTTCAAATACAAAAATTTCCAGAATCAGAACTACCATCTTTTGATCTCAGGCACACCTGATAATTTCTACTTTGAGAGAAATGTCATGCTATACAAAGTACTTGACTGAATTTATACAAAACATTTACAGGTGCTGTGCTTTTTTGTTCCAAGGATGTGTCAGCCATTGATGTCCTGTATTGAGCACTGAGAATTTTAACAGCACTTATGTCTCAAAATATGCTTTTGTGTTACAAGTCTGACTTCTGCTTAAAATCAAATTGTATGTATTTTGATCTATGTATCTGATTATATACATATGGGAGAGTAAAAGGTTCACAGATGACTTGAATACATCTTTCCGTAATGAAACATACACTGAAACTATTTGCTCTATCCTCATATAGTAGGACAGTTAATTAATGCTTTCAAAGTTTACTTTAGTTTTACACAGCACAGCAGTTAAATCAAGCTGGTCAACTGGAATAACAAGTTATAAATCAAAAAGGAACCATGTGTAGCAAGGAGCAAGGTCATTTTTTATTCTAATGTTTGAGATGAACTGCAACTGCGGTAACTATTTACATAAGGAACAAGAGATTTTAGAAAAAGATTAACTTTAGAAAATTTATAAAATACTACTGTTTATTCACACTTTCAAATGTTTAGTAGAATATCTGAAGACAATGGTACATGCTTGAACTCTCTGTTAGTATCAGTTCTTCCAAGAATAAACCATGACAAATTCCTTTAGTAGCAGACCTGTACCTACATGTTTCTTGTTTTCTTGTTTCCCTACATCAATTCCTGTTGGTCTGACACTCAGTATTCCTCATCACCCTGTTTAGCCTACGGCAAACAAAACAGCCACGTGTATTTTCTGAGAAAAAAAAACCGCAGCAAAATCCCAAGCCCATCCCTACTCTTAGGCTTCTGTATCAAGCTTAACTTTACTATATGATATAAAGCAGTAGCATGCTAATTTTGTCATTAAAAAGCATAACTATATAAGCATGCATTGTAATTTCAAACTGTTCTTACTACTTACAAGTGAGCTAAATCATAAATCTTTTATTGCTCCTGTTGAACAACTTTTATTTAACACAAGAAAGAAATTAAGAAATGCCAAAACTGCATTATTTTTCAGTTCCTTTCTATTTCAGTCTCCCTCTAAACCCTCCCTCACATGACCTGCGGTATGAATTTGAACCTTGCTCATCATTTCAATTTTGCTGGTAAGTGTGCTTCAAGAACTTGCAACATGTTCAGCAACAAAAAATACAACCAAGAAACAGGAGTGTGGTGTGGATACACTTATGAACAAATGTATGCATTTACCCTTGTTAATAAAGTTTACATTCTGTGATTTATTCTACTGACACAGACCTTCAGATCATCTGAGACTCTTGTTTGCACTGGTGTACTTAAATAAAAAGCTTTTGAGAACAGAAAATAGTTGTTCTGATTGTACCTGGACCAGGAACAGTCAGAGTTGCAACAGACCTACTACTTAAAAGATGTGTTGCTAAGTACAGTAGTTACAGCGTTAAATATCCCACTTAGATTTAGTACAACTCATAGTATTTATCAATACCTCACTTTAGATCTAAACCACTTGGCTTTTGCCAAAGGTTTTTTTTTTTTCCTCCCTCCCTTTTATTCTTAGCATGCTTTGATCAAATTTTTACTGAGTGTAGTTTTGTGCCAGCAAGGCAGATATTCTGGTGGGAGTCTATTACAGACCACCCAACCAGCATGAAGAGGCAGATGAAATATTCTGTAAGCAGCTGGAGAAGTCTCACCATCCCTGGCCCTTACTCTCATGAGGGACTTCAACTTACCAGACGTCTGCTCTAAGTACAACACAGCAGAGAGGAAACAGTCCAGGATGTTCCTGGAGTCTGCGAAAGAGACTTCCCTTACAGAGCTGGTGATGGAGCCAGCTAGAGAAGGAGTGCCCCTGGACCAGCTGTTTGTGAGCACAGAAGGACTGGCGGGTGGTCAGAGGCTGTCTTAGCCACAGCACTCACAAAATGACAGTTTTCAATTCTCAAAATAACAAGGAGCATCACCAGAACTGCCACCATGGACTTACACAAGGTAGATTTTGGCCCGTTCAAGAGCCTAACTGAGAAAGCCACTTGGGAGGCTGGATCAGAAGTGGTGTGGCCAGCAGGAGCAGGGCAGTGACCGTCCCCCTGCACTGGGCACTGCTGAGGCCACAGCTCCAATGCTG
>JAOTQP010000001.1:75706045-75722753 GCA_026413545.1 Cichladusa arquata
GGTCTGGAGCACAAGTGCTGTGAGGAGCAGCTGAGGGAGCTGGGGGTGTTTAGCCTGGAGAAAAGGAGGCTCAGGGGAGACTTTACTGCTCTCTGTAACTGCCTGAAAGGAGGGGGAGCCAGGTGGGGAATGGTCTCTTCTCCCAGGTAACAAGTGAGAGGACAAGATGAAATGGCCTCAAGTTGTGCCAAGGAGATTTATGTTTGGTATCAGGAAAAATTTGTTCACCAAAAGCATTGTCAAGCATTGGAACAGGCTGTCCAGGGAAGTGGTGGAGTCACCATCCCTGGAGGTATTTAAAAGACATGTATGTACACGTGGCACTTTGGGATGGTGAACACAGTGGTGTCAGGTTAGCAGTTGGGCTCCATGACCTTAGAGGTCCTTTCCAACTTAAATGATTCCAGGATTAAAAATCACTTGTTGATCAGTCATTAATTTAGCTCAATACATTTCTTTTTACAGTAACTTTCTAATACCAGGTGCACAAAAATTACTGTTAAAAAACTAAAAATTAATATTCTGTTCCCTCAATGAAAGTTAACTACAGTAACATCATTCATTTTGTGCAGATTTTAGATCCTGTTAATGGCTGAACAGGCTGAAACTTGTTTGAGCACTTGTAGGCTCAAAAATCAACACTTATATGCAGTGATAAAAATCCAAGTTGTCTTTCTCCCAGCACTCCACCAAAAACCCACACTATTTCAGATCTTACAGTTAAGCTAGAAATTTTGGACTCTGATAAATTACAAGGAAATAAAAAAGGCAATACAATTTTATTTCAGCTTTATTAGTACATCATCTTTGATAGCACACATCATGTGAGCTAACAGCTCAGTTCAATGTTCAAGTTTTTTAACTAAGGGAAAAAAAAAAACCCACCAAAAACCTCAAAACCACAAACAAAAAAAAAATCCAACCACAAAACCACCACACACCCCTTGCTGATTTCAGCTGAATTTAGCTCTCATCTCAAATCTGTAACTGCAGCAAAGCCAAGTTTATCCATATTGTTAGAATAAAATCAAGCTCAGACCTCAATGAATTAGCTACAGAACACATACTGGATCACAGCAAAGTATAATACTTACCAAGCATTAAAGTATGCCTTTTTTTCTGGATTGTCCTTTTATTTTTAGTTGCCATTTCTAAGTAACTAAGACATATATTGATGAGATTGGAAGAATCATTGTATCACCCTAGTCCAATTTCTGTGAAGAAGAAAGATGGTAACTCTACACAGATGGCTGCAATGAAACTTGAAGAAGTTTACAAGCCAGACAAACATGCTTTTAATTTTTTTTCTCCATATGGCTCACTAAAAACTCCTTTTCCCCACTACTTTTTTCCTGTTTGTGAAGTTCATATTAACCTCCAATTTAATGGATGGACTTATTTACTAAAAAGAAGTGATAAACACCAAGAATGACCCCTCCAAAACCCCCATCTAAACCAAAGAATTATACATCATCTGTCCCCCACTGATGTACCACATATTTGGACCAGAAGACTGACATTTTTCAGTTAGATACCATAGCAGACCATCTTACACCATGTTTCAGGCTACTCCATTCAGTGAGACCTGTGCTTCTACAAACAGTACAAAAGTGCAATTTCCACAAACAAGATGATGATCACACACCTACAGGAACCTACACAAGGGGGATTGGGGTTTTTGTGTGTTTTTTGAACCACGTATCTCCAAATACAATTTAAAAAGTGAAATTTTGTACAGTTTTAAAACTCACTTCTTGAGGACTGCAGTCAATCAGCTCTCGGAATTTCAGATTAAGGATTGTTGTATCTGTTGAGCATCACCATAGCTGATATGATGTGCACAAAGATTAACAGAAAAACCTAAAGGGTCCCTTCTCTGGAGGTTCTTAATAGAATCTGGATTCAAGACAGACAAGGATAAATATTATGCCTTATTTACTCAATTACTCTTGCAGTGACTGTGTTTAATTTCCACAGTGAACTTATCAGCAAGAAGAGTATCAAAAGAACACTACTTAGAAGCTTTAGTCAAGAATTTAGAAGTAGCATTTCAATAAACCCTTAACAAAGCGTATGTTGTTTATCCTGTACATGCAGGTTTATGTTCAGTCACTATAAAGTTCATTAAAACATTGTTTGATTGCATCACAGGGTAAGAGAGTAAAAACAGCATCAGATAAACCTAAAATATATTTATTGCAAACAAAACAAATGGATCAAATACCCACTAAAGCTGCCCAGAACAAGACAATATAGAATTCACTAATTTGTCCACAGGAAAAGGTAAACATGCGATTTTGAATTGCAGAGAATAGTACTGACAGTAAACGTAAAAAATAAGCAAACTATACAACCAAAACCCAACACTCTCCCCAAAAAATCCCAAATCAAAATCCATAATCATCCATAACCCACACAACCAACAAGCTCCTCCTCTAAACCCTCAAACCCATTCAGTACATCCCAAGTGTAAACGAAATACTTTATGGAATAGAGGCTTGTTTTGACAAAAAAGTAAAACTAGATTCTGATATCATATGGAATGATTCCACATGCTGTCTTTTGTGCCATAACAGATTTGAGGCTTAAGTAACTCTCAGGAAGCATCTACCTCACTTCCTCCTCTGAGCAGTCATACCATGACCTGGATCAGAGAACGAGTTTAGTTGAAAAAGTATAATCACAGCAAAAGCTGATATATGGCTTATAACATAACTACACAATAATTACACAGAGCTTCAGCTACAAAACCCAGACAGGGTGCCTCAAAATCTATAAACAAAGCTTGTTTTCACTCTTCAAGCTCAACCTCTTCGAGCATCTTTAACCTCATTAAGCTCTGCTGTCTTCTCATGACTTTACTTATTCACATCCCATCTGCCATAACAAGTTCAACAACTAAAAGAGAAAAATTAAGACTGACGGTAGCAACAAGAACTGGGGAGTATCACTGCTGACCAAAGACCCTCCCCATGTACCAGTGCGATGAACTCACATCACAGCCACACTCTGGAAATCAGAAGTCAGTGCTCTAAGACTTCTTTCCAAAATCAAACTACATTATAAGACACACTTTCCCAATGGAAAGAGGCTTCTCTCTCTGTTCTATCTAGTTTCCTCTTCTCAGTTCTAGCTTGTTCAGAAACCTGTAATTACAGTACACTGAGTGTACACTGAGAGTACAAATATAGAGGATGATTTCATAGACAAGGAGCAATTTCTTCTATTTTGAATAGGATTCCCTGCTATTATGACTTAGCACTCACCATATACATTTAAGAAACCATGTCACATGCAGACTGAAATACAATTACTGTATTACACATCCAGTAACCTGTCAGAGCTTCATGAAATTTAAAAGAAATTGCATAAATACGATCACAACTGTAAGCAACAACCAAGAAAACTGATATATGTTAACCAGGTACTCGAGTAAGGCAGATCCCTGGATGAATTACTGAATACATATTACACGGTAGAGTACAGCACAGTCATTTGGAGAACTTACTCAATGTAAGATGGTCATGGGATATCACAACACAGGACAACTTAAGTATAATAAACAGACTGCAAAAATGTAGTAGACTGACCCTGGTGGGCCATCAAGTGTCCAACAAAGCTGTGCCATCTCTGGTCTCCTCAGCTGGAGAGAAAATATAATAAAAGGCTCATGGGTTGAAGTAAGGACAGAGAGAGATCACTCACCAGTTCAGTTACTGTCACAGGCAAAACATGTGATGCAGGGAAACAAGTTTAATTTACTGCCAGTCAAATTAGAGTGGGATAATGAGAAATAAAAACAAAATCTAAAATAATGCCTCTACCCCACTCTTCCTTCTCCCTGGGCTCAACTTCACTTGTGGTTTCTCTACTTTCTCCCTGACAACAATGCAGGGGGACAGGGAATAGGGGCTGCTGTCAGTTCATCACATGCTGTCTACTCAGGGCCCCTGCTCCAGTGTGGGGTCCCTCCCATGGGATGCAGTTCTTCACTAACAGCTCCAACACGAGATCTCCCCATAGGCTGCAGACTGCTCCTGTGTGGGTCTGCTCCACAGCGAGGGGTTCCCTTCAGGAACAGGCTGCTCCAGTGTGGATGCTGCCCCACGGGCTCACAAGTCCTGCCAGCAAACCTGCTCCAATGTGGGCTTCTCCCTCCATGGAGCCACAGGTCCTGCCAGAAGCTTTGTTACAGTGTGGGCTTCCCATGGGATCACATCCTCCTTCAGGCATCCACCTGGTCTGGCATGAGGTCCTGCAGGGGCTGGATAGATAATGGTTCTAGGCTGGCTACTAGGTTGGATAGATAATACTAGTGACACTAATGGCCATGGCTGTGAACTTCACGGGAAAAACAGAGAAAAAAAACCCCAAACCATGTCTAGATCACTTGTTGATTCATGGTTCTTTGTGCTTCCAGTCAACTTAAGATCTGAACAATGCTGAACAGTCTATGCAGAATCAACCAACCTTTACTGGTTGTGAGAAGAAAGCTTCCACTGAGCTAATTACTCAGGTGTTTTTCAGGCTCAGACAACTGTCCCTTATTATCTATTTACTAATTGCTACATTTGAAGCAACATATTCAATATCACAAAATCAGTTACAGATGGTTGACAATCTTTAAAAAAATCACAACTCTAGAGAGACAAATACTTCTCTTTTGACTACTGAGCTCTTGTGCTACATAGACATATTGCATGACACAGAAGAATATGGTGTAAGCATCTGGTATTGAGATACGAGGAAGTAAAGTATGGTACAGGCAGAAGTGGTTTTGTAGCAAAATTTAGTAGAATATCAAATGACAGTTCCAAGCATGGTTGAGACTGACATTGTTTCAGCATCACTAAAACCGAGTACATGAAGAAACGTAAGCCATCTTCCAAATACACTGCCACTGCTCACTTCTTTCATCACATTCAATTCAAGACCTACATACATAGGTTCAGTACATCTAGTAGATCATCTAGTACATGTGTACTGTTATCCACAAAACATTTTGTTCTAGAAATTCATCTTGCTTGGGTATTTCAAAGCACATACACCTCATTTTATCACACCAGCATACTTCCACTTGGTTGAAACAGCTCCCAAATATAAGCCAGACAGAAGTGGAGATGACCTTTCTCTTTCAAGGTGAATGCACCAACGGAAGCATTTGCATCCCAACATTTATACAGAAGGCTTCCCTTCAGCAGACACAGCAACCACAGTAGGCATTAAGCTTCAGAAACCAGTGATTACAAGATCTAATTAGGAACAACAAGTATTGCTGGTTTTCAGTAAAACAAACAAAAGGCAGCTGCAGGATGCGGATAGGTCCTGATATGACATGAAGAAACAGTTACCAGTAAGAAATTATAAAGCAAACACACAGCACTAGGAAGGAGGAATCTGCAGCTTTTGCACCAGAGGTGGGACTCTCACATACTTCCACAGGGGCTTATACACTGGAATCTATCCAAGAGAAAGTAGAGGCAGCACTACAGTTCCCCAATGATACAAATTTACCTCTGGTCAACTGCTAACTGCAAAGAACTGGAGAGAAAAAACAGTTATATAGAGAAAAAGGGCAAGTGGCAGTAAGAATAAATTGAGTAATTTTTAGATGGAAGGTTCAGAATGGTGAATGTTGCAAAACATTCCTAACCATTCACTTGAAAAATAAAAAAATTGTAAAACACATGAATTAAGGATATGAAAAAGATGGGTTGCAGGATTAACTGAAAAATCCTTCTATTCCAGGAAGATTCGGCAGGTTAGGACTCTACAAATTTCAAAAGTAGTTTCCAGAGAAAAAGATAGCAATCTTGAACAGAACAAATATGTATTAACTGTTCATTGTCACATTTAAAGTAAGAACTGGACACTACTGAATGCAGCTGATGGCAGCCAAGCTTAGTAGAGATGGAAGGTGTTTCTTCATGCAGTGGACAGACAACCAGTGAGACAGACTCCTTGCCAAAGCATGCAGCCAGTGCTAAAAGGGGCCTCAGGCAGAGAAAGCACAAGTCTTGGAGGGCAGTTGGAAGCCAGCTGAGTTCTCAAAGAGTATTTGCTAGAAGACTATATGCTTGCCCTGCTTAGTCTTTGCAAGAAATCTGCCCATGACCACTGCTAGCAACAAGACAGTTACCTGGACAGGCACCTGGACTCAGTTTGTATAAATGGGGGCAGTTTCAAGTGATGCTGTTAACAAGCTCTCTTACAGAAGCAATGCTGGCAGGGCCCAGCAGTTGCTAGGTTTTAAATTACCTCAAGAACAGCAAGAGGGGACTTAGAACAGCACAGCTACTTCTACTGCATCCCTACTGCCAGTACTGCTGGCTTTTATCTCCACTTCCATCACATACCATCTTCTGATTCTTTTCCTTCACCCAACAACTTTAAGTGTACTTTAGATACGTTACTCAGAAAGATACCTCTATGATAACACAACACTATCATCTGATTCTGTAGTTCAGCCTTGCTGTAGAATCCACAAGCACTCATCTAAAATGCTGGGCATCAACATGAGCTAAACAGCCTAACAGCTATTAGACAATAGACAAATAAATGTTTTTTTCTTTAGCAGAAATATTGCCTCAAATGGTATGCAAGATTTATACTAACCTAATGAAAACCTACTAGTCCTAATGAAGTGCAAATGAAAGGACTGTAGTAAAAAACACAGTGTGCCAGCACCAATTGTTACTGCACTGCAGTAATTTAATATCACTTTTTGGAGTTTGCTTACAAGAATTTGCATCTTCTTTAGTCTTCTGCAGAACAGACAACAGACAAGATTTTTAGCTGGAAGTCAAGAATTGAACTGCATCCTATAGAATGGAAGAACAGCTTTTATCTAAAGTGCATTTCGCAGTTTGACTAGATGAAGAGATGCAGTATGCACATAAATAGCTGCATAAGGTAGTTGAGGGTGGAAAATTTTAACCAATGGTGGATGCATAACTGCATTGTTACATTCAGTTTTTATATACTTCAGTAATGTATTCTAAGATGTTGTAAGTTCGTGTCCCAGCTGCAGTTAAGGGCAATAATGATCAAATATACTTATCAGGAGAAATGAGAAAGAAGTCATATAAGATAGTTAAGAAGTTAAAGCACCACGCATTAGCAAACTGTAGGTTTGCCTATACCTTTCACATAAAGAATTTTACAGAATTATAGGCAAGTTATACAAAGATCCTGGCAAAGTAAAAAGCATCAACACAGAATCTCCTGTATTTCGAATCAATTCCACACAAACATGCATGCACAAAACAAGAGTTCAACTGTTTCTTGCAAATATAAAAGACTTCTTCCTATAAACTGATTTACATAAACTTTATCCACGACAAAAGCCAGCAATTTTCACTTTATTGCCACTCTCTCAACTATTTGGTAAGTTAGTTGGTACCTTAGCCTGGAAACCACTTAAAATCATCCTTCTTAGGTTTCATTTGAGGCCATTTTAAAAAGGTAAAGTTTGGCACAGACAGGAGCCTACACTTCTACTACAAGGTTGCAGAGCAAAAGAATCAGTTAAAGTTCATCCACAATCTCCGAGCTGCCCACCATCACAGCACAAACAGGATTCAAACTGTAGCTGTCAGCAAAAGCTACACTAATACTTGCACCAGAAGAAACCAAAAGCATCCCCCTTCTGCTTCTCTGCTCCAATGCAACACTGAAACTGAAAGTTGGAAAATGGGTACTACAATGATGAAGCTGACTGATTGATTGATTGATTCTTTTTGCCTGGATACATTACCACATAAAATTGAAATTTAATTCATTAAGAAAACAATTAACTGTCCAAGCTCCTCAACAAATTTGCATAACATAAAGCTGATCATATCAGGACCTGACTGACAGCATAATAAAAAATGGGGACAATTTTGAATTGCAGGCAATTTTTAAAAGCATGTAATTAAGACTTCCTTTGACCTTGTTAACATGGATGTTAAAATGTTAATTCTTAACTAACTCCTCATGCTAAGGTCTGTTTCACATTTACTCTTCCTTATGCCTAACCAATGTCTAAATTACCAGGATATTGTTAAATATCCAATAGATCTTTTTCCTGTTACTAGTCATAACAGAAAAAATAAAAAGACAAAGCCAAACCCTCACAATCATAAAGATTAATTGTTCTAACACTACCAATCTGGAAGTTCCTGCCCTCTGTTACTTAGCAATTATTTGGTTCCAAAATCTAAGGTCTGCTTAGTTTTAGAATTAAAACCTCAAAGTGAAAACCTGAAATACCAGTTATGAAAGAGAATGCTTACTTCAGTTCAAATGTTATACTCATGGGCCAGAAGTGATATACACAGACAGAAATTAAGTGTGCATGTGTTTCAAGGCTAAAGGTATAAAAACGAAACACAGGTCCACACTGATGATAACATAATTCTGTCAACAGCAGAATAACAAAAAGTTCTCAAAAATCTATCCATACATGATCTAGAACACATGCAATTTTAGCTTAGCCAGGCTCTTTTGTACAAAACCCTGTAACTACAGAATGTGTTATTAACTGTTTTCACTGAAAACTGGAAGTATTTAAAATATTTCACACTTAAATGAGTATAATTCATCATGACCCAAAGACCATCACTGAAGTCAATGGACACCTAAACTCCAGTTACAGTGCAGTATTACTTTTTTTCTGCAAATATGTTTTTCTTATATATACAAAAATAGCCTCTAAAGATGGCATAGAACATGCTTCAAAGCAACTTTGTCACAGCATTTTATATATCAGATTATACCTCTTCAAGAATATATATTTCATATCCTTAACTCATGCAAAGCTGGCTGCTCTGAGAGCGACAAAAGTTTTGTAAATAAAAATCACTGCTGAATTGTGTGCTCATTGGACATATAGGTCTATTAACCATATTAATTACACCAATAGCATAGTCAGCAAGCACAGGAAGAAATTTCTCTTTTACTCTATTTTTCGCCATTCTAAAGAGACTATGTGAAATGTTGCAATCAACTTGCCAACCAAGCTTTTCAAATAAGTACAACAAATTAGAAAAAATAACTGACAAGTGAGATCCAGTAAGAAAATATACCTGTGAGCTGCATTTATTTCCTTTATTCAAAGAATTCCATTTTGTCTATAACCTATGCTTCTTTGTTTTCAGATGCTTTATTCAGCCATAGATGTCTAACTTGGTAACATATCCAGTAAAGGCAAAAAGTTTACTTGCAACAGGGGAATCAGAAAGGGAAAGGCATCCTTGAAGTTGTAACACTGTTTAAACAAATCTGTGTAATGCAGACATACTTCCAACAAAGCTCTCAATAAATCAGAACTTGCTGGAGATAAACTAGCAATAGTAAATGACCTTTACTTGACTTTCCTATAAAACAATCCAGCAGAAAAAAACTGGCTTCACAACCTCAGAGTAATAATCAGTAACTACACTGAACCCCTAACACGGATCTAAGTTACCAAACAGCATGTCAGAAACTCAACAAAAGAGATCTGGTCTTTCACTGTGACGCAGCAAAGCCTCGTTAGCAAAATTAAAGCAAAGTCCAAGACTGTTTTCAAGACAGCTTTGTCTCCTTAGTAACTGACATGACTGACAGGCAGTATACTGGTAAAAGTCTTACTTTACAAGGCAGCTTTGTATTATTACTCTGACTTAACCAGCAATTTAGAATACTTGCCTGAAACACAGCCTGAAGTAACTTAGTTAAAAGCCAAATAAAACAGCAACACAGTGAATCCCAGAAAACAGACTCCCAGAAGCACTTCAGGAGGCCATCAAACAGTGATACAGCTTAGCCACGCCTTACAAAAACTTTAGTTCTCCAAATAAAATTCCAGTTTTATTTAGCAAAAAGCAGCAATGAGGTACAGTTTTCATATTAAAAACAAATTTCCCCCATGTTGTAGATTCCTATTCAAATGCCTAACAAAAAAATACAGCTCATCTGGTAAATTTCCCAACAGAGCCTGACATCAAAATCAGGCTTTAGGAAACTGTTTGGGGGGACAGTGTCCAGGAGTACATGGCATCTATCTGTTAACATTCCAATACAACATTCCCCCAAGAATGTTTCCCATCCTGCTAACTGCCATGCTGCTAGATCTCCCCTAGACACAATTCTGTCATTCTCTTGGGCCAACTACATGCTACCCTGCCTGTATCTTTGGGGCACCTACCAGAGGACTGCTACTCACAGAAATCTCCTGTAAATTTCCTGTATTCAACCAAGTGAAATTTTCTGTAGAATTTACTTGAGAAAGGGAGTCAGGTAAATATCAGCATTTAC
Organism: Cichladusa arquata; assembly: GCA_026413545.1. Lineage (NCBI taxonomy): Eukaryota > Metazoa > Chordata > Aves > Passeriformes > Muscicapidae > Cichladusa > Cichladusa arquata. The sequence continues at coordinate 75,716,327 of JAOTQP010000001.1, forward strand.
ATAATCACCCACAGCTTGTTGCCAGGGGGAGAGATAAAAAAAAGAAAAGAAAAAACCACACCTTAAAAAAAGGAACATTTACTCAAATTGCAAAAGACAGCAAGTTCCACCCATCATTACTGAGTTTTACAGCAGATGTATATGAGAATTCTACAAACAATAAATGCAAGTATGTTGGAATTTATAAAAAACACACAGACACAAATTAATATGAGAACTGAGTGGCTATCAGTTTTAAAAGGTTAAACTAAATCTAATTGCATCATCTGAATTTGTTCCCAGCTGTGAAGATAAACACATGCAGTGCTCTGGCCACATATAAAAAGAAGACAAACATCCCTAGTTTTGGATGACAGATCTCTGTTGCTGTTTACCTCATTTTGGTTTTTTTTTCCCCTTTGGTTGGTTGCAGAGGAGAGATGTCTAGTCTTAATCAAGACTGCTTGTAATTCAGACTAGTTTTAACAGTCAATCTTGTACCTCAGCTCTGAGCAACATCTCTTGCACTCCTGGTATCTCTTCCTAAGTTCTTATGTCCAGTGCTTACATCCAATATGGGAAAATGTGTCTTTGAGAGCAACAGGAACTCTGCTTTAATTTTACATGTGACTTAATTTAGATCCTGATGCTAAATATTTCAGCACTCCTAGTGCTAATAAGTTACTTTCTCTAAGGGTTTAGTCAAAACCAGACAGAGGGAAAAATCCAATTTGCCTGTTGTCAGCTTTTAAAAATTTGCAGCTGTTGTGCCACAACTGCAGAGGGAAATTGAGCAAAGTATAAATGATGGCTTTACATTTTGAATTCTAAAGCTACTGTTATTTTTTCATTTCCAGGAGGAGAAAGATAAGAGAGTAAGAGATGAATCTTGTAAAAGTTGGTATGATTTTACCCAAACATGCCACTGATCAGTTCAACAGCATTTACCCATTAGAAGCTTCTTGCAAAAAAATAATGTAGCAGTGCTCAGTCTCACATTCATAGGAATTTTCAAATTAACATTCTTTTATTATTTTACTGCTTTCTATCAGGCAGCAATTTCCATCATGCGACTGAGGGGTTAAGACTACCCTATGCTGCAAGCTAGATGACTACTAAAAACCCCACTACTGTAATTCTTTACCATGTTCCACGTACAGAAAAAAAAAAGCAAAAGGATAAAAATCCAGAAGACGCTCATTTTGATTTATATAAAATTCTTGTTTGTCTTTAGAAGTCAAGACCTTAGAAGACAGAAGTAGTTCCATAGCAGTGTAACTACGCTCAGAGTTTAATGCCACAGCTCTCAAATATAACCAGATTAAATATTTAATAAATAGAATTGCAGCAACATCTTTGTTAAAACGAGAAATTCTGATTAAGCTTGTATTCGAATACTCTTCTTATTACTAATCAGAGATATTTTAGTATTTTTAATTATAAAAGACCTTATAAAAGACTCAGGTTAAGACTTGGTCACAATTACAGCTTTCAACATAGTAAAAAGTTTTCAGATCACCAGTAAGATAAAACTGATCTCAAATTTGATTCAGGAAATAGGAAAGCAGTACCACAAAGCAGTATGAGATACCTAAAGCATATAAACCCAAAATCAAACACTATAAAGCACAAAGACTATTTTTATGAGAGATATGTGAAAGACAAAACCTGTGGGAAGAAGGTTCAGATCAACAACTAATTTTAAAAAAATCCTCAGAGAGAATTTAATTACTAACTTACAACTAGGTGCCATGGATGCTGTATTTTACCCAGTTCTATTTTCTTCTGAAGATAATAAATGTCAATATGCTTATAAATAAAAAAAATACGTTAGTGAAAACCATGAGATATGTTTTTGGTTTACCTGAAATCCTATCTAAACTGCCTTTTGGAATAGTCTTATAAAATCACCTTGAACAGCAGGGTACTGAATGCATGGATATCGTTGTTCTACCCAACACAAGAAAATGTGTGCCACTGCTTTCACTGGTGCTCAGTCGCAGTGTTAACACAAATGAGGCATGTTTGTTATTCTTCCTCGGCCCTTTCAAAGATATTGAAATCTTCAGTAGAACTGTGAATTTGAAATAACTTGTGTTATTGTTCTTTCACAGGGCTCTTCAAAGCAAGAGGCAGAAGGAAAAATATAAACTTAAACCGTCTTTCCTTAAATTGTCAAAAACACACCACAGCAAGCTTTCCTTTGAAAGTGTTTTAACTAATGTTTTTCCTTCAGCTGTGTTCTGAGAGTGTCCACAGTGCCATTTTTTCATTACTTTTTCTAGGGAGATCTTTGATATTTTGAGTATTTTCTTAAACAGTCAAATCACCAATATAAAAATGCAACTAACTTGACATATTACAAATAGAATTTAGCAACCAAAGATCTTCAAAAGTGGAGAAGCCCATCAAAAGCAGTGGCTACAGTATTTTACTGACCAGCTTGCCTGAATTATAGAATTATAAACAGAAGAAGTCATACTGATGACTCTGAATATGCACCTCCATACTAAATTAAGGTATTGAGTAAAATATGCCGCTGTGGCTGCAGTTTATACAATGAACATCACTTGTCCTTGAAAACTAGCATTACTTTGTTGGGGTGGAGAGACCGAGGGGAACAGAGGATACTGGTATAGTGGATAGTACCAGTCAGGGGTAAAAAACAGGATGCAAGAGCATCACTGAATATTTTTCACGTGCGACACGAGGAAATTTAAAAAAAAAAAAAAAAACAAAAGCAAAAACTATAGCAACAAACTTCCCTGTTGTCTTAAAACTAGTTGGTTTCATAACATCCAAAGCCGTACCTCTGTATGGAGCATATGAGAAATGTGTAACAGCAATCTTTTTTTCTTATAGATGGATAAACACCTCAAACACACCCACAAATACTGATGAAAACTAATGAAAACCACCTTGGCCTCTTTCAGGAAGTCATTCAACACTTCACAGAAAAAATAGGAAGTTGTTGATAAACTGCTTGCAAGAACTACTTCCTGTAGGAAAAATAATTACAAGACTTGTTTGCTGGACAAGCAGTTAACTTCTCACACTACAACAAGAGAAGGAGTATTACACAGGCTCTGTAAGAATTAAAAGCATAAGTCTAATTTAAGACGATACAAGAGTACTTCTAAAACTGAGCAAAATTTGTTTACTCTTCCTGCAAACTGTTGTGTGCTACTCCCACTGCACATTATCTTTTGCCTCGAGAGCGATCCCCTATCTTTCTGCACAGTTCACCGAAATGTCAAGCTGCAGCTGGCTAACAGGAAGTGGTTAAAAAGCAATGCAATTGACATCACCACACAAACCCAGCTCGGCCTTCTTACTGTGTGTTTAAGAATGGGCTAAAGCTACCGCTCACCAGCGAGAGATGACTCAGATGTGGCCACTTACTAACCAGGCCAGTCTTAGCTTATGAGCTCCACTGAAGGAGCAGTACCAATAAAAAATAGTTTTACCAGCTGTACAGTAAGCAGGCCTTAACCCACTGCTCAAAATCATCACTAAGGGAAAATTAAACTCAGCAGTAGTACTCATAACAGTGAGATGAATGCTAATGAGTGGAATTCTGGCAAATCATATGTTGGGCATTCATACATAAGGGGTCTATTTGTCCAGGTGACAGACTAATTTACAAGAGTAACTCTGGTTCAAACCCTATAGTATCGCTCTCACCTTCTTTTAATATGTATGGATACATAGGGTGTGTGTATAAAATATCTGGCCAAGCAACTCTGTGCATCTATCTCTATACATATACACAAACACACAGAGATGATTAAGTATTTTCTCTCCCATATATATTATTTTAATTTCTTTGCACAAATTACTATGTTTGCAGTGCTTGATCCACTGATTAGTGGAAGTGACTGTAATTCCAAAGTGTATTAAGTATGGTACTCAATTTTGTATTATTCCCTTTGCACTGTAGCATATTATGATAACTATAACCATAAGGCTTACTGACATCTGGAAAAAATCTAATATTGTTACCTATTCTGCAAAGATCTTTCTAGAGCCCGATTACCAGACTGTTCACAGAGTGGCTACAGAACAGATCAAGTGGAAACAAAGAGCAATGCAGCCAATAAAGAAAAAAAAAAAGAATATTTGGAGGAGACACTAAAAATCTGCATATGGTAGAAGGAACCACATTAAAGGTATTTAGAATCAGAAATCTTAGTACTCACACTTCAAGCAAATGTTTAAGTTAAAACTAGGCCAAGATGTGAGTTTTAATAGGGGGCTTGTAGGTGTCAGAACTTACCACTCATCACTCAAAAAAAATCTTTAGTATACAAACTTGTTACTCAAAACTAGTCTTAAATTTATTTGAGTTTCCTACACATATGGAGCAAACATTGTGCTAGTACTTTAAATGGCTTTTACAAATCTTAACAAACTCCAATTAAGTTGGCGGATCTCACATGTAGATAGACTTAAGCAACCTTTTATGATCAAATGTTCTTCAAGTGTGAACAGAGCTGTCCTCATTAGACTCTCCCATACCACTGCATCACCCAAGAAAAGCCAAAAGGAAACAGCCCATTACACTGTTTAAAGTCTCCGAGGGTCAGCATGTGACCCAGCAGGGAGAGGTTCAAAAAGTACAGCCTTTATTTTTTTTCCTAACAACCTGGTTTGTTTCCACTCCTTTCCCCTTCAAGACACATCCTTCACAGCTAGCAGCTCTTTCAATCATTTACTTTGGATGTCTGCTTGAGAACAAACGATCTTGCTCATGCAGATGAGTTTGCCAGACTTGTGTGTACTTTCCAGTCTCAGGCTCTTTATTGTTCTTGCTGAAACCTGACCCTTTGAAATGGATACCAGGACACTGAGAAAGGACACAAAAACTTGCAGAAGAAGAAGGAAAGATTTTTGTGGTAATAATCAAACAGCAGAAAAAGCTTTCCAAGAATAAATCTTTCACTCTGATTTCACCTGAATGAGCACAATTTAAAAAATTCATTAGGAGCAGGAAGACATTTTTCATCTCTTAAACTGTTTCATCTTCTGTAAAATTGACTGGGCTATCAAGAACAAACACTTGTGGCAGTAAAACTTTAAAATCAAACATCTATTTTTCATGCTTCATAAGCTGCTCTTTAAGAGCTCTCACTAACAGTCAAAACAAAAGTTTGCTTTTCATTTCAAAACTCATTCTGTTCTTTCCTCAAGGTTCAATGAGCTACAGTTCTCAAATGGCAGAAACTTACACAGCTCAAAAAAACCTTCTACTTGTGCCTGCTGAAGAGCTTATGTTCTAGAACACACTAATCCGTTAAACTTCACCAAAGAAAATATCACATCTTCAAGATCTATAGCTAGTGCGTATTTTCACATTTCTAATAGAGAATGATTGCTCTCAAAAGGGAACCTTCAGGCTCAAATAATTTCAGACAACTACTGCAACCTCTTTTTAGTTGAAAAAAACTACTTTCTCTGTACGGAAATACCACAGCTACAGGAACAAGAAACATTTTTCAGAAGTTCTGCAAGTTCAATTTTCATTGCAGACAATGTAAATTTGTTTTTGAGGCTAGAAGCTCAACTACTTCATTCAGATGCACGTATTAATCACAATGTTTGTGAGAGAAAGGTAGGGATAAATATGTTTTTCTTGGCTGAAACAAGTTTTGCATAAGTAACGCAGTGTTACCTCTCCCCACCCTGCAAATGACATACAATGGGTTATTTAGAGACTGGCTGTTAAATAAAAAGTTCAAATTGTAATCAAAATATTTGAGGGCAAGTTATGGTCTTGGTGGGCACACTTTCAGAAAGGACAAGTCCCTGTTGTTTTAGAAAACTGCACAGAACAAAAGAAAATGCTTCCTGATGGATTGGGTGTCAAATGGATGGATGTGTAACTCTTCTTCAGCTACAGAGAAGGTGATACTAATTTCACTGTGCGGAAATGTTACAACTTTATGAACATGAAACAATGTTAGAAATTCTGAAATTTCCTTTTCATTGTCAAGGATGTAGATGAGTTAAGTTACACAAATACTGCAATCAAACACATATGTTAATTACCCCAGGAAGAGAGGGTAGTGAAAAAACATTTTGATAGCATATTGAAATGACTGTTCTTAAACAAAACATAGGTAGTCCTGACTATAATAGTCTCTCAAGTTAACTCTGTATTTTCACATGTGCATTATTAAAACGAGGTAAAATGTATCTTGACCTGCATGAAAACTCTGATAATATTCAGCAAATCCAAGTGTCTCACTGTTCAAGGATGACTATGTTCATTTCGCTGATTTTTTTTTAGTACACATTATAACGGATAACATTCTTTAGCTAAGATTAAGATAGGGCAAATATTCACGGAGTACCATACAGTTTTCTGAAACAGCAGAGTTGATACTGAAGTGGTAGGGTCCCCTACTTAAAATCAGGCTCATGTTTTTAAAAATACATATTTTAAACA
>JAOTQP010000001.1:75731108-75771120 GCA_026413545.1 Cichladusa arquata
GCTGGGCAAGGGAGGGGATTGTCCTGCTCTGCTCTGAGCTGGGGCAGCCTCACCTCCAGTGCTGGGGGCAGTTCTGGGTGCCACAATAAAAAAACAGACATTAAACTATTGGAGAGTGTCCAAAGGAGTGCAATGAAGATGGTGAAAGGCCTTGAGGGGAAATCGTATGAGGAGTGGCTGAGGTCACTTGGTCTGTTCAGCCTGGAGGAGACTGAGGGGAGACCCCACTGCAGTCTCCAGCTTCCTTGTGAGGCAAAGAGGAGTGGCAGGCACTGATCTCTTCTCTATGGTGACCAGTGACAGGACCTGAGGCAGCAGCATGAAGCTGAGGCAAGGGAGGTTTAGGTTAGATGGTAGGAAAAGGTTCTTCACCCAGAGGGTGTTTGGGCACTGGAACAGGCTCCCCAGGGCAGTGGCCACAGCAACAGCCTGACAGAGTTGAATTGCTTGGACAACACTCTCTGGCACATGGTGTGACTCTTGAGGATGGTGCTGTGCAGGGCCAGGAGTTGGACTTGAGCATCCTTGAGCATCTTCTAACTCGGCATATTCCCTGATTCTGTGAACTATAAAATAAAACCTTGAGACATTTACATCTCTAATAGTGTGCTTTTTTAGATACCATTTTTAAATTGTGCTCAGCTGAAAAAGTCACTTTTATGAGATCAGCTTTTAAAATTTTATTTATTTTAAAAATTATTTATCTATTTACATCAGGCTAGGAGGGTATGTCATTTTCTTCCAGATACAAACCTAGAAAACTTGACTTAAAAACTGTCAGCTCAACATAAGGATTATAATAACACTCCACAGTTATTTATCAAATATCAAAAAACTCAGAAACTAAATCCACCGCAGAAATGTAGTTACTTCCTTGAGAGAAACTCTTCATCACAAACACAAGACATTTGTGCTTCAGTAAGTGTCCTTCCTGTAAGAGCTAGTAGAGTAGAGTAGTTTTGATGCACAAAACAATGAAACAGTCTAGACACACTGTTTAAGCCTTTCTGTTTTCTGAGAGAAAATTCTTCAGGATGTTCTTTAAAAGAAACCGTAATTTCAGACTTCTGCTTCATCCCACAAATTTTCAGAATGTGCAGTAATGCCCAATTTTCCTCCAAGGCTACAAGGAGGATAGCCTGCTCTGCATTAACCCTGGATCTTCTTTTGTCCATCTATTTTCTTTACAAAAAGTTGCTAAAGTTTGTCTGGGGCTTTGTTTGTTTGCTGTTTTTTTTTTCTTTGTAGTACTGATGATATTTCATGTATGGCCAACACAGAGGAGCTCTTAAATGTCCATGTACCTAAACAAAGAAATCTGCAAAGTTCACATCAATGCATTTGATTCAGAGGTGGGAAAGGAACAGTAATTACAGAAGAACATCCAGTTACCAGGGTTTTGCTTTTTTATTTTTATTACAACCCACAACCTAGCAGAAAGACAAATTTTGATACATCCAAAAAAGTGTTTATTTTCAAAAGCCTTTTATGAATCACACATAGTACTTAAAAGATGATGACCAACAGATGAACAACTGGGCTATTGGCAACCTACAGGGAAGTTTGTGCAGTCTGAAATGACATCAGCTACTGCTGTTGAAAGTCGGTACATTACCTGACATTTAATTATCACATATTCTGGTTACTCAAGAAGAATTTGGAGTAGTTCATCCTATTGTAACAACTTAAATGACAGATATGCTGAATCTAGTAAACATGCAGCCAGTTCTCAAACTTATCTTGATGCTAAATGTATGTTTTGCAAGGGAAACAGATAGGAATGAGACTTGACAAGGGAGGGGAAAAGAGGTTAGCAGTCATCTCACCACCCCAGCCTTTTTGCATACTAAACTTCCTTGCAGTCTTTACAGAAACAGATGCAACACAAGTTACTCACAAAGCTCTAGCAACATTTCAAAAAACACAACTATTATAAGTCAAGAGTGAACCCTTGATCCTTACTGTTAACTCAAGTTTTATTGCTATCTAAACCTAGAATTACTCAGACTTTTTTCTTTTTTTTTTCATTTTTTCAGAATGACTATTAAGGCTTCCACTGTAATCCAGTAAACCTATTTTTAGTGAGCTACCAAATAAAACTTTAGCTGGTGGTTACTAATGGAGAGTTAGTAAAGAGGATGAGAAACAGGATGAGATCAGAGAAAGAGTTAATGAATAAAAAGATAACAATGATGGGAAAATAACCCATTACAATGGAATATTGTATTTTCTTTGTCAATTCATTATTTTCATGTTATGTATATTACTACCAGTAAAATCCCGTATAAAAATTATTAATACTTACATATGCAGACACTCTGAAGACCGTAGAAATAATATGTATATCTTTTGTTTCAGGGTTCTTTTGAACACTGAAATACAGGGGTATAATACATACTTAATATATATCATAAGTGCTGATAATTAGACTTTAATTTATTAATTACATTTTAAACATATGAACTGTGTCCTTGCTCAAATTTTATGAAGATCAAATTTACAGCTACAATTCAACTTATATCATATTAAACATGAAAAGCTATGTGGCCATTGTTAGTAACATGGTTATTATGACATTTTAGTGAAAAATATTAATATATCTAGTCATCTGACTTGGTTTCACTCTTCTCAGCTACTAAATCACAGCAGTATTACCCTAAATGATTCCAAATATAGAGTTTTCATTTCCATAGATATGAAAAATTATGCAGCTAAACATGTCATAAAAATCTTTTCATGTATTCTTTGAGAAAGAAACCTGCAAAGTGAAATGCATCGTAATACAGACTACAAGAAGTAGTGGCAGTACTGGTGAAGAAATACATTCTTTAACTCATTTTTAATTAGTATATAATTATAGTTTAGGTTTATTTTTTCTCCTTTGGAATTTTGTATATATAGTCAGCAATGCAACTTGGGATGGAATTAGTTCTGAGCTTTTATATTTCTAGATTGTTGTGAAGATTGCCATTTATTTAATCACATTTACTATAACACTGAATATTATTGCAAAAAACCTAGGTATCTCAACCTGTTTATTTTAATATATCATTTTTCCTCACATCTGCTTTAAGTGATGCTTATGTTTCTTCAGAAATTAGATCATGCAACTGCTCTTCATTTATCTAATTTTGCAGATTCCCATTTACATTAACTCACTGTGGAACAGCTGAGGCTTAAAAAGTCTGTACTTACAGGCTTCCAAGAATGCATAGCTCCAAACCTGCCTCATCACAAAAAGGTTCCATTCCCAAGAAAGGTCTCAGTATAGACAAGTTACAAGAGGATGTGTGAAACACAGCTCAGTTGAACACCACACCAGGTCCAAGCTGTGACAGCAGTCCCCTGTTAGCAGTGCTTTGGCAAAGCTTCTTTTTATAAGAACAAAGGAAGCCCAAATCAACCAACAGCACCTTTGTTGATTCAATCTCTGCAGCCAATAAAAGAGATTGACTCTCCAATTAACTGATTTCATCTGCAGAGTAATGACATAGTCACGTTTGAACCTATGGTGTGAAGCTGATCTTCCCTGTGGTCAGTCAGTAATGAGGCTTTCTCAGAACTTTTTGTTGCATCTGACATGTTGACATACTCAACAGTGGATGAAGACAGCATTGCTGAAACCAGTACTGACCCCAGTTGTCTGCCTTCCCACCCCTCCAGAGATGACTGCCTTCCCAGCAAGACAGCTCAGCTACTCGTGACTCAGCTTCTGAACCTCTGCAGTGTACGGACCAGCACATTAAGCCAAACTAACACAGATGTCACTTTATGCTGACACATCAGGCTGCAACTGCAGCAGCTCAGAAACTCTTCATCTCTGTGGAAGGAGTGACAACTTTCAGAACAAGGCATAGAGGATTAGTGGCACTATTGACTTCTACCATGTATCACCACCCCCAAAAAGCAAGTTTTATTTAAGTTACTCTGTCTTCAGATTCTTCTGTCAGAAAGCTATGCTATCAATTTGTGTTTCCTTAATTTTTGTGTTTTATATATATATCTAGGATACCAAAGTAAGAGTTGACAAAGAGTAAGTCTTCCTATTCATTCTATGACCTTGAGAAATTGTCCCCTTGTGGTTAGCTTCCTGTAAGTAATTTTTCAGAATGTTTGAGTACTTTGGTTATTTTTTAAAGCAAAAATTGTATCTGCTAAAATCAGATGAGATTCTTCCTTTGCTGACTTGAAAGAAAACCAGACAAAGGTCTTGAAAAGAATTTCAACAAAACTTGGTATTCAATAGGAATTTGAGGGTGAACGTTTTGGTAAACAAAATTTAAGAGATTACTACTATCATTAGCAATCTTTTACTGAAAATAAGAGGCTAGAAGAAAGTAATTTTAATTGCTTTATTTTCTGGTGCAATTTGGGCAAGAATGAAGTAACACAAGGCACAGCATAGACCAGAAATTAGAAATTAAGTCAAGATTGTCATTAGTGTCCCTATTCAGAGCCTGTCACCATCTTTTTTCTCTTAACACAGTGGAAATAAAACAGAAGCATCATTTTGGATAAACTGGGAGCAGGGGGAAATGTGACCAAGAAAAAGACAACCATGATTCTGAAGGGGGAGGAAAGGTCTGAAATGTCAAGATCAAAAGCTTTTCTCATGGGACTGACAAAGAACTCAATACCAAAGGAGAAAGATAAAAGATTCAGTGAAATGGTAAGTTTTGTTTTCAGCTGGTAACCAATACTAACACTAGCTCCTCTGGCAGTGAAAAACTAGCAGACATTTACAGGCACAGAAACAGAGAAACATGGTACACAAATACTGAAGATCAGTTAAGTCACTTCAAAACTTGGGAGGATAGAAAGCAATCGGCCAACTGGCAGAAAAAAAACCCCAAAAACCCAAACAGCAAAGCAATAGATTTTGAAATATTTTCTCCTAAATATTTTATAAAGGAAGGAAGCAGCACACAAGAGAAAAATACAAAGTGCTAATAGGGAACAGGTTGAGGATACAGAAAAAGTAAACTTTGAAAGCAGGATGAAATTGTGGGAGGTTCTTGCCAAGGACATCCTTATCAAATTTTACAGCATGAAAAGGAAAAAGAATGGAAAGGGGTTTAAGGTGATAGGGAGGTAAAGAAAATGAGTGGCTCAGAACAGAATTTGAATATGTTTAGAATAAAACAACTCAACAGCAAAGGAGAGCAGTAAAGTGAAGGAACTGACTGGATTTGCACTTTGTCCTAGATTAATTCAACAACAGAAGAGCAGAAACAGCTGCAGTCAATGCAGAGTCACCTATGGCCCAGGACTGAAAGAACAGGCAGCTTGATTCAAGTGCAGAGTGAACAATATAAAAAAAAGGGAGGGTAGAGCTAAACATTGATGGATTCTTTTACCTCACCTGCTGTATTTCTGAAGAACCCACTTGATTCTCATCTATGTATGAGATGAAAATATCAAAACTACTCATACTAACAAAAATTTTAGTAGTATATTTTACAATCTTAGCTTAACTAAGAATGAGTCTGTATACCAAATAACCACATTTCATTTCCCAGCAACCAGAATATAAGAAGTTTAGTCAGTCAGAGAAGTCAGCATATGAATATATCAAAATTGTGGTTTTAGTCCGATCAATTACCTCTAATCTCAATGGGATAAAAACACCCTCACATAAAGTTCCAAACAATTCCTTACACCAAACCTGGTAAAAAATGTGTGTTAGTTCACCATGTCATACTAACAGCAAGATTCTATTACCCTTAGCTGTACATTGTGAGAAGTGTATTGGAAGAATTAGGAAGATCAAAATTCAGCTGTATTTAAAAAAAAACAAAAACAAAAACAGCAGGGATAAAAAAATATATGGAACTGAAAGTTTCAACAAATTATTTCAATTTTTAATTAATTAATTAATTAATTAAAAGCAATCCAATTGAAAGTAGCCCAAGATCATACAGGCAAGACTTAATTGCTGATATTTTATGAATTATAGTGGGAACACAGTCTGTTGCCATATTTTCAGCAGATGATTACAGAAAAAAGTATTTTTAAATTTGAAATTAATTATAAACCATCAATGTCCATAAATGTAATATAAAAAATGTTCTTATGTGGGACTGATGCTATTAAAATTGCATATATTTTGCCACTGAACTACTACCATTGTTCCATGGTATTTTGAGAGCTGGACACAAATAAGCCTGCAGGTGGATTAAATAACAGCCCTATTTTTGAAGCAGTAATGTACAATGAATTTACACAAATTGACACAAAGTATCTATGGACAGTACATGTACACAGTTGTACAAAAAGTGAGTAACACTCACCTCACCAAGTCTTTATAAAAAGCTTTTGTAGTTTCTAAGTATGGGTCAACTACATCTTCAAACTGGCAAAGAGTTCCTCCAATGCAAAAATGCTTAAAAAGACAGAACAGAAATTCCTCACGATCCAATTGAGTGAATATGTCATAATGGTCGGAATCCTTCAGAAGCAAGACCTCGTGGAACAAGGAAAAAAAAAAGAAAGTCAAATTGATAAAAATTGATTTAAGATTAGTATGCTGTATGGTACACACAAATTACATCCATATAAAATATGGATGAGGGACAGAAATACATGTTTCTAAATCCCTCTTCCAGTGATGCAATTAGGTTCAAAATTCTTACAAATAATATAAATTTGTGCCTAAAAGACATAAAGGAATATTTTTCAAGTCTTGTTATTTCACTGGTTAATTATCTGTCATGCTAATGAAACCATCAATCTGAAAATAATCTACCTACATTTGATATGTCAAGTGTTGTTAATCAAATTGGTATTGTTTTTGGTAACATTTGCTTTTTCACTTTTAAATTGGCACAGTTATTTCACATTTGTAAAGGAATCCTGAGGATCTCCCAGAGGAGATCACTCAAACTCCCATCATTCTTTATTGCATACTCCAGTGAGCCCTGATCTGTAGCCTGGATTAGCCAGACATGCATCCAGCTGCCTCCATGCGTCTCACCTACCTTTTGCTGAGGTATTATGTGAGCACAGAGGACTTGCTAGATTAGTGTCAATACTGGTTCGTGTAAATGTGGACAGGAATTGTAACTCACAATGGTTACAAGACATTTGGGTCATGCCAGCCAAACTGCAGATGCCAGTCTAGGCAAACTTAGACATGAGCTCACTGCTCACTGGCCCTCTTTAGAACAAAACTACACAACCTGAGTAAAAAGGGGCCAGGGCAACAAGTGTTCTGGATGGCCACCTCATATATATCCTAGCCTCCTTGGCTGAAACAAGAGAAGATATGACAGATAGGAAAGAAACATGGAGTCTTGCAGCCAAGGGCCACCCTTTGACACCAGGAGACAGTTTGGTGCCCCCTACAGTCTTCTGTCCCAGAGCCCTGATTAATTAATTTAAAGCTTTGATGTCATCCCTGCATTTTGACTTAATCTTTCTGCTGTCTTAGGAGTAGGAATCACCTTTGTTTCAAACCAATGTTAAACCTCAACTTGCAAATGCTGACACACACATCACTTCCATGGGAAGCAAACTGGGAAGACACTGAAACCCCAGTAATTTCTAATTTTAAATGTTGTCTCTAACCTTCCTACACACAATATATTTAATTTTCAGAAAACATTTCATATTCACCCAACTTATAAATAAATATATAGTATTTTGAGCAGCTAGGCTACAAACTACATCTGAAATTCAAACATGAGCTGGAGTTCTCACCTTTTCCCAGAACTTTACAAGACAGACCAGTATTTCAGGCCACATCCTGTAACCAGTGTCACTGGTTCAAATACATTGCCTTCAAAGGATTTGCCAAGTGCAAATGAGTGCAACTCTGTAATTATTTAGTACTTATGTTGATTATATATACAAGGAAGAGCAAAATCTAGTTCTCCCACACTAGGCTTTGCTAATGCTACACAAACATAAGTTTAAAAAATGGTTTTAGCTTATGAAGTCAAAAGAAATACAGTAAAGAGATACATTGATTAAAAAGGTGCCACTCTTAGAGATTCTCCTTCAGATAATCTGCTGACACTTCCACTAGAGTGTAACAAAGTTTTACATTTCAGGCCTGTTCAGGAGTTGTATTTAGTAATTTTCCAGTATTATACTAAAAAATAATTTCCTCTTTCATAGTTCCTCTTGCTTCAGAGAAAATGTATTAAGAAGGCTTTCTTTAAATGCTTTCACATATGATATGATCAGCATTCCTGTCCAGGAACGCTTCAGGATGTAGCTATTGAATACATTCAATTTCATCCACTACAGCTCGGAGTATCACAGCACCTTCTCTTTGGCACCCTTTCTTCCTCCTCCTAAGCAAATGAGCAGCTGCATTTCCCCACACATCCCCCAGTAGTGACTGCCTGAGACAAAGGTGGGTAGAAGAAAGCTTTACCTTTTTCTCCCACCTAAAAATGAAAGAGGGCTCACCTGGAAAACAAGTAATTGCTTTCACATATTCATGCAGTGCCTCAGTTGTTTGTAAACCATGGCTATTGATATCTGGTTTTACAACTTTCAAAAAAAAAACCTAAAAAATGTGTCCTTATAGTACCTAACAGAGTAGGAAAAATGATAATAAATTATTTATTACTATACTGACCTTCCTTAATTCATCAGCGATAAGAATATCATCATAATAGTCATCATAACATTTCACAATAGTTCCAGTTTCTCTAACAATTCCTTCAGAGTACAGCCGATCAAAAAATGACATGGAAATCTGTGTGCAGGGTACCACTGTAGCTTCAATTTTTGTCACTTTAGAACCTGGAAGATATAGAAAGCTGGTTGCATGTTTCATGTTTTTAAAAAGACCACAGATCATGTAAGTATGAATCAATCACAGAGTCCCTCAAAAAAAAAACAAAACAAAAAACCAAAAAACCACTAGCCAAAGATAGAAGGAAACAAGTGTAAAGCAAACATTAAATTCATCTGAATACTACTTTCCATTAAGGCTCATGTGTCTGCTCCCCCTGTCGGCAATACCATCAACCGAAACTAGGGATAGATGGAACACCGTGTGAACCCAGCATCACATTAGATCACACCCTTAGAAAATCATACTCCACAGCTTAAGCCTCAAAGCATCTGAGGACACATGCCAAATTTGGCATGAAGTACAGAAGTCAGTAGATGCTAAAGCACCTCACAAAGGAAAAACCAAAATGAACACAGCCTCAAAGAATTTTTCATTTCTTAAGCATTATATTGAACTTCTCTTGTACACACTGTAAGCTTTATTAACCAGCTATTTCAGAAGATGAAAAAGGTACTGTCAGCACTTCCTGTATGAATCTGGAGTATTATCTCTGCAATTATTAAACACAGAATATATTTTTCTATTTTTTTTTTTCCCCTCTGCTTGCAAATCATCCAAGGCTGGATCCTGCTGCTCACAGACATCTAGTGCCATTTGAGATGCACTACAGGATTTTCCTTAAACAGGTATCAGTCCATAAGGACATATATCTTCTCTCTATATACAGTGTTACATCTACAAATCTGTCTGCATGGTGTTGGATAACATGGCATCTCAAATAGCATTAGGCCCCATGTTTAAGAAGCTTTGGACTCAGCCCAGTTCTATCTGCTCTCCACAGTCCAAGTGTTCAGCTCAAATGTTAGAACATGTTCTCTACCCATTTCCAGGTCTGCCTGAACACCCTTCAAAGTGCTTCTGAACAGGAGAGGGGAGGAGAGCACGAGTGAGCATTGAGCACAAGGGCAATGTGTCCCAGCAGAGAGAATATTCACAACATTCCAGCTGTCCATGAGTTTATTCTTATCTCTTCTCCTCTGTAGGCTCCCTTGATGGGAGACTGGCCAGCAACATCACAGTATCTAAAGGCTTTTTACCATACAATTCAAGATAAAATTCAGTGCTGTCCTGACAAACTGACCTAAGGGATCACTAAGAATGACTATTTAGGAAATGTCCAAATTTTCCTTTAGATGACAGTATTTCAGGAGCAGAAACATGCCAAAAATGGATGCATGAACCATGATGCTTCCAAGACCACCTACCATTTCACTTGAACCCTAATCTTCAAAAGCACAGCATAACCTAAATTTTCTCTTGCCCCTACTCCTGCAGAAAGCCTTGGGATTTCTGCCACATACTATTATATAGAGACTATTTATTCATAGGTTAAGTAAGGCTGGCATTTTAATACCTAAACCTGGGCAAACTGTACCACCCAATCAACCAATACCAGGAAAAAAAATAAAGAGAACTTATAAGTTGATAGCTTGAAAATATGCCTACTTAAGCTAAAATACTGACAGGAAATTTTAAAATTATTTTATTGGACCTTTGTGATGTCAAGAAAATCTATTAAAGACAAAAGCACAGCATTTAATTGCTTGGCTTCCTGTCTACAGACCATGGTTATGAGAAAAGAATTTTTTATTAAAGAATAAAATGTTTAGTACATTCTCCTACACCTGTACACTCAGTGACTATAAAAAATAATCATATTACATAACCAAAAAAGTCAGAAAAATCATGGACTACTGCCTTACAACCTATGAAAAAACTCCAAATTGATTTATACTTTTTTATTTGTTTTCTCTCCCACCCTCTCACTTCCAGCTTCCTCTAACTTCTAATTCTACATCTCCCTTTCACTGGGATCAAATTTTTATTTTATAAGGGATTTAGTATGAGCCAAATCAGCTTTTATCACACAAATTATTTTGAAAGTAACATCAAAACCTGACTTACAAACATCAGATTAGTCAACTAGCAAACATCAGATGCTAAATGACTTGAGAAAAATGAAAGATCCAGTTACTGAGCTAAAAGTATAGGAAATTGAACTATTTATAGGCCTTAAAGTATAAGGATTTTATTGGTGGAAGGGAAGGAGACTTCTGCTCTGAAAAAAGGTTTTATGAAAACTTTAATAATGAAAAAAGAAAAAAAATCAAGAGCTTTAATCTATTCAGTAGTTCAGAAAACCAAACTACACATGGAAAAGTTTAAATACACTTGAAGGTCCTACTCTCTATTTGAGAGGTGAGATTTGAAATTCAGAATTTCCTGGACAAGAGTGATAGGTTTTAATAACACTATAAAATAAAGCAGTAAAAGAGGAAGAAGAAACGCCTTGACAACTCTACAAGTGGAAAACAAAGAGCTGAGAAATCCTGAAATAGTTTAGGCTCATTATAACAGCCAACTCTGGAATATCTATAAAGTGCTGCCAGTACACTTTTAAATTAACACATTGCATATCTAGTATGGGGCAGATAAACCCTGGGTTCGGTATATTTAGAATTCCTCCAAAATCTAAGGAAGTTTTTTATGTCAGAAAAATATCTTGTAACTTACTATTTGCAAAACAGGCTATATATAGTGCAAGTTCAGTGCTCAGTATTAAAAAATAGGGTACTTCAAAAGCAAAAAGTGGAGGTTGGTGATTTATGGGTTCACATGACATCTAAAATTCTTCAAAATTAAAAGCTATAACAGTAGTTTAAAAATTGCTGATTTAAGATTACCTTCCAGATTTTAAAATCCCATTCTACAGACAGAAATCATTGAAGCTTCAAGCACATATGGAAACTCAAGAATCCTTTTTTAGGCAAATCTTAATTTTTATTTATGCAAAGAGATGGTAACTTTAGCCCTTTGAAGATAAATTTTCAAGTGTTAATTGAGCTTAAGCAGATACAGTCCTGCCTCCCTAACACTGCTGACAGGTGCAAGGCCAGCAATGTATCCAGGGAAAAACAACTATTTAGTTCTCATTGCAGCTATTTAAAAAACACGAGACTCAATACATAAATGGGTATGCATCAAATTTGTTCCTTTTGCTGCTTCTATTTTTGAAATATCAGAGTAACACATGAATAGGTGGCTTAAAGCACATCAGAAATACCAGATACTCTCCCATGCAGCCAGAAGGAGGGGAAAAAATTTCCCCACTGCAACAGGCAAAAAAGTTTGGTATGAGACTAGGTCATTAAGTATCTTCTGATCACAGGAAGCAGACTAGAGAATATCCTTGTGTATCATTTATCTAAAATGTTTTATTTCAAGCAATGTTGAAGCTGGAGTCCTTGAAACAATGTACTATTGTGGAATTCTACCAGGACAAAAAACATAGTAAATGAAAAGGTGAGAGAGGACCATAGCCTTAAAAAAGAAAAAAAAATGATTGTGAAAACAAACACTACTGTAATGTTTTATTAATTTCCTTCAAAATGCTGACACCTTTCTGTGGGTCCAGGAGAAGGGAAGTTTCTATGGATCTATCTAAACCCCACCTATATTATGCATTCAAACTATCTCCCCCATAAAGAAAAAACATTACTAACATTTTTGATTGTAACAGAATGTGGTATTTGAATCAATGTAGACTATGTATTTTCTTCAGATTTTCTAAAAAACAAAATAAGCATGTTTCCAGTGTTTTTTTAACAACAGAAATGTTGTTTCAAGGTTACTCCACAGTAACAAGCGAATGGTATATCTGGATTAATGTATCAGCACGCCTGAGGTAGAAAACACTAGAAAATGATTTTTACCTCCTCCCACTCACAGCTAATTCTTACTATATTTTCAAAAAATGCACATGAAGACTAAGTATAGAAAAATGTGCCAACATTCCTCACCAAAAATAGGCAAAGAATGGGAAGATGAAATTTTAAGAGCAAACAGGGTATACCAGCTGTTCAGGATTTAGAAAGGGAAACCTTCCAGTCCTTGGGACAAAATGCTTCACTTCTGTGCAGAAGATTGAGCAGAACCAAGAGTTAAGCTGGGTTACTTGGCAAGAGACCCTCCACTCTTAACACAAGGTATGTAACCTACTGACCTCCACTGCAGGGACTGTCAAGTTGTAGACTAGACAGATAGCCTAAAAAAAATCCTGTCTAAAGCAAGAAAAGGTTTACTACTGGCTTAAAATACATCTATTTTCTTTCTGCTTGCTAGAGAAAGAGGTACCTGAAGGGGTACTTGAGTTATTTTTTGAATTTTATATGTTTCAATTGTTTTAACAGTTGGGTGAAGTGTTGGGAAAATGGATTTTTGCTAACAAAAAAGTGGCAATGTCTAGTGTCACTGTATATAGTGGGAAAAACCTATGCCAATTCCAGAGAGCTGAAATGGAAAAGTTAGAAAATTCCTAAAGCTCCATTAAATATTTACACACAGTAATATTTGCAGACAAACCAAAAGAAACAAGGGCTTCCCACTACCCTCTTTTAAGATATCCCTATTATGGAAAACCACTTTGGCAATATCATTGATCATATTATGCTTAAAACACCATTACATGATCACATGCAATTGCCATGAATTCTTGTGTGCCTTTTACATAATGAAAAACGCAATTTCAAAGTGGTGCCACAAATTTGCTGTTTGCATTTGGCCTTCCTGCTTTAGTGTCTCATCTGCATCTCCAGACATAATGGAGTGTGTTCAGAAATTTCTGATATGGCAACAAGTTGAAGTGACCCTCATGGCGTGGCTGCAAGTGGAGCAAGCTGTCCCAAGGGGCTCTTCTGTGCCTCCATCACCATGGCTGTACAGACAGCAGATTTACACGAGCTCAGGGTGTGCTCTACCAATCCTCTGCTCTCAGCTTTGATTTATAGCAGAGCAATCTTCTCAGACCTGTCCCAAGTCAGGTCGTTGCATCTATAGAATGCCCTTCTCTAAATGTTATCTGAATAAGGTACTACTACAGTTCCACAAATAATGCAGTTGTTTATGGCTGGATACGTGATCAGGTCAACTGGACATCAAAAGCCATTTATAAACATTTATAAACAGCTTCAGGTGCTTGATTTATGGAACAATGCAGGTGTCAAAAGGAAAACAGGCATAAAAGGTGAGAATTTAGTTATTATGCTCTAAAAGTAGAATCTCTATTACTTAGTAAAAGAACTAATTCTTTAAGATATGTCAACTAGATGAAAATACACGTATATGAAGTGTCATTATTAGAAAATGGTAAATTAGGGCATAATAGTTAAAAACACAGAAATTTTATTTAAGATTAATTTATTCTAAATTTACCCAATGTAGTCCATTGTCCTGAAGATGACAGCAACTTTAAACTGGAGTTGACACTTTGATCATTAAAAAATGCCTATAATATGCAAATAAGAGAATACAGGTTAATTAAATGAAACAGGAAATCATCAATTATAGTGCCTTGGATACTTTCAATCCAAATTATAAGGCTCTAATTAGTAAGTAGATTCCATATGATGTACCAGTTTCTGTACTAAATATCACACCACCAAATCCATAGGTTTTAGTAACTCAGTGTAGCCAATGTCTTTTATACATAGAAGATACCTTCAGTTGCATATTTATATGTGTAGAATTAAAGTTTTATAACAAAGCAGTTTTAGTCCAAGAACACACAAAAATGTATGAAATTCATGGAGGTACAGAAAATAGACGAAGAGATGAAACAGTTCGATCTCTGCATACAATGTTGTTGAAGTCAAAAATGAAATGCCAAGTATGATTTTAAAATTTACTCTTTTTAAATAAATTTGAAGCTTGGAGAAGTGTAGACACACAAAAATTATGAAACAGATATAGAGGAGATACATAAGTTATTGAAGGGATGGAGGATATATTCCACAGTAAGATTTGAAGAATTCAATCTTACTGATTTATCAATTTAACAAAAAGGAGACATGCATAGTAATGTTGATAGCTGGAAAGTTTCCATGATAGATAAGGCAACTAAGAAAACCCACACTTATGCATATGCATACAGAGTGAATAATCACTGAAGAAACTGCTAAGAAAATGAAATGATGGATCTTTCAATTTCTGTATCACAAAATTTCTTTATCACCCCTCTGGGATACAGAGAAATCAGACATTACATGTAATAGTCCTTTTTATCCCAATTACTTCACAGCTCTTCAGATTTCATAACTTCATAGTGGTATCTTTACATTTTTACTTCAAAAGAGACAAGCATTGAGAGGGTAAATGGGTATTCTGTAAACTTCAATAATTTGAAATGTTTATCAGTGGAAGATGAGGTAAATATTGGTGCATTTCTGTGTGAATTTCTTTAAGATATAAAGAGGCTGAATTCTTTATGCAGGATAACAATATAAAGTAGACATACAAAATATCAGAGTTGTTTTTAAAACAAGAGATGTAAAAAATCACATTGTTTTTAAAATCACAGGTTTGGGGTTTTTTCTGTCTGCAAAGAAATGAAGAGATTTGACTTTGCAGACAACAGAAATGGAGGACACAAAATCAGCAAAAGATTTGAGTCTCAAAAAGCTGGGAGTCCAAAATTCTAGTATAAAGCAACGGTATCCAATACATTTCAAAAGTTATATTTCCAGATACGTGGTGCTCATGCACATCTAATTGCACTGTGAATTTACTGTGAGAAATCTGCTGATAGCTGTGAGCATGTACACTGTTTGAAGCCTCACACTCGGTGGACTTCTCAACATGAAGAGCTGAGGCCAAGATCAGCATCCAGTTCAGATTTCCATTCTTGGGAATCCTGAAAGGCTAAATTGTTCCCTCTTAAAGCAAAGTAACATTAGTACAGACTAAAATATTTTTACTGGACAATACAGTTAACCCACAATGACTTGAGCACCACACCTAAATCACCTCCTTTCAAGGAGACTGTGAGCAGGCCAATAGCATTCAACACTCTACATTGTTTGCTGTTATGCAGTTTTCCAGTAGCTGTAATTTCATGAGGATAATACAAAGCATTTAGAACTACCATAAGAAACTCATCCTTTTGATAGTGCTTAAACGGCTGGTCAAAACTGAACGCTTGTGCTGTGATCCTGCCTTGCATGGACCTGAAATTAAAAAAAGAGATTAAATATTCTGAAGACATACATACAGCCCTATTCTGACCAATTATGCTTTTCCCCCCTCCCCATTCTGAGTTACAAGCGCCTCCAAGCCTTGGTTGCAGGAGCTGGAGCCCCGCTGCGGAGCTGAAATAGATCTGGGCTCACTGTGGGGGGCGAGGACAGACGCCTCACACCTCGGAAGGCGCGGTTTGCCCGCCTGGAAATTATCAAGGGGATTTTAAATTAGTGGTTGAGGGGAATAAATTTATAAATTAAAAAAAAAAAAAAAAAGAGAAAGCGATACGGACCCGCCGCCACCAGAGCGGGCGTCCTGCGGGCGCAGTAGTGGCTGCAGCCCTCAGCACCGCCCGCCTGTTCCCCGCCGCCCCTCGACAGACGCCTCCCGCAGCGGGCGTTCCCCCGCACCATTTGAGGAGCCGGCCCGCGGTGTCCCTGTCCTGCAGGCAGGAGAAGGTTTTCTTCGTCAGGGCTCGGAATACGAGGCGGGCCCCGCCGCGCTGTCCCTCCGCGGACATGTTGCGGCGGCCGGCGGTTGCCGTGGAGACGCGGCCGTGCCGCTCCGGCGCGGGCCCGGCCCCGCTGCCGAGCGTTCCGCCGCCCGCCGGGCCCGCCCGCCCCGGCACACTCGGCTGCGCCCCTTCTCCCTGCTGTTTGCCTGCGAAATCCCTTCATTCGACACCAGCCTTCTCCCCTCTCTTCCTGTCTCTGCGCCAGCAAAACTGAGGCTTGCCCAGCAGGCCGAGGCAGGGGCTGCCATTGCTGCCATTGCCAAGGCCACCCCAGTGTGCCGTGACACCAAAACTAACCAGGAAAAGGCAGAAGTTGTGCATTATGAACTTCTAGAGGATCAGGGCTGCTGCTTGCTTCCCAGGATGCAGAGCCATTTGGGAATAGCAAAGCTGTGCTTTCAAACTCTTCCCAGTCGAAATTAAAGGAAAGACCATTGTTACTACAGGAAATTAATTCTTCGAGTCTAGTAAAGCAAGGGACACCTTGCACAGGTTGGCGGATTTCCTGCCCTTTGCAGGGAAAGCAGTGAGAATTGAAGGCTGCTGCACATCTCATGCTGTATCCTTCAGCATCCCACCCCCTCCAAAGCCTGTGCTTGTTAGCCACAAATTTCCAAAACTGTAATTTTCTCACTAATCTATTCCTCAGGCTTAGCAGCATTCTCATGTCTAAGAAGTTTGGCAGTGCTTTTGGTGGTTTCTAATTTAAAATTAAAAAATTAAGCTGGTCCACATCTTTGATTAGAAGTCAAAACTGCCAGCACACATCACTGGTCTCATAGGCCTCTAACAGGTTCCTAAAGATTTAACCTGTGAGATGTTCATCAAAGAGGAATTGAGAAGAAATTGAAATCATAAGCCTGTTAAGAAGCCGTGTGTTAACATAGTTTCAGTAGAATTCATTGCTCACTATGCACTCACTACATTTTCTAGCAGTGCAGTGGGCTGCAGTTCAGCAGACCAAGTTGCTGTATAGCAGCTATGTATGTGAGATTTAAGGAGCCATTCCCTTATATTTTCTCCATTCTGTTTTCTCCAAGTGTTTTGCAACACACTTCCATTTTTTTTCCCCAATAAATTTTGCTCACACCTAAGCAATGAGGGAAAATAAAGCTACAGTATATTTCAAGATGTTTAAATGGTTAAAGATTTTTAATGGTAGCTCAAGAGCGGATAAAGAAAAAGTGTGCCTTTCTTCTCAGTGTTTAAATACAATGTAAAGTGGTAGCATGTGATACAAATTATAATAACCTTCTTCTCAATAAGTCTCCACCTACTCCAGCACTACCCCATCTGTTAAATTCCTCTTGCCACTAATATTACTAGCCAGTGATTAAATAGCCAAAGTGAAAGAACTGGTTTGGGCAGGGAGCGATGCATAGCAACAACTACCAAACATAAATTCTTAATTTCAAGTTGTGTGGACTCAAATGCAGGATTTAAAAAGCAAACAAACAAAAGACTGAAACTTTAGGTCTTTAGGAAAAACATTCCTACTGACTGTAGTGAGAATTTTGTCTGATTAAAGTGTTGAATCAACTAGCATACACTCCAAACCCCACAGAAATCTAGAGTGTTTAAACACTTTGATGAATCAGGAGTAAGGAAATGAGCAAGGACTTCAGGACTGGCCCAGAGGGATCAGGACAGGAAACTCTAAACTAGGGAATTAATTTCTTTAATGTTGTGCCATTTACCTATCATAGTTTATGATTCAGTAGTTCCAGTTTAAGCAGTACACAGTAATAAAAGTTAAATTAGGACTTTCGGTTTAAACACTGACCTCAGTATCCTCTGATGTCATGAACAACAGCCTGAAGAAGAAAGTCAGGCACAGTAGTCTTTTAAACACACTGAACTTGGTTTTTTAAAATGTTGAGGATTTTTTTTTTTGTCTCACAGAAGACATTTGGAGGGTGGGAAATGTGTTTTTCTGCTGTAAAATGAAGTCTGGTAAGGATATACTGTTAAGCAATAGTAGTCACTCCCCTTTAAGCAGACAAATTTTCAGCATTGTTTGTCTTTCACTTCTTTACTTATGTGTGATTTTGAAGAGTTTTACAGTCCTGAAAAAACTGCAGGCCTTAAGTGCAAAGCAAACAAACCAGCCTTTCCATGGCAAACAAAAATCAAGTAACAGAGGACCAGCCCTGTTGTACTTCTGTGAAGTGCATCAGTCTTTAAGGCAAAGGTCAGCTGGTGACAGAGGAGCAGCCTGTTCCAGTTGGAGTGGTAGTGGAGAACCTGAATGGCAGCACCTCCCTCCCTCCTGCAGAAGTCTTCAGCATTGCTGAGGGATAGTTAAGCCATGTGAATTAGCCAAATGGAGGAGGAAAGGGATAATTAACAGTCTGTATGTTCATCTGTGAAATAAATTAATCTTTCCAGTGGTAAAATACTGTAGGATAAATCTGATGGAGAGTAAGTTAAGGTCCAGATCCTGCATCCAGCCTGTAACGAGGACTAAAACCACCCAGCATGGAAGGCACTGTACATTACAGTGAAGTTCAGCTTCTGCAGAAGATTTGTGGGGTATCAATGTCCAATTCTAGACACTTACACTTATAAAAGATTCTAGGTTCAAGTCTGAGAGACAGAGGCCAAATAGAAGCCAAATAAAAATGTTTCTAAATCATCTGTGGTCTGTCTGAATTTCCCCCTTTCTCCACCACCACCCCAAGCATTACTCTTCAGTAATTCAAGACTGCAAGGCAAGAGTCATTGTCTGCTCCAGAGTCAGACTCTGGATCCTCAGGTGAGGGCAGGAATTAACACCTCTGCTTGCAGAGACCTTTTTTCTTTTAAAAGACAACCATCTGGAGGCCTAAGAAGAGGAAGATCAGGATTTTACCATCTTTCATCCTGAGGAAGTCCAAGGTCAAAGCTTTTACATCTCAAGTGCCTCAACTACTAGGGCTGTTGTCACACCCTGAGTTAACCTGCTGCTGTCCTAGCAAATGTATTTCTGGATCATGTCAGGAACCTACAGAGACTCAGCAGCCACTTTTTCCTAGTGCTAGAGCTGTTGCACTCAAGGCTAACTCTACTGTGACCTTGGATCAGAGAGCTGGGTGGGACAGAAGTGTAAGGCACCTCAATGGGATCCTAATCCTTTTGGCTTGGGAACTGCATTTCAGTCCCAGTTGTTGCCCCAGCTTCTTGTTGGAGCTGCATGGACAGCATGCTTGTGCCTGGCCATAAACCCACCAGTCCTCAGCCTGACCTCAGATTCAACCTATCTTTGGACTGGTCTGATGATCTGGACTTGTGGTTGAACATGGTTACTGTCACCAGACCTGCTTTGCTGGTTAGAGTGCTATGGGATGGGGCTGTATCAGAGAGGGCACTGCCCTACCAACTTCACTGTCATCCTTGGCTGCCACCTCAGCTGATTTTACAGAGCAACCCCCTCTTGCAGCTGCCTGACACTCAGTGTGTGGTTAAAAGGTTGTTATGTTTATGGAAGATTTGTCCATATTGTCTGCCTTAGTTTAATCAGCTTCATATATCTGAGTGACTGCTCCATTAATAACCTGTGCTTCCAAAGGGTGCATGATACATTCCTTTGTACATGCACTACAGTCTATTATGAGGCTAAATTCAAAAAGTAACATATACGTCTAAATTATAGACAATTTACGATTTGCATCTCAAAAAGTATTTAGAAATAAGTCATAAAGAAAATATGTGAGATTTAATACCTACAGTAATAGGTATAATAATAGAATATAAAAATGTGAGTTTAGGTATCAGAGCAACAAGCATTGTAACATCTAGATTTTCTTTGGTCCTCAAGAAAGAGATGCTGGAGATGCACAGTTAGAATTAGAGCGGGGCCCAGGAAACTCAACACGGCGTGTGTGAAACTATCCAGGCCTATTCCCCCCACCCCAAGAGGGAAAGGAAGAGGATTCACACACTTAATCTCATCTCTCAGTTACAATTTATATACTTTCCTGAAGATTCTTCCAAGGCTGGTGTCTAAACACTTTCTGTAAATCAGATACGGGCCGCTGCTACTTTTAAAACAAGCAGAAGAGAAAAAGGGTTTCTGAGCTACTAATCCTTTTTTCAAGCAGTATGTGAGTTTATCATATACACAAACAACAACTGAGATGCCAAGTTTCAAATTCACCCTATGCTTTGAGAGTTCAGCAGTATACCCCATTTCTTCTAGGCCCACAAGCCAAACATATACTTTCGTTTTACAGCACAGTTTGCATACAAAACCTTACAAGGTGTCTGGGTAGTTGTGTCTCAGAAACTGTTTCACTTTGTAGAAAATAGTATTTTACTTTATTAGTTGAAGAACATAAACATGAATTTGTATCTATAATTTTTTTATTAAGGACTTTATGAAGGAGGGGAGAACTCTGGGGCCTATTTGAGTTCCAAAAGACTCTATTACTTTTATCTAGTGACTGCCTGGCTAATAGGAGATACTGGAGTAATCTTGTATTGAGGCCTGCAAATTCTTCAGAAATCCTATTTTTAAATGTTTTTTACTTATTCTGGCTAATTTTTTTCGTTATTATTTGTGTTGCCATACTTCAAGGTGTTCTGTTACAAATTCCTTTAAACTGTAACAGTTTATCTCCCTGTATGTGCCTAAACACCGCCGGACCAGGCTACTGGATGTGCTGTTGTTTCTCTGGACAGTGGTCTGGGTATTTATAGGAGTGAGTGAAGGTCTAGGTGCTGAAAGCTTGATTCAGTTGCTTGAACTTTTTGTCTGCCACCCAAGGAGGCTGGAACATCTTCATGTCAGATACGACACAACACCTAGAGGAGGCCTGTGCTTCTCCAGACTGGTGGCTGGAGGCCAGGTGGGAATTTTAAATGGCACTAGACTTAGAGGTGACAGCTGAGACCTGGAGGTATGTTTCAGGTTCAGAGACATAATTTTAGGTGTCTACTTGCAGGTCTTTACAGATCAGATAAGCCTCCATTATCATCAAGGGAGATCAAGATCTCAATTTAATTGCAGAGAGAGGCATTTCAGATGCCCAAGGTAGTTTTCAGATTGCCCCAGATACCTCTTTTCTGGTTTTCTGGAATGGCAGCTAGAGGCTGACTCTGCTCTTAAGTAGTGGTGTATCTGCTAGCTCCAGAAAGGCCATACCCTGCTTTGTCTCAGATGGAACTAGGGGGGCTGTGTGGAGACACCTGAGATGAGTTCCAAGTCAGTACTGTCCTTAGAGTGAGCAGATTTATTCAGTTGATGAGATGAATAAATCTCCGTAAGGTGAGCTCAAAACTTAGCTCCATAACTGAACAACAACATTAAAAGCATAGCTGTCTCATGTATTGTAAAATTCCTTGCTATCTCTCTTAGCTCTGTACACATTATTCTTCACCGATACGCTCAATAAAGCATCTAAGACTATTACCTTCCACCAGTATCTTGTACATCCCAGTTTAGCCCCTCTCCCCCATGAGCAAATTACAGCTATCTAGAGGATCCCATCTTCCTCCCTCCCTCCCTCCCTTTCTCCCAGCTCTCTCACACTGTACCCAGCCTTGGGTTACTTTATTCCTTTTACTCACACTGACCCTCAGGGTTCTTCACATCCTCTGCTGCTCTCTGTGCCACGGCTTTCAGATCTCACTCACACGACCTTCACTTTGTGTACCAAAGCAAGGGAGTCTTTGATTTTCCTTACGAAGAGAGGCCAGAAATATCACCACTATCTTTTCACTACTTTTTCTTCTCTGAAAGGGGGAAACAATATTAATCTCATATTTAAACATCTTCTTTTTGCATATTTTGTATCAGATTGCTGAAGTACAGATGGGTTCTAAGCAGTTCACTAATGTATACTCCTTGAGTTCTTGTTCTTTTAATTATTCACCTTGATATTTCTTGGCTCTTCTTACTGAATGAGACTTTACAGTGTTTCCATTATTGGGGCATCAAACAGAAAATTCAGTCAGTAACTGAGGGTTTTACAGGGTGTAATACTGCATTTGAAGAGTTTATTAAAGTTTTCAGGGAGGGAAAAGGGAAGCTCAATTTCAGAAGGAAACTGTGTGTGGTTATTCTGCAGGATATATTTACCAATGATATTGTTGAGGTGACTTTGGAGGTGCATGTGTTAAAATTCGCAATGAACAAGCAAAGTTTTGCCTGCAATATTTATTTTACATTGAGAGGGATGCAGCATGACAGATCTAAATGCAGTTTGACATAAATAGTTTGAAGTTAGGATATTTAGGACCCTCAGAGACCTTGAATTCCCTCCTACGTGTGTATGAACATGTGTCATGTATGTGAGCTACCCATCAACACATTTCACTTTGAAAATCTTGCCTGAAAAATCAGGGTGTCCACAGCTGCTGTAGAAGTCAGGAGCTATGAAGGGTTAAGCCTTACTGTGTGGGGCTTTTTCTCATCCAGAGTCTGAAGTAAAGGCAAGGAGGAAAGGTGTTAATATGTAAGAGTTAGAATTTAGCACTGTTACCTATCAAGTCCTCTGCTTTTGACATTAAATTCAGTCTTTTTTCAGGGCTGACAGGCAAAGCAAGTTCTGTTGCCCTCTTAAAAGCTGGGTAAGAGGTCATGTGACTTCTCCTTCCATAAAAATAGCTTTTATTGCAAAATCAATTTTTCCTTTGTCTGCTGTTTATACTGTTTAAACAAAGCTTATGAAGTGTTATAAAATAAGGTACCCAAATGTCATCTTCCATTCAGTCTGACAAGCATCCTTCATTGCATAATCATGGATCTTAACCTAGGCCGTCTGAGAGACTGGCAATCTAAACCCTGATCCAGTCTGGAAGGGTGGAGAAACTGCTCTGGTTTTGGATTTGTTTACTAAATTTATGAGGTTTTTGCTGAACTGCAGTATTTGTTCTTTGACCTTTATAAAATGCCTTATTTGTTTGTGAACTTATTTTAAACCATAAAACTGGTCTCAATTCCTACGCAGATTTTTTCTTGCTATTGTTTTCAATCATATAGGGAAATCTAGTCTAGCCTGTTCTTCCTAGACAGTGGAGGAAAAGATGGGCTCCACTGTGAATTTGCTTCTTCTGATTTGCTTCTTTGCAGAACTGAAGTCAGTTCCCAATGTGATCACAAGCTTCTACTGCAATCTCAGCAAGTGATTTAACACTAGACCACAAAGGGCAGAGAAGGTAATGTTGTTGTGCTGAGGTGACCAAGGTCCAGACTCTTAGGTACATGTCTGAGCTGCCACTTTGGAAAATCCCACTCTAAGCAGAAAGGTGCCTAAACCATCCAACAGGAAGCAGGATCTGACAAAAGGACAACTTCCATATGAACGATGAGAGCTGAGGCATGCCCTTGAATTGAAGTGTCTCTGATTTCAATTAAAAACTCTGGCTGCTAATTCTGTGGTCATTTTTATGCTCTTCAGCTCAACAAGTATGGCACTTCTACCCAAAAACAGACACTTTCAACAGTGAGACTATTGGAGACCTGTCCTATACTGCCCTCTGATCTGGTGGTTATAAAAGGCAATACATGAAGGCACATTTTCCCTATGGGTAAAATCCACACAGATGAAAGGAGAAGGGTGACACAAGCACTGTCTCTCTTGTTTTATGCAGGGTTCTCTCTACCAGCACACCTCAGGGAATGCTTACTGACTTGAGCTTGGGAAGTCACATCAAAGAGGAAAGTCCACACTTTGAATCCTGATAGGTCTAGGACAGATACTCTGTGAGGTCAAGTTTAAGATTGCTATAGACTTAAAAATAAAAATACAGAAAATACCAAGAAAAGGTTTTTTGGGGGAAATTGTTCTCCCTTTTAAGTTTTCCAGCCAATTATCTTGCTGTTTCCCTCTACTATTATGATTTCCACAGCAGCCAGTAGACTATCAGCCAAGACTTTTTTTCTCAACGTGATACCAGTACCTTCTTCCATGGAAAAGGCAGAGATGTTTTGTGCAATTTGACTCAATTTTGATTATTATGAGATAAAGATTCTTCCAGAGACCTGGTGATAATGGGTTCCTTGCTGAGCATAAGGTGCTATGACTGTCCTAGTTAATCTCTACAAACTCAACTCTAGGATAGACAAACACGTCTAGGGACCTAAGCATAAGTACAGGGGAACAGAATGCACCCATGTAAGTGTCTGAAGCGAAAGGTTCTTGTTATTCTACTTAACCTAAGAGACAGGCTGTAGCAATCAGGACTAATTGAAGAGTGAGGGTAGCCTTTCAAGGATGTCTATTTTGAGAGTACTAAGGCAGCACAGCCTGAAGTCAAACATAGGGTCAGTTTAGGAAAACGGGTGTTATCAAAACAAAAATGTCACTTAGTTTGAGTGAAAACTTGACATTTCTACATTTTCTACAGAGGAAACAGGAAATAGGTAAACTTTTTGGTTAAGTTCCAGGAGCTTTGTGGTGAATTCAAATCTGTTGGTTACTCTGAGACTTTTCGTCAGTGTTGCAAAAGACTACAGGATTTCCAGGAGACAGGAAAACCCAACCTAGTTTCCCAGGGCAGTGCTGAAAATCTAAAACTTGGGTTCCACAGCTTATGATGGAAGTCACCATGTGTTCAGGCTTCTCCCTCAGTGCCAGGCTGAAGTTTTCATTAGAGTTAGACATTTTAGATTCTGAGAACAACAATAGAGAGTTTAGGGATCCAGATCTATCTGCACAATAGAGGTATCTTGAATTCACAGAACAGCAAAGACCCAGGTCCTTATTATTCTACCAAGCATTGTTTTTTTGATGACAGGAAACTAGGAGGGTTTTTATTCAAAATTCAGACTTTTGGCTTTGATTCATATAAATTGAGATTATCTAATGCAAGCCTGCTTCTTCAGAGCTTACAGTTACACAACAGAGTAAAATAACATATCAGTGAATGTGTTTGCTACGTTATCTTTGCAAACTCCTCCTCCTGGATCAGCTGGTGTTTTTCTTCCCTACTTTCTATTCTAAGCTTCTGTGTGGTTGCTTTATAGTGCTAAATAGAAATTTTCTGATGGCATTAGGCTTCAGAATCCACATTGAAGGAAGCAATTCCTCTCCCCAGAGGCAGGCTCAAGACTGAAGGGAGAGGTGGAACTCTTGTTTATGGGCCTGAGTGTGTGGCCTAAATCTTGTGCATGTCCTCTGGTAGGAAACCAAATCAGAGAGCTCATCACTTTGTCTACAGATGCCAGAAGATAAAAGGATATGTACACTAGTTTGCTTCTGTAATTTATCTGGGGAGAATAAATTTGCACCTGAAAACTGAACAAAAAGGCTGTCACCTATCCACAGCAACTAGAGCAGGATAATATTCTTGCAAGCACAGAAGATTCTTCTAGAATCTGTACTTATATTGTCTTCCCCACAAGGTGTTTGGGCCTCTTTTCAGTCCTTGAGTCTTAAAAATCATGTTGTGTAGTTAGGACATCAGCATCAATCTTGGCTTTCCTTCCATTCTGAAAGGATCAGGATGAATAAGAAGAACATCCTCTTAGCTCTCCAAATGAGTGTGTATGTCTCAGTTACTAAAACAATGCTGTCCCAATGATGAACAATGATGAAATGACAAACTCACTCTAAGATATGAACCACTGAAGAGTCTCACTTGTGTTTTATTCTGCACTGTTTCATTTGAATAAAATAATATGTAAACGCTTTCCTAAAATGTTTCCAAGAATATGTACCTTTTACTTGGAATAGCAAGAAATCAAACTGAGCCACAAACTGTGAAATTGATGGAAACCAATCCAATCCATGCCCTGCAAAAGACACTGAATTGTCCTTTCTGTTCAACTGACATAATGAAGAATGAATAACCTTTTATTCTTTAGCAATGAGTTTGAAAGAGAAATGGCAACATTTTACTTTTGATTTTAATACTTTCTGTATTTCAATGTCTAAATTAAAATTCCCCTTGCTAGAGCTCCAGTTAAGAAGCAATTTTCTAAAGTTTTCAACTTATAAACTTTATAATCAGAAGTCCTGGCAGAATGATGTGAGGTTTTTCTTCTGAAGGATGCATGATTTACAGTGCACAATCTGGCTCACAGAGGGAACAATGGGATCATTGCCATTTTCTCTAAAGCTGCAATTCTCTTCCTATTCATGTTGTAGTTCAGCTGAGGAATATTTAGACTAGAGTGGTAAATGTTTGGATATTAAGACCCTTTTAGGAGAAAAAAATGCATAAGGGACATTTAGAGAAAATTTAGAGAACTAACATTTAAAGAAATTATTTATATAACAATAGACCAAGAGGTCCTTGCCAAAATATAGACTAATTGTGCCAGACATGTGCATACAGTAAAAGGGTTTGTAATCTGGAGGAGAGGTGTAAAGGGTTTTCAAGCTGTATCCAAGACACAGCAAGTGGGGAAAGGTTAACATGCCCTTAATATACCCATAACTTCCTTCAGAGCTTAATCTATTAAATGGTCTCAGAATGGTAAACAATCTGACACTTCACAATTCTATTTAAAGATCTCCATACATTTCAGAAAGCGCTACTTAATTTTCTAGAGAGCTTGTAAACATTTCCTTATTTCATATGCACATTTTTTTCCAAAAGGCTCATAAGAGAACTTCATACATTAATATCTTGAAATGCAAAATTATCACATTTTGTGGATAGTTAGGTTTACAATCTTAACACAAAATTTTACAGAACATACTTTTAAAAGTTAGATGTAGAGCACATTGAGAGTTATTGAGAGAATAGCAGAGTGTTCAAGGAATAAACAAGGGATCTCAGGAAGAAATTTTTCATATTGATATATCTTTTTATTTGTCATCAGATAAGTAGATCTCTGATGTTGAATATCCTGAGAACTGTAATTCTAGCAAATAATCTGTCTCTAAGGTGTCATTACTGTTGCCATTACTGAAATTTAATGGGTCAAATCCCATGACTGGAGTGTGGCTGTTGATGGCTGCAGGCTGTGTAGGACAGACAGGCAAGGAAGGAGGATCAAAGAGGTTGCCCTCTACACCAAGAGGGATGTGTGTGATAGAGCAGGAAGAGATCTCTCTGAAGAATAGCTATGAACAGATGGAAAGCTTGTGGGTAATAATCAAGATGCTGAGACAACAGAGGGAGCATCATGGCTGGTCTCTCCTACAGCCTGCTTCATCAAGGAAAGCCATGGTGAAGCCTTCTTGCTCCAGCTACAGAAGGTATCACACAGGCTCTTGTCCTGCTGGGGGCAGTGACATAGACAGTGGGATCAAGCACACCCCCAGCAAGTTTGCAGACGATACCAAACTGAGTGGCATTGTTGACATGCCTAAGAAATGAGACTTTGTCCAGAGGGACTTTAACAAGCTCAAGAAGTGGGCCCATATGAACCTCACAAAGATCAATGAGGCCACATGCAATGACCCAGCAATGTGCATTTGCATCCAAAAGAGCCAATCATATCCTGGGCTGCATCCAAAGCAGTGTGGCCAGCATGGTAAGGGAGGTGATTCTGCCCATCTACTCGGCTCTTGTGAAACTCCACCTGCAGTGCTGCATCCAGCCTAGTGGTCCTCAGCACAGGAAAGGTGTGGAGCAGTTGGAGTGGATCCAGAAAATGGTCAAAAAATCAATCAGAGAACAACATAGCCACTTGCTCATCCCATCCTGGTGGGATGGGGAGAGAATCAGAAGAATGCAAATGAGAAAACTCATGGGTTGAGACGAAGGCAATTTAATATGAAAGGAAAAAGCCATACATACAAGCAAAGCAAAACAAGGAATTAATTCACCATTTGCCATGGACAGGCAGGTGTTCAGTCATCTCCAGGAAAGCAGTGCTTCATTGTGTGTAACAGTTACTTGGGAAAACAAACAACATCACTCTGACATTCCACACCTTCCTTCTTCTTCCCCCCGCTTTACATACTGAGCATGGTGCCATTTGGTCTGGAACTACCCTTGGGGCAGTTGGAGTCACCTGTTCTGTGTCCCCTCTCAACTCCTTGTGCACCCCAAGCATCCTCATTGGTAGAATGGGGTGAGGAGCAGAAAATGCCTTGACTCCATAAGCCCTTCTCAGCTATAATGAAAACATCTCTATATTATCAACAGACTTTTCAGCATAAATCCAAAGCACAGCCCCATTCAAGCCACTATGAAAAAAACAAACTCTATTTCAGCCAAAACCAACACAATGACCTCTAAAGGTCATTTGCAACCCAAACTATTCTATGAATCTGTAAAAGAAATTTGATTACACTGGAAGCACTGAAGGTCATCATATATATGTAAGGTGGCCCCTGCATAGAAGTATTCAGATGTCAACAGAAAAACTTCAAACTCATTGGCATCAAGTTCCCCAAGGTAATTGAAAACATAGTCAGAATTAGCTTATTCTGTTCATTATTTGATTTGAAATCAACGTAAAAGGCTGGCAAGCTACACCTCTTCCTCTCTGGGCAAAAATAAAGTGCATGCCTTTCCTAGGATCATGTTTATTTTTAGTGTCTTCCTTTACTCCAGACATTTATTTTAGCAAAATCAACATGTTGACTATGTCCTAGTGAAGCCTTGATAGTAAATGTGAACACTCTCTACAACATTATCAGAACAGACAGATTTCTCAGACTCTCATCCTGTCATTGGACAAAAGCCCTCAGCTAGACAATACAACTGCTTGATTTGTGGGAAAGGCAATGTTAAGAGCCGTAAATTGGCATTAAATGGAATCAGAATTGTTTGCTCCTTTTCATCTCATTGAACATACAGACTGTTTGGCTGTGTTTATACTGCTGAGTTGATTCAAGCCTTGAAGCTGAATAGCACTGACTGGCTTGTGTCCACACTCCACAGGGTTAGCTCCCTCTAAACTGGCTTCTCTCAGTGACAGCTGAAGTGCTTCAAAACAGAGTCAAGGAGAGCAGTAAGAATTAAGCAGTGTGACAGTGTGAATGCCTGAGCTCATTACCTGGTCCCTGTTGGTTTGGTGGTATAGATATTCCCTAAAGAAAAAAATATCCAGTTGTTGTGAAAACTTATAAACAAGTGACTGGAGCACTTGTGTGATAATACATCCATCTGACCAACTCCTTGTCCTGCACAGGACCATTCCCAGGAATCACACCATGTGCCTGAGAGCATTGTCTAAACACTTCTTGGACTCTGCCAGCTGATGCAGTGACCAGTGCCCTGGGAAGCCTCTTCCAGGGACTATAGGGGAACATGTCACAGCCTAGAGAGAAGGCTCCTCCTGGAGACTTTCAGGGATATTCATGTCAGGCAAAGCAAAGCAGAGACCTGCTTCTCAAGATCATGGTCACAGCAGTCAGGAATCACAAAGAATTCTGTTGAAAGCTAGGCTTACAAGGATCACACGTACTTTGGTATAGCCTTGGCAGCTGTGCCTGCCTGCACCCAAGGGTTGGTTACCCCTCCTGCAAGCATATACACACAAATCTGGGAGACAAAATTCATATGCATATAATGGACATACAGATAGATCTATGAAATAAAACTAGCACTACTTCTGTTTGTATAAAACCAGATTGTGCTGTGACACTCAGTATAATATTAAAAGGCTGCTAAGAAATCTTCCCAACAATGGAGACATTGATTTGACTGTGGTCCTTTTAAGATGTTGCCCTGGGCTGCTGTTGGGAAGCTGCTTTGCAGGCTACCAGATATGTCTTTTTGTTGTGTAACACCAAGGGTGGCTTAGGACGTGAGGCCATGTGAAATACTGGTTAGTCTGAGAGAAGCCAAACCCAACATGAGTCACACTCACACTGCTGTGTGGGGGTGGGACTCTGGTACACATTATCTCCTACTCTCTGCCTAGCTCTTCCCAGCCCATAAACAACTAGCCTTTCTCCAGAATTAAGCTTGAGGGTGAACTAACACTCAAGGAGCATGAACAATCAGGAGATAACAGGCACAAAAATCCAGAAGATACCAACAAGATAGTATAGACTTTTGTTGTGTTTACTAAATTTGAAATAACATTTTCCCTTTTTGTTAAATCTTCCATCTAGAAGAACTCAAACTTTTGTAGTGGAGTTGGTTAGATTGGACTGGAAAAATTATTTAGGTAATATTGAAAACTCTGCCTTGAAAGCTTGAGTCTAGAGAGTAAGAAGGTGTAATATTAAAACTCCACTAACAGTAAATATTGAATATGCTACTGCAATATATTGATTTCCCTTGATATGCTCACAATGTGACATGATATTGAAAATACAGTCAATTGTCCCTTACTGATGGCCAGATTATCCTGTGGAGGTTAAACCATGTCCTAGGCACACAGACATATGATCTGGCTGACTGATGGAAACCATAATCCACATTCACTGGGCAGAATTTCTGAGCCTATGTATTTTATTAGACTCTTAAACCACCTCTATAGCTACTCTGGAAACATGTGGGATTAGAGGGAACGTGTTTAGGCACTGACCTACTAATGGTCTGTACATTTTAACTGGTGGCACAGTCCTGGGACTCTTACCCAATGCAACATGAATAAAGCCACCTGCTCTAGGTGAGAGTTTAGCTGTGTGTTTGCAAGCTGTAGTGTGTCACTTGCTTTTGGGGCCAGAGAACTGGCTCTGGTCCATTTTATTTACTGACAAATATGCAGCCAAACTGATCTATGCAGAGCCAGCTTAGCTTTGAACAGCCAGTGCGCCAGTTGCACTGGACACATCAGGAATTAGGATTCATATATCTCAAATTTTCTCATTTTAGTTTTGGCATCACAATTTCTCATTTACTTTTGGAATTCCAACACTTAAGTTACTTGGATGAAGGAGAATAAACACAATTTTGTCTATAGTAAGATGTTCAGTTTGGCCCAAGATATGCCACAGGTGCATATGCATTGGTGATCATCGTGTTTGCACGTTAAATGTCCTTTTATAGCCAACTTTGGTTATCTCAGTTTGAGATCTAGTTTTTTAAAAAAACAGCACAAACTGCCAACAGAGAAAGTGAAGTAGTCAGTAGACCTCTTCCAAGTCTGCCTCCAATGGCATGTGTGTCACCTAACTTCTACACAGTGGTTATGGCTGAGCTAATCTGTAACCACTCTTTCAAGTCATTAAAAACAAATAAATATTTTTAGGGACTGATTCATCTGACCTATTTCAGATATATAGGAACAGGTGGATACCTAAAAATTGCCTGTTTCTCTCCAGTTGTTATAAAGGAAGCACTTGACAATGTTCTTATACATAATTTCTCCGTATTACAGGAGATATACATAGCTTCTAATTCCTCAGTCTACAGTGGTGCCATACAATTATTTGTTACATTTTCTTCACCCTTGCTGAATAAATCCACACACAGCAGAAGTAGTCTATGAAGGCACAGCTTTTGCTCACATGCAGTCCCCCCATGGTGGTCAGGCAGTGAAGGGTAGAAGCACAGACCTCAGCGGGGTGTAGGTGACACACGGTGGCCCGGGGAAGGGGGGCAGCTTGGGGGCCTCCTCAGCACTCAGCAAACACAGTGACCATGGACCTGGTGGGACCTGGGCTCTGCTACAGCTGCAGATTTACAGCGTGGTAAATCTCCGGCTTCTCAGCTGCCAAAGGAAACACAAGTGGCCACAGGAGTCGCGTTCTTTGTAGGAAATGAATAAGCACAAAAGGGCCATCTGATACCCCACTGGCTAATGTGTGAGCACTGCCTTATTAAGGACAAAAGAGATATGAGGAATTGGCAGAGATGTCAAATTTAGTACTCTGGCTTTCTGAAATATATTAATAACTCCATCTTCTCTAACCATTCAGATTTTCTCTTCTCCAGAAGAAACAAAAAACAAAACAAAAAAAACTCAGTAACTTTTAGACTCATTTGGTTTAATATATCTTGCATTTTATAGTACTAGAAGGATTTTAAAATGCTGCATTAATTATGGGCCAGATGTTTTATGCAGGGCCAAGGTAAATTTGTAGGACTGTTCAGGGCTGCCACAAAGCTGTGTGTTCATTGTCAGCTTTCAGGAGAAGGGTAACGTGGCTGACAGCTATGTATCACTAAACAAGAATTTTGACTGACAAAATTTGTATGATTTTGAGAGTTATATTGTCTTTTAAAGTGTTTTCTGCAAATTTTTTATGAAGGATTTACACTTTGGTATTCAGGAACTGAACTAAGCATTGCCATTGGATTATTGGAGTCACCTCAATTTGCTGCAATGTGCTCTGTGCATTTATTGCTCTTTCTGGGTCCTGTTCAAATGCTTTTGTGCTTGGTTAATAAATCATACCTGAGATTTTAAAATATTTCCAAAAAATGTGGACACACAATTTCCGTTAAAATGTGTGGGAACTTTGAACTCTGTCCCTAACTTGGACTATTATAATGTTGTACAAATAATTATTCATCTCAGTATATTGAATACTTTATTTCACCTTCTCTCCTTTCAAAATGAAGAAAAAATAGAATAAAAAATCACTTCTGATTAGGATTTA
Organism: Cichladusa arquata; assembly: GCA_026413545.1. NCBI lineage: Eukaryota > Metazoa > Chordata > Aves > Passeriformes > Muscicapidae > Cichladusa > Cichladusa arquata. Next base: position 75,763,828 of record JAOTQP010000001.1, read on the forward strand.
ATTGCAACATATTTGTTTTGAATTTGGATTTTTATCATTAGCACAAAATCTAAATTAAAGTAATTTGCAGAGAATAGTGCCACTTTTCAGAATCATCTTGCTTCTGCATTCAAAAGAAAAGTAGTCTCCTCGTATGTTTTCTATATTCCTAGCTCAATGCAGCAAGCCACAAAACTCAAGCTTTTCCTTGGCTTCCCACTTTACAGAAGACCCCATATAAGTGTGCAATGATATTTATAGCAACATATAATAATAGATACATACAATTTAGTATATATCCACTATAATACTTATTATGTATTTTGATATAGTAATATAAGAATATTGAAAAGTAGCTTTCATAATGCTCCCTTCCATGTGGCACACACCCCCAACATTTAAAAAACCCATGAGAAACAGATTCTGAGCTATCAGCATGCTGAATTAGTAGGTACATCTGACTCCCCAAATGGTATCTGATCTATTTTATCTGACTGTTTCAGAATATAATCATAATTACACAAATTGGATATAGTGTCTTATAATAATATCCTTCATCGAAACTTTAAATCAAGAGATTTTGTCTCGCATGTAGTTTCATTTAGCAATCCTTGGTATGATCAGTAGGAAACTTGAAATATGTTTTGTTGGAGCTGCCTGTTTGTGCAAATCCTACTAGCCAACAAAAGCCACTTCAAAAGATAGATGAAAGAGTTTTAGTATTTACTTCTCTTGGAAAAATGGAGCCCAGAAGACAGGGCCTCAGAAAATAGAGCCCTTAGGTGTTCTGCAGGAAGATGGCACTGACTTTCTTCATGTTGTGCTGGTCCTGGGTTGAAAGCATGTTTTTGTTTTGTGTGGGGTCTCTGTTCCTCCATTAATGGCAGATTCAGGACAACTTAGAACTGGCCTCAACATTTTTTTATATTGGATGAGGAATGGAAATGAGCCACTCTCAAAACAATTTTAGCAGCTTTCTGTATATTTAGTCAAAGCTTGTCCTGATGATGTTCTCATCATTTGGGTTGCTATAATGTGAAACTGTGGAGACTTACAAGCTGTCTGGAGAGGAACTTTCCACAAGGCTATGCAGCCATAAGAAAAAAAGAAATGTCCTTAACATGAAGTAGTGCAATGTTTAGATTAAACATTAGGAAAAATATTCTCCACTGTGATGGTGGTAAGGCACTTGCACATGTAGTCCACAGTGGTTGTGGACTCCCCACCCCTGGAAGTGTCAAATGCCACTTGGGATGGGGCTCTCAGTAACCTGGTCTAGGGGAACGTTTCCTGCCTATGGCAAGGGGGTTTGGAACTAAATGGTCTTTAAGGCTCTTTCCAATCCAAACTATTCCATGATTCTTTGATTCTATGATATTTGTAGAGAATGTCTCAAATGACACACATATCCCACAGCATTCTTAGGTGAAAGAAGAGATGAGACTGAGTTTGCTGCAAGTGCTGATAAAAAGTAAAACAAAACTAGGGGCAATATGCTCTCTCCAACTCATATGCACAAAGGACAGTTGCATTGGACCTATATAAAGTCATATGTTTAGATCACAGCTGTGCTGGAGACTATTCTGTAGATCTTGCTGTTCAAATTACCATGTTTACCCAAATGGCTTTTGGAAAGGTTTGCACCTTGCTGCAGGCTCTCCTGGGAATGGTAATGCCAGAGTTAGCTGAGTTTGAAACTCCTTTTCCTTTCCTCTTCTTCTTTGCAGCCTGCCAAAGCTTGGATCCAGAAGCTTCTGGCCCTGCAACCATTTTCCTTAGGTATTGATATGGCAGTGGATATAATGACACAAACAGAGAAAAAAATTAAAAATAGGCCTAAACTGAGAAGAAAACAGGAATATTCTAGTATTTTAGCTGCAATCATAAATCCTGGAGATATTAATGTGTGTAGCCATCATTTATGTATCTGTGTAGCCACTGTCTGACACTCAGTGCTAGGAGCAGTTTCCTTGTTGGAAATGGTCCCTTTATAGTGTTTATTGTTATAGTGCCATTTCCTCTCCTTTCCTGTCATGCACTCATGGCCAGAAGAGCATAAAACACCTACCAGATTCCTGTAAACAGGAGAAGGTGGGTGGGTACTGAGAGCATAACAGGGGGTCTCTGCTTTGCAAGTATGTGTTTTCTAACCAATTATTTCTTCTTTGAATGTCCCCCTATGTAACAGCCCTTGAGGACAGCATGGAAAACACTTGTTTTACTTCCAGTGCTGTCCATGACAAGGCTCGTGAGTCAGAGCCCTGAGGTGTCTCAGGTCCCAGCCTGAGTGTTCATTAACATGTTTTGGGCTGTGAAGTACAGCTGAGCCATGGGGATGAGAATGCCCAGAGAAGGGAAGGATGGACAGATTGGGTCTGTGGCACCTTAAGTGGCTCAGGGGTTTGACTCAGTAATCTTAAGGGGGGTTTTTTAACCCAAGTGACCCTGTGATTTTAACATGAGCTATCAAAGCGTGTGAGCTATCAGAGCTTGGTTCAATGGCACTAAGGTTGGACCATGTGGTCGGATCATTGCAAAAGCAGGAGACAGACTCAGGACACAGATATTCATTTATAAGGGTAGCAAGTAAGCTCAACAGGGTTGGAGAAGTCTTTTATATTCCTCTTCTCTGTCCTAATTCTTTGAGATAATGAGGCAGCACAACTGCTATGACTATTGGTCTATCTATCTATCTATCTTAGAGTGACTAGAAGCCAGGACTAATGACTCAGTTCTCCGAAGGGTATTAGCCTCTGGAAGATTCAGAATGACTTGCATGTACTTTAAGAGGATACATAAGGTCAGGACACAGGTCCAGTACCCACAGTTTGGTTCTCACCCATGAACAAAAATGCTACTTCCTCCTTCAGTTAACAGACCACCTGGGCATCAGTCATTGGCCCAAGGCATTTGAGACTCCAAATCTACCTGTCCCTGAGTGCTCTGAAAAATGAGGCACCCTTAGAGTATATGTAACAAATGCAGCTAATGTGGAACACACTTTTCAGAGCAAGGTAAGCAGTGGAGGAGCTGGGTCTGGTAGCCTATCATGCAGGGGTCTAATCCTCAGACAGTAAGTTTGCCATATGGTTTGCTCCTACCAGTAGGATCCTTTCTGTCAAGTTTACCATTTTTCAAGATCAAACTATGGGGATCTAATAATGTGTCTCTTTTCCTATTGACTGTGTGTGAATAAAAAATATGATCTAAGAAGACACATTGTGGAGCTTGTTTCCAAAGCTGAGGACAAAAGCCTCCTGGAGTTCTCCTGCTTATCTCAGCCTTGCTTTTCTTACTCTGGGGCTAGGTCCTCAGAAACATGGAAAGGGCAGTGTTCAGAGGGGAGGCTGGGTGATCCTGCTGTAAGCAGGGTGTGAATGGCAATGAGAGCAAGAAGGTAAACACAGAAGACAACTGAAAACTTTTTTTTTTTTTTTTTTGGTGAAGATTTAACATAGAATTATTGCTTTAATCACTGCCTTATCAGATCATTGCCCTTTGACAAGGCTTTATAACTGGAATAAAACAAATGGTCTGGATTGTCTCTCCAGCTCTTCATAATAAAGCAAGCATAAATGCTAGAAATCAATTGCACTTGGATAGGAAACTTGTAAAGGAGGACTTTCTTAATAGAAAATAAGATTTATGGGAAGTGTGGCTTTTGTGGGAGATAAAGAATAGTTAAAACATTTGGACGAAAAAAGAAGAAGGAAAAGTTCACCTTTTTCTATCACTTAACACCAAGCATTCAGCCAAAGGAAGAAAGGTATGGATTAAGCAGAAGACTGCCAAAGTTAGTTAAAACTTATAATTCACATATTGCCTAGAAAATGTCATTAATTCCTATCCTAATTATTCCATATTTGGCCTGCCTGGCATTCAGTGACAAGTCATTAGCAAGACAGACAAGCTGCTATTGCAGTACAGTCTGAACTCCTCTGGAAAAAGTTGCAAAACATTGAAAGGCACAGAAAAAGTGAGCAACATGTTCCTATTTCCTCAGGCTTACCAGAGAGCAAAGGCACATGACAGGAAGCTAAGATAACCTGAATCCATTTCAAAATGTGTTGGAAAAACTAAGGTAAAAAATTCTGTGCAGCTCTTCTGTAACACTGAGGCCAGGACTTGATGAGAAGATGTTGTATAATTTCTTTTAAACTCTACTGGAGTTCAGGCAGAGGGGACCAAATGGAAGGTCTAGCTATAGTTCCACCATGGGATTTAAGGATGACTGTTGCTGCTCATTCAACATGCAAAGGCTCAGCTGACCTATACTGATGTTCCTATTGTCACAGCACAAACTGAACACACCAAAGGTGTGCTGCCAATCTGTACAACATCTGCTGTCCTCCATGCCCCTGTACTGCAGAGCATTTCTCTATGTGCAGTCTGGCCAATCCATGCTCTTTGCAACAGGAGATGCTATTTAGCAGCAGTTTTCTGTGATGTGGAGCTGGCTACCATCTGAAGGTTTGCCTGACATATTTCTGCTGCCCTGTCTCCTCACCTACTCTTGGGTGCTTAATATATGGAAACTGGCCATCAAATTTGGGGTTGAGGGGCCTCTCATCTGACGTGCATCAGCTGTCTGGGAGAACACAGCTCACGAGAGTATTACTACAGCACTTGATATTTGACAGGACCTTGAATAACAGGCTAATAGTGCTGTGTGCTTATTTATACCAGCAACAGCACAGTAGTCAGTGCAGGTGAAATTGGGAAGTCACATGCCATGATAATGATAAGCTGCCCATGTTTCACATGAGTATGAGAAAGTGGTGATGACAGCTGTGTGGCACTTTGAAGCCAGATGCCTCCTGTATTCCAGATACAGTGCCCTTTAATCTCCTAAGAGCCATGCTTTGGATTTTGCTATGCTCTTCATGACTTCATATCTTGCTGTGACACTCTGAGACAGCCTCCTGCTGAGGTTCTCTGCACAGAATTGGTCTGCGGGCTTCAGAGTTGCATTGTGAACACATATGGACAGGCCAGTCTATTTTCTAGCATGGTGAGTGTGGAAAAGAAGCTCCATTTTCTTTCTACTGGTGATCCGGCCAAATTGCCTGGCAGCATTACTGAAATATTAATTAATGTGCTGTATGTCTTCTTCCGGATGCACAATGATTGCTCATCTGTCAACAAAGAGCAGACTCCCAGCACAGAGGCTCTGGGGCAGCAGGAGGGAAAGTAGCTCTGAAGACATCATTGTTATTTCACCTTCTGTTGGCTCTTCTGTACCGGAAGAAGCTTCGTTCGGTGATTATGGATGATTTGCAAATATTAAGCTATTTTAGAGTGACTCAACCATGAACAAACATAAATATGGGAAAAGGCATTTTAAGCCACGTCTCCAGAAATTTTTACATGTAATAAGTTTGAGTATGAAGTTTCATCAAGTAATCATTCTGAGACTTATTAAGGCCAGAAACATAAGCCTTAGCTAAGTGCAGATTTAGGCCACTCTATGTGACTAGCGATTTTCCTGAGAACTTTCTGACCTAAGTGTGAGACAGAAGCTTTCTTTTTTAAATAACCTTATGAATGTTTGCTGGCATGGCAAAGCAAAAGAACAAGATACAATAGCCTCTTGGTATAAATCTCTGTTAATGAGATCAGGACTAGAAACCTCATCGTTCAACTCACATTCTGTCTGAACACAATCTGCTTCTCAAATTATAAATCAGGGGCAAGACACTGTACCATTGTGTAACCCTACACTCCAGCTCTGGAATGTTTCCTAGTCATAAGAGGATTGTCATCATTTCATTTACGAGAGAACTATCAAACAGGCCTGGGCCATATTTGGTCTACAACCCCCCTTTGAAAGAAGACAAATGTCCCTGCTTGCAGCAGGGTATTTTTGCAGCAACAATACAGAAGCATGCATTATAGTGGAGTCTAAAAACGAAAGAAAAAAGCACTGTCAGAAGCAGCGCTCATTACTAAGGAAAACAAATTTGTTTATGCATACCCTGTATATCTGCATCCCTCTATAAAACAAACACACGTATGTGTAATAAGATCATTGAGTTGGAAGGTTTAGTTGTGTCTGCAAAGGTGCATTGTGTGCACGAAGCCTCTGCTATCCCAGGAGACCTTATAGCACATGCTGCTTCAGAAAGAAAGAACCATCCCCTCTGACAACCTCAGACAGGCAGAGAGAGGGACTTAGTCACAGGGTGTGGATGGTACACCCTGAGTCATCTGAAGAGCTCTGAAGGACATAATTGCTTTCACATTTTCATCCAGCTTTCTAACAATCCAAGAAAATGGGGAAAGGCTTACTAATTTATTACTGGCTTAGGAGCTGTCTAGGAAATCCCGAGCTCACTCATCAGCTCCATCAAATGTAGGTTATTAAACACTTAACTTAAATGCACAACCTGCCAGCCAAGTCACCTCTTGTCTTTGGTAGGACTCGCCCTATAGGAAACGAAAGAAGTTCACCCTTAGCACCCTGTGTTCTGTGTCCCTAGTTCTGCCTGCTGTTAAGAGCGACATCACGAAATGTCTGTGTAAGTATCATCCTGCCGCCCATATCCTCACAAAGCTGTGTTCTCCAAAGGGAGGCCATGGGCATGGGCTGACTGGACAACACAGAAATCAGTGCTGCAGTGTAAATAACCACAAGAGAATAACAGCAGTACTCTGACCAAATGAACTCTGAAGGCCATCTTCCCTAGTGCCAAACCCTTTGCCTACAGCTGAGTTCAGACCTCTTCAGCAGATTGTGTAAGTTTTGCTTTTTATTAGACAGCAAAACTGAGAAATCAGAAAGGGAAATAATTTCCATGGGCAAGAAATTACCAAATATTTAAGTGGACCTGAAACAAAACATTTCACATAGCTTTTGGCTAATCTTTTTAAGCTAGTATCAAAACCTTATCTTGAAGTAAAAAGTAAAACTTTAAAATATAAACAGAAATATTTGGACTTTAGTGCTTTTTTTCCTTTGATGAGAACCCTGAATAGTAATTATTTCAGCAGCATTTCCTTTTTAGAAATATATGTTTTCACTTTTTCAGTTTGCTTAATGGCACAACACTTCAATGATCATTCAATAACAGACAGTGGTCCATTCTACTGGCATTTTTACCTAACTGCAGGATGGCACAGCCTTCAAGAGATACAGCATCTTTTAGGGTCTCATCATGACACAGGAGATCAAATAAAAACATTGCTGAAAATTGAATAAAAAGCATAGGAAAGTGATTCCTTTCTTTTTTTCTTTTTCTTTCTTTTTCTTTTTCTTTTTTCTTTTTCTTTTTCTTTTTCTTTTTCTTTTTCTTTTTCTTTTTCTTTTTCTTTTTC
>JAOTQP010000001.1:75793407-75806465 GCA_026413545.1 Cichladusa arquata
GCAGAGAGAGAATGCACCACAGGATAGACCTGGGGAAAGTGAGGTTTTTGCCTTACAAGCCTTGTTTTCTTCTCCAGGTATAACAATCATAACTTATCCACAAACAAAACCTTATCCATGTATTAGTATAACTCTGAAACAATCTCTTTTGTACTGAAAAGTGGTTTCAGCTCCAGTCGTACATTATTACCTGTTCAAGCAGGGCTTTGAACTGAGGAAAGACACTGTTGAAGGAACTCCAGATGGTCAAGTATGAAGATTGTCATGTGATTTTATACAGCACAAGTTTAGAATAAGTTATTTTATGAAAAACCTCTCCCAAAACCTCAAAGCCTACTCTTGAGGAATACACAATCAAAACAAGTTGGAGTATTTGGGTAAAATAATTTAGTCTGGAGATACATTTCAATTTGTCTTTATAGCACATGTGAATTTTGGATTACTGAAATAATGTGGAAGATAGCTGTTAGTCACAATATTGGTTGAAAGCCAATGAAAACTGAACACCTCTCCTCTTGCCAAGAGGAAAATAAGGAAATCACTCAGGCCTGTCATATAATTTAAATGATCAACATAAAAATGTTAACACTCACATTTACAAGTAAAAAAATGGCCAACATTTCTAGATTTAAGGTGACCGTAGAAACCTATTTCAAGTTGTTGAATGGTCTCTACAAAATCAAGTTTAACTTTTGCTTCAATGCCATTTTATCCTAAGCCTCCCTGACAGTCTGTTTTCCCACTAACTAGCCTTGAGCATTCTAAAAGTTCTTGATGCTTGGGAGAGACTCTGTAGACTGCACTTCTTTTTTCCATGCTGGTCTTGCCTATGGCTCTGATGAATTAGACTGACAAAACACCTCTTGCAGAAGGAACTTTTGGGTAACTCATTCCAGTCATACTACAGTTTTTCCACCAGTTACCTGAAACATCTTCATTTCACAGACACTGAAAGTCAAAAGCACAGTAATACAAACAGCTAACAGTCTTACAAGTGAACTCTGGTAAGGCAGGTGATGTCCATGCCATTCAGTGGAAAATATTCTTCATTGTTTCTCACAGACTTATGTGATTTTACATGCAACATGTATAAACACACACAGTACGGTAAGATACAAATCTTTCCTGTATTAGACATAATATAGGAATAACCTGCTGAGCTTAGGGTTTGGGTTGCAATATTTGAGAAATGATACCAGAGTTCCATTCCTATTTCAATAAATATTGAAGTGTTTTCTTCCAAGGGGAATGGTATCCATAGAAAGAATGGTACTGAGTACTTCAATGGCTGCACAATATGCTGGGAAAAAACAGTGAACCAAGGTAAAAACCCTGCTTCAAATCAGTCAGAAAGGGATTTAAATTTGGATTTCACAGATACTGCTTGAGTAACCTAATTATGGTCATATAAAGGGGGAAGAGGAAAATACCATCTCCATGTGATAATCTATACCTATTTTTGCCTTGAATTAGCTCTTACTCCCAAGTATTTTGTTCAAAAAATGAAACCATAGACATAAAATGTTATGCTATCAATTTAATTCAGGCATAATGTATTTTTCTGGTAGAGACTAGAAATATTGTACTGTCCAAAATAATGTTGCATGGCGATGAGCTGAAGAAGTGACAAAAACAAAAAGAGAAAAAATACCCGAACAATACTCTTTCTTGTCTCATTTGAGCACTTTAGTGGAAATTTTCTATATTATTCAGTTCAAGGCAGGTACTAGAAATGGAAAATTTCAACATAATGAGTTATCAGTTCGAAAAAATGTTAAGCACTTGGGACTAATGTCATTTGGTGAAAAGCTGCATGCAGCTTTAGCTACCAGCTCCACCTTAAAGATTTTATTTATACATACAATAAAACCAGGAAAAGGTGGAGAGACAAAACATTTTTTTGTGAATGAAGTTATCAATATTAATTCTTCAAAATGGAACATACTCAAGAACATAAAACAGTAAATTTGATGTAGTGGCTCGGATGCAACTATTGCACAAAATAAAATCTACTGCTCTCAATACTTTACACAAAATAATTTTGGAAAATGGTAGAAGCCACTAAAACCCTTGGCTTACTGATGAATCTGTAGAAATATTTAAAGACGAAAAGCACGGAACACAACAAATCTACTGGTAAAAGGTTCACATAGAACTTTATTGCCCTGTAGGAAAGTAAAGAATTTTAGGAATCTTTATAATCCTGTTGGGCCTGTAAAAACAGAAACAAAGAGAGGTCAAAGGATCTCAATGGATGGCAAGGTTGCAAAGCATGTGCACAGTGAAATACTTTAATTTCAGAAATTACTTTGGGCAACAGGTAGTATCAAGACTATTGATGTCTAAGAGTATTCTAAATCATTATAAATCATAAATTTTATTAGTATTATAAATACTATTTCACAAAACAGGAAGTCACAATGCACATGCACACCAGCCACCAGCACAATCCACGGATTAAAATTCCAAAACTCAGGCCTTATAGCGAGGTCAGTAGCTTTCTTGACTATTTTTCTAACCAGAGTCTACAGCATGCAATTTCAAGAAAGCAAGTCCAAATGTCTGAAGTATAAATATTTACATTTTGAAACTATTCATCAGAGGAAAGAAGATGAGCAACCCCTAGTGGTAGCAGAAAAATACCTTCTGGAAAAAAAGCAAAAATTTTTCCAGGTATTTTCAAAAATACATTAATTTGTAAACACAAATTCCTATATTATATGCAGTGTCCAAAGTTGATGATAACATTTAGAAAAAACTGAAAGTAAAAAATTATGCATGACTCATAGCCATTTCCCCCCACAATTCACTTAGGAAGTGATAAATCTGTTTGACAAAACATTCCAATATGGAAATCTTAAAATACATTTAGAAGAATCTTTTTACGTATTTTTCTCAAAGAGAATGTGTTTTGTTTTCTAATTCTAAGACACTCTAATGCAGCTACTGCCAAATTCAGAGTCATCATTTAGGAAGGGATTTGCAAACTCTCTACCAATGTAAATGTGATACTCTTGAAAGAAAAAAGCTTAGAATTTTCATATTTTTCCAGAGTGGTTATCTATAATTCAGTTTTATCAGCTCTCTTCCATAAATTGTCACTTTCTCTTCCTTGTTTTATGCTTAGAAATAAGAAAGAATACTGCCAGTACAAATCATACTTTCTCTCCATTCAACTTTTTTGAACCTCACTCCAGTTGACTGAGATTTTCTGTTAGACATCAGCTGCTCAAGATTTTCATGCATAACCATCATAACAAAGTAGATACAAAGGCAGAGATGAATGCTCCTAGAAACATCAATATCAAACCATATCTGAACTCTCTAAAGTCTTTCACAAGTTATCCATACACTTGTATTAAAAGGAAAAGCCCAATGATTCCATCCTCCAGCCATGACCAAAATAGAGAGACGGGCTTCATGGAATCCAGGTAATTTCAGATACCATGACTCTGGATACCAATACATATTATAGAATCAAAGAATGAGCCCCAAAGTATGCCCTCTTTTTTTCCAGAAAATGTAATGTTGAAGATAGCATTTCCAAAACCAAAGACAACACTGAGACATAAAATCACACTTAAAGATGCACAACTAAAAATCACTTTAGAGCTCAGTTCTCGATTTTCACTGATTCTAAGGTGACTTTTAAAATTGATTTTTGGTCTAAAAATTGCTTTAGGCAGAAAAATCTCATTGCTGGAAGCAGCTATTCCAAAGATGACAAAAAAGGATCTCAAGAGACCTGAAGTCAATCTCTAACATACCACCACATGCTGGGAAAAAAACAACCAAACAAAAAATCCCCCAACATTTGACCTGCCATCATTATACTGTTACAGCATTTTGTGCCGATCTGTCACAATCAGCACAGCAGAAACTTGGGTGTGCACTGAAAACCACCATTTTAAATTCAGAGGTAGCACAAGGCTCCTGTGATTGACTATTGGTTATCAGTGTCAGAGACAAGAAGTCTGACATACAAATCTTACATTAACGGGAAAAAAAGGACAACATAGCAGATATCTTGGATGAATCTGTGAAAACATTCTTATAAATATTTTTAAAGATCTCTGACTTCTTTCTGGAAAATATATATAATTTTACTAAAAATAATCTGTTGATAAGGAATAGTACAGTGTGCGCACCCGTGTTGCCTAATTGATTAAGACAGCTGAACAGAACTTTCATTTTTATCACATTCAAGAAACGTTCTGTCACACAAGCATCTTGCAACAAATCACACAAAAATGAAAATATCATACCTCGAATTTGTTGAGATGCTGCTTTTCAAGGAGCTCTTGTATTTCTTTCAGATTTTTCTGGAAGAGAAGTTGGTGACTATCCATGTCTGTTCTACTGCTCTCCTGTATTGTTTCATCACAGCCAAACATTGCTGAATTCTGCTTCTGATGGAAAGAATCGCTTCTAGATGCTGATGAGGATGAAGTGTCATCTGTGGTTCTTGATACAAACAAGCAAATTATTACTTTGTCTTCTTTCTATGCATCAACTGTACATTTTTAAATGTGTTTCTTACCAAAAGTATACACCATTAATAAATGATGAAAAGCCCGACAAATGCTGTTAGTACTATCTGAAAGTGTCCAACACTTTCCATTTTAAAACTTCTGTTATTTATAAATAGAATATTCTGATTGGGTTGTTGGGTGACTGCCTCAGGCTGCATTAATATGGAAAATGTCAGCCAACAGTTCGGTAATTTACAGAAACAGAACACGGAGGGTTGTTTTTTTTTCAAAAAAGAAAAAAAACTAACAGGAAAATAGGCTTTATTTCCTTAAAGTTGGCTTGTGCAGAGTGTAACTATATTGATGCTGTCAGGTATTCCCTTACTAGGAAGAGCAAGAAGGCTTTCTAGTGTCCAGAGAGCCCAAATCTACCAACGATGAGTAATGCCAGGATTGTGGTACATTAAAGAATTGGTATTTGCTGCCTGCTTAAGGCAGTTTAAGGTCTTTCTTCCGAGTCTTCTCTCCCTGCACTTAAAATTATCCCTTTTCTTTTTAGTGGATCTGTTTCAAGTTGGTAAATAATAAAGCTTTTGTTTTGTATTTATCACAATACTTATAATTTTAGAGCAATAGAAAATGGAAACTCAAACCATTAATATTATTGTTATTTTTCAGGAGATTTTATACAAGACTACAAAAAACCTTGGCTTAATTGCAGTGACCTAAGGAGAGCCCAAAATGGAATCTATTATTTCTGATGAGATGGCTGACAGCAAAAAGGGAGAACAAAATCACATATTTATTTATTGAACTCACAAAACTGCATGCTGTTTTCTATCGAATGGCAGATATCCTCCCTATCCCCAAACTATTTTGTTGTTGAGGACCAGACTGACTGACACCTGACCCCCAAAAATCTAGTTTGTTGGTTTTTTGGGCTCACACAACTTTCTTTATATTTATTTGAGTACTTCAACAATTCGTATTTATAAAAATTTCTACATGCTGGATCATTTATATTTGTAAAAGTTTCAACATTGCAACTTTTCCATAGACCATTTTTGATTTGTCATAGCAAAGTTTATATCGCAAGACTGAACTTCATCAAACACAGCAATTTTAAACACCAACAGGGAAATGTATCTTGTAAAAAGAGCAGCATGCCATTTACACATCTAATGTACAAACATCTCAGTGTCTGCTGGCTAATGAGTTCTCCAAATCTTTGCTTTAGCATATAATAACTAAACCCTACTAGAAGCAAAATGGCTCTACTGCAGCATGGAATACACTTACTAGGTGTTTTGGGACTTTTGCTTTCTCCAAGAGGAGTTAATATGTCTCCATTGCTTAATTAATATTTTTTTTAACCTTTTAAAACACAGACATTATGAATTCTACAATCTTGTAAAATTCACAGATATTCAGTTGGGTCTGAAGCTATATTTATCTTGCATACTTAAAACAGTATTCATTTCTTCAAGAGGAGCCTGTCAATGAATTCTATGCATTCTCTTTCGGAGGAAAGGTAAATTCTAAGATGACACAAGACTTTTGGCTTCAGCATTTACAGAATTGTAAGAAGCAAAAGAAATATAGAAAGGTATCTACTACTTCACATGAGTTAGTTATTACTCATGCCAAAATTTCCAATTAAAGGGATTATAAAAAATATTTAAAGCTTTACAGCTCAGAACTGGTGAGTTTTGAAGAACCTTCACTGTTCAGAACCTTCTCAAAATACTCTTCTGTTTTACCTGTACGACCTGTCTTACGACCTCCCAATAGGTCATAGTGGACTCAACTTTTAAACCTTTTTGATGCTGAGGTCACTCATTTTCATGTTTTTCCCTTGAGAAATTTCTTATTTCAAACTTACAAAAATATAATTCACTTTGCGACTCTTAGCTCTCTCTTAAATTTGGTTACTAGGGGAAAACAAACTGTAAAAGAGTATGAACATATAAATTTAATTTCCTTAGGAAATCAGGTTAAGAAAATGAAAACTGGAAAAAGAACACACTATCATTATTAAAGGATAGTGAATTTTTAGAATTCTACAAATAAAAATGGAGTGATAGCACTGTAAAAAATGGTAAGTGGCTTGTACGAGTCCTGAGACACCAATGTGTTGCACAAGAAGTAGTCTGAAAAAAGATGAAAAATAAAGAAAGAAATTATAAAGGCACTGAAATGCTGTCCTTAATCAAGCCTAGGAGTGGAATGAGACAAATGATCAGGAACCTGGAGCAGGGTTCAGAAACATCTACATTTTTTGCCATAAATTAAATTTAGCTATAACATGTAGATTTCTTGTTTGTTTTTGTTGCTGCAATCTTCCTATGAATGTTGACTAGAAAGTAACATGAATGTTAAGCTCTATGAGTTATAAAACATTTTCTTAACTGACCAGTTTATCACCTGAAAATGTGTTAATCAGAAGAGATATGCAAACAAACTGAGTATTAACATCACAATAAAGCACACACACTGAAGCCCGAAAGTAGGGAGACTTCTTTCAGGCAGAATTTATTGCTACTCTGAACATCTGCACAATTTGTATCATACAGAAAATAACTGAAATGCAGAAAGGAATAACAAAAGAAGCAACAACAAAAATGTGAAAGAAATGAGAGATTAGGAAAGGGATAACCAGGAACTAGTAGTATGAAGGAACACTTTTTTATAAGTCAAGGTATCTTAGAAACAGTGCTTGGGTAGAATGAAAAGTAAGCATATAAAATTTTATGTGATATAAAATGAAATTACAGGTCCAATTTTTACCAGGATGCTCTTGAGTCACATAAAGAACGAGAAATATAAATGAATGACAGCTGGAAAGAAGATCCTTGGGTGAACATACAAACTAGAGTATCCTTGAATGTCAAAAGGAAAAAGAAACTGGGTAAGGAATCACCCAGACAGAAGAATTCTGAGAATAGTAAATGGTTTGATAACCATGGCAATCTGAGTTGGGCTATAAATGACTGGAGACTGAGTTAGTCTTGACTATTCCCAGAATTCCACTGAGGGGAAAAGGTTTGTGTCATCTCCTATGCTGTTTTACCAACTGGACACAAACAACTCGAGGAAATTGCATAATGTTTCATTGGAAAAGTTCACAGAAATGTTTTCTTTGCCACGAGAGAAATGCCCTACAATTTCTTAAAGGCAAGTGTCTGCTGTTTATTGAATACAGTAGGAAAATGATTTCCTTTGATCATCAGAGTAAACAGAAAAGCTTACCTGAAGTTGATTTTGTTTATGCTTGGTCTTAAAACTGATCCTTTAATTTGTTCAAGAGCTTCTTCTAACTGAAAAGCTGCTTTTGTCTGGACTGGAGAGATCAGAGCTAAAAAGACACAATGGGGGAAAAGTTTTTTAAAATTGGAATATTTTACCATAAATGGTTTGGTTAAGTCGCTGAAGTTTGGAAGCCTAAATCCAGACAGTTACAATAAACACAGCAGTTCAGCATTATTAGACATGCAAGAGCACCTCAAGTTCCTCTGAAACAAAATCCCAGTCTATTTAGAGTCACACATGTATTCAACAGTTTTGCTATTTGCTTTTAAATTGCACTGTTGAAAAAATACGAGGTTAAAAAAATCTAACTTCACTTTCACATCATGATTACTCTACTCATGCACTAAGCCAATGTTATGGCTTGTAGATATTTTACAGAGGCCAAATTGTAATTTAATAATTGAACCAGTGGGGAAAGAAGGAGTCCAGACGGGCTCAATGTATTGCCACTTTCAAGTGGCTAGAAGTAGGGTAGAGAGTAGCAGAGGCACAATTTCTATAAACGAAAACCAAGAGAAAAAACTGTGATTCCTTGTATTGCTACACAGTCTGGGCTGTCAGTAGAGCCATGAAGAAGCCGTAAGCCAGTACTGTTCTATTTTGTAATTTTAATCTGACATTTGATCTTGAAGTCAGAGACATTACCTCACAGCTGGCACAACTGCAGTTGGGAGAGTAAATCTGTTAAAGTATACCTAAGTAATAGACCATATCTTAAGCATTTGAACACTGGAAAGTTGACGGGAAATCAGACTTGGCCAATGCTGTTACAAACTCCTGCCAATCTGCACTGATTCCAAGAAAGCAGGAACTGAGCTGAAGTGATCATTGCTTCCCAGCAAGAGAACAGCTTAGAAAGTGGACTAATTCAGAAAAAAAGTTATGTACCACATTAATATATCCTAGGAGTGCATTTACTTAATGATTAAAAAAATGCACATTTTTTTAATATTTTGTAATCAAAGGTTCAAAGAGGGGATCATTATGCTATCCTAGTAACTGTCAGTGGCCTTGTAACACCTCTCACTCAGCTGTGAAAGCACAGTACTGCAACCAATAAGCACACTGCAGTCAAAAATGTGGGGAAAACCCAGGAAGTGACAATACCTCAAGGAGGTCATGTACTTACTGTGACTGGAATATGGTGAAATATCTCACAATACAGTTTTTAGAAAAAAAAAATCTGTTTTTATTTCCCTTACCCAATTGTCATATGTATCAGATCTGAGCTTCTTGTCAGTTGTTTTGCTTTTGTGAATTCAGTTATTTGAGTGAAGTTAATTGTTCTGCTTACTAATAGAAAAGACTAATGGTCTCCAGAGGTCCCTTCCAACCTTAACTATTTTCTGATTCTGTGAACATAAAAACACTTGTATTGTGAATAATGGTCAATGTTTAATTGACAAACCCGTTTGTTTGTGTGGAGACAAGGACTCATGAGCATGCCGAAACTTAGCAGTTGCCTCCTGAAATTTAATTTTCCTCTGCTGCAGAACTTGTTCTCTAAATCTTTGTTCTTTTGCTTCTTCTTCCTTCTGTCTTTCTTCAAAGGCTCTGTATTTAAGAAGTAAAAGTAGATAATTCCTATGTTTATGAATTACATTTACCAAAATATTAGTAACTTACTTGCTTATCATTTTTACCAGACTTGCCATTTTAGTACAAAAGCTTGCTTGTTCATAAACTAAATGCTATTAACTTCACCACAGCCTGATTTTTAGAATTTTTAGAATTTAGAATGGAATGTAAATGGA
Source organism: Cichladusa arquata (assembly GCA_026413545.1). Taxonomy (NCBI): domain Eukaryota; kingdom Metazoa; phylum Chordata; class Aves; order Passeriformes; family Muscicapidae; genus Cichladusa; species Cichladusa arquata. Next base: position 75,802,943 of record JAOTQP010000001.1, read on the forward strand.
CAGTGGGTGGTGAAGAACATAGTTTTATTTTTTAGCCTCAACCAGGGATTTGATTCTTTTATATATGTGAATTAACATGCAGACTTGACCAGTTCTTGTCACCAGTGTGACTTTTACAACAGCCTTTACATTACCACATAAGTGTATCGCAGTGAGCAGATCAGTAGGAAGGTTAACTGCAAATGCTCTTTGCATGCTTCTCACAAGTTTTTGGGGAAATAATAACAGTTTAAAAGTTATTTTAAAATAACACAAACGACTACAGCTTTTATCTATAAATATGCAGAAGTAGGTATCAAGTCGTAGCTGTTAAGAATCTTCCTGAAAGACAATCAGTTTTGCAGCATAATATGGGATAAGACAGTAAGTAACATGAAACTATAACTGACAATATCTGTTATTATTAAAAAATACGTTAAATGTATCCTCTCACTGGATGGAAAACAAAGCAGGCTCCAGTCAGAAACAACCATCATCACAAAAGTTTCCTTCAGTGGGCATGAGCTTCATGAAGCTATGTGGAATCTTTTCTCCTGCTGACAGAATCATCAAGTTTTACTTACAAACCAGCTCCCTAAGTGAAATATACTCAGAATATTTACTGGCATTGTGCCTATGTAGGCAAGTCATATTTAATGGCTTTAAACTAAAAAAGGGTAGATTCAGACTAGATATGGGAACAAATTTTTTACAGTGAGGGTGGTGAAACACTGGAGCAGGTCACCCAGAGAGGTTGTAGATGCCCCATCCCTGGAAACATTCTATTCTAAAAGCAGTAATACTACAAAAGCAATGGCCTTTGTGTGAAACTTTGAAATCTTGCCATGCAAAGATCACTACAACTGGGAGTTTCCCATCTGTGTATTAGAAATGTGATTTAACAGGTCACTAGTACACTAAGTAGGGTCTCCCTCTAGCCAGCATTATTGGAAAGAAATGTTTAGCCACATGTTCTTTATTTCTCTCATGACAATAAGATACCTCCCCATAATCTAATCACTAGGAATTGCTTCATAGTTCTTGCTTAATGGAACAAAGCTTCTACTTCACACAGCTACTCCTTAACTCAAGCTATTTTAATTTATTCTTCCCTTTGCTTTTCAGGGAAAAAGTTAAAACTGAAATATCCAACTTGACCCTCTCTAGTATCCCTTCAAAGTGATGACTGATCTCCTGTGAAAACAAGCACAAAAAATAATTTGAAATAGGTACTTTTTATTTTAGAAAGCTTAAAGGCTGTAATTGCACAATAGTAAAAAAACAGAAAAACTGCCAACTAATTCCCAAGTACACACTTACACAGGAATATCCACTTTAATCCACTTGGAAGCCAAAGCATAGCAGACACAAACAAAGAACTTTCACTATTTTGAAAACTCATACATAGCTCTCAAAACATGCTAGAACTGAAAAGAACTATAGTTCATTGTCCACTTTCAGTATTCCTGAATTTCATTCACCTTAAAATCTAATACAGAATTCTGCAATTTTATCTTGACTAAACGAGAATCACAAGAGAGGAAACAGACTTGCTTATCCTCCTAACTACTTAAACACATTCTTCTTGCTGCCCTTTAATATCTTGAGAAGCTGATCAAGAAGGCCTTTAGCTGAACTGCAGTTGTTAAATTCAGACATGTGGGAAATTCTACAACTTTACACCGGGAGTAATTCCAGCGAATAACTCCAAAAAGGAAAAAAAGTAAATTCTGACAGAGTATTTATTTTTTTAGTATTATTTTGAATATGACTTAGCTGCATTCTTTCACATTTCTAATAAGGAGTATTAAAAAGAGGACTGTTGTTCCACATAGCTGGAAATGTGCAAGTCCAAGTGCTGATGCAAGAGGTCTTTTTCAGCACAGCTCATCATGATCACAATTGGTTTGGATTGAGACAAGAAGGAGAAAAAAGGATCTTATTTGAATGTAAGGAAATGCATTAAAGTTATTCAGTGAAGCCTTAATAACTTCTTGACCTGGCAGAATGTAAATCGTAACACCCAAGTGCATTATGTAAAATAAATAATTTCAAAAGTACACATTTACATCTCACAGAAGAACAGTTAAAGCAAATGTTTGCTCATGCACACTCCTTAAGCCACCAACTTAGGTTCATATCACAGATGTAACATTGGCAAAAGAGTATGGCTTTAAGATGGATAGTTAGCAGAAGAATTTCCTGACTGGTGTTTTTTTAACCAAATTTTTCTGTCTACTATAAACAAACCAATTTTTTGCAACTTTTTGCCAAACAAAGCAATTTTTGAAATGGCTGCCAAAATATTTATGGAGAATTTGGAATACGAAACTTAAAATACTTAGCTGTCTCACATATACAGACATGATGTGGAAGGCATTTTTATGTTAAAAACAGTATGACTAGATGGTGGAACCACTTCCTGGATAATTTTATTAAATTGTCTTCACAGTGAAGTGATAGATGCTACATTCCCAGGTGGACTAAATTCTTACTACTGCCATGGATGAAAATGGTAATTAAAAAAGCAATATATACAGTGTGTATGGAATGCTATGAAATGAACCTTTTGATGCTGAGTTGATATTATTCTTCCATTGCCATATCATGTTGCAAACCAGTGCAAAGTAATTTTAAAATCAAGGTAGGGAGATATTTGTATGGTTAAAGATTAAAGTAGGATCAAGAAAAGGCTAGAATGCAGTTTCACACTCAAAATTCCCTTCATGGGCAAGCAGGAAGCAATCTTATGTTCTCAAAAAGATCTGTGGACATTACCCAAAAATCAACTTTTTATCTGAGACACTTACCAAGACCAGGAACACATATTAAATGTATTTGTTTCATCTTCTTTGATTATTGCACGCTGAATACAAAAAGACAGCCCAAAACTGCTGCAAGAACTTCTGAAGGATGAACCCTTACAATACTGTATGGACTCACAGAGGCTGTCCTGCAACACACCCCAAAGATCCACAGGAGGGATGCCTGCACTACGTACCAGTTGTCACAATCCAAGTCTTATTCATAGGCAAAACCCAAGAACACTTCATATAGTCAAGCATTTTTTTTTTGTTAGCATAATTCAAATCTTAAGAGTCCAAGTATTATCAATCCAGAATTGTTATGAAAAATAATAATACTCTCAGAATGTATCTATACAGAAAAGGGCTCAATAATAGTGATAAACCAGTTTGAACTGTTATTCTCGCACTGAGTTTCTATCCCTCGCAGTTTCATTCTGGTTGTGCTGGAGTGTTAGGGTGAACTGGCAGCATCTGGGGTCCCTTCAGCAGGACCAACAGGATCTTCATTTAAATGCTTTCTTCTCCCTTATCTTAGGATCCATTTGGAGTAATTTTTGTATTTGCTAATACATTTTTAAACCTCTGCTCTATCATTTTCAATCTGTAGCTCCACAGTACCTCCAAATATTCCATACATGGTTCCTTCTACATGTTACATACTATTCCTCTCCTCTCCTCTCCTCTCCTCTCCTCTCCTCTCCTCTCCTCTCCTCTCCTCTCCTCTCCTCTCCTCTCCT
>JAOTQP010000001.1:75806984-75831131 GCA_026413545.1 Cichladusa arquata
CAGACCTAATTCTGCATTTCCTTAGCTATTGGTGACTATAGCCAAGGGGTATTCAGTGCCAAGCCTGTGTGCCATCTCTTACCATCCCCTGCCTGTACTCCTCCATGCCACGTCCTGCACCTCCAGTTTTCAAAGCCTACGCTACCATAACAGGCCTGCATTTCTCTATACTGCTTCATTGTTTCAGAGTCAAAAATATCTCATTCTCTGCATAGAAAACTGCTTCTTACTGCTATCTATATAAAAATATGGTCATACAATAAAAAGATAAACAAAGGCAAAATAAATTAGCCACAGACACCTGGTCTTTTAGAGAAATTGCTGTTACAGCTAAACCAAGAAAAACAAAGCTGCTGTCAGGTCAAGAAAAGTTCAAAGAGAGCAAGCTTGCCAAGCATCTTTTCCAAGGCCTTGCAAATTCAGCACAATCCTGTGGCCCATTATCCGAAATGGCAATACTGCATTTCAAGTCCACATGGTTACAGTGATCACCTACTTTTCACAGTTCCATTCTAATGTAGAAAGGAATACAAAATTCTTAACCCTCTGCTCTCTCTGTTTACCAAGTGCTGACATTGCTCTTGTATTTCTGGCAGTAGGTTGCTTTTCATTCTCTATCAAGAAAACTGATGAATGATTTAAAGAGCTATTATTAAATAATCAATGTTAATCAGCCAGTAGGTGGAGCACAGAGCTTGTGCATATGTTGAAAATAAAGTATTACAGAAAGAGCAATAGATTGGGATTAGACTGGAAACCGATATGGATTTCCTTCCCCAATTTCAACAGATGGATTAGCTATTTCAAGGTAATTCAAAATGCTGAACCAAGATAACTAACTATAAAGCTTATTTTAAAATACACATAGACAATTGCATTTCCAGAATGAACCAGCTACTGGCGGACAGTAACATCAGAGTAAAATGGGACGCACATTTTGCACTGAGCAGTAACAGCATGAAGTCTACAGTCCCCAACAAAACTGACAGCTGGTATTTAGAAAGCAGTGTGTTATAGAAACATAAAATATGATATCCTGTTCATTTGCAACAAGTATGTACTTAGTCAGTTGCTCTTATTTCCAGAATACTGTTATTTAAACAAAATATCTGCCAGCTACTGCCCCAGAGAATATTTGATTCTTAATCTGATCTTGAAATTGCAACTTCATGTATCAGTGAGACAATAAAGAAATTACTTTCTTGATACTCAGGCAACCTGTATAAACTGTAGGCTAGGATTTTTTTGCTGTGTTGAATTATTGCTGTTAACACAAAACTAAGGAGCTTGGTCAGTACAAGAGATGCCAAAACACAGATGACATCAGGGGCATTGAAAAAACATCTGTGATTTAAGTGACTGAGACTTTTATTTCCAAAGCTATCCTTGCTCTTTCTGAGCAAGTAATGTTTTTGTCTTTTACTACTAAACCAATTAACAGCTTGTAGAAGATGAGTATTTTCAATGTATTTTAGAAGTATTTACAACAAATCAAAAGTAGACTGTCAGGGAAAATTTCATTGCAAGTACATATAGAAAAGGTTGAAAACAGAAGACCTCAGTCTGCAAGAATCTTGCATGTGCATATGCAGGACTCATTAGCTCACAAAGTGCATTGGTACAACCTTGTTTAGAGGAGGTCTGCTGGTGGTTCCTGAAAAAAAAAAAAGACACAAAGAAAAACCCCCAGAAAAGTTTTCCTCCATAAAGTAATATGAAGAAAATGAACCCAAATTACACAAGATCAAGAAGAGAGCAGAAGCTCTCCTGTATCTTCACTAGTGCTTCTTCCTAAAGGGAATTCAGTGCTTTTACTTTCTTAGTAGAAAATTTATAAACTTAAGGTTGACACTAAATTTGGTTAAGCTTGATCAACTTCATAAAACTCTACAAAGAAATGATAGTCCTGTAGATGAGAGGAGAGCAGTAGGTATTATCTATCTGGACTTCATTAAGGCTGCTGGTACTGTCTCCCCTATGATCCTCATAAATGAGATGCTGCTGTACAGGCTGAATTAGCAGAGTGAGGTGGAATGTGAATGGCCTGAATGGTCAGGCCCAGAGGGTGGTGATTACTGACACAAAGTCCTAACTGAGGCTGGTGCAGAGTGGTGAACCCTAGAAGTCAGTACTGGGCCAAACCCTCTTTAACATCTTCATTAAACATAGAAAAATAGAATAATTTGGGTTAGAAAAGACCTCTAGGGTCATCAACTCCAACAATAAACCCAGCCAAGTCCACTACTAAACCACGTCTTGAAGTATACCACATGCAACCACTCCAATGGGCAGCCTTTTCCAATGCTTGTCAACCCTCTCCATGAAGAAAATTTTCCTAGTATCCAATCTAAACCTCCCCTGGTGCAATTTGAGGCTGCTTCCTCTCATGCTGTAGCACTTGTTACTTGAGAGAAGGGACCAACCTTGCTGCAAAGAAGGTCAGTGGTATCCTGAACTGCACTAGGCAAAGCTTAGCCAGCATGCAGAGGGAAGTGATCCTTCTCCTCTGCTGAGCACTAACCAGGCCACAGCAGAGGGACTGTGTCCAGCTCTGGGCTCCTCAGTACAAGATACATGGACACATTGGAGACAGTCCAACAAAGGGCCACAGAGGTGATGAAGGGACGGGGCAATCTCTCTGGCAGGAAAGGCTGCAAGATCTGTGACTGCTCAGCCTAGAGAAGAGAAGGCTCAAAGGAATCTTATTAATGTCTTTAAACACCTGAAAGGAAGGTGCAAAGAGTAGAAAGCCAGGGTGTCTTCAGTGATGCCTGCTGACAGGACCAAACTGAGACACAGAGGTTTCCTTTGGAATATCAGGAAACACTTTTTTTTTAGTAAGGATGACAGCACTGACACATTGCCCTGAGAGGTTGTGGATTCTCGATTCTTGGAGAAGCTCAAAAACTATTCCTGTCTAACCAGCTCCAGGTTGCCCTTTCCGAGTGGAGGTGTTAACTTCAAGAGGTCCCCTTCAACCTCAACCATTCTACACAAAGGTTACAAGTAGAAAATGGACTGTCACACTTCACAGTCTCCATATAAAAAATGCAAAAGATACAAATTTTCTTTTGAAATCAAACAAAAATAGTGCCAAAAATAACTCCTGATACATGCCTGTAAGCCCTGGCAGGGACAATTTTGGGTGCTGCCAGGTGAGAATGTGGAGCTTAAGAAGGTCATGCTACCCTTGAGAACCATCATCATATCTAACACCTTTACATGTGTAAGAACGCTAATGGAACTTGGCTCATACAGACTTGAGACACGACCTGAGGGCTGATCAATCAATTCCTACCCGCATAACTGCCAGGAAAAAATATTTACATTCAAGGAACTTTATTTTCAAATTACTTTCTTGCACATATGCAGTGACCCTTAATTTTCAATTATATATGTCACAGCTTATAATATTGTATGTACTTACTGCCTTTCTAACATTAAACAACTCACTCCTTTTCAGTTATTAGGAGAAAACTTGTTACCACAGATTTCCATTTGAACTGCTTACTGTGCTAATAATTATGCCATTCTTAAATATCACAAATTGAAACGATTTCATTTTATGAATACTGTACCTAAATTTTTAAGTGGCTCACCTGAGTAACTTGGATTTATACTGTGTTTCTTAAGGATGCAATGAAATACATATGGAAATGTATTTATGTATCCATGAGTATTACTTTAACTACACCAGTCTGTCAAAAATATGCAGGCTGTCTGGTATTTGCTTTTACATTAGAGTATAATATTTCAAGACCAGTAATACAATAAACAGTGTTCATCTGAGATGTGTAGCATTACAGTGGTTCTGTTCCAGAAAATGAAATTAGGTATTTAATTTTTCAACTGAGACTCAGTTTATTATCTGCAAAGGTTGTGGGCTGCACTCTGTCTTTAATTACTCACAGGTGATTACATCTCCTCTTCCATTTTTCTTTACATTTCAAAAGGTATGTTGATAGCACATGCTGTTAGGCTAAAATGGTAATATAAACAATATATACCACCTCTCTTATGAGTTATGAACATATGCCAATAAGTAAACATCGTACAACAGAAGTCATCTGATAGGGGAACTGTGGGGCAGGAGCATTAATGAGTCAACAAGAGGCAGAGGAAGCTGGTCTGTGGCTGGGGGCTTGCAAGGAGGAACCCATCTGCCTCTCCAGTATACACAGCTGAGCCCCCTGTTTGTGTGAGCACCACCTCAGTACGAGGGAAAAGACCCCTATGCCCATTAAACTACTTAGAGCACTTCACTGAGACATTTCAGTTCATAATTTACTTAATCCATTTGTCACAGGATACGTCATGGCTTTGCATTCTCATGTATGCAGAAGACAAACTATGCAAAGCTCTGTTTAAAATGTCAGTACAAAATAACTTCATTATAAGTATAATCTTGTACAAGAAAAATGTTGCTTTGTGTTTATTGGGAAGTGGGAGCACAAAGCCTTGCCACCATGGGGAGGCTGTGCAGCTGTTATGCCATGCAGACAGAAAAGCACACACTTCAGAGGGCAACAACTGCCTTCTGCTGGCCCATGCTGTACAGCTGAGTGCGTTTTTCATACATCATCAAAGCTAATAAAACGCTAGAAATGCAGATCAGAGCCACAAGACAAAAGTGCTACTTACCTTTAGTTTATATGAGATGCGACTACAGTGAGTTTCCAAAAATTAGGGAGTAAATAGAATATTGCTCTTTTTATATTTTATTTGTCCTACAGCAAGAAACTGGATTGGTGAAACTTTTCAGCTTAGATTCTTCTAGGCCAAAGCAGTGAGCTATTTATCAAAGTGAACATGAAAATAGTAGAGATATATAGATCTGTCTCAAGGTTTTCACTCTTTTTGCTTTGCTTTTCTCTTTTTTTTTTTTTTTTTTTTTTTTTTTTCTTCAATCCTCCATTAAAGGAACCCTAGTTACTTGCCTTCTTCTTCTGTTTGTCTCCATCAAATATTTCATTGCCTTGCTCCGATGCATTTTTTGATCCTCTTTCAATACTCGACGTTCCTCTTGTAAATCCTGTTCAAAATGAAATATTAAATCCCTACCCCTAAGAGTGTGTTAAGGACAATAGAAACTGGATAGAACAGCTCATTAAAGACAGAACAGCCTGTGAGATTGACCTTGTATAGAGTAGGTCCCATAATTGTATGTTACAGTCATAACTATGCTCATCCAGAAAAAAATGTAATTGCATTTTACTTTTTAAAGGGATTTTAGGAGAGGCTTTGCACTCATCTTTCATACCACCAGCTGAAAAACCCAATCTTTATTATGGTCATTTGAAGGGACATTTTGTAGTTATCTAAACCTGAAATATAAGGATGCAGGTATGACAGGTAAAATGTTCAATAGTAAACACCCCCCAACCCCACACCTCCATACCCTAAAGGACGAGTTGTTTACACTAAAATTGATTAACATCACTAAATGAAGGCTCCTCACAGAGCTAGCTCAGTCCTGCACTAGTAGTTAAATTTAAGTAGCACTGCGCAGGCGACCTTAAGAGCTTGTGTCAGTAGCTCTTACCACTAAAATTCAAAACTCAAGAACCCACAAGTTAGGATGGAAAACACTATTCCTACTGGCATCATCTCGCAGGATAGGGGAAACAAGAAAATGCCGAACTTGCTTGAGAAGTCAGCTTTCCCCCGGCAGTTAAAAACCCTTATTGTACAAGATTTAATTTGCGGTCCCCGGCCGCGGGGCAGGGCTGGGCTGGGCTGGGCCATGGCCGCCCCGGCCCCGCCGCGCCACACGGGCCCCACGCAGCCCCGGCCCCGAGAGCCGCCGGCCCAGCAAGGATACACAGGGACGCTCGGCCGCCCTCCCGCAGGCTCCTGCGGGGCTCCGGCCAGGAGCTGTCCCCTCGCCGCCTCGCCGGCCTTCCCGCCGAGCTCCATCCAGCGCCGGGTCAGCGCCGGGCCCGCCGCGCCGCTCTGCGCCTCGGCCCGGCCTCGTAGCAACCAACGACGCCGCTTCCTTCGCAACCGGGCGGGAGCGCGGCGCCGGGCAGCGGCCAGCGGGGAGAGGGCTTGGCCGGCGTTTGCTGCCTTCCAGGCGGGCCCGGGGACAGGGCGGGCCGGGACCCGCCTCGCCCGGCAGGGCCGTGTCCCTGCCCGTGCCAGGGGGGGAGCCACGCCTGGGAATCCGCGCCCTGCCCGCGGGCCCGTCCCGTCCGGGACAGCGGGGCCGCACACCGTGACAGGGCTTTCCATCCTCTGCAGCGCTGTGCTTTATCGGGGAATGACCTTTAAAAGGCCCCCACACACACACGGGGGCCGGGCGAACGCGGTCTCGTGGGCAGACACCGCCCCGGCCCCGCCGGCGGGTTTGCAGAGCTCTGCGGGGTGCGGAAGTTACAATAACAACAACCACCGAAAGATTTTTTTTGTGCATTTTTTTGATGCACAAAATGATGGATATTATAGAAAAATATTAAAAAGTTCCTAAGTATAGTTACACAAAGAGAAAACAAAAGAAAACAGAAAACCCCCTAGTGTGTTCTTAAGACTCTTTTTTTTTTTTTTTTTTAAATTTTATTTAAGCAAAGCAGGGTGTGTTGTCTTGGGATATTGCCCTACTTTGGATGAGCTGTCAGCAACAGGCTAAATGCCTTGGTGATTTCCTGGCGAGACATTTCTTGGCTGGTGTATTTGAGCTTAAACCAATTCTTCCTTTTTTTTTTTTTTTTCCCTCAGTGTGCAGCTGTTCTATGTCTTTGACTAGGAAAGTAAAAATAGGACACTGCGTTTATAAAATACCTCTCTTCACAGACCCCCTCCCCCATATTTGTAGCACAGTTTGGGAAGTGGGTGTTGCTGTTAGCATTTTACAGTCAAGATCGGTGGTGGTCAGGTTGCCAAATGTGTTTAATATTTACAGTATCCCAGTTACTGCAGTTGAGAAAATGACCCTAAAATGGAAGTCTGTCACCTCTAGTTCAGAAAACTAACCCCAAATTCACCACTTTGTTGCCCCATCTGCTCTGTTGTGTTGCAGAAGGGGGAGAAGTGGTTGTCAATTTACCACTGTGTGCTTTTCAAGCCACACACACATCTAAAATCCCAGTTTGCCTGATAAAATGTGCTGTTTCATTTAGGATGCACTAGAAGGCTTTGTCAGGATGGAGAACTGAGTCACAGAACTGACGCAGAGCTGGGAAACTGCAGAATTTGGGCCCATGTCACACACAGGAAGACTGAAGGTTGTGGTCAACACATGCCACTGACAGAATTTGAGCTTCCTTAGATTTACTGAAAATTTTGATCTAACATGGCACAACTGGCAGCTTCACTTTAAGATACCTTCTGGGATTCAGAACTAAATATGGTGTTTATATATATTTCTCTCTTTCTCTTGTTTACTTTTTTATTAAGTCTTCATAGTCCCCCTTTATAGTTATTGGATAATTTCTCCTCATGAGTAACCTCACATCTTTCAGACTATGGGACAAGAAGGTGACAAGCTGAGGGTCATCTAATCTAGAAGTGTATGATTATTCCGGGGCAGCAAGATACCTGATCTTAAATAGTTACAAAATAGAAGGTCCTGCTCTGGCAGCTGGTTTGAAAGAAGTTTCATAAATTTTACTTCAAGCTGGACAATGATTTTCGAGTGAAGGATAAGGATCATCTCTTAAAATTTTGTGGGATGGATTCTTAATTTGTTACAAGTCTTATTTGAAGGCTGAAGCATTGCTGTGCTGCTGTAGAAACACATTTTTCTTTCCTTCTTGTTCCAGTAGAGGATTATTCTGCTGATGTCCTATATTTTTTCTCCAAGCTGTGTAGGCAACTGCATGGGAGAAGTTAATGTTCTGACTATTTTAACCATTCCTATCTGAAATTTGTCACTCTGCCTATTTATGTACATAGAAACAGGAACACAAACTGTTTGTTTCCCCTTAATGTGATATACAGAGAGCCATGGAAATCTTTTCACTTTCTTCCTGAGACTGAACTAATGATCACAACCTGCATCTTCTTGAGAGAGCATCAACTGATGCACTAATTAAACCCTAGTAAGTCTCATACTGGAAAACTATTATGTGCCATGTGGTACTTCAGAAAAAATTAAAAATTTGATTCTGAGAGATATGGAAGAGCCAAGTTGTTCAGGATTTCACAGGCAGTTGAACATACTCTCAATTACAGGTTCTTAGTACCATTTAGCTACTCATTTTTAAAGAAAATATTGGATTAAAAAGTGTATTAGTCCACACTCCCAAAAAATGTTGGTTGCTCCCAACAAATCTCAGAAGCAAAAGCTATTTCCAGTGTATTCCAGCTTTAGATAGAGGTGGAGATGAACCACATTATGAAGACAAATTTGGAACATTGTCTTGCTGTACCAGTGTAAAGTTCAAATGCACAGTGTATTCTGAAGATCCTTTAGACAGTGTATTTCCCAGTGGTACATTGGAAGCTGAGATTTCATTTATTCAGTCAGATCACAAACAATTAAAATTCTCTAATGTGTCTGAATTCTCTAAGTATGTTGGACCTTTTTTTTGGTTAGACTATCAGATCCAGTTTTAAGATGCAAAGTAGCGTAATTGAGTGTGTGAAATCTGTAAGTGCCTCATAGTTTTAATTAAGCTTCTGTGGACTACATTTAATTTTCTTCTCATTCATGCCATTCTCTTTGACTTTTTTCAGGGAAAAAAATCGTGTGGTGAATGATAGTCTCAGTACCTGTGTTACATTGGCTGGGCTTCCAGTGAGACCAAAATACTGCTATTATTCTCCTGGTAAAAGATTTTCTATGCAATACAAAGTACTAATTTAAAATAATGTTTTTTCAGTTTTCTATTTTACTTTGATGACCTATTCCAAAATTGCCTCCACAGCCTGTTCTAGTGCACTACCACCACAATAATACAGACTCCTTAATTTTAATGATAAAAAAACTTGGTAAAAATTTGAAAACATCAAGTAATACTAGTTTTTCTTTCAAGTAGCACAGAACACTCATGTCAAATATAAACAAATGCTCAAAATAACATACAAGAAAATCTGTCAGAGTTTATCACAATGAAAATATATATGTTTGATGTGTCATGTAGAGTGATAAGTAGTAATTTTCCTCAGGATGCAAATAGTAATATATGAAATCTACTGTGCAATTGAAATTTGGTTTATTAAATCCAGGCAGTAAAGGAGTGATGTGTTGGCTGCCCTTTGTGCTGTAGACATTCCCAAATAGTTAGATCAAGCCTTCATAGTGTACAGTTCTTTCCACAGAAATTTGAAACTCATCAAAACATTTGCATTTCTTCCAGTAAAAGATGAACCAGTACTTTAGGGTAACTTCATTTATTTGTCTTAATATTTTTTTGTTTGGTTTAGGAGAGACTGCCATAAATAATGGCGAATCTTGTCCACCTAAGGTAAGATTTTCTATTTCTTTGTTTGGATAAGATAATGAATGTAACTGAGTGATTTTGCAGAAAAGTGACAGATGTTTTAAAAATAAGGATTGCTTTATTCAAGATAGATATAAAAATACAAAATAATCATGTATTTTCAGATAGAGCAAAGAAACTACATTGAAATTCTAGGAATTCAGTATATTAGAACATTTTTGTGTTAATGCCCTGTATCACAGCTCAGTTGTTATGTCATATTTTTAATCTCATCTGCATGACTTTAAATGCAGAGTAACTATTGTTTTTGGCAGAGTCTTTTTTTGCTTGAATTGCTGAGATCAGACTTAATTGCTTGTTTCATGTTGGCTTTTGCTAAAGATAAATATTGATTAAAAATATTTGCTTAACAGTGTTTAATTCAACATCTGGTGAATAGCTGTGATAGCCCTGGAACAAGCCATGCTTTCAAGTGTTCTATTTATAAGTTTCTAGAGATCTGTTTATAACTCTTACATAATTTTTCTTTCTTTATTTTGTGCTTATTTCAAAATTAAAGAAACATATTCTTTTACTTCTCTACCATACTCCAGGTACAAAATGCAATTATACTAGTAATTCAGAAACCTTTTTTTTGTAAAATTCCTTTGTTAAAAGTTTTTACTTTCACTTTTTAAGAGCAAAAAATCAGGGAAAAAACCCTGTTCACTGCTTGCTAGTGTAGTACTAATTCCAGAAAGCAAGAACTGGAACAGGAGAGAACAGCTATGTTGCAGATGTATTCAAGTCTAAATAAGTTTTGGTTTTCATTAAAATCCTGACGTTTCTGAGGATCATATTTACATTTGAAAACACAATATGTGAACATACTACAAATGATTTGCTGAGATTATGAAATCATCAAACAAAGACTCATATGAAAATATGTTGCTTAGTCTTTTGACAATGACACATATTTTGGGAATTACTTTTAGCAATTTCTTTAAATGATGATTCAGAGGCATTCCCTTATTTTTTGTCGTATTGCACCATGGAGGAAAAACTATTAAATATGAAAATATATTTTTAAAATAACAGTAATAGGTGTAACTACTTTTACTAATGTTATTGTTGTTATTATTTCAGATAATTGTGTGCCCATGAATACTGTCCCTTTACTCTTTCCCCTCTAAGAACATTTAAATTTTTATTTAATGCTGAATTGGTCTGCAAATCTTCTCATGACTGCTTGTGTGCATAAGCTAAAAACTTATGCAAGTACTTCCCTGATCAGCATTTAAATACTGAATTTAGGGATTTGCAAGAGTAAAAGTATTTTGCTAATATCTGGTAAATCCAAAAGCCTGCTCCTTTCCAGTGAAAATAAGTTCCTTAGCATTTGAGATGTCTATTGGGCATGGTGATTCCTAAAATGCAGGATTTGCAAGTTCTTACCTCCCGCTTAGAGTACTCACAAGTAGAATACCTCACCAGAAATGGTGGTGGTATTTTTTTAATTTACAGAGCTTATTCTTTACCTCTGACACTGCTTTTTTCTTGTGAGGTATGGCTAAGCAGAGAACATCTAATGAATTTTGGTCTCAACTCTGTCAATTATCACTTGATAAAGCTTTTAAAAAACAGGTGTTGAAAGAAGTCCCATGAAGCAATCTACTTCATTTTGACAGACTGAGCTATTTTATGTGTGCTTTATGTTCAATTTATTTCCCCCTCCATTGTTTGGTACAACAGGACACAAGGAATGTTGGAGCTGTGGAGGAACCACTGCAGGCAGAAGAGAAAAATAAATCTGCAGATATTTCAAATCAAAAAGAACAATGCCTTGTACCATGTGATGCTCAAGCTAAAATTTTACGAGGGGACAAACATTACATGTGCAGTATGTATTCATAGAGAATAGTTTCAGTGATGAGCTGTGCAGTGCCATGCTATGCAATCCTCTCCTCTGCTACGCTACGCTGTGCAAATTTACTTTTTAATCTTCTTGAGCACACGTGACAGCCCTGTGACCCTGCTGCCCAAACTGTGTATTGTCCAGAAAATCTGGGGTACCCTGTTTTTGGGGTGCAGCTGGTGTGACAAAGTATAGTTGTTGGTGAAGACAGGCAAATCCAAGCAGCTGCACAACCCACCTAGATCTGTTACCCTCTGAATGTCAGGATCTCTCTCAATTAGAGAGGAAGAGGAGGATGTCTGTTCCTCATAGAAATGTCATAGCTGGATGTGGGGGTGTAAGTGGGAGGTAGTTAATTAGTTAGTTAATCAGTTACATGGGCATAAATGTGTACTTCCCCTCACCTTTTATAGAGGCTTAGACAGGATATTCTCTATTCGCTACCTTGACAAACTACACAGCAAATTATACAATCAGCCTCCAAAAATAATCGTGTAAATTCTTGGTTTTCACATATGATTTTAAAATATATATTACTAATTATATGCCATGATGATGATCTTGATTTTTAGCATCAGGGGAACAACCAGGAGTAGTACAATGAATAAGCAAATGTAAGGTGACAAGAAACCTTATATATATATCTGTCTTTTATCAAATGCATTTATGTTTCTGTGATATCCATTAACTGGTTGTCCAGTTTACCCAGGGATAAGATTAATTTCTTCTTCAAAACATGAGAAGAGCCATCACTTCTTAAGATGTCTTTACTGCAATCAAAAAGTCTGAAGTTTTTAGCACCTGTGGCTTTAATGTGTGGTGTCTGTATTACTTTCATTTCAGTTTTAGGTGCTGTAAGGTAAAACACCTTCAGCATTCACTTAGATGTCATAAATAGGTGTGTTGTCATTTAGTCAAGAGTGTTTCTAGAGTTATGAAAACAAAGTGGATGAACATATTTCTTTTGAAGGAAATTTGCAGAATTCTCTTGCTGAATATGCCAGAAGTACAAAAAAACTGGTAAGGGACATGATGGATGATCAACAGTCTTCCCTGGATTACCTTTCTAATCAGGTAATTTTATTCTTATTATAAATATTTGCATTTGTTATTTCTCACAGCAGATATTGTCTTTCTGAGGAAAAACAGGGCATTAAACCATTAAATTGTCATTAAACCAATAGGATTAGAGTGTGTTATCACCAGTCCTTGTACCTCTGGTAGGGTGTGAGTTCCATTTCTATGAGGAGTTTCACAACTTAGTGTTATACATTGCAGGAGGAAAAGTGGAGGACCATTCCTTCACATTGGTAAAATTACTACACATCACAAAAAATAGCTTCAGATTATGTTTACTAGGAGTCAGAAAAAATCCTTAGAAAGTAAAATTTTTCATTGCAACTTAATTAAAGATCTTCAATTTGAATTTTCAGGTAAATGAACTCATGAACAAACTTGTTCTTTTGAACACAGTAATTTTGAGAAAGCAACTGGATCCACTTCCTTATAAAGCAGTTCAATCTCACGGTAAGTATTTTTCAGATGTAGTCTTGACACCTTCTTCTTTTATCTTTGTATATTGAATAGGAGCTAATTAAAATAAAGGTAAACAATTGTAACATTGACATTTATCCTGTGTTATTATCATATAAACTCTGTAAAATTCATAAACTGCTTAAAAGTGTTATCATAAATACAGTTTTAAATCATTTGCGATTAACAGCTCTGGGCATCCTATTAGCACACTGATTTTTAGGTAAAATACCAAGTATGATTATCAGCTGGTAAGTGATCTGAGGCTGCTGAATGGCACGTTCTTTTGCCATGAAATAGTGTGCTCTGCATCTGCAGTATCCTTATTCAAATGGAATGTTTTTCATATATACTTTATGATGAAAAGGCTTTTACAAATATAAATACAAAAACCTGTAGGAAAAAGGCTTCATTTCTCAGATAATATGTCTTTTTCACAGTACAGGTGTTATAAATAAAATGAAAACAATAATCTGTAAATTGACCCAGATACATAATCTTTAATTTCATATACGTATGTATCATATCTATTAAGATTAGAAATAACTTTGTCTATACAGTGTCATTTGTATTTACTTAGAAGCTGAATGGTGCTTAGAGAATTTTAATTCACAAGATAAATTCATGACAAAGCATGATTTTAAAGTTTGCATGAGAAGAAAATTATATTTTAAATAATTCATGTCACCAAGAAAAGTAATATTCCAGTATTAATCTGTATTTTTAAAAACATATTTGTTTAAAAACATGAACATATTCACTTTTTTGAATACCTTTTGACTTTAGGTTTGGACTGCACTCATATTAAAGATACTGTTGGTTCTGTTTCAAAAACTCCAAGTGGTCTGTACATTATCCATCCAGAAGGATCAAATTATCCTTTTGAGGTAATATATTTATTATTATAGTCACAATTGCTTGAGAATATGCATTTAGAATGCTTTTAATAGACTTAAAGTGTTTTCCATGACAATTTTTTAACAGATGAATGAAAAATGTATTAAATCATTTGCACATGTCTGCTATTACGATACTTTTGACAAATTTCTTATTTTCTACAAAGAAATTTAATCTCTCTCATAAGAGCCCATTGTCAGTTTCCATATGCAGTGAAAAATACCAAAGAGGAAAACCCAAGGTGTTTTCCAGCACCTCTTTTGAATATGGAGAAGAGCTGTTCTTTTCTGTTTTAGAGATGGAAAACTGAAGAGCAATTGACTGATCCATTTGGTTTTAAGATGGGACTTTTAGATTTTCAGTGATTCTGCTGTATAACATTGCCTTCTCCTGTGGTGGGACTCTGCTGATGCAGTCATCCAAGTGTGGGTGCAGATGTGCCTTGGTTTGAGGAGCAGGTGCTTAACTCTCGTCTGAGTATCGTTATAATCCAGTCTTGAGGCACAGAGGAATCTGAAATTGTGGCTTTCCTATCCAGTTTGCAGGATTTATATTCCTAAAACAAGGATATATATCCCTAAACCAAACTGCAGCAATCACGCTTCCTATGACTGCCTGTACTTTATGTAATTGCTCAGATTAGTAGTTCTCATCCAGAAGAAGGGAATTTTGGGTTAATTTCCTCAGGATCAGAATATTAAGATCCTTGCAAACACAAGGAATATTTTGTTTTATGTGTTTATTTCCATTTCAGGCTGTTCTATTTGGAGAAGGCCTTATGCATAGTGGAAGGGCAGATATGGCACTTTCAAACCTTCAACTTTGCCGTAGAGGTTGAGGTCATTATTTTTTGAAGTAAAACTGAGGAATTTAAGCCAACTAATAACTAGCTAAATTTAATATCTAACTTTATAGTGTTTCTTTATATATAACAAAGACAGGATGAATCCCTTTTTCTCTAGCCAAGTGGAGCCCTTCAAAATGCTACAAAAAGGAGCTTAAACTGGTTAAGAAAAGTTTTCATAATTATGCTGGCATCTCAAAAGGAAAAATGAACTTGATTCCACAACCTTTGATATAAAAATTCTCTCCATACAATGCAGTGAGCTCAGGAAAAGATCTGTAACTCATCAATGAGTCCCTTCCTTGTAAAAGAAAGGCAAAGACAAGTTGCAGTGTTCACAGAACAACCATATTTGTAGTATAAACAAAATGCTACCATAGCAAAAAATGCATCCGTTTCAGAATTTCTAAGGTGATTCCAGAAGTGCAAAAGAAAAATCACAGCAATTTGATTAAAAGAACAAGGTAACAATAAATAATGAGAAGAATGTTTGCAGTCATGAGTGTCTCATTTCTTGTCTGGTAAATGTTGAACGAAACTTAAAAGACAGTGCCAAAAAGCTCTCATAGAAAAATATCTAAAATATGTGTTCCATAAAGAATGTTGTTTTAAGGAAAACTATTTAATGTGAATTCTTTCATATGTTGAAGCATAAAAGGAGTACAAGAGAAATGATAGATAGACAAAATATCAAGACATTAAAATATAAACAAGAAATCATAAAGCACCTTTAGAGGCTAATAGCTAAGAGTTCTAAATGTTCTGCAGACCAGCAAAATAAGAAAAAATAGAGGCAGAAAAAACATAGTAAGAAACTAAAAAACAGGAAACAAACCCAACATGAAACAATTTGTATCAATGAGGACTTTTGCAGGAATAAGATACCTTTTTATGCAATGGAACTTAAATGGAAGTGTGTTTAGAATTATATGCATAAAAATATCAGTTAACTTAAAACTATTTAGACAATGTGATCACATTCTTATTTTTCATGTTTAATACCTCATGTTTCCAAAAGTGAGTATAGATTTTGATGCTTAACTTGGACTAATTGAACTCCAAATTCCAGGAGCAATAAGAATATCTAGCTTGAGTTTCTGCTTGCAGGTTTCTGTCACCTCAGTTACTCTCAAAGAGGCTTTTACCTGAGCATTTACTCATGAGGTGATTAAAACCAGTTTCACCTTTGGAAAAATGAACCATGATCAATCTCTGATATATTTTTCAATCAGTAATTTAAATCAATTATATTCCTCAGCTGGATCAGACAAACTAAACAGTTCTCTAGAATATACCTCTTATACACGCTGCAGCTGGAAAGGGAAGAAATATTCAGTAGAAGTGTCCTCATTTAATTTGGGTTGTACCTGGCACAATCATGCTTTTCATGCCTTTCATGATATGAGACATAGAGCAACCTGTAAAGCAGATTAGCTATTATAAGGCTTTACAATTGCAGAATTTCCATAAGGGATTAAGAAAACTACACAGTTGTAGCTGTATTCATCAGTATCTATCTAATATTTTTATTTAGCTGGTGTATGTATTGGTGCTGTATCTAACTGGCTGATGACCTCTGATGTAGAACCATATCTGCTCCTTCTGTGAGTTATCAACACTCCCACTGATTTGTATTGGACCAAGTGGGCTCCTTGTAGTATTTCTGACTCATAGTCAGAGGAGTAGCCAAGCATGCAATCATCTTCTCAAGACAGTGGATGAGGCAATGGGGTAATTCTGAATGAGGTTTAGGCATTTTCTTCTAAATATTCGTTTTGGAATCATCTATATTTCTTTTTATTCCAGTTCTATCCTCCTTGGGTGACTGAAATAAGCATGTGATTTTCCAGGGAATAAAGGTCACAATTTTTTTTCATGCACATAAACTTTACTATGATTAATTTAGTATTTGTTCTTCAAGAATTGCCCAAAGTATCTTACTTGAAGATCCAGGATCCCTCAGGTTTTATTAGATCAACTTGCAGCTCTGTCATGTTGCTTTCTTGTCATTCATTGAGAAGACATTGTTAAATCACAGAGACTCTGACTACGATGTTGATTTTTTTTGCTAAGGACGAAGTCTCATTTCCTGAAAAATACCTGCTACTACAGGCAATGAAGGTGCAACATATAATAATGCTCAGTCTGCCACAAATTTTTTTGAGGGTTAAACTGACTTACACCAAGTTTCCACTTTTATCAGCTGGCTAAGACTGCAGATCTCTCTTTTCTGAAACATATTTAATTTTGCACATTTCCTGTAACGTCAAAGAAATGTCTTACTTTACTCCATCACTTGTTCATTGGCTTAACATTGTCACAGCTCAAATTATGTTCTGAACTTACTTTTGTTAACTCAAGAAGCTTACTGGCTTCTTATACTTCTTATACTACATATAAGCATTTTCCAGGTTAATTCTCCTGATATTAGTCACATTTGGAGACAAAAATGAGCCCCTGGTTTTAAACACTAATTGTGGATACTATCCCTTAGAACTGCAATGTATAAATGTGCAATATGATCTTTCTACATTAAATTCCTAGACTTTATAATCCCAGTTAGACTGATCAACATTTGGCACTGCGGATATACTTAGGAAAGTCAATTATGTATCTTAAGATTGTTGGGAAGAAAATGTGCCACATAATGTGATATTCCAAAGCAGAGCAGATGGCAGCTGGACCACTGCCATTTGACATACTGCTGGGCACAAATTTTAGCAAAGGCTCATAAAGACTCATAAATTTGAGAGTTGATGTTATGTATTCAGTGGTACCACTCGGTTGCAGGCAGTTATATGTTCGTGTTGGGACTTCATTGGATCAGGGCCACTTCTTGTGTAGAGGTTTTTGCTGCTGCAAATTATTGTTATATGCTGGGTTATTGCTATCACTGTTTTCCATTTCCTCACCCTTATTAAAGGCTCTAAATTTCCAGGCCCCACAAACACAGTATTCTATGGAAGAAGGCATGATGGTGATGGAGAACATACAAGAAATTGTGTCTATTTTGCTTTGCTGAAATAAAAGTTTATTCAGTGTTGCTACCTGTATCAATGATACTTTGCCTGATTAATATATGACATTGCAAGTTGCTTTCCTTTCATGCTATAAATGTTACAGTGGCATTTATCAGAGCTTATTTATTATATCTGTTATGAGCAGACTATTACACATAGCAGTTTCTACTGGTTGAAGAAATATCTAAATCAAACAGTTCAACAAGAACATGTAAGAAAATAATGCAGCTTCATTTTTTTATTTTCTTGGAGCTTTTTTAAAAGATATTTGAAAAATATGTTACTTAGCAAAACTCTGAATAGTCCACCTTTATTTAATTAAAATGTGTTTTTAAAAATTGTGCTTTTTTTAGTCATGTCTATGCTTCTTTTAGGTTTTGTGTGACATGGATTTTCGAGGAGGTGGATGGACTGTGGTTCAGAAAAGAACTGATGGAATCGTTCAGTTTCAGAGAACATGGTCTGAATACCTGGATGGATTTGGTGACCTTAATGGTATTAATTTTAAATACTCTAAAGTGCTTTGGATCCCACATTTCTCCTGCTTTTATGTGAGCTACATTCCACTGAATTGCATGGTAGTTTTAGTAGCATGAAGTTCTTGTTTCTTAAAAGTCTTATTTTTACTTAAGGATTTTTTTCCATTGAATCTGTTGTGTGATCTTCCCAAAAATGACCATTACCCTACTAGAGTCTTTACCTATTGCAGTCTCACAAGTGTGTTTAAAATATTATATTTTCTGCTTGAAATAATTTATAGATTGTATTTCCTCTCTTTTCAGATTTTAAAAAAATGCCTTTGTTGGTTTCAATCACTTTTATAAAATATTTCCTTAAGGCAGAGAAAAATCAATACTATTTCACCATAGGGCTTGCAAAGTTATAAACAATGGAAATATTTCAGTAGCTTATACCAACACAACTGTGATACTAATTTTTTATTGCCACCTTTAATCCTGCAAACCTAAACTCATTTACTTTTTCAGAAGTTTATCTGGAATTGCAATGGAAGCACACAACTATTCTGTACAATGAAGTGCAGCTCATATGAGGTTACAAGTGTGATTTATGGAGACAGCAAATCTCAAGAACAGGGTTTAAATTTTGAGAACATAATTTGCAATTTTTTTTTTTTTTGCATTTCATAGAATGCTAACATTTATCATTACTCAGTATTGCCCTTAGGAGTGCTACTGAGCTCTATTCATGCAAGTGGATCTTTAGCACATCTAAGCACATTGAGCACATCTTCTAAGATATATTGCAGGCAAATATTTGAAATCCATCATCTGGACAATTTGCTAAAAAATATCACAGAAGGAAAAAAGGATGCACACATGGGAGTTCTTAGGGATTTCCTAAGGAAATAGGAAGATTACTCTGTTCCTTCATTAGTTTTTCAAAGTAATATAAGCCTATCATGAAACTTCTATTACATTTGGTTCAGGAAGGAGAGTAAAAAATAGAGCAATCACTTTTTCTTTTATAGTTTCCATTTCTTGTCTATATATTGTATTTCTCTTTAAGGAGAATTTTGGCTTGGACTGAGGAAGATTTTTTACATAGTAAATCAAAAAGCCACTCATTTCAATCTTCATGTGGATTTGGAGTCAGAAAATGACAAGCATGCCTATGCATCATATGATGGATTTTGGATAGAGGATGAAACATGTTCTTTTAAGATCCATTTGGGGCATTATTCAGGAAATGCTGGTAAGAACTTCCTTCTTTGAAGTATTTAAAAGTATTTGTTCCCTTTCTTAATAAAAAAATATGCATTCAAAACAATAATAATTAACTTCAAAAATTTTATTTCTAATGTGTTTCTCTCTGGTATATAATGAACACTTCTGCAGATATTATTTATGAACAAATATTTAGATGCTCATTATATCATCACAGATGTTATTGGCAGTTTTCCTGTTGATGCTTTGGATAATTCAGAAGTGCCCAGATAGTCACGTACAAAGGACAGAGAAAGAAACTGAGTGGAACAAAGCTGGCCTACAGTGTGTAACAGTTGCTGGGTGATGCATAGACACAAATTAATTCCAGACCTCCCGTAACAGCAGAAACATACTAAGTGTGCAAAGATTTGCACACTTAGCACTGCATCATGTCTTACTGCTTTTTTCCATGTTATAGGAGAATGGTCTTTATTATCAATGAAATAGTTACTTTCTGAAAGTGTTGCTGCTTTACTCTGTATTCGTGAAAAATACTATTCAGTAAGTTCTTTAGTAAGACAACGGAGACAGTAATAACTGACCTTTGTGTTTTAACAATTCCATCTTGTTTCATGACTCACTCTGGGGCTTTGGGCATGTTACTGGAAAATCTGAAGTTACAACCCCTTTTGTTTACTTTTATTTTCTCCTCCTCTGTTGTTGAGAGCAGAAGCCTTTACCTTCATAGCCAGCATGCATCTCTAAAAGCAACAAAAATACAACGATGTTTCATTGAATTTCAACTTCTTCCATATTTCTCAGTATTTTATTATTTTTTTTTTCCCTGCATCTTTAGCCCTTTTCCAGCTCATTAACTGGTGCTCTTGAGCAACTTTTAAAGAATTCTACTTTTCTAATGAATTCAGAGGAAAAATTTGTGAGGTGTGCATCAAGTAAGAAACATTTTTCCGTAAATAACTTTTTTATCGTTCTGTTTTATCTGTTGTACTTAGGTGATGCATTTAGAGGATATAGAAGAGAAGATAACCAAAATTCCATGCCTTTCAGCACTTTTGATGTTGATAATGATGGATGCAGGCCAATGTGCACTATTAAAGGACAGCCAGTAAAGAGCTGCAGTAACTTCAGTGAGAACACTGGATGGTGGTTCAGCAAGTGTGGCCTTGCAAATCTTAATGGTGTTCATCGCTACACAGGTAGATTCCTTGCAACTGGGATTCACTGGGATACATGGACAATGAACAAAAAACCAGTCAAAATTAAATCTGTTTCAATGAAAATTCGGAGAACCAATTATCCATATTTCCATTAACATATCAAAATAGAAAGGTATCTCTCCTTGCAATTATGTGGAATGATGTGTCATTAGAATCTTAAATACCTTTCATCTTCACTCGAACAGTTCAGTCTTAAAACTTTATTAGATATTTCTATAATACAGTTACTCATTTTTATTATGAAATGTCAGCATTTATAGTGTTCCAGCTTGAAAAAGAAGGTCCTAAGAAGAACTGGGTTTTCAGAAAAAGGATTAAGCTGAATGTTTGTCAGCTTTTATTCATCTGTCTCTTAGAAAATCTCAGAACCAGCAGAAAATATTATACAAAGAAGTGTAATGCCGACTTTTGAATGTGCTCTTTGTATGCTGTCCACATATCTAAATTGGGAAGAAGTTTCAGAAAATTTTATTTTAAAAAAACATATACCTTCCATTTTCATAATAATGTTTTGGAAAAATACTTCATCTTAAGTTAAATTTCTAGAATCAGCTTTTCTTTCTATGTTCCTTATCAGGCAAGATAACAATTGTTTCAATGTATAAATAAGGTTTTTTATACCATCAGGGCCCAATTTTTTTACAAGTAAGTTTAATAGTTGACATTCAAGAACTATGACTAATTTTATATTTAATTTTCGCAGTCAATGTATTTCATAATCCAGTTTTGACTCTACCATTGTCTATTTCACAATTGACTACCAATGAACTTTCTTTTCAAAGAAAACTTACAGCTTTTCATACAACCTTGTAGTTTTAATTTTTGGATATATGGGCCTGATCTTATGTTTTTCATTCTTAGTGGCTTTCACTTTGTGAACAATAATATGGTAACAAATAAAACCAACTTAAGTTGTGTAAACACATTTAAAACTAAGGATTGTGAGTTCTTTGAATTTCTGTCAGCCAAAGTAGAATAATATCAATAAAAATGTAAATACTGTCAGTACAGTGTTTCTGGAACCTGCATCAAATCTGTAGCAGCTAGGTATGGTATTTCTCATCTTTGCTTCAGTTCCAGCAGACCAGCTCTGTCGTAGCATGTGGAATGAAAATCGTTAAAACTCCATGAATTTCCTCTTTGTTGGTTTTTATTTTAACCAAGCATTAATGCAGTGAGCAGAAACCGTCATCAATTCAGAGCCACCATGGTTTAGGACTTCTTCCCAAAGATGTATGTAGCCATAGGAGGAAATGAAGCTTTTCATAGAGTATGTTACAAGGTTAAAGGGGAGAGAATATTCCTCTTGTGTGTTTGACTAGCCTTTAACAGTTGGAGGTAAAAAGTTGCTAAAAGCAAGTGTTTTCCTCTCTGCTGGAGGGAAACTGAGGACTATCCTTACAGGGAGGCTTACAGGAGAAACATGGTAGAAAGTAGCTTGAGGAAAAATATCACAGGCCTTGTAGAGGCATTGTGAGAAGGTGGATCAGTCCTGCTCTTGGGCAGACTGAATTCTCTGAGCACAGTGGGGGTTTGTTTTTGTCAGACACTGGAGTCTTTGGACTTAGAGGTGAAGAGATTGTCTGTACACCTCTTCAGCCTGCCCTCACACCAGCCTTATTAGGAATGCAACTGCTTTGAACAGCAGCCTGGACCCAGCAGACTTAGAACGGTAGATACTTAAATGAAAGAGCTGTACTCAGATTGACAAGCACTGGAGCTTAAAAAGAGTATTAATTCTGGCTACAAGTCTGGATGTTGTCACTGTACTAGGGCTCTCATGTCAGAAAGGGTCCTCAGCCTGTGGCACAAGAATCCTACTGGAGAATGCTAGTGGGCAAATTTCATAGATATGTAATTGCTTAAATGAAAGCCTCAAACTTTGATGGTGTGACCTCTGTTCCGAGGCCACATCATCAACCAGGTGTGAGCCTGTGAGCAGGAGTCTAAGTAGGTACTTTGGATGTATATAGCTATATTCTACTGACACCCTGAGGCTGCTTTTGGCTTAATTAGAATTCCTGCTTAAAAATGAAGGTGGCACATTGAGGTTGCAGACTTGTGCTGGCAGATATTACCACATTTAATTATGAGGCTTAGTCTCCCCATTGCCAGCATTGGCTAGATTAGCTGGCAGCAACAAATCTTAAAGGAGATGGACCTGGAAAGATAATTAGGGATTAAAGAATCATTCTTGCAAACAGGCATTGTTTTAAAATGTAGGGTATGCCTAGAAAATCAGAGTGCTAGAGATTAGTTGGCAGCTTCCTGGTGCATATCTGAAATACAGCAATGACAAGAGAACATTTTCCATGTGATAGATGGCTATTGTCTTCAAAGGTTCATTCCATTTCCTCCCGAGTAACAAAAAAAAAAAAAAAAAAAAAAAAAAAAAAAGCTAACTGTGAGAAAAACCAACTAGTTAAACACAGAGAATTTTCAAGGACATTATCTGTTTCCAGGGGCCTATGTTTCATATTTGCAGCTGATGGTTTCTAGCTATCATAAAATAGCAGAAGATTTGTGTGGCATATGTTTAGGACATAATCAGTTGGTTATTTCCCAAACAGTCTTGTTTCATCTATAATATAAGGTAACATGTAGAGTGTAGCATATTAAGAGAAACCAATTGAGTGTTTCAAATAAAGAGTACCTTTGTTTAACTGCACTTAACATCTACTCCAGGAATGATATTCAAACTATGAAAAGTTGCCATTAAAAGACATGTAATCTCTGAAGCTACGAAACTGCACTTCTTTTGTTTTCTTTTTCCAGTAGTATGTCTTCTAATTGTAAATCTCAGTTTGGTGATCTCAAACTGTTTAGTTATTTGACCATTCTGGTCACAAGAAACCTTTCTGGTGATTTTAATTTTGTTTTGCATGTCTCCCTCTGAAGTATGCCCTGTATTGTCCCATTGCCAAACCAGGAGCAGCAGAGACAATCCCTTGGCATGGGAGAAGTGCTTCATGGGATTTCTGTTGGTATGGCTGTGTAGAGAATGTAGATTATTTACAGAAGTGGTACTGGAAACCTGCACATCCATTTCCAGGCTGGGTATTGTTCTGCCAGGTGTTCTGACCTATAAAGAAAGGATGCTTCATTTAGCAGCTCATTGTAAAATGAGTTAAAAATGAGGAAAGAAAGGCATTTATGGCTTTCAGTGGACACAGATTTTGCTGACATGTTCTATATTCATCAACCAGAAGTTAAGTTGTTACTTTACAACATGCTCTAATGAGTATTTCTTATACAGAATGGTGCAATTCTGTACTATTCAGAATTGTACAAAGATATAATACAAGTATAGAAGTGAATAGTCTTTTAATTACCAGAAGTTTTTTTGCTCCATCATTTCAATTTTTAGCTTTGTGTGTGTGTAATCACACGAGCAAACAAACCCAGGTATGTATTTCCAGTGCAATTCTCGGTCAGACAGAAGGCTGCTAATACCCGTATCCAAGGGGCTTACAACCATTTATTTTCCATGTGTTACCCTCCATTGCCTCAGTTTTTCCCCAGCCTCATCTGATCCGACAGTTTTGGGTTTAGAGCTCACAGGCGAGGCTGTCTAACCAAAAAAAAAAACAAACCAAAAACAAAAAAAAAAAAACCAAAAAAAACAGCCTTCAGAAGCAAAGACCAGGCTTAGCTTTGATTCCCGTAAAGCTTTG